>RCWM02000033.1:2342500-3542500 GCA_003667255.2 Euschistus heros
TGCTCAACAAAACATTAGCAATATTCTCTAAATGATTACCTATAAGAATGCATCCAAAAGCAATTACAAAAACAAGAAGGTATCCTCTAATTGGGTCATTATTTGCGCCATATCCTTTGGAGAAAAATTCTATGGATGGATATAATTTATCTTTGGCAAGGGCCTAAAACAGAAAGATTTTTTTTTTTAATTCTTAAACTAGTTTTAAAACTAAGTAAGTAAGCCTACTCTTTTCAACCTGCAATACTCGTGGAGCTCCAACCAAACTTGCGATCGCTGAGGAAAGAGTTGCTGCAAAACATCCTCCATAAATAAGCGGTCCCCATAAAGCAACTAATTCCATTACCTAAACAAAGTTTTCACAGTATTATGCTAATTGTTAATAAATGTATTCAATTTATTATTACAACTATGTTTAATAACCAAAAATTAAGTTCTCCATTTACAAATTAAAAAATATGTGAGAACTTGAATCAATTGATTTAAGATCTTTTATCAGAAGTACATTGATACATAAGAGGAAGGCATTTAAACCAAAACTTTTAAATCAAATCAACTAGAATGACAGGAGAGAAAATACATAAAGAGTCACAAATGGAATTTTATAGCAAAAACAATTCTCTCAGATTCCTTAAAGACAAACTTTATGTTTGCCCACAACATAAATAGCTGAACAAAGCACAAAATTTATTGTAAGAAATCTCAATAATTTTAAGGCAGTTTAAACTTTAAATGGAGTGCTAACATTTTGAGCTCCTGGCTGGTTTGGTCGCCATAAAAAGTTTTTTTACTTGGACGAGTTTTTCAGTCTCCTGACTGCATCCCACATCATCTTCTTATATTTATTAACAGCCAACTATCATATTCTTAAAAATATATATTATTATAATAGATCAAAATGTTTAGTTATAACCACCTGATTATCATTTTCTAAGCCATATCTACAAGTAGAATTGCACTCCTCCAACCTTTCCCATCTCTCTTCGAGGGGAATTCCTTCTTCAGTTTGAAGAAATGTGATATTCCCTGAAGCATCACGTAGAACACAACCTCCCATCATAAGAGCATATGAAATATAAGATAGGAATGTTGTAATTATTGCTAGGAGTGTACCTTTAGGAATAGCAACGCTAGGGTCCTAGAAAATATAAAATAATTATAATTTTAATTAATAGCTTTAGTTGGAACATTTACAACATTCTGGAATAATTTTTACATTAAATATATTCTTTTTATATCAAGTTTATAAAATTAGGAAGGAATACCTTTAAATCACCCGATAAATTAGCTCCAGCAACGATCCCAGTAACAGCTGGAAAAAAAACTGAAAACACTGAGAAAAAATCATGCTCTACTCCTTCATAAAGACGATAATCCGAATTTAAATTTTTTTTGAACACTCCTACTAAAACAAAAAGAAGAAAATTGTAAAAATTAATCCAGGTAAATTCTAAACATAAATAAATACAGTAATGATTTAATAGTAAGTAAATCTTACAATTATAACCAACGAAACCTTTTGCTTCTTCTAGTTGAGTTTTTGGACCGACGATACTTCCAATGACAAAATCTAGTTGAGATGCGATTAGAACAATAAGGAGACACATTTGAGTCTGAAAAGAAAATGATTTTTTACATTTATAATGTTAAATTTCAAAACAAAGATTGATGTAGCTATTGAGCAGAGAACTAGACTTGAGAAGAAAAAACTTTAGAAGTAACTTCCAGTCACTACATTCTAATTAAAAGTTAAGCATTGCTTCTTGAATTATGAAATGCCTAAAATTAGAAAATTACAGAAAAGATTTAATTATCAAACCACTTCTCTTTTAAAGTAGCCATCATGAGTACTTATTGAATAACATTAAGTAGGGTCAAGTGGGGGACAGTGTAAACATCATGATTAGCTCTGTCCTTTTTTAATTTGACTATGGTTTCTCTTTATTTGTTAGTAAATGTCATGTGCCGCCATCTTAAGCATCTCTTAGTCAAATGGAAGAATAATCAAATTTATATTTTTAGTAAAAAATTTGTGAACAATTTGGCTAATGAAGTTTTGTTCTTGCTCCCTTAAATCTTCAATTAGTTGGCATTCGAATAGTTTCTTTCTGTCGATTTGCTGAGTCAAAGCTATTTAATTTTTTTTCTTAAATTACTGAAATGTGTTCCTGCAAGACATGAGTAGATTTTTTCTATGAAGGGGAGATGGAGGGGTCAAGACTAATAGGCTCATTAGTCATCAACTTACTCCACTCAAAATGAGATCGGCATTTATGATGAAGTCCCCCATATAATAAATATTAATTATATTATAAACAAATACGTCCCAGAATTAAGATTATCTTTTGATTCCATTAATCCTAGCAATCATAATATTAAAATTAACATAGCTGTGGCATATTTACCCTTGTTACCCAATCCATTCCAACAAATGCCAAAACCAGGATACCAATCAGTGTCACTGCTGAGACAAGACGGACGTCATTAGTTCCATTGTCTAATATATAACCACCAAATGTCCTTAAAAGATCTTGCAATGATTCACTGAATCCAACAACGTACATCGAGACTGCAACTGAATTTGCCAGTGTGAACATAAGCCCAATCGCACCACCAAATTCAGGTCCCAATGATCGGGATATCATGTAGTATATTCCACCTGAAACAAAACTCATATTTAACTTTAAAATATTAAATTAAATGCAGGTATCAGCAATGGTTCAAAATACATAACTCCTAACTTGATAATAAATTGTTTATATATACATATAGTTTTTTTTCCCCTCAAAGCAATCCCCAACTTTCCATCACAGTGCCTTCCAGAAGAGAAAAGCCTCAAAACACAAAAAAGTAAAACCCATATTTCTTATCAAGTCTTGACGCTTTAACAAAGATTTGAAGTAGATTAATAAAACTATCAGATTTGGAAAAAACAAAAATCTAAACGTAATAATAAATAAACATTGATTCATATACAATATGACCCACAGCCAAAAAAACCTACTCAAAGCTCAAACATGTCTATCAAAATCATAAATGGTTCCTAAGTGTAACGAAAATCTTTTGATCCTATGAGCTTCAAGATTTTTCGGTATAATTTTCTTATCAGATCCTAATCAAATTTTAATAATTTCTACAATAAATTATGCTACACATTTAAAAGAAATCTTCTTTTTCATATTCAGAGAGAATCTAAAAATAGGCCAATAAAAGTTTAAAATAATTGAATGCTGTATTTTTAAAAAAACAACTAAAATTCGTCATATTTACAAAAACTTTATTTTGTTGATTTTAAGTTTGTATATCCAGATTTGAAAGTAACATTGCAACAGGTATAAGAGAAAATGGTAATTTTTCAGAATATGGAACGTAAAAAGCAAAAGCTCAAACAGAACCGTTAAGATTTTTTCTTACAATGAAAACTGTTTTTGAAGGATTTTTTAATGAGATCGTTTGTATTTAAATTGAAACATTTATTATCTACTTATTTATCATTCACAAGAACTCTGCTCCTAACGCGGGTTGATGTGCAGATGGAGCAGACGGAAGTTGGAAACTGTGACTGTGAGCCGTGAAATTAAATTACGTAGCGAATACTTTTCTTTTTAACATTTTAATATATAAGTGTCATAGTTTCCGTTCGCTAAGGTAATAATTAGAGATGGTCCGACTAATCAGTTATGAATCAGTCATGTTATGATGATGACAATTTATGATAAGTTATTTTTGGAGTCGGTCCAACCATAATAACAGAATTCGGAAAAAAAAAAAAATTAATAAATAGCAATTGTAAAGATTCCCCCACTATTTCATCACCGCGACACCGCTGTCTCGTGTCATTCGAAAGTTTGTAGCAAAAGCAAGATTAAACTGCTCTTCTTGGCTGAGCACCGACTCTAAATATAACTGAACATAAATTGTGAACATGTATATAACAATCGATAATTTCGTTGATAGTCATCTAATTCTCTTTGTTTCTAAGTAATTAAAATATTATTTATTTACTTTTTAGTTCAAGTTTGAACAAGAAAGTTTTTAATCTTGAAGTAGGTTTTTGTTTTTTTTCTTACAATTATTTTAATTTATAATTTCATGTAAAATATTTTTATGTTGCGTGTATAAGTCCATCAAAACGATATCTTTTTCGGCATGATTAAACTCCAAATTTCACAATTAACTATCTAAGCTGAGTAAAGTAAATTGCTGATTTTTACTTTATTTTTCTAAAAAATCATAATCAACGCTTCTCTAATAATCAACCTACAAAATGATTGTTATCCCTTTTGTGCTTTTCACGGCAGAATACTTATTTGGGCACCCGTATGTTAAAATAAAAACTCCCAGAATTCTCGCTACCAAGGACAGATAATGATTTCAATTTAATTTATACAATATTCCGTAATATAATGGAACTGCTGGTTACAAAATACGTTAAAATGATTTAGTCCAAATATTAATGCAGCATCTATATTCATAGTACTTAACAGCTAAGGAAGGAAGAAGAAGATAATAAAGAAATCGGACAGCAATTCCTTCCCCTCTGAAGAGGCCCTCTAATGCAATACAATAAGATGATTGCCTACCTCCTTCTATTATACCATTCGTGCTTACAGCAGACATAGAGAGGGTAGTCGCAACTGTTACAAGGTTCGCCAGGCAGATTATGATAACCCCTTCCGCTGAAACATTAAATTATAATCGATAAATAATCGAGTTATATAATAAATAAATTTATGATTACATTTTCAAATGATGACATACCAATTCCAGCTTGGCCGACCACCCAAGAAAGCCTAAGAAAGAGCATGACGCCCCAAATATTAAGTATGCATCGCATCTGTAATAATTTAAAAAAATATTGATTAAGTAAAATAATGTTTAAGAATAAAATAATTGACAATCATACTATTTCTTATAGTTACTCCACCTATTTATGGCCAAGACTAAAATTAGTTGAAGGTTTTGATTTTTCTCCAAAGAAATATTTTTAGGGTAGAGTAATTTAAACAGTCTACATCTACTGTTTACATCTGACTTTGAAACCCTGATGAAGGCTTGCTATGCAAGTTGAAACGTTGGCATTACAAATTAAAAAAACTTATTTTTTAATTGCAGTGTATCTTTATGACTATCTACTTCTCATACCCGTATACCCCAACAATCTACTTCTCCTAGAGTAATTATAAAAAAAAAAAATTAACTTTTTTTTTTTTGTTCAGCCTATGTGGCGGCAGAAACTATTCTAACCCAACATTGACCTGTAAAATATACCTATTTTTCTTTTCAGAGGTAGGTAAGGTGATATATTGAAAAATGCTATGAAAATAATGCATGAAAACATTTATTGAAATTGTATGAATCATAAAATCCTTCAAAGAAATATTTTTAATTATTACAAACCTTGAATAATAAGCTGATTTAATATTTTTTAAATGTTAATTTATAAAAATTAAAAAAAAAAAAGTTAAATTAATGTTGCATATATCATAAAACACTTTTTATATCTAGCTTTATGCTTAAACTAATTATTATTCAAGATCTAGAAGGCAACAAATGAATATTGTATGTGAGGTAATAAATATATTATTTGGATTAAAAAATGTTAAACTTTCTATGAACACACGAGGCTTAAAACACAAGAAAATGCTCGTCGTTTTTCTCTACTCCAACATTTATTTCACAAGCGTTCAAAGCTCCCAATAAATTACAAGACCTATTTACATGAAAGTAATTAGACCCAAAAATCCTCAATGCTCCTTATTATGCAACAAACAAACTTATCCATAAAGATCTTAATGTTTTATATGTTGCAGATTTGGCCCAAACCAGATACCTATCCTTTCATACTAAACGGTATACGCACGTGAACCCAATAGTGTCTCAACTTGCCTTAAACTCAATTCCCGAAAATCCTTCGATGCGTTTGAAAAGAAGGTGCAAAGAAATCTTCTGATGTAGATCTATTACTGAAGTACTATTAGTGAGTAGTTCGTTACATGTTATTGTAATAATTATTCTCAAATTTACTAGTATATAATGTAATACAGTTGTAAATATCAAAAATTAGTTGAAGAAAAACAATTTTGTTTGGCTATTGAAATTTGCTGTAGTTTATACAGTAACATAGCTTCTGAGCTTTTTTAAAGACATTTCTTGTAGTTTCAGATCTGTAAAGTTTCATATATTGAAAGAGAAATGGAAGATTTATGCATAATAAAAACATATTTTTAAACCTAATTGAAAAACTTAAGATTTCCCGAAAGTTCTGTTTTTTCCAACAGAGAATCTCTGGCTTCTTTTCAGACGACTGAGAGGGTTGTTGGGAATAGAATGGAAGGCAAGTTGATAGATAGATTGATAGATAGATAGTTGATTTGAATGGTTATGGAGTTTACGATGAAAGGATAGAAATCTGGTTTAGGATAAATCAGCAACATATGGAAAATTTAAGAGTTTACGGATTGTTTGTGATAGAGTAAGGAGCATGAAGGATTTTTAGAAGGATTTTGGATTTTGGATTGATAAAAGAAGATCCAGATGGTTAAGTGGAGCCCCAAACCTCAATTCCGTATCTCCAAATAGGTCTAATTACTTTCATAAAAATGGGTCTTTCGTAATTAATCGACATCGACAGCAGTTTCTTGTCGTTTTAGTCTTGTGTGTGGATTACAAGTTAAACGTTTGTCTAGTTGAAGTCCTGGATAGCGGAACTATTCAACAGGGATCAGTAGAATAAAAATAAAATAAATTTAATAAATAGTTATTACTCACATAAACTCCTTCCACCCATCCAAATTTGATAATCTTTCCTTTTTTAGGAGGTTGAGCAGAACTCTTTCTCCTTGTATTCTTTTCATTTTTTTCAGTAGATTTAACCTGGGAAAAGACAAATTAGAAATATTACAGATTTTTATGATAAGTCTAGAATCATTAGTCTTCGGTATTAATATGTGCCAAGCTATGGTGTATGTTAATTCATTACACAAACTTATTAATATGTTATATCAACGTTTTGGATTAGGTTTCCCGAGTAATATGTAGAGGAGGGGAGGCCAAAACTGTTCAAAGAACTGTTTACGCAATAGATAAAACTGTTTTTAATATAAAACTATTTTTCGATATTTTATATAACAGAGAAAGAAAAAAAAATTGAGAATAGCACTAAATTTTGCAATCAATTTTTTTCCTACCGTTTTTATTATTATTGTAAAACGATAATAAAAAATATATAATCGTTAGGTAAACAGTGTTGCCACAGACGACTTTACTTTTAGCCTTGGAAACATTTGAAATTATTTGAGTGATTCTATGGTTACATAAACTTACAAATATTAATCTGAAGTAGGCAATTTTTCATTATGGTTTCTCATTGCTAACAATTTCGAAATAACTCTAATTATGATGATATAATTTTTTAGAATTTTCTTTAAACAAATTTTTTTTTTTTTAGTGCACTGAGAGGTGATGAGTGTTTAGGTTATCGACTAGTGGTTTCTAATCTATATCTATACTATTATATAAAAGGACAAGCCGTTTTTCGTTTGTGATCACTAACCACGAAAACCAATAAAGCAATCTTTACCAAATGTTTACCACATCTTTTGCAGTTTCAGGATAGCAAAAATAAAATCTACTGATTTTCAATTATTTATTATTTAAAAACAATAATATGTGGATAATTGTGAACTTAGAAAATTGACCGATACGTGGCGAGCGTCATTGTAGCCTCTGAATGAGAGGTTACAGTGGTTCATTGTTATTTAAAGCTTGACTTTGAAAATAAAATTTACTTATATTCAAACAAAACATTAAAAAATATTTAAATATGTGGTGACACATGTCATGTTTTCCCAATTAAGTTTTTAAAAAAAGACCGTGGTAAGCAACATTCCGCAATTGAGTTTGTAATGGTAAAACTACTGTACCCATCTGTAGCAAATTGTAACTACAATATTTTCATAGTTTCTAGGAAGTTTTAGCAATTATACAATTTACAATAATAAAAATTTTATTTTACAATATTGAGTGGCAGAAACGAGGTTTTTAACATTGTAGTATACTTTTATGGTTAAAGATTAAACTCCAACCAGATGAAATAATAGAATTATTACTAAATCAAAATGTCAACTCTTTGCTGTTTGATATTGCCTGTAAAAATATGATTCATGGGCCTTCAGTTAAAAGCATACTTCAATACAAGATTTTAATCGATAGAAAATATAACTTCAATTATTAGTTAAAAGTTGTTTACATATCAGAGCGGACAAAGCCGCGACGGGGGATGCTAGTCAACTGTATAAAAGAAATGCCAGAAATATCAAAACGTATTAATAATTTATTATTTAATAACTTGATAAGAAAAAAACACGAAATAAAATAAAACTCAATTTCTCTTTGACAGGGTAAAACAAGAGATCTTGGATATGTCTACGTATAATCTACTGCTTTTTGCAATTTACATTTTAGAATTAAAAGGATCAAATTACTTAAAATTATAATTAAATTAACAATTAATGACAGTTCAAAATAAACAAAGTTGAGAGAAAATAACAGTTTTAAACATGAATTTTTTTATTTAAACCATATAGCTTCTAAACGGTAGGTCCTAGCGACAAATGTTATAAAATGAAAATAATCTCCTTTAAATTTCTAACTAGGAAACTATCGTAAATTTTTCGATCCGAACAACACCAACAGTTAAGAGTGTGTCAAAATGAATGTGAAAAAAACGTTACACCAAAAACTATGGACCCACAGCCAAAAGATATATCCATGTCAAAATATTTTGGTTTAGTAAACAGTGTTGCCACTAATCACTCCACTTTTGGCCTGCTCATGGAAACATTTGTAATTATCAGGGATTACTTAATCGATGCTGAGGTTGCATAGACGTATAATAAAATTATACATGTCATAGTGAAGCAGACAATTTTTCATTATGGTTTCTCATTGTTAAAAATGTCGAAATAACTCTAATTATGATGGTATAATTTTTTAGAGTTTTCTTTAAATATTTCTTTTTTGCATTGGAAGGTGATGAATGTTTAGGTTATCGACTAGTATTTCTTTTTTTTTAATCAAATGTAAAAGAAAAGTCGTCAATATCAATATGGATAAGTAATAATTAAAATATTTAATACTTTTCTATAGGATTTAAGTAAAAACAATAGAAAAAAATCAGATCATATTTTTAAAATTTTGTACTGAACAATTTCGACAGCAATCTGCACTAAATATTTCAATCCTGTAATGAGCATCCAGATTCAAAGTGACATTAGCAGCCAAATTTAGAAAATAAGTGCTCCAACCGGAAAGATCGCGATGTTGCTAATAGAAGTGTAGGAGTAATGGTCATTGGATAGACATTCCTTGAATGGACAAGTCTTTCATCTAAAAAACAAGAGAGTTAACAAATAAATAAAAATATAGTAAATCATAATGTATACAGTAATTATTATTTTTTAAATATATTATTTCTTCATTTCTCTAATAAGTATTTAGAGATGATCTCAATTCCTTATGAAATTTATGAAAGTACTTTAATGTATTACATTGTTTGTTCCAAAATAAACAACCGCTTTAATGATTGTTTATTTGATTTCTAGTATTTATTGCCAATATTGACTAATGATTTCAAATGGAAATTGTTTTGTCAACGATGCTATTAATTTTATTACATGCATTTATTCTTAAGTATTTAAAACAAAACATACTTTTTTTACAATAAATAAATGCTTTGAGTCAGTGTTAAGAGTGGAAATTATTGAACAAACTCTATATTACATTATTTAAAATATTGCAAGAAGTTCTTAAATAAATTTTAGATATTACATGATTATGAATCATATCATTTAATAGTGGAGAAGATAGTTCAGGTAGCGGTTAATAGAAATACTTAAGTATTATAATTTTCTTGAAAAAGAAAAAAATGTTTTACTGGAAATAGAGGGAATTTAAACTACAAAGTTGCTGTATGGTTGATAATTAAATATCAAATTAATTCAAGTTCCTTTGTATTCGATTTGTTTCGATTCCCATAGAATGGACATGGTGCTAAACTTGATCGATTCTTAGAAATAGAAATGGCGCTTGGATTAGATGTAGTCTGCATAGGTATTGCACACTTTATCAATTTTACACTTAAATTTTCCATATTATAAAACTCCTTTTCGGTAAAAACTTTTTAACTACATTGAATTACAGTTATAATCTCACTATGCTTTTCAAGCTACTTAAAGTCAAATGAGGAAATTATGTTTATAATTAGCATTAAAAAACAATATATACATTTTATTTATGATCTGGATGAAGTAGCAAAAGTTCTAGTATAATTCATCGCTAATACATGAGTAAGACATAATTTAAAATGAAAAATTTAAAAATACTGTTTTCTTTTTTAATTCTTAGGCCAAATTTTCGAAGGGTTTTGAACTGAATAAATACTGCCGAAGGCCAATAGACGATCGGAAGGATGAAATTCATTTCATGGCTTGACTCTTCAGAAGTTAAATGAGTATAAAACCTTTTAAGCAGAATTAGTAAATCAGAAATACATAGAAAATTTCTTTTCAGCAAAACGGCTTCAAGATGAACCTAATTTTTAGAACTAATAAAAAATATACAAATATCTTCTGTGAACATAATTTCTAACCTGATTTTCTTAAACTGTAAAAAGTATTCAGTTATTAGGTCATATGAAAATTGATATTAATATAGTTTCGGTTTACTATTGGTATGCCAAAATACATACAATTCACAAACGATACCTTCATTAAATAATCTTCTTGTAAAACATGAGATTGCCTCAAAGTAAGAATATTTTTCCACTAATTTATTTAACTTAAATCAAGCCGAGCTTTTGCCTATCAGCTCTTAGCTCAAAAAATCCTTTCAAAGGGCCAGATTTTGAATAAATAAATATGTAAATACAATACTATGCCATCCATGCTTGTGATTAATATTTTATCTTAAATAAAATAAAATTTTCAACTTTTTTTATGAAGGGAAATATATGTTTTTTAAATTCTAATGGACGCTCAGAATTAGTTGAAGGTTCACTTATGAAAGAAGGACGATTTGAGAATCTTCAATCTTGAAAAGTACCTGATCTAGAAAACGAGCTTCATGGAGTTCCTCCAGGGTTGGCCGTAAAGCATGCGCTGGAAATATGATATCTCTGTAGTTCTCGGCCCTCGGAAGAGCCTCCCTGGTCAGTTGACCAAGGCTCTTGGAGTTGGAGGATTCATAGGGGCTTTCGGATCCGACTACCGACACCCTTGCAACCCGGAACCTGGAACTCTCCCATAGAGGTACTTCTAGAAGGCTGCTGCTTTTCCTCTCCGCCTCCATTCCGCAGACTGGATACTGCCAGCATTGGAGGGGAGAGCTTAAGACAATTGGGATCTATTGGGCGTCTAAATGAGCAGACCCCCACGCTGACTATAAACCAGGTTTATTAGGTAGTATTTGAAAATCTGTTATATACGACGAGATCATATTAATGACCAAGTTCTGAATAGTTTTGAATATGCTTTAGGTTACAATAGGTATTTTTTTTACTAAATAATTCCAATATCTTTGTTTATTTTGGGAATGGATTTTTTTTTTTGGTTTAAACCAAAATTTTGAGAATTCGAGGATGCACACTGCTGTTGTAATTTATTAGTTTTCTTGGTTCTAAAATATACAGGTTCCTTTTTTATCTATCTCATTATAACTTCTTAAGTACAGTGTAACATCGATTATCCGAACGTCACTTATCAGAGCGTTTAATTACTATTAGCGTTTAATCTTAAATAGTTCTTTGTGAGGTATACATCGGCTTTGTGATCACTTTTTTGTTTTAAAAATTACATGTCATCATCCATGCCAATAAAACGAGAGCTCTTTTTATTTAAAGCCAAAATGGAAATCATTACGTGGTTAAAAAAAAGTGAATCGGGTCATACATTAGCTATCGATTACAAGATTGGTTAATCAACAATAACGGGAATCAAAAATAATTCTCAATCAATTATCAGGTACTCCAGAATCTTTACAGTGAGACGGGAAGTTTGAGTCGTAAGTACTCTTGAGTACTTTGAAAAAAGCGAAAAGTGAACTACTGGAAGATGCTGTTAACACATAATAATTTTTTTTTAATGAATTCGGTTATCCTAATTTTTGATTATCCGAACCACTCCTGACAACATTAGTTCGGATTATCGATGCTCTACTGTACCTAATTAAGATAGAAAAATTTAAAGCACAAAAAAAAGTTAAAAATGTTTCCTTAAAGTTCCCTTTAATTTGCAATTACTGTAATGTTTCTTGGAATACATTATTAGAAATTTATGTAGAAACAAGATGAAATAAACGGTTAAAAAATTTTACTTAAAAAGGAAATAAACAGTTGAAGTACGATCCACTGTCAAATATAATCACAATCAGGGCAGTTGAGGAGGGAAAATCCCCGGAACCCGGGCTAATGTGACCAATCCTTATTTTTCTATCTTAGTTGCAGTAGAGCGTCGATAATTCGAACTAATGTTGTCAGGAGTGGCTCGGATAATCAAAAATTCGGATAACCGAATTCATTTTAAAAAAATTATTATGTGTTAACAGCATCTTCCAGTAGTTCACTTTTCGCTTTTTTCAAAGTACTCAAGCCGATGTATACCTCACAAAGAACTATTTAAGATTAAACGCTAATAGTAATTAAACGCTCTGATAACTGACGTTCGGATAATCGATGCTCCACTGTACTTACAGAAGTTATAATGAGATAGATAAAAAAGGAACCGGTATATTTTAGAACCAAGAAAACTAATAAATTACAACAGCAGTGTGCATCCTCAAATTCTCAAAATTTTGGTTTAAACCAAAAAAAAAAAAAAATTCCAAAGAAAAGGTCTTATTGTATATACAGTTGTTCACAAGATCCATATTTCATGATTTGAATTTGACATTTAATGATAAACCATGTCAAATTCAAATCATGAAATATGGATCTAGTGAACAACTGTAAATTTCATATAAAATAATATAGGTATAAAAGCTTTAACATTTTCTATAAGATGTAATGCTTATTGCGCAAAATTTTACACAATTTATAAATGAAAGTTACTTCGATAGTTACAACTGGGTTCAAATGTATGATATAGTTTTTAACTTTGTAACTAAAATTGTAAACCAATGTTCAAACATTAGAGTACGTGAATTTACAATAATGAAAATCAAAATCAAACCTGTAAGTTAAAAAAAAAAGGGAGAACTTGGAAAAGAGAATATCTCCTAATCACAAGTAAATAAAAGAGTTCTATTGAACAATTATTGCAAATGAAATAATAACTGAATATATTATGTAAAAATCTGTAACCCAAGGAGATAAGTTGCGCCTTCAACCTCTGACTTTGCTTCTAGAGACAATCCTCTCTACAGAATAAACCTATGACCTGCGAATGGCATACAAATATATTTATCGTCACCCAAATTAAACAACACTCATAAAATTGAGGAGTTTAATTTTCCAATTAGGGTGTGACGATATGTTGCAGTAAAATTTCCAATGACCTTCGGTGAAATTTTCTCGTCTATTATTTCTGGAGTACTGTAAGCAACCAACTGATCAGTGAATTAAAGAGCCTTATTGATGTACAACAAACTTTGTGAGCTATACACGCGAAAAATCATGAATTGTTTCTATCAGCAATAAAGCAGGTTAGGTCAATCAACTTCCAAACTTTTAAACCATAATTTATTCAGTTTTGCCATTTTACGTTATCTTTCGTTATATATTTACTTTTTTACCTCAAAACAGTAAAAAATGGTAATTATTAACACGATCTCATGAATGACTTTTGTATTTTATGTTATTTTAATTTTTTTTTTTTTTTTTTTTTTTTTTTTTTTTTTTTTTTAACTTTTGTTTCGAGGCATGTATAAATTTAATTATATAGTGGAATAATTTTACAACTATAAATCCATGCAATTATATTAAAAATTAAAATCATGTGATTTCTCCACCCTTTCAATATTAACATAGATACATATAAATATGAATATATGTATTTCTTGTTAGTTATGTACTTAAAAGTGATTTACGTATTTTTAAATAATACTAATATTATCTAAAGGTTTGGCAAATTCTTTTTGGCTAAACATATTTTTATTCGAAATAAATTTCCAGAATAATAGGAACTGTTAACATATTTTCACCATATAATGCACAGATTGTTGAGAGGAAAAAACATATGAACTCGAAAATTTAAATCTACAAATAAACGGTTTGGTATGTTTTCGTTTTTGAAAAATATTTAACTTCATATATTTAAAACTAATTTTTTTTTAACTTACTGATCACTATCTTATCCTTTACTAATGATGTGTGACTGATTTTCAAAGAAAATTAAACAAATAAATTCTTGTTGAAACATAAAATAAAAGATGACGGATATATTTCAATATTCTTTTGATATTATTCACACCTTCACGATAAAAAATATATAATTTTATTAAAAAATTATAATATTTTCACCATTATATTTCTTGCCTCTTTCAATTATTTTATGGAATATTTAGAAATAAACATTAATTTTCATATTATATTGCTGGGAAATTTTCACGAAGTGTATGGAAGTAACTTTGCACAGATAACCTGCTGATAACAAACCTCGATTTCCAAATAAACATTGATGCTTTCTATGGTTTTTATACTTTATTTCATTGTAAAATTGTTAAGTTTGAACATGAATGGGGTAGATATTCAAACATTACATGTAAAAATGTTGTAGTGGTACTGGAAATACAGGTGAGTCTGCCATTCAAACTTTTCAAAGTTTTCTTAGAATGACACTAAACGTTTGAACAGATTTTTAAATTATTTTAATGTTTGCTTGGTCTGTTTCACTCCATACTTTTATATTGTCATTGTGGTGGGACAGATGGTCATATTTCTAAATTTTCATTGTAATTTTTAAATAATATTCTTGGGTATTTGAATTTGCTTTTTTATTGGAACAGTTAAGGTGACTTTATGATTTATATGTTACACAGGACTATATTTTATTATTAATCTGAAATTGCTTGAATTAGTTCTAAGTGTTCCTATGTTTTACATTTATTTCAAACTAGAAGTATTAATTTAAATATAAGGTGAAAGGTTATTGATAATAAGATGACAATTATGATAAAAACTGTGTGAGTTTTATGTTGTTTCATTTCATTTGAATCATACATGAAAATAAATATAATGTTAATCAAATTTTATATTTTTATTATAAACTCGAAGCCTTCAAACAAAGTGAAATTATCGATTACATTTGTAGTTGTATCCATATAACATAACTATAGTTTGTTGGTGATCTGTTTAGAAGATCCCACCAGCATTATCATATTTTTTTAAATTTAACTAATACTAAATGTTTTGGGATATAATTCAATACATGTTCGTACAATTAAACCAATATATTAATATATTAAAGCAACTTGTTTCCTTCGAAGTGAATTGACCAGTAAATCAAAAGTCAATGAAAAACATGGTTTTAATAAATGTTATGGGAAAAAATTTTTTTCCCCTTATCAATGTAATGTAAGTTTTCTATCCTAAAAATGATTATGAATTTTTCGATTATCTTTAAAATGAACAACCACACCTGTTCCCTAAGACCCCAATCAGGAATATTTAAAATTTATCCATACCTTAATATATTGGTTTAAAGAGTGGTAAACATATAGAGTAAAAACATGTAGATGTTATTAATAGTTATAAGTTACACATATAAACATTACCAACATTTTCCTGATTTCTAATGTTGAATTTTAAGCAGCACTATCTAGTTGTTCAGTAATCCAAAGGAATTGTCTTTCTGTATTGTTTACTTATATTTTATTTGAAGTTTTCTGATTCATTTCTACAAAATCTTCTCATTCACCTGCTCTATTGATGTGAAGTACGAATCTTTTCATAATGCGTAAGCTCTACTTGAATTTGAATCAGTTGCCAATTCATTGAAGCAGCTTTCTCCCATTACTGTGGCAGCTTTATAACAAGTTCGTTTAGGTTCAGTTTCTTCTTCTTTTTCAGTTCTTTCTTCTTGGCTCGTCTTTGCCTGAGGGTTTAACTGAACTTTTTCCTCTTTTCTCCCGTCCAGGTGTTCTTCGACAGGAATTTTTTTTTTTTTTTTTTTTTTTTAACTGCCAGCCACAAGTACTGCAGGGATCACCCGTGGTGTAGTGGTTAGCATAGCAACTTACTAAACCCAAGATCACGGGTTTGCAGCTCGGCAGATGACCTTAGGATTTTTCAAAGGGAGTAAAAAATCCTTAGCTATGCCGTCCTTCGGAAGGAACGTAAAATGGGGGTCCCGAGCCTGTGCGATGTCAGGTACTCCTTAAAGATCCCTATCCTAATTATACCTGGATAGGCAAAATTTAGGACTCCCACTGTAGCATTGTCCGTTAAGCCATAGCAGCATAAAGTGACGTTAAACGAAATAAACAAACAAACAAGTACTGCATTTTTCAGGAATTTCTGGTATCCTATCTTCACATAATTCCTGTGTAATTCTGGGTCTCTGTGGTTTCTGTTAGACTTCTACTGTGTATCCGTGATTGGTTTTGAACACCATAATTTTACTATTATGTTTTAATAAAATTTTATATAATTTTATCCATGTGTTACAGAATTGGCCCGAACCAGATACTTATTTTTCCATGATAAGTTTTATACCCACTAGAATCCACAAACTCCTCTTTTTGTTTTACAGAGGGAAAGTGGTTATAAATATTCTAGTATGTCTCAAGCAAACTATTCATTCTTATCTCGCACTCTAAAACAATTTTTTAGGTGAGGCAATTATTTTCTGTTAGGCGTCCTGCTTCAATTCTGCTTACCTCTCTTTGCTTCATATATGTTGTAAGCACCATATTGTAAAAAATATTGATTCCAATTTCAAATAGATGCAACAATGGTTGCATATCTGAATGTACGTTGTGTTTGTTGGTCCTGGACCCATATTCGTTGATCTTGGACCTATTCTTTCCTCAGCTAATAAAATACTTTCAAATAAAACTTATTTATATCATAAGTGATGTTATTGTTTTATGTTATGTTTAATTTTTATTGAACTAATCTAAAACATGTATTTATTTCAGGAAAATAAGAAATCCCATCACAACATAATGTAAAAAAAAAAAAATGAAAAGTTAAAAATTGAGAAATTAATAAAAATAAAAACAAAAAAAGGAAGAGAAAACAATTTTAATGAAATCTTAAGGCGATAAAAACTTAAAAACTTTATTATGTTACTTTAAAAAAGTACGTGTTAACATCTTCAAATAATTTAATAGATATATACGTTACCTAACAAAAGTTGGAGAATGTTTGTAATTTTTTGTTGAATAATATGTTATTATTTTAAACCTTTTAAAAGAGAATTAAATGTTTTCAACTTTATTTTCTACTTTAAAAATTTTATGAAGTTTTATAGGAGTTTGATGAAAGTGTTTTTTAAGCTGAATATATCAGCTTGATATTTAATAATCATAATTAGAACATTCCCCACCTTGTGTTTTTATTGAAAGTTGCCCAAAAATATCTATTAATAAAATCTTTATAATTAAACAATATATAACTTGATTTTTCAGTTTTGTAATGCACTGGATAGCTCATATAGAAAGTGGTCCTAGGCGTGTAAATCATGCTGCTGCAGCCGTTGGTGAACGCATATTTACGTTCGGAGGTTACAGTTCTATGGAAGCTAATGCCTATAGAAGCAAACTGCCGATTGATGTTCATGTATTGAATACTGGTATGATTACCCTTTGCTTAAGTTTGTTTTACTTTTTATCTCTTTATATATTTTTAATTTAGCTTTACAGTAGAGCGTAGGTTATCCGGACTGATCAATGTCAGGCCTAGTTCGGATACTAAAATTTTCTGGAGAATCGACACAACTATACACTAAGTAAAATTGCAAATAGGAAAAAATAAAAACACAGGATACAAATAATATATTTTTAATCAAACGACTAAATATTGTTATCAAGGCATTTTAAATACCTATGTAATTATATTTCAAAAATATGAATCAATTCTATATAGAATTAATAATGCTCTCAATGCTAATTAATAATTATAGAATTAATTAATGCTCTCAATATTCAAGGGAAAGAACAACATGGTTTCTTTATGACATTTTCAAAACTAGTTCCGCAAAACACTGAATCACCAAACACAAAATCAACTTTTACTCTACTTTGGTAATAATAAACTTAATAATAATAAACTTTGGTGTAAAACCAAACTCTGGTGTGTCACAGTGAACGTTCAAAGAAAGACTGACAAATCAAGTTGAGGGAGTAGAAAGAATCAAAGAATTCCCAGGAGAATCCAATCTAGGAAAACAGGAAACCATTACCCTTAAACCCACTAAATGAATTCAAAGAACTGTAGTTTAGAATCCAAACTATAAAAACAGTAAATAACAATTAAAAGATTAGGAAATAAGATTATAAAATATTACTACAGCATAGTTTGTAAGAACATTACATATTTGAAATAAAATTAATGTTTTATTTTGTTACTGGCTGAAACAGAAACGTTTTTATTGAGTAAAATAATATAATAAATAGTTGAGTCTTGTAAACACTTTTATTAGAAGTGTTTAATAAACTTCAATCAATATATTTTTTAAGTATTTACCTTGATTAACGAAGATATTTAGTTCAATAAATTACTGTACACACTTATCAAGGCATGGATTTATGTTTTCCTCAATTCATAGCCTCAAATAATAGGGTGTATAAAAAAAAATGACCGTTTCTTAAACTAATATTTGTATTATTATTTCTTTGATATAAAATACAATTAATACTCAAAGTATAGTCCATAGTTATCTACCGGCTGTCAAAAAACTCTTGGGCAGCATTTTCAACTTCCGCAAAATTATCAAATTTTTTCCCTTGAAGAAAATGGGTCATGAATCGAAACAAGTAGTAATATGAAGGTGCGAGGTCTAGACTATATGGTGGATGAGGCAGGAGTTCAAACCCATGAAGTTCTGTAAATTTTTCTGCTGATTGTTGAGGAGTAAGTTCGTTAGAGACCAGTCTAAAGGTCTTTTCACCTTCCCCATGGAGAGATGGCGACTAACAGTATCTTTCAACACACCACACTCCCTAGCAAGTTCGCGAATACTTGTGAACGGATTTGACTCAACAGCTTCCTTCAGAACCTCATCAATATCCATTAATGGCGCTCTTCAAGGACACCTTCCCCATCATATTTAATAATTTCATAAGTTGCTTCAGCGGCTGTGAAATTTTTTTTCCAGTAATGTCTTAAAATTATGAGAATTACGTAGGACACTGCCATGTTTCTTCTTTAAAAAAAATAACCGATCTGAAGCATTTTTTTGAAGAAGTCTAGTGTTAGTAAACAAGCTTAGAGAATGCTCTAAAGGGATTATTAAGTATTGGTAAATAATAAATAGCATTAAGATATTTACAGACTTTTGAACTCTGGAATTTGATAAAACGCTCATTTTTTTTATACGCATTTTTTATTATACAATTTTCAAAATTAATGTAAAATATTAATTTTTTTTTCAGAAAAAATTTACTTAGATTGGCAAGAAATAGAAAAACCTAAACGTAACAATCCACAATATAGTGTTACTCCATTTCAACGCTATGGTCATACAGCAGTTGCTTACGGGAGAAAAATTTATATATGGGGTGGGAGAAATGATCACATTGCTTGCAACCGACTCTTCTGTTTTGATACAGGTTTTTGTTTTTCTCCTATAAATATACTTTTTATATAAAATTTTAAATAATATATAAGATATAATCTCAACTATCCAAAAAACAGTAGATGCAATTATATTTTTTATATGAATTATAAGTTGTTTTTTTTAGTGTATCCAAGAAATTTCTGGAGAAGTTAATCTCAATTTCATTTGACTGAAAATAGTAATATTTTTTATAATGATTGCAATTACCATATAATTTAAACATTTTCTATTCTTTAATTACCTATTATTACAGATCAGATAGGTTTAGTATCTAGAACACTTTTCAAAGTTACTTTCTGCACTGTTCTCAGATACATATTTGTGGTCAAGTCCGTCAACAACTGGAATAGTGCCTTATTCGCGAGATGGACATTCAGCTTGTATCATTGGAACTTGTATGTATATTTTTGGAGGATTTGAAGAAGAATTCGAAAGATTTTCCCAAGAAGTTTATGCTTTAGATTTAGAAACAATGCACTGGACATACGTAATTACTAAGGTATGTTTAGAATTATTTCTTGAACAGTAATAATATTAATTAATTTGATCCCTTTTAAAAAAAGTGTTGGTAAAAGTTGGCAGCACTGTATGTTAGGATAAGTGCAAACAATATGAAAATAACTGTTATTTCAGATCTTTACATCTCTTTTGTTTTGGGTCCAAGTAACTCATTTTATTTATTTCATATTTTTAAAATTATTACCTGTCTTTATTTTTTTCATCTAAAAGTCTCATTATTTTATCAATAAAAACATATTTGTTTATGCTAGGTTTTAAGTTTATCAATGTAAAAGTGAGCGTACCTAATTCTTTGTTCAATGTTAGAGTTTTTGTTAATGTTCATTTCTTCTTTGAAATGCTGTTTCCCTTCCTTGGGTTTCCATCAGGTCGAACTATCCTTCCACAGTTCTCTGTTCCACCAATCACCGTCCCTCAGACTTCTTCCTGCCATTTCCTCCGCTATCTCATCCTCCCATCTCCTTGCTGGTTATCCTCTCCTTCTATTTCTTGAAAGGTTCCATTTTCTAATTATTTCAGGCAATCTTCCAGGAGGCATCCGACGTACATGTCTATACCATATTAACTTCTTCTTCATAACATGTTTTGTCACGCTCTCTGTAATTTCCATTTTCCTCCTTATATCTTCATTTCTTATGCGATCTATCCTGGTTTTCTGGATACACCTTCTCTAGTAATCCATCTATTGTTCATTTAAAATGTTTATTCAAAATTTTAATTATGAATTTAGTTTTCTTTTATGATTTTTTAATTTAAATTTTAAATACCTCTTGTTGCTGAAGATGTTGAGTGAGTTGTGGCACTTATTGATGATGGACTTTCTATTAGATTTATGGCTAATATCATTGGTGTTCCCCACAAAACTCTTTGAGACACTATTAAACTTTGTCGTAAAAATGTATCTTATCATAGAAAACCTGGTTCTGAATCCCCTAGCGTAACAGAACTAAAGAATTTTATTAATTTAAAGAATTTTACAAAACCAACACCTTGATTTATCAGCTCCCAGAAGTTCAAGATAAAATATGAATAATAGATCCTAAGATTGGTAAGACAAATAAAAACATCCAGCATCTCCTGATGCGCTCCAGGATCTTAAAAGGACTCTTTGTGATGAATGGGTATAGATATATTTCTAGACCTAAGCATCTTCAGGATATGTGATTAAGTCGAGGAGGAAATATTAAAAACTTTATTTATTGTTTGTTCGTTTTTAGCAATTTACATTTATTTAATGTATTAATGTAAAAAAAAAAAAAAAAATTATTATGGGTTATTCCCATAATAAGTTATTATTATATGGGTTGATTCCAAAATGGTCCCCATGTTTTTTGTTTTTTTTTCAGGTGTATGAAATTTTTTTTATTGGAAAAAAAGGAATAAACCGTTAGAAAGCTTGATTTTTAAACTATTTTTCAACATAGTTGCCATTTTTTTCTAAGCATTTTTGCTGATGAGTTATCCACTTTTACAAGCACTCCTGATAGAAGCCCTCTGCCAGCTTTTTGAGGAGCTTGGTGCATTATTCTTGCAACTCCTCATCCATCAAGATTTATTTACTGCCTTGGTAATCATTTAATTTTGGGAACAGATGTAATCATTGGGGGCTGAATCAGCACTGTAAGGGAGATGGACATTGTGAATTACTCGTCAGCAAAAAATAACTATATTGAAAAATAACTTAAAATTCAAGTTTTCCAATGGTATATTCCTATACATTATTTTGCTTTAAATAAGTGATACCATATGACCTCAAAATTTTAAATTTATACTTATATATAAGTATTAATGATTATTATTTGTTTTAATGTAATTCAGTACAGATTACCTGGATATCTGTACAATGAGGATTCAGATCAGCAGAACTCTACAGTGTTTATATGTGTATCCATTGTAATTATTTCAATTTTAGTATTATTGAGGTTCAGAAAAGGTGTAATACCTCTTGATGATTTTTTTTTCCAGGGAGAAAGTCCTCCTTTTACCGATTTTCATACTGGCACTGCCATAGGCAATAGGATGTATATTTTTGGTGGACGATCAGATAGAGCAGCTCCCAATACTTCTGAGCACGACTTTTATCCAAATGAAATCATGTACTTAGACACAGATACCTGTATGTGGGTTTCACCAGTAGTCAATGGTGACGTACCTGTAGGAAGGAGAAGTCATTCTGCTTGTGAGTTCATTTCATTTCCTTGCTAAGTTAATATAATTGAAAAATAATTTTATTCTGGGACAAAGTCCCTTAAGAATAACAAATAAATACAGCTACATCTAGTCAGAGACATATTAAAATGAAAAAAATTAAAGGAAAAATAATACTAATAATAATAATGTCATATACAGTGAAACTCCGATTATCCGGGGCTGATATTGATCTGGATAATCAGATTTACTGTTGATTTTTGGTATTGGAATAAAAAATACAGGTATATGTAATGTTTTAACTATGTATTTTATAGAATAATTAAAAATGTGGCTGTTTATAAAATTACATTTATGTAACAACAAAGTTTAGTTAACATGTCATATATCATAGGTGTTCTGACACAGAACTTATGCGCCAATTTTGACCCAGTTTTGCTTTTCCTAGTTATAGTTTTTCAGACACAGTTAATACAACACTTTTTCATTTAGGTGCCATACCTCTTTAAGGTTATAAAGAGACCTCTCACGATGGCAGTAAGGTCCTGACTCAGTAAAACCTGTATGGGAATAGAATAGAATAGAAAAAAAAATTTTATTCTGGGACAAAGTCCTTTAAGAATAATAGTTACATGACAGAACTTAAGTTATATCTGGCCTAGAGATGATAAATTAGATAATAAAATAAAATAATTAAAAGTAAATACAATTTTACAATAAAATAAGTAATAAAATGAAACAAAAATCTATACGCATATATAAACACATACACGCTGCATACATACATAAACTATATTTACAATCAGTAAAAGAAAAAATATTATATAAGAAATTGATTAAACAATATATTTTTGATGTTGAATCTAGTAAAGCATGAAGAAAATAAAATGATGAAAAAAGAGTAAAAATGAAAATTATTTCAATGATAGACAAAACATTATCATATGAAGATTGTTTTAACAGGCTAAACTTTTATATCTGATATCCTTGGGTGAAAATTATTAAAGCATCTATATAATTAGATAGCATCCGACTGGAGGGAGGAAAGGTGGTGGAAGAGGAGTGTTTTAAAAGTTCCCAGGGAGGATGCATTATGAATAGAAGGAGGAAGAGAATTCCAAAGGATAGCGAAGCGGGCAAGAAAGGAACGTTGGAAAGCAGTAGTTCTGTAGGATGGGGTGTAGAGATCGGAGAGACAGGACCTTGTATGCAATGATTGGATTGAGGACTTGAAATGTAGGATACTGTGAATAGATGGAGGGTTATGTGTGTTAATGACTTGGAAGAGGAATGAACCAAGGAAGTAATCTCTACTGAAGGAAGGCGAAAGCCAATTTAACTCGGTGTAAAGATGGGACACATGAGAGCGTCTCGAGGTTCCAAAAACAAATCTTATGAAACAGTTCATGATACGCTTTAGTCTATCTTCCAGAACCATCGAGAGTCCACCATAAATCACACATCCATAGTCCAATTGGGGGAATATGAGGGAGGATACTAGGAGTTTACGTGTGGATGGAGGAAGTAGGTGTCGGGAACGGTGGAATAATTTTAGGATGCCAATCGATCGTCGGGAGAGTTGAGTAATGTGGGGTTTCCAGGAAAGGGTTTGATCGATTGTTAAACCTAGGCTTTTAACAGAGGAGAGGAAAGATATAGGGTGACCATTTAGGAATAAAGTAGGGAAGTTGGTAGTTGATCGAAGGAGGGAATGGGATCCTATTGCGATTGCTTGAGTTTTAGCTGCATTTAAAGTCAATTTATTCAGGAATGCCCAGGCACAGATTTCATCCAGGTCTTGCTGAATTTTGGAAAATGCGGTTGATAACTCGGTTGGAGGAAAGGAAAGATAAATTTGAGAATCGTCGGCGTAAAGGTGGTAGGAACAATTATGAATGGGGTTAGGAAGATCATTTATATAGGAATTAAACAAGAGAGTAGAAATGCTGGATCCTTGAGCTACGCCTGATCGCAAAGTGAGGAAAGAGGATGAACCTTGGTTGGGAATGGTAACTGATTGAGAACGTGGGAAAGGAATGAATGAAACCACATGAGAGCGCTATTGGAGAAGTTTAGAGATTTCAGTTTGGAAAAGAGGATTGTGTGGTCTAAGGAATCGAAGGCCTTGCAAAAGTCTAGGAGTATGAGGATGGTTAATTCTTTTTTATCCATTGCAGCCTGGATGTCACTGATGATTTTGGTGAGAGTGGATTGAGTAGAATGGCCGGGAAACCGGATTGGAACGGGTCAAGTAAATTGGAATCTTCGAGGTAATTGGAGATCTGGGATTGCACTAATCTTTCTAGGGACTTAGAGAGGTTAGAAAGTATGGAGATTGGTTGGTAATCTTTTGGGGTTGTGGGATTTGGGTTCTTGACTATAGGGTGGATTAGGGCCTTTTTCCAAGAGGTGGGAAATACAGAATTCTGGAGGGAAAAATTATATATGAAGAGGAGAACGGGTAGGATTTCAGGAAGGCATAATTTTATCAATTTGACAGGAATACCGTCTAATCCAGTTGAAATGGTGTGGGATTTCATTATGGAGGAAATGAGGTCTGTGGGAGAGATGTAAGGAAAATAAAAGTGATTATCATTGAATGCAGGAGGTAAAAGGGGCAACTGAGGGGATGGATATGGTGTAGAGACAAAATAGGAATTTAAATCGTTAGGTGTGACAGGAGGGACTCCTGAGGGAGAGGAACTAGGTGTATTTTGAACGAGAGAAAGTTTACGGAGGAGCTGCCATTTGGATTTGGGATCAGGGGCGGATGAGAAGGCTTCATGGAAGTAAATGGATTTTGTTCGCCGGATGGTAGCTTGGGTTAAATTGCGGAGAACCTTAAAAGTACGGTAATCATCATCAAGTCTAGTGCGTCTAAAATGTCTTCGGGCGGCCTCACGTCTTCTTTGCAGGTCTTTTATTTCTAGGTTCATCCACAGAGCAGGCCGGCGGCGACGAAATGTACAGGTTTTGAGAGGAGCATTGTTATCAAGGATGGAAAGGAGATTGTCAGTTAGTAATTCAACCATAGTGTCAATAGAGGAACAGGAGTAGATAGGATTTCGAGGTCAGGTAAAATTTTGTCTCGCGTGAGGGATTCTATATTGCGGAAAGTAATTGTTTTGGGGAGGGAACGATGGGATTGGGATATCGTAAGAAATTTGTATTAGGTTGTGAGAGGACAGAAACGTAACAGGCTGCTGACATGAGGAAAGGAGGTTTTTTGGGGAGTCTATGACATGCAAGTCCAACCAGGTGTCGGACCCATGGGAGTGATGGGTGGGGTTAAACGGAACAATGAACAGGTGAAGGGAAAAAAAATACGTTTTGTCAAAAGAGTCAGAAAGGAGATTGGTATTTAGGTCACCAGAAATGATTATATTGGAATAGAGAGAAACATAATTGTAGAGGTTTGATTCAAAGGATTGGTCAAAAGGAACATGAGGGGGACGATACGCCACTACATACAGGAGAGAATGGAAATTAAAGGATATTTCAACAAAGAGGTACTCAATGATTGGGAGATTTGAAGGAGGAGAAAGATGCAGGACACAGGACTTCAGGCTGTCATGAACATATAGGGCTACTCTGCCTCCGGTCCGGTTAATCCGGTCGTGACGGATGATGGAGTAATTAGGGAGGGAAACCGAGGAAGAAGGAATATAAGGTTTAAGCCAGATTTCAGAAACTGCAATGATGTGGTAAAAATTTTGGGTGAAGAACTCTAGGAATTCATATAGTGAGCTGGGAGGGATTGAGAGTTTATGTGACAGGCAGTTAGGATATTAGTCATATTGGAAGGAGTAAGGGAAATATAGGACAGTAAATAAAAGGATGACCCTATAAATGAGATTAAGTTGTAGTTGCCGTGAGAAAGAATAACATATTAATAATAGGAGGTTAACTAATTATAATAATGTAGCAAAGAGATATGAATACCTAAATGCATATGATTATGTAAAATTAAAATATAAGTAATAATAAGCAGATGAATAATTATAATAGAAAATTAGGTAATTATGGATATGTAAATAAGTGATAAATGAGAGTAAACAAATAAGACCAATAAACATTAAACAATTAAAAATAATAGAATAGTTATACAGCTGGTAAAAAAAATGAAAGCTTTCTTCAAAATGAGACATGACATAAAAGAAACAAATAGAAACAAAAAACACCTTGAATTCAACGACAAAAGGCAAAAAAGACTGTGGAGGCACGGGCAGGTGATGAGTATCGAGAGGTCAGCCGAAGACATCCAGGTCCAGAGGCTGGTCTATGTAGATCACGGGCTGGCCATCATCCTTCCGGCAGCAAACTCATTCCTCCTGCAAACCACATGTACTTCAGTTTCCAGGCTGATCTCTTCTGACGGGCGAGCCAGTACAGATGCCTGTTGGTCGGGGTCATCTCCTCGCTAAGATATATCCGGTGGGAGTCATTCTCCTGCCAGCCAGTATCGCGCGTTGAGAAGTCCCTCTTGACTTTTCTTTTCTGTACTAATTCGTCCCTTATAGATTGTCGAACGAAGCGCGCTATCATGGGCGGAGGTCGCGGGTCATCTTTTCTGGCCCTTCGGCGTTCTACCAGGTCAAAATCTTCAACATTGAGCTTAATGCCGAGACCGGCACCTACACATGTCACCAGGGCTGCCGGGGTCTCTCCAGGGCGTACAGGGATGCCGCGAATTTCTAATGATCTATTTAATAAACCCTGCTCTGCTTTGTTCAATCTTACTTCCATCTGGCCTACTTTAGCCTTTAAAGTTTTGTTTTCATTAATTAAGTCTTGAACGAATTTATTTTGACCCTCAAGGTGGTTCTTGATTTTAGTAAGTCTCTCACTAAGCTCAAAGTTCAGGTCCCCTCACTTGTCTAAAGAATTTTTTATTATTTTTATCTCCTCTCCCAGTCGATTAACAGCCGTGAGAATGTCAGTTACCGATGGCTCAGGAGATTTTTCATGACTTTTCTTTTTGGATATATCACAGTTGTGACATATCCATGGTTTATTAGTTTTCTTCATTGCCTCTAATTCCTTCTCATGCAAGTCAAAACACCGGGCGTGAAATAATAGTTTACATTTTCGACATGAAATATTATTCTTATCGTCTCTTGAAATATTTTATTCACATTTTGGGCACTGAACCATTTTGAATATAAAGTTAAATTGCTCGTGAATAACGGTTAAAAATGTTTATTTACTTACGTAGGTAGTAAATAGGAGTTAATGCCCTGAGGATTTCACTTCTGATAAGCTGTGTGACCTTAAACTGTTTACAACTGATTTAAAGTTATCAATGAAGCCTTCACTGTTTCACTAAACTGTTTATACTATTTTAATGAATGAATCGGAAATGAACAAAAAAAAAAAAACTGAAAAATTAACGAAAGAAAAGTGCTAAATAGAAGATTAATTACAGAGATGCTCACTGCTTGCCGTCTCTGGCCAGACTGGGATGGATGAAGAGTTCACTAAGTACGTTTACTCAGAACTTGATTGTTATGATTTGTCATGAAAACTAATAAGAAGGGACCTACCATATTTTATGTGAACTCTGAACCATGGCCTACAAGGTCTGTTAATAAACTATTAAAAAGAAAAATTTTATGTAATAAAAAAAATAATATATATACGAGGGTCAGTCAAATATAAACAAGACTTTTAACTTATACGTTTATTAAAGCTAAACAAAACAATGATT
This sequence comes from Euschistus heros, assembly GCA_003667255.2. Taxonomy (NCBI): domain Eukaryota; kingdom Metazoa; phylum Arthropoda; class Insecta; order Hemiptera; family Pentatomidae; genus Euschistus; species Euschistus heros. Next base: position 2,370,650 of record RCWM02000033.1, read on the forward strand.
ACATGTTACTGCTTTTCTACATAGTCTCCCTCAAGTCTCACACACTTTTCCCAGCGTGAGGATAGCTTATGGATCCCTTCTTCATAAAAGATTTGAGGTCGTGTCTTGAACCAATTGCACACAAATTCCTGTACTTCCTCATCACTTTCAAAACGGTTTCCACCAAGTGCTTCTTTGAGAGGACCAAAGAGGTGAAAGTCACATGGAGACAAATCTGGGCTGTAGGGAGGATGTTCCAATGTTTCCCAGTGAATTTGGCGTAATTTCTCTTGGGTCAAGGCAGCTGTGTGAGGCCTAGCATTGTCATGAAGCAAAATGACATCTCTGATTGGCTGTTTACGCCTTTTGTTCCGAAAGGCTGCTTTTGCTTGCTCAAGAAGTTGACAGTAATAAGCAGCGTTCACAGTACGTCGTTCGTGTAAAAAGTCAATAAGCAAAACGCCTTTGCAGTCAAAAAATATTGTGGCAAGAACTTTTCCAGCAGACAACCGTGTTTTGGCTTTCACAGGGCAGGTTTCGTCTTTCCTTCGCCACTCCATTGACGCCATTTTGGATTCAGGAGTGTAGTGATGGACCCACGTTTCATCACAGGTTATTATGCGATTTAAAAAACCACCAGAACTTAATAATAATTCGTTGCGCAACTGTAGGTACAACCTCTTGTTCAGACATGACTACAATGACAAACAAAACAGCATTGAGAACGCATTGTTGCAGCTTTCCCCCTCCCCCAGGCTGCCCCCTACCACTACTGAAACATGGCTACCTGCTACAACCTGTACCTTGGGTATAGTAATAAAAGTCTTGTTTATATTTGACTGACCCTCGTATTTTCTTCTTAAAAATTATCAATAAGGATAATTGGAGTTTCACTGTACTTAGAAACTAATTAAATATATATATAGAGAGAGAAAAATAAGAGAACACTCTACAAATGAAATAAAAATAAATTTTTTTGGTACAAAGTTGTTCATTTAATAAAATTATTCTGCTGTTGAATCTCTGGGTGAGAGGATCAGAGAACACCCATAAAGTGGAAGAGAATCCCCTGGGTTGATCCAATGTGTCATCCCACAGGTTATGACACCAAAAGCTCTACTCAGAGTACGTACTGGTTACGCTGTCATATCCTGGCTATAAATGACTTATGATATTCAAACCTCAAAAAAAAAAAATCATCTATATGGAAAATTGCGATATCCATCCATATTGGCGGGACTATTGTGTTGCCAGAGACGAAATCTGTTATTGTTAAGATAAAATATTTAATAAACCCCCAAGATAAAAGTTACAACAGATTTCCTTGAAATTTAATGATGTAGGTAGTATCCTTTTTTTTCTGGAAGAGGACTTCATTACAGGTATATCGCTGGTCACTTCTCAATGAAGGAAAAGAGGTTTGGTTAGTTGGTAGCAAAAGAGGGGGTTTTCCCAGCTTCATGACAAATCAAAACATTGTCTTCAACTTTTAAGATTTCATAACTGAAAATATACGCAGCAATTCAGAAGTATGTGTCTTTACCAGTGTGAAATTGGTGAAGAAGGAAAGCGAAATAGCATTACAATCTCATGCGTAACATATTAAAATTATTATAGAAATATTATAGCATAAACATATTGTCTTTGCCACAGTGAAACCTCCTATGTGACAAAAGATTTTAAAAGAGAAGTAAAATATTGATTTATAAATAATTTAATAGTATCTTTTTCACAAAAAAAATATGGGCAATTCAATGCATAGTAACACGACAAGACCTGATAAAAATAAAGTAAAGGTAAGAAAGAATTATACTAAGATCGAATTGTACCAAAATCACGTTTTGAAATTTTTGTCACTTAAGAGGTTTCACCAATGGCAACGAGGATATGTGACAGATTTTTTAATGATTACTTTATTAATTATTTATATAAACACTTTATTAATTATTTATCATTACAATAAGATGCAGATTTTATATGATTATTATTGGATTTTATTTTCAGTTCTTTACAACAATGAGTTGTATATATTTGGTGGTTATAACGCTTTGTTTAACCAACATTTCAATGACCTGTACAAATTCAATCCTTTCACTTGCACTTGGTCGATTGTTCAAACTGTTGGAATCTGTCCAAAGGAAAGGAGAAGACAAGTTTGCATAGTTGTTGGGAATAAGATGTACTTGTTTGGTGGGACAAGGTAATTGATTTTTTTATAATTAATTGTTCATTTTTATTGTTCTTAGTATTTTTCTAAGAGGAGGTAGAGTTGTTTAATATACTTTTTATTGTTTAAATGCATTTTTCTCAAATATCTCAAGAACCAGCAACTTAGTTTATAGAACCGAAAATTTTCTATAAAAAATGTTTTATTGCTTTCTTGATAAAGTGAATATTTTGGTAGATAGCTAACCAACTGGTGGGAATTTATAGTATAAAATAAAAACTCCAATTTACCACTATAACTGTTGCTTTCGATGCCTGGACGACATGTTTTTAATTAATAATCATGGTGGTGATTGTTGTTGTGGTACTCAACCTTTTCAAGTTTTGCTAAATTGCATTTTTTTTTTTTGACCAGACTTTTTGATCAATTAAAATCATTGTGTGTAATGAATTTGAAAAACATTGTCCTGTTATATTTTAAACATTGTTGAATAATTGATCATTTAAAAAAAAAAAAATAATATTTATTATGTGATATTTATATAGCCCTATACGAGACCCAGTTTATGATGATGGAGGCAGTGATTCTCCCGATGATCATGAATTGATGGATCATGATGATCTCCATGTCCTTGATCTTGGTAAGTTATATAAATATAATTTAATTAAGTGTTATTTATTTTTAAATTAATCTTGTAAAATGTTTATTGCTATCTTCTCGTGATTTAATTTCAGGGTTGTTTTATCTAAATACGTCCTATAAACACTTGGTTTTGTAAGGTTCAATGATGATAATTTTTCTTACACAAATTTTGATAGTTTGATCTTGGTATAGTCCTGTTCACCTTGAACTATCAAGGTACCCTTACTATAGTAGGCCTCTCGGTAGCTCTAGAAAAGAAGATGGCTAAGAGACCTGCTAATGTAGAACCTTTATTGAAGTGCTTCTACTGAGTGGTTCTTTACATGTTATTGACTAGTCATTCTAATAATTTCCTCAGATTTACTTGTTTTAAATATCAATTCATTAGTTAAAAAAATGGTTTTATTTATTCCAAAAACTTTTTCTTTTTGGTTTTGCACTTCAAACATCTTGCTATGTTTCAGAAGTTGAATTTTCCTGTATTATTTCCCTCATGATTCAACTTCATTTTCCATTTATAAGATTCCTATGTAATATATATTTGTATTTGATACCTTAATTAGTGCTTAATTCACCTCTTGAGGATAGTCAAGTAGCAACTAGGAAATAAATATCAAATAGGTTTAAAAAAAAAAAAAAAAGTCGCTGAACTTTCAGAGTTAAAAACTGAATATATTATACGAATGTTCATCTTAATTTTTCAGATCCCACTTTGAAAACTCTCTGCATGCTGTGTGTCATAAACAATGAAATAAATCATAGCTGCTTGCCGAAGGACTTAATGTAAGTACAATTATATAAAATTATTTTATGTATAATATTGGTATTCGTTATATGTGTCGGTATTCGTTATATAATATTCGTGTGTATTCGTCAGTAGTTTCGTATCTAAATTGTTACACCCACAGGCACAAAAATTCTTTTCCCTCACACCACTTTTCACCAATCCCATCATACAGAAAATTGTAGATTATGGCTGACATCACTGAAAAGATACACCCAGAAATGTACTAAACATATTAGGATTGATGAATTAAGTGCCACTTCTATTGAGATTATTTTATTTGAAAACTAGTTTCGAATGCTTCGAACATTCATCTTCAGTTCTAAAACATACAAAATTTTTTCAACACATCAGTACTATGTTACATAGATTATATATAGTAAAGTTTTTTAAAAAGATGAGACAAGAAATCAGGCACAGGCACTAACCTTCGAGGTAACTAAAACACTGAATTTGTGAGAAATAAAAGGGGGCAGGTAGGTTAAGTTTTAGATTTACAACGGGGTTTCCCTTATGATTCATTGGGTTTTTCCGTTCCTATGGGAAACAAATTTAAAATGGGGCTATTGGATATGTTAATCTGATCATTTAAACAAAAATCTGGATCGGTTTTAAACGATTTTATTATTTCTAGTGATTCAAAAGTATTTAATTTTAGGCTATTTTCTACTTGATGTAATATTTTTACTCCCGAGTCTTTATTAAATTTGTGGTTATTTTCATTTAGATGGATAGCGAAATTGGAATTTTGGGTCTTATTAGTGTTTGCTCTTATATGTTCATTTACTCTTTGATTTACTGATCGTCCGGTTTTTCCCGTGTATTTTGCTTCACAGTCATTACATTTTAATTCGTATACGCCGCTTTTTTGGAAAGGGTCTATTTTGTCTTTCGGTGAAGGGAAGTATGATGACAATGGTTTATCTATTTTAAATGCAGGGTTTAAACCTAATTTTTTTATTTCTTTCCCGACTTTAGCGGATATTGGGCCGTAGTATGGTATCAAAATATATTTAGGGGTAGCTTTATCCTCTGGGGGTGTTTTGTATATATTATTCATAGTTTTTTTATGTATTTGTTTTCTTAAAATATTATCGATTGTGGTTTTACTGTATCCGTTGTTGTTAGCTGTAGTGTGAATTGTTTGTATTTCTTTGTTATAATTTCGTTCATTTAGCGGTATATCATGCTATGAAATGCTGTGAGTTTGTGTGTTAGTGGTCTCCTGGCATTTTTGTCTATAACTACATCTGTGTGTGTGGGTTTCCTATATATATTAAATTCGTGTTGTTTATTGTTTATGGAGATTTCTATGTCTAAAAAATTTAAAGTCTTATTGTTCTCTAACTCCAGTGTGAATTTAATTGAAGGGTGGATTTCGTTTATTTCGTTGAAGAAACTATTGATTTGTCTGGTCGTCCCAGACCATAGGAAATTTTTTCATCAACATACCGATACCAGTATATGATATGTTGAGCTAATTTTGAATGAAGGATTTTCCGTTCTAATTTATCCATAAAAAGATCTGCCAGAAGGGGTGAAAGAGGGGACTCCATTGGTAATCCTTCTTCCTGTTTATAGAATGTATTGTTAAATTGAAAATAATTATGTTTTATACAAACTGACATTAAATTGTAAAAGTCTAATTTTTCTAGTGGTTGAAGATTAGACCGGAAGATTAGTTCTGCTAAAATTTCTATTGTTTCTGAAGGTGGGATACTACGGCCCAATATCTGCTAAAGTCAGGAAAGAATTAAAAAAATTAGGTTTAAACCCTGCATTTAAAATAAATAAACCATTGTCATCATACTTCCCTTCACCGAAAGACAAAATAGACCCTTTCCAAAAAAGCGGCGTATACGAATTAAAATGTAATGACTGTGAAGCAAAATACACAGGAAAACCGGACGATCAGTAAATCAAAGAGTAAATGAACATATAAGAGCATACACTAATAAGACCCAAAATTCCAATTTCGCTATCCATCTAAGTGAAAATAACCACAAATTTAATAAAGACTCGGGAGTAAAAATATTACGTCAAGTAGAAAATAGCCTAAAATTAAATACTTTTGAATCACTAGAAATAATAAAATCGTTTAAAACCGATCCAGATACTTGATCAACATTGCTTCGAAAAGAATTCTTTTGAAAAATCAAGTATTCAAATTCTTGAAGGTACGTATTTACTATTGTAAAATTAACTTGGTAGAACTCGCTGGGTGAGATTTTCTCTCACGCTGGCAGTAAAACCCTTTTAATAGGAAAACTAAAATAGATGGTAAGATCTCCATTTGCGTAGCTGGAGATAGGAGACTTTTTCAAAGGGCATGTTCAATAAACTACTGGTTACGTGACCTTCACTACGTTGGTTGTCCCTTCGAGATTTGTGATTGGTGAGTCTTTTTGTCCCCCAGTGAGTGCTTGCGTTACAGTTTTTGTTCAAACAATAGTCCTGAAATTTAACATTGTAAATTGTTTTCTCACTCGAGACTATCAGTGTTTTTTTTATTGGCATTAGCTGTTTATCAGGTAAGAGGTATGTTGTATTTTCTTTTTTTCAAAGTTGTAGGATCTTTTTGTTGAGTTTCTAATCAATTTAAAAAATATAATATTTGTAATTGAAAGTCAATATTTTGGAAAATAATTGACCGCTTTATCATTTTATTTGTTTACCTTTTTTATTATTTCATAGAAGGGTGATCGTTAAATCTTGTTAAAGGGAAAAAAAAAAAAAACATGTTTTTAAAATAACTTGGATTTGGCTGGTTTTTTTTTGTTTTTTTACTTATTTTCTTTTTTGAACCTAAACTTGAAGTTCTTATTTTTTATTTTTTTTTTTTTTTTATTTTTTTTTTTTTTTTTTTTATTTAACAAAATTCAACGATCTCCCGTTTTTGTTTTGTTTTTTATTTGTTTTTTGCATCAAATCTTTTTTATTTTACGTGGACAATGTATTAGTAATTATAGCAAAAAAATGAACCTCTACCCGAGACACCTCTTTGGCCAACGATCTTCCGAACCCCCTGTATATTATGTATTGTATGTATATAACTACCTTATATTACTTATGCATATTTTATTTTATTGCAGACAAGACTTGAATCTATTGAAAGCTAATCTTTGGATAGTAGATCAAATGACTCTTTGAAAGGATTTAAAGATCATCTTACTCATCTGAGAGTCATCAGCTCTTATATTTAATGAAAGAAAAATGTGTAAATGTATTATGATGAATGTAAATATGTAAATTTTGCAAGTACATTGAATATTTATGATTGATTTTTTTTCTTTATTTTTTCTTTGTGATACTAAGTTATATTTTTAGTTTTGTTTTTAATAAATAACCAAGTGTTGTTTTTCTTTTAAAACTAAATTATAATTATAAATTACTTATTTATTAAACTTATCTTTAAAGATTTATAAAATTATTTTTGTTTGTAATCTTATATACTTTATTTGTCTTCGATAATTAATGTGCAATTTTAATGCTGCTTATTTTCTTGCTTTATGGAAAACTTTGAATTTTTACTATAAAAAGATATTTTTAAATCTATATATATTTTCATGTATTTTTTTATTGGTACACTATATCTGATAAAATTATTATAATGGAAAAAATGGTGTTAATGTTTATGGATATGGTATATTTCCTTTAATTTATCGTTTACACCCCAGTATAATTATAAAAGTTTTTTAACAGAAGCTCCTCAGACTCAAAATTTTTGCAATTATTCAGCCTATTTTCTTTTTTTCCAAAATTCAATCTTAAACATTGTTTTTGTATTTTTCACATTCTGTCGTTTTCTAAAAAAAGAATAATAATAATAATAAATTTGATTAAAAATCTGTTCTTTCAATCAAATCCCTTTATCCCACATGTTCTGTAAATTTATTCAGGATTGGAATTATTCCAAATATAGGCAATTAAAAGGAATGGTTATTAATATTTATTCTGTATTATTGAAGGAGGCAGTCAAGTCTTTCAACTTGTTGCCAATGGAATGCAATAATTACTTAAACAAGAAAAGAGTACTAATTGTAGCTTGTAAAATAATGGCATTCGGTGATAAAAAAATGATGAAAATTTTATTTTCAACTTGGAAGGAGATAATCAAAAATGATTTTTTCAAAAGGAACTTATGTGCATGAAGCAGCCTATACTTAGTTCATTATATTATTTCTGCCTATGGATATCTTGAATGGAGATCATTTCTTCACATGCTATGTTCTTCATAACACTGAGGTAATAAATACAAAATTCTGAAGTTTCAAAGAAAGTTTGTAAGATAAGGTAGACTTACAGGATGGGAATGACAAGAACAAAAATTTTCAGAATCAGGTGAAGGGAGTTGGGTCAAACATTTAGAGGGAGGTATTCCAAATAAATGTTTAAGAGATTGCCTTTGGTTGTAGAGGAAGTATAGAAATTGAATTTTTTTTTTACTTTTATAAAAGGTAAATTGCTATTAATTAAATATGATTAAATCTTTTAGGTCTGTTTGTTTTATAGGTAAATGTCTGTTACCACTACAACCCATGGATGGTCTTATGAAATATTGTTAGATAACCTACTCCTAAACAAGGAGGCAGTTATATTGGAAACAATATATTTTGTCCAGAAAATAAAACATTTTTAAAGTAATTGTTTTATAAAGTTCAGTAATTATATAAAGTTTTTTAACTGTTTATAGATTCAGGGGACACATAGCCATGGTTGATATTCAGAACAGAAAAGTGGCTCAAATTTTGTCAACTTTTAATTTAATTGTTACAAGTTGCTGTAAAAGAGATTACCACAATAAAAAAAGCATCTGGATGTTAAGCTTGCATATACATCAGATTGAGCAGCTGTAACAGGATTCCTGTTAGATTTTTCCACAGTGTAAATCACCACCGTAACATTTTTACTGATATTTGTTCACTTTCCTTTTAGTTTTCATTACCCCCACCCCCGACCCACAGAAGCTTTCCCGATGTATTTACGCCTCTGGTGGTTGAAATACTTAATAATTGTGCATTAAATATGAACATCAAATTAAATTTAAGAAAAGAAAACTTTCATTTAATGATATCTATTTTTATATCCCACGAACCAGTTTTTTTTTTTATCAACAAGTAAATCGGGATAACGCGATTAGGGTACAGCCACAATTTTAAAATTATTGCTAATTTTCGGAAACTATTGTTTTCAAGAGCCGCATATAATATTTTCGTGTTATGTCCACCAATCCAGCCAAAGCGTCATTACAATCTTATTAATTTTTCTTGTTAATATGGCACCTAAAACAAAAATAAAAAAAATTCCACTGACGTTAATTATAAACATTGAATACATCTTTGCTTATTTGTTAGTCTTGTTAAAGAATATCTTTCATTTGAAAGTTTCGTTCCTGAACGTCATAACTTTATAACATGGAATGAATTTCCAGTGATGAATAAACTCCCGGAATTGAAATCGGGAATAAATGAAAAATTAAAAGAAGTTAGTCCTAATCTTGATCTCACTCAGGTGATTATTACTTGAATCTTTAAAAAAATAATATTAATTTAAGTGTTCAGATTTACCATGTTCAGATAAACCATGATAGATTTTACTTTATTTTCTATAAATTAATTATAATAAATTCTATTAACCAGGAAACACTGGAAACCATTTTTTTTTTCTTGAATATTTGTTTTTATTGTTTTGAAATGTAAGGTTTTAATTTACAGTTATAACTTATGCCCAGTGTTCCACTGGTTAAGCCATTGGGTTTTTAGTATTTATAACATCAGATTTTAGTTAATGGTCTTCTATTTAAATTAATATTGTACTGAATCTAACTACCATGTTGGAACTTTTCTGACCTTCCGCAGAATTTGTATATAAAAATATTGATGCTCTTAAGTTATCTATTCAACTCAAATGAATATTTTTTATGATGGGATCCTTATTTTTGCAGTCCTGAAATTTAGACACTGGTGGTATGGCAATACTTCTCTAATGGATTATAACAGACTCATTATATAAATTAAAGAAAATTATAAGATCATTCATTTTGTAAACTCATGGTTTATTCGGAAAAAGTTATGTATTATTTTTTATTTTTAAAAGCTGTAGATTGATTAATTTTGTTTTCATTTTTTAAGGCACCACCAATCAACCAAAAAAGGCTTGTCACATTTATAAATCATTTTCTAATAAATACAGTTGATTTTTTAAATAAATTTTCTAAGCACTGTACTTATAAACTCTTGACCCTTGACCAGAAAATAAATAGGATTGAAGCGGAACTATGCTTGTTGGAATCCAAGGTTTGGTTTATTAAAAAAATATAATAAATTACATCCTATTTTGTAAAATATCTTGTTAATCTAATTTATTTTATTTTAGTTAAATTCTATCCCGGAAGTAGCTGATTCAAAAGATGTAAATGTGGAATTACCAAAACCAGAGGAAATAGATGTACCTAAGCCTAGTGAAAATAAGGAGGAAAATGGGGCACCTATGGAGGAGGTATATTTGATGGTTTCAAATGTATTTGTTTATTGAAATAAGAAGAATAGAAATGTTTTATGGATCATTAGGATAGACAAATGACTGAAATCTAGCATGGATTTCTAGAACTAAGCTGTCTTGGAACCTTATAAGGTTCCATGAAACTAAAAGGAAGTAATTTATTACTGGTTGTATTTCTTCTTATTTGAAAGCCAACTATATTATGTTATGCCTTTTTTGGCTCCTGTCACTTGTATAAGTGTATAAGTTAGATGAATGGAGTGAGACCAGGCACCATATTCATATAGCAGTTTATCTATTGAATTTTATTTGGAAAGTTTGTGGTCAAAAGCCAAAATTGATTTTGTTAGAAATTATGTTAGTAACATTGGATTTTTACTTAACTACATTCTATTATTTCGATCATTTTTATGTTTTTGTTCATTTCATGGGAGAGTATATATTATTAATAAAGTCATGTTTTATAATATTTCTTTTATTTATAACATTTACTTACCTGTTTCAAATTGACAAATCCATCATTTATATCTGCAATCACACATTGCCATTATTATCAATGTTTATAAATAACACTATACTATATTTAATGTAAATCATTTAAAATTCTTTTTCAGGTGAAAGAAAAAGTTGAAGCCCCCCAAGTTGATGAAGTTGATCCACCTAAGGAGCCAGAAAATCCTGAACTTCTTAAATATCGTAAAATGATTCAAGTGGGCGTTCCTTTGCAGGCTGTCAAAATTAAAATGCAAATTGAAGGGCTTGATCCTAATTTGTTGGATACTTGATGTGATATAGTTGTTACTCATGCTAAGCAAAATATGTTTGTTTGGTTCCACAATATTAAGCATTTAAGAATACTTTATTTGCTAAATCTTTGCATTGTATTAATCGTAACAGATGCTGTGCATGAAATTCTGACCAGTCAGCCTATATGGTGGTTTCAGTTCCTTATATTATGCAATTTTAAATACTCTATACTCTGTCTTAAAACATTCTTCAGAGAATGACTGGAGCTGTCCATGGTAATCTGTGTAAGTCAGGAATGATTGTGATAAAATACATTATATATTTGCCTTATAATAGAATATTTTTTGTAAATATTTAAATACAAGCTCAAATTTAATCATGGATAACAGTTCTTGAAATGTGTTTTATACTAAAATTCTTTCACTGTTTTATATTACAAATTAAAATTATTTTAAAATGGTATTAGTGTTTATTATGCAACGCTAACCACAAAACTGATTCCATAAAAAATCCTATTATGAAAATAATAAGTTTATAATTCATTACTGTAAACAATTTTTATTTAAATTGGCACTATTTGAAAAGGTGTTTTTATTTATTTAGAATATTATATTTAGTAATGGGTACTTAATAAGAAACAGTTCTCATTCCTTTGTCGAATCTCATACTGACTGCATATATCTTATATCAACAATTTCTTTTACTACCACAATATAGCCTGAGGTTAAGACTACGAAAAGGCTGATGAAGCATTTGAAGATTTTCACGGTGTGGGTTTTTTTTTAGCATTGTCATGTTAGAATTTTGAAGTATAAATTCCTTGGGCACCTGAGTTAAGCATATATCTCTTCACATTTGTTCAATAAAGTAAAAAATAATTTTTATCCTGGGAAATATTGTCTTCTAAGAGTAATTATAATGTACAATAAATTTGTACTATTTTATAGGGACATAAAGTTAAGACAAAAACAACTGTTCATTATAAAATGAGAAAGTTTTGAACGTATAAAGTATTAATTAAAATAAAAAATATGTCTTCAAGTGAATATACAAAGATATTTAAACTCATTTATTTTGTTAAATATTTTCAGTAGATTGATTATCCAGGAGAAATAAATCGAGGTGGAGAAATAAAAGATGTTTGGCAGATATCCAGCTTTAAAAATAGGGAGGGGTCAGAAATTCAAACAGATTGTACAAAATGATGAACGATTTTCTCTGTGAAAGGGCATACAGGTTATAAGGCTGGGACCTTGTATTCCGAAGTTGGATGGAGAAACGCAGTCAAGAATATAGGGAGACTTAGTTTTTAATAATTGAATGGGTCCGCCGAACAATGTTCTTAGCAACAAACAAAATTTTGAGTAATCTGTGAAAGAAAATCATAATCTAGTTTTTGTTAGTTTTGTAGCTCAGATTTTATATTTAAATATTAATTTGTTATATTTGCATGTATAATAACATGATGGACTACTATACCATACTATTACAAACAATTAAGTGTTGAGAACTATTACTGGGCTTTTATCAGACCCAGTAATGCTTTTTATATCTTAAAAAGATGAAAATTAGAGGTGATTCCAATTTCTGTTAGTTTAGGGAAAGAAAAAATGGCTGTACATGCAAAGCCCTTGCCTTCAAAAGAATGCAATATTTAAATTAGGTGATAATGAAATCTGAGGATATTATTATAATAAACCTGAAGGAGATGACATGCAACATTTAAATAATTAAATTTCGAGGTAATGGAACTTTAAAGAAAGACTCGCAAATGTTGATGTAGGTAAGTTAATATTAGGAAATGAAAATTGTAAGAATTTAAATTAGTTTTTATTTGTTTCTAATTGACTGAATTTCTTCTAACTTTCCAAATACACTCTATTAATTTAAGCTGTTTCGATTCCATGCTAGTATCATACTTAAGGTCAACCTGAGCCTATTTTTCTAAGTTTCACCATAATTCGGTGAACCGATTCCTCATTGTACACTCATTAGGCCTAGGTTATGCAATAACTTTTGGCAGTTGTAATTTTTTTTTTTCCAGTAATGTTGCAGAATTACTTAATTTGACACCTTAATGACATTCGGATTGAAAAAGTACCCTGTAAGTACTGAGCATTACAGAGACATGTACAAAATGATTAAGACTAATATTCTGTCATTAACAGAATCAAAATAAATGTCAACAAGCATAGACTAATAAAATATAGCAATTCTTTTGAATTAGTGCAATATATTGTCCATTTTAAAGGCTCATCCTGTAGATGGTTTGAGGGCTCATTAACACCAGAACACCTGCCCCAAATCTTATGAAATTTAAAACATTATAAATGTAAGATAAAATGTGGTAGGACCAGTGATTTTTTCTACTTCATTTATTTTTAGTTCATAAACAAGGTTTAAAAAAAACTAATTATTATTTCTTATTTTCTGAGTAAAATATAATTCAAACATATTGTTTAGTTACAAGTATTTAATATGTTAAAAATAATTTATAAAGCAGGCTAACCCAATAATAGTATACAAGTCCCAGGGTTTTTTTTTTCTGCTCTATTTGTTTAACATTACAGTATTTACATTAGTGAGACAAAACATATCGCTGAACATAACCAATCTTTTGTTTAATAAGTAATCACCATTCCTATAAGTAATTTTCAATTAAAATTTACTTATATTGTAATATAAGGTCTTTCCAGAGAATTTTACAATTATACTTATAGAAGCACTAATTAAATCAACAGTCAGCTAATTGGTGGATGATTTAAGGAAGGAATAAGCTTCGTAAAATTTGTGAGAAAAAACTAATATATTTGGTTCAGTAGTTGATTTACTCAGTTCCCATAGAGTTATTATTTTCAATATGAACAGAAACAACAGGGTGTTAGGTAATTCTCAGGAAAATAAAGAAATTGGTTTATATAAAACTTTAATGGCCAAAATTATGTACAAAACTTTAATCAGAAATGTTTTTCTTCTTAAAATTGAATCATCTGGCCCTGGAAAAAAAAGAAAAAAAGATTACATTAGCTATAAGAAAAAATTAAATAAACTTTTTTATATTAAATTTAGGTAATGGTTAATATTTACCATTTTTATTTACGAAAAAAAACAAAAAAACAACAAACAATAAATAAAATAACAACTAACACAAGGGACACCTCAGACTAGACCATTCAGTGCTTATACAAGATTATAGGGAAGGTTTAGTAAAGCTATAAAGGATTTAATAAGATAATCAAGTTGGATTTATAAATTAGCTAGAAATGTATAAATAGGTGTACAAAATATGTGGCATAATATAAATAAATATCAATAATTTAATTGAGGTTCTTCCTTTTATTAACTGTTCTTAAACTAATGGTTTCAAGCTATTGCATTTTTTTAGACTTTTATCATATTATTTTCCTGATCCTTATGTGAAAATCACTATTTTTGGTTGTAATTATTTTAATTAATTGAAGTTCTCCATGTCTATTAACCTGAATATTTCTGTAAAGTATAGTCCAGATACACAAATATCACTTTTATTAACAAAATTAAATAATTTATCTCAATAAGAAATTTGCTAATTGACATCCCTTCGGAATTCTATTTAAAAGAGATTAATCTTTACAGTTAAAAAATTAGTAAATAAAATTTTGTTATGTATTTTGGTCCTGATTGTTGTTAACATCAGAACCCCTAAAATATCGGATAAACTTAAAATACAAAACTAATATCTTAGTGGTAATTGATTATTTTTAAATATTGATGAAAAATTCAATTCCTTTAAAGCCAGCCACATCCACTAAACACATTCAATTAATCTAAGAGTTTTCAAAAGTGACAATCAAATCAACCTGAAAGTATTCTATGATTAACTCCTAAGGTAAATTGAACTATAAATACCTAACTGATTCCCTGTCTTTGACCACTATATAATATAGATATCATAACCTTACTAATTGTAGAAGACACCAATTTTTTCCAATGTATTATAAAATTTTACTTCATAATACTAGAAGCGAGACAGATTAAAAGTTATAAAACACATTTGCACTGCAAATTGAATGCTATTTTAAACTACAGTCTCAATTTGATCATTTCATACTCCCTAGATACACTCACGATTTATATATTTATATTTGTTATATAAACTAGTGTGAGAAATTCTAAGTTTACATGTTTTGTGAATGGATTCTTTGTCGTTTATATTACTTATTGCCCTAAAGTAAAACAGATTGTACTATTAATTCAACAAAACATGTCGATCTAAATATGAATGTGAAAAATTATATCAAAAGTTACATATTTTATTACCACTTCTCATGAGAAAATATAGCAAAAATTAACAACTTAACTTTAACCAATGGATATTGTTTATGCACTTATAACTAGTTATTTCCACTTCCCTAACGTGAAAAAGTTTTAAAGAACTAACATTACTTGTGATTCAGCATTTCATATTTTGATATTTTTCATTTTAATACCAAAGGTATAACAGAAGTTACTATTAGTTTAAACATGAATTTAGCATTTGTGTGTAGATGAAGGAGTACAACCTTTCCCCTCTAATAGTAGTGACAAAAACATCAAAATAAATCGGAACAAGGTTAGAATCAATAAAAGGTACCCTTGGCAGTTGAAGGAGCTGAGGTGCACACCTCTTTGTATAGTAGTACCCCAACCACTTATAATTGCAACACAACAGTTATGCTATTACATCTTAACTTACAAATTAGAATACTAATTAAGAAACTGCACATAGATAATTTTCAATTAATGCACCTATATCCAAAACTATTAACAACAAACTAAGTATGACTTCTGATAGTCTGTTAAATAAATAAATGGGTACCCCATATAAAACCTACTCGTGCAGTGTTTGGAAAGAGACTAAAACAAGGTTGAAAAACCCTAGTTTTACAAAATAAACACTAGCTAATACAAAGGGTTTCATTTAAATTATAATCAAGACATTATCACAAAAAGTTTAACTTCATACAATTGGGTACTTAGATCACTTAGGCACACTACTACCTCCATGGTAATAGCTGAAAAAAATTAAAAACCACTAGGCGCCAGACATACATGACCATCAACAGACCATTACACTTAAACAAGCCCTGAATGTTAAGTACAATCATAGTTAAATCACAATCAAACTTTCATAAAATGTAAATGGTTCAAACAATAAACACTTTAAAAAAATATAGTAAAAATACCTTGCGTTTTTTGTCACCACCCAATTCAAAATGCTTACACCTCTTCAAAGGAACTTGCTTCCTATATTTGCAATCAGTACATTCCATCCTTAAGACAATTTTCTTTGTGGTTTTAGCCTAAAACATAATTATTTAAGAATTAATGAGTAAATAACAACCCAGAAGTAATTATAAAAAAAAAGAGAGAACATACCTTCTTCCTAAAGATAGGTTTAGTTTGACCACCATAACCCTGCTGTTTACGGTCGTATCTCCTCCTTCCCTGGGCAGCATGCCTTTCTTTAGACTTTTTGTACTGTGTTACTTTGTGAAGCTTATGTACTTTACATTTTTTGCAAAATGTACGTCTCTGTTTTGGAACATTAACCTAACAAACAAAACAGAAACATGATAAATATTCTGAAGAGGGAAAGAGAATTAACATTATTAAAACATTCTCCGAACCATTGTAATCAATACAGATGAGCACAGAGAAAATAGATATTACGAGATTAAAATCCAACGTTAAAACTCACCATTATGGACTTCCAAAAGATCACACCGTAAGGAATCGAGTAACATCCAGTGGTGACTTGATGATTGAACTAACAATTGCTCTGGTGGCATCTATATATTTTCTTCTTCTGAAAGTGATTGTTGTTAGATCTGTAAAATTTAGGGAAATTAATTATTATTTCAAAATTAGATATTATTTCAAGTTTATTATTAATTAATTACATGATATTATATACCATTCCATCACAGATTTTATTAGCTCTTAGACTGTAAAGTTTTTTACAAGTGAATTAAACAGATCTGAATAAAGGTATTAAATTCTGTTTATCAACCAAATTTTTTAAATCTAACTTTTTCCAATTACAAGTTCAGAATAGCTATTGGTTTAGCTATATTAATGGTTTTTAATAGAAAATACGAAAAATATTTAATCCCCATCCTAAGTGATACTGGTGGTCTCTCAGGATTTTTCATGTTTTAAAAATCGACGTATGCACTTTCAAACCCGTACATGTTTTTGGGAAAGCAGTTATTATTCTTAATTTATTTTTTGTAATTGTAAGATTTAATCTTAAAAGTTGGATTTTAAATCGAGGAATACAGATAACTTATGGAAGATTGGTGATATTAATTTTTTTTAATGCTCAAGTTAATCTGTTTTTCAACTAACTTTTAATGTTATATACTTTGTTTTTATGGTCTATGAAATGTTTCAGAGGATTTATGTTGATGATAATGTAGCAAGCCAAGATGAGGGCTGAGGGAACGACTCGGCCACGACACCATGGAAGAGGAGGCGTAATTTTGTTTTAATTATTAAAAATAAGTTAAGTTAAATGTGAAAATTTTAGTTTACTATAAAATCACTATATCTGAGGTTTGCAAAAAAATATCTATACCTATTTTTATTGAAAGCTGCAAAGTATTTTACATCCATAAAATAAGACTGAAGAAAAGTGGACCACCACAGTTCGTAGAGAGACCGCCTCAAGCGCACGAAAACCATGGCAAACCTATACATGTATTTTAATCATTCTAAGACTACATTCCACAAAAATTGAGCAATATTCTTCGTTCTTTTTTCATTATACGTTTAATAAACGTATACTTGAAAGGAATTATTTAAAAAATCATCCTGAAAAGAGGGTCGTTCGCAATTCAAATTAGTCATATATTATTTGTTGACGCTTATACCTATACTTCACATGATCAACTATAAATTAAATTGGATTGAAACAGTTTCTAAAGACCTTGGCCAGACTAATTTAGCCTATTTTAAAAGAATCTTGGAAAGATATTTTTTTTTTACCAACAAGAAATTCTGGGTAAATCAGCTCCTAGTCCTTCCTTCTAAGTAGAGAGCAGACGGGAGTTGCAAAAGTTGTTTTTAAAGAATACTAACCATGATGTTTTTATAAAAACCGTTTAATTTTTTTTCCCCCTGATATACCTAGGATATCGAGAAAGACCTTAATTAATAACCCTATCCGTGCTGAGTTGTGCTATTGAAAGGAAGGGTAAGATGGACATAGGTTTTTTCGCTTATAGGCGTTTCTATATGTTTCTGAATTAATAGTGTATGTATTTGAGTACACTTTCATAATATTTGTGTAGATAAAATTAGAATTGATTGTTAGAAATTGCAAACAATAGGAACAGAAGATTACAGCGAATTGCTATTATTAATCTACAGCTGTTAATAATTTAACAACTTGCTAAAAGGCGAAATTAATTCTGTTAGGATGTTAAATAAATAGAATGTTCTATATAATAAAAATCAATTAAAAATTATTATTAATTTGCAAAATAATGGGTTAAAATAAAATAAAGGTATAGAATAATTTCGAAAACCAATCCTTGTCACATTTCCAGGATTTAATGTTTAAATTTTCTTTGGTCATCTAAATCGACATTAATTCGATAAGGACTTTAGCTTTACAGCCTTCTGCATCTGGCTATAGATCGTAGGTTACTAATGCTATTCAAATGTTTACAATTTCTTTAATTTCTCTGATCTTAAATTTTGCAATGTGATAAGGTATACTATACTATTAACATCGTTAATGCTGTATAATTTCGTTCATGCACTCCTATAAATATACTACAATAGGTCGGCGAAGTTTCTTTAAATTATGAATTTAAAAAACTTAATAATCTTATGATTGAGTTATTTTTCCAATTAAAATATTTTCTACTCGATATTGCTTTGTTACCAGTTTTCTCTATGTTATGTGATTTAAGTTAATCTGTTTTAATTTCACTGGTATAGTTACCATCATATTTCTTATTTTCCACGTATTGTAAAATTTCGTTTTAGTTACTATTTGAAGAATTTATAGTTAGCTTTATCTAAAAAAGAATAATATCAAAGATCCAATGGAGACCAGTAAGTAGTTTTTTGAATATAAATATTTTGTATAAGATTTTAGAAATTATTAATTTTCTTGGAATTATTTAGATGCTTCACAAGATGAGTTGATTATTCAACAACACCGGGAAATAGAAAGAGAAGTACCGTATTAATGCTATTTCTATTTTAAGATTTCTGTAACAAAAATAAATTGGTAATATTCATATGTTTTTTGTTTTTAGATATCTGATACTATTAAGTTAGTTGGGGAAAAAGAAGATTTATCAACTCTTAAAAATGAATATATAAATGATCCTGTTTACCAGAAAAAAATTCTGGACCTTTGTAATAAGTATGACAGTATGAGAAGAACTCGCCCTGATGGAAATTGCTTCTTCAGAGCATTTGGTTTTGCCTATTTAGAACATTTATTAGACAAGAAAGATCAGTATGAGAGGTTAAGCATTTTCATTAATATCGTTTTGAAGGTATCTATTCTGCCCCGCCAAGGAGAAAAGCAGTAACTCAAAAATTGTGAGATAAATACTTAATAGGTTCATTGGATTTGTTATGAAAGTTTCAGTTCGATGCCCCATAGAAAAGCAGTAAAAAGTTTAATAACTACTTTTCTATTGGATTTTTATGAATTTTAAAATTTTATGAAACCAATAAATCATTATCCCACAGTTTTTCTCCTTGGCAGGGCAGTATTGATGTTTCGTTAGTAGTAGGATATATTTTTAAACCCTATTGATTATTTTAGGTTTAGGGAGTTAGCTGAAAAAAGTAAAGATCAGTTAATAGCACTTCGATTCCCAAAGTTTACATTGGAGGATTTTCATGATGTCGTAAGTGAAACATATTTTTCATTTAAATTACTGAAAACTTAGTATTATATTAACCTAAGCATGGTTTTTCTTATGAACTGCAATGATTACTTTATATCTGACATCATCGCAGACATAGATTTTGATGGATGTATCGTCCAATAACGTTTATCCCAATTTTCATTGTTGACTTAATCAAATTTTAAGTGAAATGTAGTTGATAGTCATTTATTTTTGTAGTTCATGGAGGTTGTTAATGCTGTTGGTGAAGGTGGTGAAGAAAGGATGTCAGAACTTTATAGAATGTTTAATGAACAAGGATATTCGGATTATGTTGTTGTATATTTAAGGCTTATAGCTTCGGCTCATCTTCAGGAAAAAGCAGAATTTTATCAGAACTTTATTGAAGGAAATAGAACAGTTATTGATTTCTGCCATCAGGTAATTGATTTTTATTCGTATGTTAGCTTTAAGTGTTATATATCATAATTTATTAGGGTACTAGTATCTTACTCTGCTATTGCCAGCTCACTTATATCGATCAGCATTTTTTAATCCTATTTATTTTTTTTATCAATGATTAATTTATTTTCACAAATGCTTTAGGAAGTTGAACCTATGTACAAAGAAAGCGATCATATTCACATTATCGCTTTGAGTTCTGCACTTGATGTTGGAATAAGGGTTCGCTATATGGATCGAGGAGATGGTTCTGAAGTTATAGCTCATGATTTTCCCGAAGGGACAGCTCCAAGAGTCCATCTGTTATATCGTCCTGGCCATTATGATATTCTCTATGAGAAAACTTCATCATCGTAGCTATTAAAAGTATCAGGTATTCAACTATGTTATGCAATTATTATTTATTAGCTTATTCCTTCTTTCATTGTTAGTTAAACTGATTTGTAATATAAATTACTACTTGTTTCTATAGCCTGGAAAAAGGCTTTATTTCACCATTGAAAAAAATCCTTCTTCCCTTTACGACTTCCCACTTTTTGTTCT
Source organism: Euschistus heros (assembly GCA_003667255.2). Lineage (NCBI taxonomy): Eukaryota > Metazoa > Arthropoda > Insecta > Hemiptera > Pentatomidae > Euschistus > Euschistus heros. The sequence continues at coordinate 2,391,351 of RCWM02000033.1, forward strand.
TCTTTGATTAACAAAAACCACTGGAAATATAGGTCCTTTCCCGAATTAATTTTTCAATCAAATTCGATCGTTGAAGTAGGTTATGCTGCATATGGATAATGTAATTCCAAACATTTCCTCTTATCATGATGATTCTATAATTGGCTGTAGGATGTAATGTAAGTGAAGAAATGGTCAGAGGTGCAGTCAAGTAAATAAGCACATCCAAGTTTTTTAATAAAAAAACTTTATATTTTGTGTGCTGACGTTTCGACCTGCCTTGTAGGTCTTCTTCAGGACTAAAATAACAAAAAATTGGATGCGACCAACATGATACAATTTTTTTTTTTTTTTTTATAAATAAACAAATAAAAGTGACTTAAAAAATGAAAAAAATAAAAATAATACAAAGTAAATTAGTTAGCGAAAGAATCAATAGCTGTTTGCATAATTAGATCATAGATAATTAGTTTACATAATTAGAAGATTACATGATTATTTAAAAACTTTGACTTGACGTACTTATTTACTAGACTGCACCCCTGACCATTTCTTCACTTACATTTACTATTATCTATATGAAAATGACCAAATTACTTCCTTTATTTTAACTCTCTCCTATGTTGTCGGTATTTTACTGCCTTCGGATATAGTTGAAATATGGAGTTTGAACACACTGGAGGAAACCTAGAGGAAAGTAAAGCCATCATCATTGATTCACAAACTTTCCCATCTTCTATTACTTAATTTACCTAACTACTTTTTGAATTCCTTGGAATTCATTCTCCTTATAAATCAGAAAATCCACCAGCTTCCCTAAGCACTTATGATCATTCCAATCCAATTATTCCATGCCAAACGGACTGTGGAATGACCGTCAGTTTGAAAAGCTCTGTGGATTTTTTGAAGTTACGAGGAATGGTTAGAATACTAGAGATCCACAAGTCCATCTCTCCAACCAACCATAAGTAGGGAAAATGAAAGAATGATATGGAACGCTCATGAATGGATGAATCTTACTTGGAAAAGTCATCTTACAGCAGTTGTGTTCACCTCAATTAAATATGACTGCCGGGCGAGAATTTTTGACACAATCTATTGAAATCTTAAGAACTTCCATGTTTGTGGAAAACCTCAGACCCTGAGTCCTCCTTTTGTTCACATATTAAGCAAACAGAAATGAGAAGGAATTTGTTTTCTTTGATTACTAGTCAATAATTAACCCTGCCTTACCAGGTATGCAAGTTTAAAATGTCGTTTATTTCTTAAAATATATACACAGTAATTTAAAAAAAAAGTATAATATATTTTATTCAAAGTACTGACCCTCGCTTTCTACACATTTTGTCCATCTCTCGGGCAATATATGGATACCATTCCAAAAGAATGCTTCATCTTTATTTGAAATCCATTCATCGAGCCATTTTCATACGTTTTCGAAATTGTTGAAGTGTTGCTCCGCCAATGAGTGTCCCATCGATGAGAAGAGGTGATAATCAGAAGGGGCCAGATCAGGTGAATACGGTGGGTGGGGTAGGAGTTCCCAACCAAGCGAAGAAATCGTTTCCTTAGTCAATCTGGCTGAATGTGCAGGAGCGTTATCATGCTAAAGAATGACTTTGGCGTGCCTGTGAGCCCATTCTGGGCGTTTTTTTTCGATCAATGCGTGACTCAAATTGATCATTTGTTGTCGGTAGCGCTCGGTATTGACTGTTTCGCCGGGTTTGAGAAGCTCGTAGTAGACTACTCCCTTCTGATCCCACCACACACACAGCATTGTCTTCTTCCCAAAACGATCCGGTCTTGCACTCGATGTGGATGGTTGTCCTGGCGTTACCCATGATTTTTTTCGTTTGGGATTCTGAAAATAAATCCATTTTTCATCGCCAGTTACAACTCGATGCAAAAAACCCTTTCTTTCGTGACGTAAAAGCAGCATTTCGCACACAGTTTTTTTTTTTTTTTTTTTTTTTTCCATCTGTCGTTCGTCCAATTCATGTGGAACCCATTTTCCAACCTTTTGAATCTTCCCATAGCTCTTAGGCGATCGGAAATGGCTTGCCTAGTGACATTCAACTGTTCTGCCATCATTTGTTGGGTTTGGGTATTGTCTTCGTCTAATAAAGATTGCAATTCGAAGTCCTCAAACTTTTTTGGTCGATTTTCTCGTTTTTGATCAGTAACATCAAAATCACCACGTTTGAAACTTTGAAACCAACGTTCACATGTCCTGACGGTTGGAGCAACATCGCCATAAGTCTCAACAAGAATTCGATGACATTCAGATGCTTTTTTCTTTTGATTAAATAAGAAAATCATGACATGCCGCAAATGCTCTTTATTTGGCTTAAAATTAGACATTTTTAACACCTAAGAAAGGTATGATACGTCCACGTAAACGACTTAAAAACAACTGACTTTTGTAAACAAATGACTAACAAACAAAATAGCGTTTAGAGATAAGCAAATCCTTCAATAGGCTAAGAGCGCATTCTATTGGAATTAAAACGACATTTTAAACTTGCATACCTGGTACTGTAGAAAAGTAACTAAAATATATAGGAGCGACTCGTCCTACATGAACTTTTGACCACAGTTGGGTTGATCCTGGAGTGCAGGAAACTAAGTGGAGTAGAGTTATCATCAGTGAGGCCTTTGAAGTCTTCATTCCTGTAACTCCAAAAATGGATTCACTCCACTATTCCTTATGTCATTTGGGATGATTGTCAGTGGCCAGCTTAAAAAATACCTGTCTGCTTTTTCTATTGTTCCTTATTTTCAAACGTGGATGTTTACTTATTATACAGGAGCTGATCAGTTGACTCATTATGAATGACAAATAAGATGTATGAATTTTGATTCATAAGAATCATTTTTGAAGTCTGCAGAAGCTCTTTCATTCTCTGAATGCAATACCACCTGCCTTTTCAGTTCTGGAGAACCAGAAATCTTTCTAGAATCCTTTTTTCACCATGTGCTCAATCCATTTCTTGGTTTCAAAATCTGAGACTATTTTTTTATCTTTTCTTTTAGAACTGCTTTCTATAGAAGGTATTTCTTACCCATCTTTATTCAGTCTTCCCTCTAATTTTTTTTAAACACCGAATCTTTCGGTTCCTCATTAGTAATTAATCCTCAGGTAAATATATGTTTGTTTTCAAGAATATAGTGTGTGATCAAAGAAAAATTCACAGTATGGAAACAATTATTTATTAGTCCATTCTGTATTTCTTTGACCAAGTATCAGATATCTTCTAGCCCTAATAACTTATGGCATTCTATCTCTACATGATTGTATTTATTTTGTCCTTTGTTTGACAATTTATTGAATAAATATTCTTTTCCGCCAATTATAGCAGAATTATCTTGCTACGGGCAATGAAAAATTATATTAAAAAAATGCTTAATTAGAAACAAACTAAAATTACTGATTTTTTCTCTAAATGAAAATTCAATACATATATACATTCATTTTTATGTATTTCTGTATATTATAATTTAATAAATCTATATAAAACTTTTGGGTCTTTTGCACTTGTTCCCCGCATTTCATTTTGAGTTTGTTATTATATGTTTAGGTTACTCGTTTGAATTGTTCCTATTATTCGATAATTAAATAAATAAGTAAAAAATTTATTATTATATGCGACATGTCTTTGTTTGATTTAATTCGTTGAATAAATACAAAAGAAAAAGCGATGGAATTTCTTCAGGAAAAATGTATTTTACATCGAATAACACTTAATAAAATATTTAAATAAATAATTAAATAACAAAAATTTTTGTTTTTTATTTAATTATTTAATAATAGGAACAATCAAACGATATCTCATTGATATGTTATTACATTTTGTTCCTCGTAACCTAAAAATATGATATATAAACTCAAAATGGAATGCTGAGAACAAGTGCAAAAGATCCAAACTTTTGTTAATTAAAGTTATTTTCTGCAGTTTTTTAATTATCCTTCCTATCTATGAAATTAAGTCAATAACATGTTGTAATTTGATTATGTGAAGTTGTTGATTATCTGTGATCCCTTACCCATCATTGCTTCGGTTAACAGGGTATTATTAAGAAGCAAAATTTTTTTTACATTGTATAATATATGCTAAAATAGAGCTTCAAAGGCACTGTTTACTTCTTTTGAAGGTGATTGGACTTTCTATTTCCGCATGACAACCAAGGATTTATGTTAAATATGCATTATTATAATTAAAGTTTAAATTTTAATCATTTTCTTTTTTTTTTTTGTGTTTCAGACTTGATTAAATGAAGTCAGAAGTTAAAGAAAATTCAACTGAATATTTTTTGTATAGATACTTATTAATTCTCTAATGCCTTTGATCTCAAGCAATTATGAAGTAATAATTGAATATGGAAAAAAAAAAAAAAAAATTAATGAGACCACTAAAATTAATTTTAGTTTTTATTAGATTTTTTTGTTATAATTTCTTTATTGCTGCACTGTATCCATTCTTTCCACCAATGTTCTTTTTTAATTTATTTATTTTTATAATTTGTGTATATACAGTGAGTGAACATATATATATTTTAAGATGTATGTAAACGCTTTCAAACCAAGTTTCTGTTTTGTGATGTAAACAAAATGTTCAAATAGTGTATTTTTTATATATATTATAAATACACATTTATATGAAATATAAATCTAAATTTTTATTTTTTCTGTAAAATAATCTGCCTTATGGACTTGAAATTAATCTATAAAAGAAATTAGAGGTTTTTTAACGAGAGGTTAATTTTGGTATGAGTATACTCTTCTGCCAAGGAAAAAGCAGTAACTCAAAAATTGTGAGTTAATGAATGACTTATTGGACTTAACGTTGGATTCGTTGTGAAATTTTCGATTTGATACTCCATAGAAAAGCAGTAATTAGACTTTAACTGGAGCATCAAATCTACAATTTCATAAGAAATCCAATGATAAGTACAATAAGTCATTATTTCACAATTTCTGAGTTACTGCCTTTCTCCTTGGCAGTGCAGTACAATGCCCTTTAAGATAGGAGTATTTTCAAAATATGTAAAAACTGTTTCTGTGGTGAATATAAAAAAAAAAAAGTTTTAATAATTAATTTTTTAGAGTTGTTAAGTTAAATGGAACATTAGGGGTCATTCCATGCCAAATCAACCAATTCTACATTAGATTTGGACCTTGACTTCTCCGATTTCTATGATTTTTGGTATAGCAGCTGTACCTACCAAGACTAGTAAAAATGTAAAATATTACATTTTTCTGACTTTTGGTTTTTGAGTTATAAGCTTTTAAAAACTCAAAAAACTGCTGTTTTCGGTCCTCACTCAGTATATTCAAAATTACGCTCTTAAAAAACTATTGCTCCCAGAGAGCTCAAATTTGTGGCATTCTTTCCTATTTGAAATGCCCTTTAATATGATATACCACTTGATATATGTTCGGTTCATTTTGAATTTTTTCGAAACATCCAAAAACAGTTTTCGTAATTCCCAAAATACGTAACCTTTGATTTTTTCGAAAAAAATGTATGTGATTTATACTATTACTGACTACATGTGGACAAAATTTTAGGATGGGAGGGAAATGGGTTCCTGATAAAAAATAATATTTTGTCTTTTTTTTAATTGACAGTTAGTCCAGTCAATGAAGTATTATAGAATGCATTTTCCGTAATCCAAGGTTTTTCTTTGGAAACTTGTTCAGGGTAGTTAGAAAGTAAACATAGTATAAGTCCTGGAGTTTTCGGGTCTGGGAACAAGAAGGGAGGGGGCGCGTAAGGTCTCTTTTTTTGGGTTTGGGCTCATATCTCGAAAACGGTGCATCGTATGCAAAACATGACTATTTAATAAATTAATGTTAACTAAATTTTCTAACCTTTATTATATACACATTTTTCATAACCTTTACCGTTCCCAATATATACGTTTATACGAATTAGGAATTGGCGAGTGAATTTTTTGTGATATTTAGAATAAGGAAAAAGAAATTTCTGAGTTTTTATCGTTGTGGACCGAAACACTGTTTTATCTTACAACAATGAAGAACTCTACATTAAACGATGTAGATGAAGCTGTTTACCAATGTTTCATGAAAACTTAAAATTAAATAGCTATTCTCTGCTTCACAAGGATGGCACAAATCCAAAAAAAGACATGGTATCATGCAGTTGGCCGTTAAAGGGGAGGATCTTATTGGTGATAATGTTGCCATGCTATTCCTAACCTTCTTATATCACATTAAATCTATAAAATTTAATTTGATCATCCAGGGTTATCTATTATCCATAAACCCCCATAGCCATCATTACCCTGGATGATAGGAGTTCTACTGTATTTCAAAATATTTATATGTGCCAAGACTCTCAAGTCTCGTTTAAAATTTTTGATTCTATAGAGTATTTCATTACTAATGAGATTCATAACAAAAAATATTTCATCTTTTAATAATTCCTTTAAACTCATTAATAACAAATGGAAATATTTGAATAAATGTACTCAAAATAATAAATATATTATTTTGGTGTTAAAATTGAAACTCAAGTTATTTAAAAATATTTCTGGTTTTCTTAATAAAAAAAAAAAAAGATGTTTCTACTTGTGGAACATACCATATCTTTAATATATATATTCTTATAAACCATATTTAATGTGTTTGATATTTACAAGTTTAAATCATTTATAACCATAAATAATTAAATAAACCTTAAGTCATGTATTTATTTTTGTTCAACTTTAGCCATCACATTAAGCAATTTAGCCAAATAGAAAAGGCAAAAGTCCGGCATTTTCTATACTTCAATAACTGTAATCCCATAATAAATAGATATATATTTATTCATTCTTGAAATCATGAATAAATATACAAAAAGTAAATATACAAAAATTTTATAAAACCTTATTGCACCATTTTTTAATTACAAACATCTAAATATTTAAATTTAGTGTAAAAGATAATCTTTAAGATAATATATCAGAAACAGTGGACAAATGACACAAAACAGGACTAGAAATCATCAGATACTGGGTTTAAAACTTTAATTAGAACAAATAGAAAAGAAAATTATTTTTAAAAAATATGATACACTTAAAGGGCTTAATTATAATTTACAAATATTTACAATATACATATTTATGTACAATAAACAAATATAAACATAGAATATTAATTTAAAAGAAGCATCAATAAAACAGGACTGACGACTAAGAACTGGTAAGACTAGCCATGAGCAGTTCCATTTTATTGAGGAAGTTCTTCCCTTCCATTTTATCCCAACGCACTTCCTTGAATGCGCCTCCTAGATTTTCCCATTTCCTCTCTTTCACAAGCTGCCCACTGAAGAAATCTTTTTTAGGCGAATGAGCAATCGACACTTGGACAGCGCCTTGGGGCTCACACCTTACAGCGATTAATCTAAAAAATATTACATCACAATTAAATAAGGAAGTGAATATCTTACAATGTGCAATAATGAATATAAGTTTAAATGGTGGAATTAAAGGGAGAATTATCACAAAGTCTTCAAGGATTGAGATGAATTTTCTGAAGATTTAGGAGATATTGTTATTCCAGAACAGGGATAGTGACTTTGAGGTTTTATTAACAGAGCTGTGGATCTGAATAGGAAGTAGAAGGTTGATGCGGTGAAACGGTGTATATTAGGAAAATTTTAAACCTATTTGCTATGAAAAAGATTTTTTTTTTTTTAGTTTATTCACAACTTATTTTCCATAATAAATAAGTTAATGCTGATTACGGAACATGTGAAATGCCTTAAATATCTGAGAATGGTAAGGAAATAGATAAATTAGTCAATTAGGAGTGTGGAGAGAGAAGATATCTAAGGGGTGCCTATTTCAAAAATATTGATGATGGCGCCTAGCTCAGTGGTAACGCAAGTGAAAAAAAAAAAAAAAAAATGATTTCTCCCTGACTGGAAAAAACAATAGAACATGGATATGTCAATCTACTATCTACTGCTACCGATCAGAAAACTCAGTAAATTTTCGATCCAAGCAACACCAACAGCAAGAAACGTGTCAAAAAAGCCGCAACTCTTAAAAAGTTTAGGCAAAACGTGACTTTTTTCATTCAAACCAATATGGCTCCTAAACAGTAAGTCCTAGTGACAAATGTACAACAAAAATACTGTGCATTAAATTTCTGATAAGGAAACTGACATCAAAATTTTGATCCAAGTAACAACAACAGAGTGAGAACGGATCATATTATTATATTTTTAGGGTGAAAAAAGTTACATAAGAAAATTATAGAGACCCCAGCCATGGAGACATATATCCATGTCAAAAAGTGTTACCTAGCAATCTTGATAAACCGAAGATCTAGCTGGTGTGGGGTGGAATTAATTCTGAGTGAACCCACCTTCCTAGCTAGAATACCCCATGCTACCAAGACGGCAAGGAAGGGAAGGTTTAAAAATAAATGTATTAATGATGAGGTAGGTTCGTTTAGAACAATAACTGTTTGGTACACAAAAAGAAAGTCAATTCTCCCAATTAATATATAATAACCCCCTTGTTAGTCCAAGGTTTTCTGCAAATTGAGTACATAATATACATTGGATTATTTTTAAAATAAATCTTTTTTCCAAATAAACAGTTCTTAGCAATTGAAAGCTCTTAAGGTTAATAATATTACCTGTCTCCCATTGGCGAGGCGAGGATACAACTACTAGCATTTCCGAGAGGCTCAACTGCCCCAATCCCAAGATGGGTACTATTAGAAAGGTACTGCCAACCCATGCATCGAGCCAGCTGCTGAACTGCTGTGATTTGGTGCTGGTAGATCTAGAAATTAATTTAAATTGAATTAGAGAAAAACAATAAGAAAAAAAGAGGAAATTATAAAAATTAACCACAACTTTTTTTCAGTTACATTCCTACCCTATTATCTTCAATTGTTTTCAGATGATGAACTTTATAGTTATACTTCACGCTGTAATAGTATAATCATAAATTAAATAAAACCTGATTAATCCTATAAAGGATTAACACTAGAGAAGATGTGTAAGACCCAGTATGATAGGGTGTTATTAGCACTATGAAGCCACAAATCATCAGTTATTAAAATAATTTTTCTAAATATCACTTATAAAGCCTATAATGATCGACTTATATAAAAAGTACTTTACCACTATACATTCAGACTGCAATGAGGTCTACCTACTATAAGTTTCACCTTCTTTCAACAACCCATTAAATTTAAAAATAAATCAAGCACCAATTAGTCCAGTTGATTTGTATTGTATTATCTAAAATCTCTTATCTAGAACTCTCGAGATATTCTTGTACAATCGCATGTAAAGCCAAATACATGGGAAAAACTGGACGATCATTAAATCAAAGATTAAAAGAACATACAAGAGCATATAAAAAAAAAAAAAAAAAATCCCTACTTTGCTATCCATCTAAATGAAAATAACCATAAATTAAAAAAAAAAAAGACTTGGGAGTGAAACAATACATCAAGTAGAAAATAACCTAAAATTAAATATTTGTGAATCATTAAAAATAATAAAATCGTTCAAAATCAATCCAGATTTTTATTTGATTGACCAGATAAACATTTCCAATAGTCCCATTTTAAATTTGTAAACAATTGAAGCAAAAAAATCTAATCAGAGAAATCAAAATAACCCAAAAATTTAACCTACTGCCTGGCCCTACTCCTTCCACTCTTGATATATTTTCTGCTCAGGTGAGTACCAATATATTAGATTTCTTGTTTTACATTTTGTAAACTTTAGTATATGTAATCCAAGAAAAAAATGCTGATGTTTTTAAAATTTTGTATGTTTTAGAACTGATGATGAATGTTTAACATATCTAATAAAATAATTCCAATACAAGTAGCAATTAATTCATCAATCCCAATAATATTGATCCTTCTATACCATCATGCATACCTCAAGTAAAAGACTAAACACTTTTCTTTCATACCTGACAAAATATGAGATCACGAAGTTCCTGAAGTTCATAGGACATATGCATAACACGGCCATCACGGCAAACACATTTTAATGATTTATCAGCAACCTGGATGACGAGGGAAGTACGGCACACAGTATCATACCTACATCAAGAGGTATAAAACATTAAATTATAATTCAATAAGAAATATACTACGTCCATGAACTTTGAAACATTTACCCGTGGGTCATTATGTTGATCTTGACACAAGAAACAGTAGGAGAATTCAATGCATTCCAATGCGATACAATGATAGGGTCCTTAACTTCTTTGATGATTGTATCGAGAACATATTCAGTTCGAATACGGAGGAAAAAATGTTGAGCTTGTTGAATAATTTGTTCCAAAAGCGTTTGACTGAAAGTGCAATTTTAAATTAGTACATTTTGATATTACAAGTATAAAAATCAAATTAATATAATAAGACAAATGGATACATATACAATAAATCAATAATGTTCAATTTAAATAATCTTACTTTGTTAAAAACAGTTAAAAAATTAACGTTCCGCTAGACTCAATCAATCTGTGACACGATCAGACACATTCATCTAACAGATAATTAACGCCATTTTTTGTGAGGGCTTGGTGGGAAACATTTTGTGTAAGCATTTTTAGCTCTCATAATTTTGAAATATTTTTAAATATTTCGATCTAACCTACATACAATATTATGTATATCTATTTACCTGCCCCTAATTCAGAGGTATTAATACTACATCAGTTCTAACCTCTTCCATAACTTCAGGAGGAACCTGCACCCACATGCCATGACGGACAGAAGAAAAGATGTTCAAAATGTCGGGGAAAAAAAAATTATAATAAATACTTCGTGATACTGAAGTATTTTGTTTGGAACAAGCCGTGTAAAAAATTTTATGATCCAGCTTTTACAGAGGTTTAGCCTGGGTCAGGTCGTGAATCTAAATGATGCCATTCATAACCTATTTTTTCTTACTTCTTTTTATGATATGAAGTGTTACAGTCACATTTAAGTTAAATTATGTTTGTAAAAAAATGATCAATTTTTTTTCTGACTGAAAATGTTTTTTAATAGTTCCTATTTTTAAAAAATGTTCTAGTTTTTTTTTTTTTATTCAAAAGTGATGTGGAAATGTTACCTGAAAACATAAAAATACACAGACTGGTTACGTTTATCAAAAGGTAATGGGGGAAAAAATAAACTTTTTTAATTACCTTTTAGTCATTTCGAGTAACTGGTACCTATCAGCAGCGGTTGGCCCAGCGAGGCAGCGACGCTTAGATGGACCAAGAGGTGCTGACGATGGGTGAGGAAACGGATGATGTGTATTTCGATGATGAACTTCTCTTAACAACTGATGTAAAGAATGTTCAAGAACGTGATCATGTTCAGATTTAAAACCACTTTCGCGTTTCTCAACATTCCCTCCTGTAGTGCTATGAGTTAAATGGATAATGAGTTGTACACCAGGAAACATCTAAAAAAAAAATTATATGTATCAGTTGATTATGAGATTCAAATTTTACATTGAAATATTAAAGATTAGTCAAAATAAAATTTGGCCACTACTGCCAACTATGGATACAAGAAATGTCCTTAAGAAATTATGCTAACATTAATTAATAACTATCCATCTTTAAGGCTGTCTAATAGCCAAAACAAATATAATCCAAAGAAGAAATAAATAAAAAATGTTTATGTCTATATATAATACACTGCTTTTCCCAATTTTCATTTTAGAATTAAAATAATCAAATTACTTAAATTAATGATTAAGTTAAATTAACATTCAATGATTATTCAAAATATCTAAGTTGAGAGAAAATAACTTTTTTTCCTTTAAACCAACACAGCTCCTGAACAGTAGGTCCTAGCAACATATGTTATATAACAAAAAATATTCTCTATTAAATTTCTGATCCGTTAACTTTCAGCAAATTTCCGATTCAACCAACACCAATAGTTTCACTGAAAGTTAAAGACATGCCATTTAAAGTCAGAAATAATTTTTTACAAAAGAATTTTGACATCTTGATAGTTCAAATTACTGCTATCAGACAGTGAAGGCCACAAGATTATTTATTTATTTATTATCTACAGTGTACATAACTAGCCATTAAATTTGCTAATTGTAATAACTTTTTAGATGGAAAATTTAACTTTGTTAAAATATTGCAGTAATTTTTTTAAATAATTATATCTTACTAATAAAAATAATAATAACATTTCTTGAAACAGTAGTTTGATTAAAAGAACATTGACTGTAGTTATCAATTATTGGTATAAAAAAAAAAAAATGTACCGATGCCATTATTTGATTTCCAAGCACCATATGAGGGATAGGAGCATGCAACTGAACCGCTTCTTTTGCCAACTGATTGAATAACTCCTTACAAAATAAAACATTCTGAGCTGATTCTAATTTTTGCCTCCAATGGAGATCTGGGTGGTTTACAGCCCTCTCACCGAGAGATGTGATAGAAGCTGAGCAAAGGTCTTCTTGATCTGAAATATTACAGGCATAGAATAATCTTAATAAGTCAAAGGGAATTAAAACTGTTTTATGTAAGTATGTATCGGTGGTTGCGAAGAATTGCACAAGTCAAATCACCTTGAAAATGAATTAAACATTCAAAGCATGATTTTTAACATCTGTGGTATGAAAATTAAATTAATTGTGCTTCTTAATAAGTCCTTAAAATATCTATTTTTCGCAAATGATATTTTTAGATAATTACAGGATTTAGGAAAACCATCAAAAATGCTCTGTTGAAAAGTGCAGAATTTTTAATAGTCCAATTCTTCAAGACAGCAAGGAATATATACTTACATTCAACCCTGCATTTATCAGGCTTCTATAAATAGCAAACTCAATAAATCAAATGTATTGAAGGATTTTGAACTTTTATAGAAAGTGTTCTGTATTACAAATATTTCAATAAATCAAGGAAAAAATAAATCGCATATTAAACAGACATTGTTCATGTCTTATTTATATTTTATTTTATTTTTGTATATATTAATTAAAATTTACAACTGAAATAAAACAATAAAAGCCTTATTAAATAACAAAAATGCTACACCAAATTATTCTTAAATGAAAGTAAGTGTATGTCATTGATTTTACAAAGTTTCAGGTTCATATACTTGATGTAGGTACAGTAGAATCTCGATAATCCGAACCTTTGTAATCCGAATGCTCGATAATCCGAACGCCATTTTGGGAAAAATAGAAATTATTTTCAGAAAATCCGTTTCAGAAAATTATTAGCAGCCAAAAAACATTCTTCAACCTTAGTTCAGAAAAAAATGAGTGACTATTTACTAAATGTTTAGTTTTTTGTTTTCTTTAATTTTTCTTTACAGCATAATTTTTTTGTGTGTACAGTACTGTACTTTCTGTGTGTGTATAAGATTGTATACATACTATGTAGAATATTACGAAATTCATGTGCAATACATTACATAAAATATAGTTACCTAATGTAGCACCTTAGTATTTCAAAAAACAAATTATTTACCTTTAACAATACAACGTGCTTCTTAAATTTATGGGAACTAGTATGTCAGTATTCTTTTTCTGCATGCTACATACTATGCCTGGAAAGCACTTTGGTAATCCAGACGATTTGATAGTCCGAACCACTCCCGGTCCCAATGAGTTGGATTATCGAGGTTCTACTGTAGTATGATTAGATATAATGACAATCAGCTATAGTGACCAAATATGCCTGGCCCCTTGGAGGTCATTTTAAATAACATCTAATGTACTTTAAGCCATACTCAATGATTCATATTAAGTTCATAAAAGTAAACTATTTTAATCATAAAAATAATGTAGCCAAATATTTCTAACTGAGGAGGGGAGGGAAGGAAGAATATTAGAGGGTATAGAATTCAGTAAAATAAGTAAATATTTGAAACAAAACTATAATTACCTTTTTGAACAATCACTCCAATGTAGGCTACACCTTGTAGTTCGGATGGGATTATAACTCTAAGAGCGGAAGCTGGCCTTGCTACACCTCCCGGATCTGGGCTACCTTCTCCAGAAGTTTCTGGTTCATCTTCTGCCTTCGTAACTTCAAATAGGCCAGTCTGGGCATATTTACTTCCAGCTATATTTAGAAATGACGATAAAATGTGATTTATCGAGAAAGTAATTGAATGTCTTGAAAATCAAATTATAACATTCTAAGAAAGAATTTTTTCTGACTGTATTCAACATTATAATTATTTAAAAAAATCAAAACTAAATTAAAATGAAATTATAATTACTAAAATATATTCCAATAAATTACATTTTCATTATAATATACATATCGCTCATGGGCAAGAAAAGTGACACAACTCAAAAACATCAAATTTTTCAGGAGAGTCAAAAGAAGTTTTAATAGTTATTATAATAATATCGCTCATGGGCATGAAAACCATCCCAATTTAAAATATGACACTCTCCTTAACTCCCCGTACAAATTACCTTTGTGAAGGTCAAGGCACAACTGAAATGTGTCGCTGTTTCTGCTTCCACCGTTCGCTATCATAAACTTTGGATAAACGACAAATAACGCAATTTTTGAGACCAACCACTGAGATACCTTTATGAAACTTTTCCTGTTGTAAGGCCAACCAGAAACGATCATTATTCTGAAATAAAACGCAAAATGAATTTTTTTGAGTAGTCACTTTTCTTGCCCATGAGCGATATATACAAAATGAATATGTGTAAGCTTTGTCTGGAACTGTTCATATTGAGGTGTGTACCTTTTGTATATTAATTCAATTTAATATGCACTACAAAAATTTATCAAAAACAATTTCATAACAAAAAAAATAAGCCATCTTGAATTTTTCATTTCAATTCGCTCTATAATTGTTTAGTAAGATTTCACTCAAAATTTTAAAAAAAAAAAAAAAAAAAAAAAAAAAAAAAAAAAAAAAAAAAAAAAAAAAAAAAAAAAAAAAAAAAAAAAAAAAAAAAAAAAAAAAAAAAAAAAAAAAAAAAAAAAAAAAAAAAAAAATGCTTACAGTTTTTGGATTTTAATGAAAAATTAAATGGCCGCTAGTAAGAAAAATTTTAAAAATGAATAAAAATTAAGATTCATTAATTTTTTTTTTTTAAATATAAAAATTGTTGAAAAAAATCTGTTTGACTTCTATATTACTTCGCCAGAAATGTTACTAGTAACGTACCAGTACGATATGAGAGATCTCCAATGATTGTATTAGAAACCTTCTTCAGCCTCCAACTTTGTCTTAAGCGTAGTAATTCAATATGAAAGTCAGGGATCGCTCTGTTGCGGGCAGCTTCAGTTTGGCATGTTCTTAACCTCTCAGCAGCAGTTAATAGCACCGATGCTGCTCCAGCTAGGGCCTAATAGTAAAAAAAAAATACATTACTAAACATCCACATTCGCCTCATTATACTTAGAAAAATCTTCAATAAAAATGTATGGTAAAGAAAGAAAATATAACCTTCCAGAATTTTATATTTACAGCTCTTGATCCTAATTAAATAAATGTTCATACATATTTCTAACAAATCTTTAAAGCCTAGTTTACATGAGGAAAGTTACTTGGTCTAGCAAGGGAAAATGACAAGTAGTGTTTACATGTGTTTCAGTCAGTTACAAGTTAAGTGCCAAGTTGGGTCTGCAAAATGCAAAAGTTACAGAGAGAAACCTGCTATAAAAAGGTAATTAAGGATGTATTGAGAGTGTATAACTTCATTGCAGTCGACATGACTGAGAACCACTTCATGTTAGCCTTATAAGATCATCTGCTCCAGCACCAGAGGATAGAGATGTTTAAATTTTAAAATATTCTTGGCTGTAGGTGGCTCTTAGACTTTTAATTTTATTTTTTGCCGTGATCACAGACAGTCCATCTACAGGCATCTTTTCAACGATGACTTCCAATGCTGTTTGTCATGCGTATTAATTTTTGTATAACTCACTATGCATGTTCCACAGAACTTCATGCTCTACGTAAAGTTTCACAAATTTACAAGTCATTTCATCAATCCACTAATGCGACATTTCAAGCCTTTTTTTAAAGAAAAAACAAAACAAACTAAATTAAGAACAAAATTAAAGATAAACAAAAGTAAACAACATTCAAATAATGACTTGTAGATACAAACATGCAGAACACTTGCCAAACTATGTCGACAGCACTAACCAAGTAGGTGTTTAGTCTGAGCAGGTACACTTGCCCTTCTCAGGCAGGTTACATGCTCACACTGGAGGGGGAAGGCAAGCTGCCCCAAAATAGAACCCCGGCCAATTTAGCTTGGCTTGTCTGGCAAGTTACGCACCAAGTTGACTTACCTCCAAAATTGTACAAGTGAATGTTCAGACAGAACAAGTAACTTGCCCTAAGTTACTTTCCTCCCTACTGGCCCTGTGTAAACGAACCTTAAGAAATGGCTATGTGAACAAAGGCCATCAAAAACAAATGTAACCTTCGAGTAATGCTGCTACTTGTAGCTAAATCTCCGTCCGGCTTGGGATAAATTTCAATAAAATTAACAGTTATCTAACTGCTACTGACAATATTAGTATTTGTTCAGAAAATAAAGCAAGCTGAATAAAACAGCTATGATTTGAAAAACATATTTATAAATAAAAGCAGGCAATGTCTGTAGGCATTATAGCAAATCATTCAGATTATAACAATCAGGAATAGGGTAACACTGCTGGATTTAAAACTCCTGGAACCTGGTCAGGCTACAGAGTTGGGCAAAAAGTAGTTATAACTATTAACTACCAACTACAACTACTTTGTAGATTTCGAGGTACATATTCCTAACAATAAGTCAGTCTTATTGGGGTTGCAATCATTTGAAAAGGGGAGGGGGCAAGCTTTTGTAAACAGTTCTTATATCCACCCCATCAGAAATAGTCAACGATATTGGTAAATTACCTGTTAACAATAAAGGGTTCAGATTTTATCACTTGTTATAAATCAGTAACATAAAGAGGTAGCTTTTCTCCACATGTAAAAAATACTTTGTGAAAAATTGTTAGTAACTACTTCAAATGAAGAAGAAAAAATATTAACATCGCAATCAATTTACAAGTGACTCTAAGGATTTCGCTATCGCATGATGGTTGATTGTCGAAAATTTCGGTTCTGGTACAATAGGCCTTATTTGAAAATAAACAATAGAGCTTGAGCTACATTGTTTAATTTTCATACTGATTTATTTCCGTTTTTTACATTAACAAATTTGTTGGTTTAAATGTCACAACAAAATATTTACAAGTGTAACTCACTATTTTCACTAATCGAGTGGCTTAGATTAAAAAAATAAAATTAAAAAAAACTAACATTTTAGTTAACTACTTCTTCAGTTAACTACCAACTAGCAGTTGGTAGTTAAGATTACTAACTACTTCTACTGTAGTTGCAAAAAGTAGTTGATCATTTTTACTACCAACTACTAGTTTATAGTTGCTCCTAGCAACTACATAACTTGTAGTTAATAGTTAAAAAAGTAGTTAACTACCACAATTAGATAACTACTTCCCTACTCTGTCAGGCTATAGGAGAAAATTTATTAAATATTCTTTTAGGAAAGTAAAAAACGGGTGAGCCCAATCTGTCATATAAAGACACAGCTGAACATTGATTGTACATTACTCTAGTGCGGATCTGCTCAGTACAGTATTATCACGTGGTTTCTAAAAGCCAAAATGGAACTTCTCAATGACTTGGCTTTCCAAGAGTCTGGGCTCCTTAATCACTTTCAGAGGCTTTCAAAAAATTTATTAAATTTATCGAGTGCTAAAACCTATATACTAGGGGATCATGTGAGTCTCATATTATCTGCATAATTACTTTACTTTAAACCAACAGCTTATAGTTGTTATGAGACTGAATTCAATGAATATTACTATGGAATTATTAAAATTAATATTGAACTGAAGAAGCACCTCAGAAGGTACTTCTTTGAACAAGAATAAGGTGTCAGGATATTGAGATTTATTCTCAAGTTCAACATTTCTTAAAAAGCAGTTAAAAAAATATATCATTACAAAGAAGCTAGAATAAATAAGGTTCCACCAAGAAAAAATCTGCACACCTTTTTTCGTGCATAAACTTGGGCCATAGATTTCTGCTCATGCATCTCCTGAGGAATGGGATCAAAAACCATATACCTCTTTTCTTTGGCAATAGATATTACATCTGCTAACACACAAATTTCAGTGTACGAATTTCTGAAATTAAAACAAACAATTACAATGTAATCAGAACCTGATATTTCCGACATAAGTTGAAATTAACATTGCTGAACATACCGTAACTTATTTCTAACTGAATCCCATGGCCAAATAGCAGATTGATATGCATCTTTGGAAGACGTTTCTTCTTCTCCATTTTCACTTGTTTCAGGATCTTTTTTAATATCTTCACATCCCGTTTTACTGAAATCTATCTTTGCAGCCAGCTTTGTAAGGCTCTCAGACATTGTAAGAGGCCTAAAAAAATTTTAAAAAATATGAATAATTTAACAAAGTATGAAAAATCAAAATTATCTCAGAATGCTGAAATATTCTTACGTCTGGTAAAATTCCTGCCCATCATAAGATATCTCTTGAATCTGATTTTCAACAGGAGCTTCAATTGCTATATTTACTGTGTAACCTGGTATACCAGCCATGGTAAATGACTTAAATCGCACTGTACCTTGAAGTTAGATAACTAAAAACTAGTCAATGTCAAGGAGTATGAATTAAGAAAATTTAGACCATTTAAACCTCAATGTCATTATTAAAAGTGGTTAATTTGAGACTGAATATTTTTTTCATTAACCAAAATACACGAATTTCATCAACTCGGGTATCAGTTATAAAATAAATTAAATTAATAACATTAAAAAAATTGTAGGTAAACAAAAAGATATACTATATCCTAAAATAATACTAAAATTAAAGAGCTAACAAGCACAGTAAACAGCCGTCTCCAAACCTCCGACTTGTTATAAAACAAAGAGGTAGGCTCCATCTTCTTAGTTCTATAGCTATCAGAACGAGGTAATAAAAGAGACTTGGGCCTATATAATTTTGGATATCATAAATTTATTCTTTATTCCTCGAATTCAAGATAAAACCTAATATATTTTCTAGTTTAAATTGTATGTTATACTGAGAATCAAATTAAAGGTACAGCCAGAGAATGTTCTGGTGGGATATGATAGGTTCTTCACCTGGTTTTTGATTTAACATAGTTGTCAAGTTCTATTTACCTAGGAGTACAGGTGTTGTAAAAAAACTATGTAGCTCTTAATGGCGTTATAATGCATACACTCAGTTTTGAGGCATTTTAGTCTCAATTTGCTATAAGTTCTTGTTTTATAATTTAAAACTGTTTTCAGTAAAATGACGTTTTCCCAACAAAAGAATGTATAAAAATGACCTACAATTATGGAGATGTAATTATGCCTAAAAATTTAATGAACATATCGAAAAAAATAGTGGAATATTTATAATATTACAGTAAATGGAGTTGTTATAATTACGAGTCTGTCATGTTTTGATGGATCAAAAGATTTGCAGCCTCTTGGGCGTATGCACAACAGCTTGCCGAAGTTTTTGAAATTCGTGCACAATTTAGGGAATATTTTTTTTTTTATCTCCCATTCAGTTGCTAGAGTCTCGAATACTGATAGCTCATTATTAAATTTAAATGTGAAAAAATTAATTTGACGTGGTATATTGGTTGAAGGATGATATATTGGGTATTCAAAAAATATATTTCTGTGGATGGCATACAGCTTTTCTAAATATAACACAACTTATGAGATAGTTATTTCAGATTATAAATTAATTTGTGTATAAGTGCTTATTTCATTATAATTTAGGAGATAATTAGCTTTGTTTATTAGGTCACTAGAGAAATATGTAAAAGTATTTTACTCCTTGAATCGGTATGAGCCTGCATAAGATCATTTTAGTACATAATTAAAAACAATTTCTTTTTTTTTTATTCTTTCCAATCCTCCAACTTTATTTCAAAATCAAACACAGGAAGGATAAGAAATATGATCTTATACTGGCTTTCTGCAATTATGAATCAACAATAGTTATGTTTTTTTAATTAAATACAAAAAATATTTTATAAAAATTGCGAAAATCTGAACAGGAATTACTTTCATTCTTTTTGCATATTCTCATTATATTATTTTTTTGCTTTATGGTGCATTCAAACATTTATTTAATCGTGGAAATAAATAATCTTCTATTTTATTAATGTTAATACGGGTTATTAATTGAAGTGTAAAGTCATGATTTCGGTAACAGGTGTAGTAAAACCTCTTTGGCTATTCACCCCTCCAGTATTCTTTTAAAGAAAACTATCCCCTCTCCCGGAAGGTTTAATAATGTTGAAGGGAAAAGAATCAATCAGCAGTTAGCCGGTCTGCTGGTAGGTTGTTGTTTCTGGGGCAGAACTGAAAGTACTCACTATAAACTGGGGTATTCACGAACTTTCTTCAATAATAACAGTTCACAGAATATAATTTGATTGTATCTGAGGGAGATAGATATCTCATTTTTGATAGTTATATTTGACAAGTTAATATATCACTATCACTATGTCCAGCTTTCATAATGTAAGTATTTAATTTCAGATCAGTATATCTTTTGTTGTTTGTCTTTAAGGGCATATATTTAAGTGCTGATTAAATGTTGTAGATTATTTTTTGCCATGATAAATTATTAACAAAATCAATCTGCCACATATTTTAGAATTTTGATATGTGTACTCAAAATTTCTTCAGAAGATGCTAAACAAATAATATTTTCTTGCATATTTAGGAAAATATATGATTTTTTAAAAAAAATATCTCAGTTCTTAAAGTGAGATAGATGTAATATTATTTAATTCAAATATCTAATTCCAAAAGATTTTATGGACATATTTAAAAAATAAAAAATTGCCTTATATACCAATCAAATAACACCCACTGTTATTCAGGAAAATTATTGCCTCCTCTAATATATTATTATTTTTTCTTTACCAGGTATAATTAAATGAGGGATTTTAAATTATGTTTATAATTTCATTCTTTATTTATATTATTCATTGTTATGGAGATTTTTTAATAATCAATATTGTTCATTTGTGATGTTACTATATTAATATCACATTTCTGTAATTTTTTGTTTTTGGAATTTACCAAATGAATCAAATGTATAATGCATTAAATCAAAATGATCTGTTTATATCCTCAATTATAATTTTTAAAATTATTTTTTGGCTTATACCTTATTCAAATAATGTTGCCACCATTGTATATTTTCTCATAATTTATAATAGACAATTGTTTTGTGTGGAACCTGAGAGTGAATTGCAATCAGAAGAGCATTTAATTAAAAATTGTTTTCAATTAAAATCCGGTGCCCTGATTTATTACATTATACTTTGTAACAATGTTTCTTTTGTTATCGATTTTATTAAGTGTGATTTATAACTGAGAGAAGTGCTTATGTTTATTTTTTTTTAATATAATGTCATAATTAATTAATATTAAACTAAAACTTCCATTTTACCTATTGTACCTTTATTTATCAATTTATATTCTGAATTAAAAATATTAATTTATTTGGAATCTTTTATTATAAATAAATTTAATATATTTACCAGTATCCAGCACTTTTTTATATCACAGACCATGAAGATCTAATGCCTCTCTTAGTATTCTTTTCCACCTGTCACTTGACCTAGACCACAGACCATTAGTTGATGATCTGTTGGTCAGCTTCAAAAATGAACTTAACATGGACTTAGTCCATTCATTTGGACAAAGTACAAATAATGAAAGTATTATTTTACTATTCATTACATTTTAGCTGCATATTCAGATATAAACATTAATTTCTCCCAATGAACATTTTTTTACAATTTTTGTTATCCATAGTTCTAGGTGTATGGTTTACAGATTTTCTGAAGGATTAAATTTAATTATAGTCACATCTCATTGATATCACTTAATTTTAAATTCTTTTAGAAAAATATTGTTGAATAGATGTTATATTTTTGTTGTTTGATTACATATTAAGGTTGTTTCGAGAGCAAGGGAAACTTTCGACAGCGGGAGAACTCGTCCTTATGAATTCCGTAAAAGGCAACTTGAAAATTTCAAGAAAATGGTTGAAGAAAATGGAGACAAAATCGCTCAATCATTAGAACAGGATTTGAAAAAAGTTCGTTCCATTTATTTTTTATTATTATTATTCTTAATATAGACTTTATTAACATTATGTTCTTTTTTTTTTTTAAATTTCTTTATCCATTTTTTTTTTAAGTGTAAAATGGAATCATTTTTCACTGAGATCGGCCTTTTGGTTACTGAAATTGATTATATTTTGGAGAACTTAAAACAATGGATGGCACCCGCAGAAGTAAGTTATTAATATTTTCATATTGACATATCTACTTGTTTAAAATTGTTAGAAGTTGTTGTCAAGCCAATTTATTATAGGCCTTTGTTACATTTATTGTACATGAAGTCCTCCCTTGTTATTTTTTTTTAAATTATGAATGATATCCCTATAGTCTTTTACAACAAATAACTGAATTAATTATATTTCATATACAATAATTTAGGAGTATAATTAAATCTAGAAAATTAAATATAAACTTTATCTAAAATTTTTCATATATTTTTCTAAAAATGTTGGGTTAAGGGGTATTTTTTATATATTCATATTTATGAGCTGTATTTTCTTTTGAAAAAATCAGACTTAAGTGTTTTCTGGTTATATCATTGATCAAATCATAAAGGAGAGAAACTTTTTCTCTCTTCTTAAATATAATTCTTGAAGGTAGATATTAAATATTTTAACTTTTTTATAGAATGAAAATATGGTTTTATTATTTTTCTTAGTCTCCCTAAGAAACTATAGAATCTTTTTCAAAGTTTTAGAGAATTCTTGAAAATTTTTAGAATAATTGATTGTTCATACAGTATCTTAATTCATATTAATTAATTTCAGATATAAATATTTACATTTATCTTTAGAAATATATATTATTTATCTTTTATATTTATTTTAATGGTCAAAATAATTTTATCATTTTATAAAAAAAAAAAAAAAAAAAAAGGGAACTCTTTTATGTTTGAGATCTGGAGCCTATTTTTAAACTTGTCCTTGATACTGATGATGGTTTCCAGATCTTAGAATTTTAATTCCAGATGGTCAATTTCTATCGAAGCTCAAGATGAAAATAAATTTTAATTCTACTCCTTATTATTTGTCAGTGTTATCTTGATAATTAATGGCTTCTGAAAATAAACCAATTCCACAATCTTTAATTTTGTGTATTTCCTCTGTGCATTTATTGTAGTTACTAAGTTTATTTTATTTAATGTATGTTTTGATAATTTAAATGTATACTTAATAAGAATCTTTAAAATAAATATTTTAATTTATATTACTTAACTTATTAAAGATGTATTTTGTTAAAAGAAAAACTTTCACTGGTTTTTCATTGCACATCTTCCTATTATTTTGTATTTTACTTAAACTTTAACACTCGCTTAGGTGTTCCCTTTTTCATTTTTTGTTTTATTTACTTAGCCCGAGAAGAATTTAATTACAATGCTTGACAAAGTGAGAATATATAATGATCCAAAAGGAGTTGTACTTGTTATGGGAGCATGGAACTACCCAATTAATCTAACGCTGATGCCTGTGATTGGTGCTATTTCGGCAGGAAACTGCGTTATCATCAAACCATCTGAAGTTGCTCCAGCCTCAGCCAACGTCATTGCTGAACTTATTCCAAAATATCTTGATCCCGTAAGTTGATTTTTCTTGATTTATATATCATTTTTTTATAATTCATTTTTGGTTGGTAAAAAGGTTGATTTGTAAAAACATTTTAGAAAAAAAAATTATTTGTTTATTATTGTTGTTAGTCTGATTATTTTTATATTGATTATTTCTTGCTATAAACAGTAATTAAATGAAAATTGAGTTTTATTTTCATGTAGCCTTGAATTACGTAAACTATTTTATTTATTTTTTTATAATTCAGTAAACAACTATATTATTGGGTAGTAATTTTTTATTGTCATTTAAAACTGAATCTATTAATCTGAATTAGTTGTTAATATTCATTAATAACATTTTATTATAATGCATGATTAAACATTATTTCTGAAGTATTGTAAACAAGAATTAAACATTATTTGCAAATAAAACATTTCTTTGATTTTTTATCTTGTCCACTTTAGAAGATATTTTTAACTTAGTTTTTCATGATCTCTTTTGAGATTATTGACAATAATTTCCCCTCTGAAGCTAAATCAGTTCTAACTAAAACATCTCGTAGGGATTTTTTATTTATTTATTTATTATAATTCCTGTATTCAGTAATTATTAATGGAGGATAGTTTATAGAAGAATCATATTTATTTGTTGATCGCTTTAACATTGTGTGAAAAGATTGTTTTATACTATATTTCTTATTATTGGAACGAAACCATTCAAGAATGATAAATGCCTAATTAGAATAGTTTTAAGAAAATATTTATAAGCACATTCAAATATTCATTTATACACATTTTTAATGAATGAGGCATTTGCTCAGAAATAGCATTTTTATCTATTTGAAAGAGTTTAAGATCACTTATAATGATAGAGTTTCTCTTTGATCATTTTCCTTTGTTGTCTTTAACCAAGTTGAATCACATCTGGATGTATTTTTTTCATAACTAATGTTTAACTAAATATGTATATATCTATTTAAGACAGAGTATTGAAATTTTCCATGTATACTTTATTCCTTAGATTTTTATAGTTTAGTTGTGTAAATTTTATTTGAATTGAGAACAGATTCAATATCTTTATTTGATGTTAATTTTTTCCTGCCATTTTGCTCAATAATCTGTAGAACATTAATGTTTTTGAAGTATTTAAAAATATTGAAATTGACACTTACACTAAGTTTTATGACAATTGTTAGCAGTTGAGTAATGCTATTATCTTGTTTTGAAGATTAGACTGATGCTTGTCTCATTACTCATAAAAAACAATTAGCAGTACTTTGACTAAAACTGACCACATGTTAGAAGGTTAAAACAGTTTTCCTGCTTTTAACATAACATAATATAGGTATATGATACCTTGAAATTTTGATGATACTTTAATATTAAATTTATTTTGATATTGTTTAAAAACTAATGAATTGATTGGGCAGAAGAGAAAAAAGTCAAATTGAAAACTTTCATCTATTTCTCTAAAACACTTTATTTCTATAGATGGGCCAGCTAGTAGGTGACTAGTCGGCGATTAGTTGGCCAAAAGCGCGGACTGGTCGGCCATTTTATTAATTTATATTTCTACGCTTGAAACTAGATTGATTGAAATGAAAACATGGCCATTTTTATTTTAGATTCATCTTTACAGTTTATTTATTCCTGGAATACGAACTTCTTTTTTTTTTTTTTTTTTTTTTTTTTTTTTTTTTTTTTTTTTTTTTTTTTTTTTTTTTTTTTTTTTTTTTTTTTTTTTTGTAGTCGATTATTGAATCTTAAGAAAGATCTTGGAATGTTATGAACATAAAATAAATTCCATAACTACATAGTTTTTCAGCATATAGACTTCAAATTATTTGCAATGAATATTAGAAACTTTTTTATATTGCCTGAAGAACTTATAATATACTACTTTTGTGTTATATGAATTATATCAGTGAAAGGTATATTTATTTAACCTATCTATGACGAAAAGGTTTGATTAAAAATTATCAGGTGCATACAAACAACGAGTTCTGAATTAATTAACTCATTTTCACGATTGTCTAAGTATTAATTCGATCATACCGATGCTACCATGTCGTTCGATAATGGCACATTTGTAAAACAGCGACCTCGACTTACAAATAAAGAAGGCTGACTCAACCTTCATAGTGGCGATTTGGATCAAAGGGTGTAAAGAATGGAATAAACAAACGATAATTGAAATGGTGACCCTTTTAAAAGTGCGATTAAATTTAAAATTAACTGATTGATTGAATAAAAAATAAAAATGAACATGGTGGATGTGTATCTTTTGTATTTTTTTCTTTTAGAGACAGTTTTCCTGTTGGATAGTGGTACGTGGAAAACCGGTTGCCATCCTATAGCCATAACTGTCGACATCGAGATGGTGTCCATCTGTTGAATCTTTCCATAACATTTCCACATTTTACTTTTGTTACGTCCGTTTAGCGTTTGTTTCCTAAACCTTTTTAGTGACATAGACCTTTTTATTTAACCTATCTATGACGAGATGAAGAAAACTATCGATCTAAAGATACTGCGATTTGTTTCGCGAACGCTTATTACTTTGAGACAGGCGCTAACCGATTGTAAAAACAGTTACAAAGGTAGTGTCTTTTTGTGTAAAATGTTTTGTTTTTTTCTGGTTGATAAAGGCAAAGTGGGGGGGAAAAAAATAGATGTCTCGAACTATTTCGCAAGTTGAAGAAACAAGTCGACCTTAAGTGGTATTTTGGCGGACAAATGTATTTTGACGGACAGGCACAGAAGTAATAAATACTTCTCTTATAGCAGTTCTTTCTTAGGAGTTTGTAAACAACTTGACAATTGTTCCTAGCTGAAGATTAGGTACACTTGGGACTCGATTAATCGAATTGGTTGGGACCGAGATAGGCTCAGATAACCGAATCCTCAGTTAATCGAGACGAGAAATTGTAAGGGAAACACACAAGAAAAAATAACGTCGGACAATTGACCGTAATAAGTATGTCTAGTTAATTAAAAAATAATACTTAATGGGTATGCAATGATAATATATATAAGTAACAATATTTCATTAAATTAAAAAAAAAACAACTCAATTTATCCCTAACTGGGAAAAACAATAGATCATGGACATGGCTATCTATAATCTACTGTTTTTCCCAATTTACATTTTATAATTAAAAGGATCAAATTACTTAAATTAATAATTAAATTAAATTTACGATCAATGATTATTCGAAATAAAAAAATGTCGAGAGAAAACAGCGATTCCAAATGCGATTTTTTTTATTCAAATCAAGACAGTTCTTAAACGATGGGTGCATATGTTCTCCATTTAATTTCTGACTAGGAAACTGCCGTCAAATTTTCGATCCCAACAATGCCAAAGGAACTAGAGCATGTCAAAATGTTACGTTTAAAACGTTACAGCAAAACATTATTGACCCCTAACCAAAAGTCCATTTCAAAAAATTAAATTTTATGGCTTGAAAAAAATCATTTTCTTTTGTTTAAATACCGAAATTCTATGTGCCGCTGCACGATCTCTCTTTTGTCTAAAAACCATCAAATCAGTTCTGCCTTCGAGATACTGAAGCACCTTACCCAGTCCAGCAAACTTTTCTTCATGAAAAACCGTTAATTAGTATTGATCTTTCTTTATCATCATGCGTACATCAAGTGAAATTTTTTATGTCTCGTTTCCTAGAAGGCCGTCCTCCCTATCTTCCAACCTTCTCTTAGTAATGCTTGTACTATGACTGCATAATATCTTGTCCGGCAATCGAATAAAAGAATCCGGCAATTTCTTTTAAAAGAAATAATAATAAATAATAACATGAAATAAAGTAGAAGGCTCGTTTGATTGACGTCTCAGTTATCGAGATTCAGTTAATCTAGTTCTCAGTATAAATAGATCTAGTCGTTCTTGACTTATTAATTTTTCCATGTTGTAATTTTAATAGTTAGATTATCTTGTTCTCAAAATAGAATGACGCTTTTGTTATGGAATGGGATATTATATTTAGACTGAGCTGTATCATAACAGCGGTTGAGAAACAGTTCTCCATCTGCTGTCCACAATCAAGATCAGCCGGAAGCCCACGATATCAAAAGCCATGGAAGCCATGGAAGATAGCCAAGTAATAAATTCTTCCGAAATTTTTATCACTGTTTATTTTAGAAAAATGGTTACTGTCGGCAACTGGTACTGACTGTTACGGTATCATCAACTAAAAATAAAATATCAAACATATTTTTATACAAATAATTTTAATTTCGTATAACTAATAAAATTGGTTCGAATGTCACATAAACTCAATAGGAAGAGACTTTGGAAAATTGCAATTTTGTTACTCTTCTGCGTTTATTTATTTCCCCTTTGTGAGATCCTCATAATGTTTTATTCCTGTGTATATTTGTAAACGTGAACAGATCAACAAAATTTTATTTATGCTCCACTGTTCGATGCCTATAACTAAAATATAAATTTATGTATAATTTTCAGCTTAGAATGTATTTATACTACTAGGATGGATTCTTTTTTTTCACATTACTTCCATTCTATCTTTCATTAATTCTATAAAACATTCATTTGTTTCTCGGCGAATCCTTCCGAAAACCCATTGTTGTGGAAGGACGCGTCCTTGATTTTATTTCCTTTTGGTAAATACTCTCTCGTCTGGTTCCACAAATTTGTCTCCAATAAATACATGTTTGGGCATTTCTCCATTTTTCAAACACACACTAAGGTAATTGTCCCGATTTACTTTTGGGCTTTGGAACTTATCTAAATGCTCCAAACAATGTTTTATTGTAGTTAATTCTTCGTTCCAAGAATATATAAAATGTTGAGCGTTTTCTAGCCTAATTTTAGAATTAGTATAGCAGCTGTCTGTTTTGGAGGTGTAAATAGGTAGGCGTACATTTATGTAATAGTTTATGATCTTGGTAGAACTGTATGACTGGCTGTCTTTTTATCATTAACTTGCGAAATATCTTTTTTAATGTATACATTTTCACAAAATTAAAATTCGCTGCTGAGAAATAAACAATTATCAATTTACATATATACTATACTATATTTACATTTATAAGATACGTTCAATATCACATTTGTTGTATAGTAATTAAATTAAATTCTAAATTGATGATACCATAACCGACTGGCTACTTTTCTGATCAGATCTATTATACTCTTGATATTCTGAATTTGTCTAATACTTGTATAGTATTTGTTTTCCTTAATTTTAATTTTGAAAGATTTTCTATTTTTTAATTTGATATTATCAGTGAGAAACGATTCAAACAATTTATTCTGAGTAGTTCCACTAAGTCGGAGGAATAGTTTAACGCTAATTTAGTCTATTCAGTAAAGTTAAAATCTTTGTTCTGTGTCATCCCTATATCACTCGCTTGAAGTCCATTACTGATACCATCGCACAGAATGAAATTTAGGGTTGAAAAAAAAAAATCAATAAATAACCTTCAAAGCATTGCAAATTCCTAAAGGAATTTTAATGAGGAAAGCATCTCGTTCGATAGTGCATCTTTGTACGCGGCGAAAATATTTACTGCTGTTTTCTGACTCAGTCTCTAGGCGACCTTGTCCAGTTCTCTATTACGCGTTAACCAAAACTATAATTGGTTTGGTTATCCGCGTTACAACAATGATAGCCATTTATTTGGTTTGTTTGGGATATTGTTTATTCTTGATATTTTGAAGATGCGTATCAGTTATTTCTTCTTACTGTCTAATAATCGATTACCGATGTTTAAATCAATCAGAAGTGACCTGTTCACGAACGATTATCATTGTTATAGGCCATGGTTATAGGCATACTTAATTCGAAGAAGCAAGTTGTTAAGTCAAGAAATCATTCGTTTTACTTACAAATAGCGATAATATTTCTAGATTACGTTTTATGTCAGATAGCCAGAATTGTTATCTTTTTATTAAGATTATTAGTGACATTTAATATAATTATAGTTTTAAGTAGATTGCCACTCGCTCCGTAGATAACTTAATCTCTGTAAAACCTAATTGGTGGTCGATATCTTAAGTAAAAAAACTTCATAAATACTTTCAAATTGATAATTCTCATGCATCAAAATGGCGCCTTCACATTTGTGATGATTCTTTGTCTCTATTGAAAAATAACGGACCTCTATTATTTTGACAAGAATGATAAACAAAATTTGCCATTGACAGTAGTTTTACTGAAGAATAAGTAATATATTTTAATTAATGGTTGCAGAAGATGGTTTGGGACGCGGTCAGGTTTAATAAACTACCCGTCCAAGTTTTTGAAAACTTTATTTGTAATGTTTAAAAACTAAATTAATATTTTAATTAATGTTTTTTCTTCCACATTAGTGTTGTTGACTCCTTAAATAAAAATGTAATTAGACAGTTTTATTAGCCGTGGTAAACTTGGAAAAACCGTAATTAGTAGAAATATACAAATCTTACTAAATTAATTGAGTCTAACTTCGTACATGTAATATATGAAATCATATAATTTTAGGTAAAAACAGACTTTAAATTATTTTTTATCGTTGTTATTTTTTCATCGTTAGGATAGCTTTGAAAATATCGAGTGAATCTCCTATCCTTGCCAAGGAGGCTGTAAACATCCGGATATAAATTGGTGGTTAGATGATAAAAGCTGAGGCGCTGTAAACATACTTGGATAGCAGCTATCTCGGGTAAACAATTCAAATAGTTTCTTCTATGATAGAAAATAATTCTCTCCATATCCTAAGTGTACATTTATTTTATTAAGCAGATGCTTAAATAAATAAAAATGGCACAGCGAACCCAAAGGTTCGATGCTGACATCATCGAACTCTGACCGCAAACCTCCCACCAACCCACCTTATCAAAATCCAAATCCTATCTGCGTTTTCGTCTAACCCTAAAACGTTTACCCGACTGCTCAAACATAACTAGCTTTTTTTGAAATTCTGTTATTATTAAATCCAACTATTTTACATGCCCTTTTTAACCGTCGCCCTGCTATTTCCATAACTTCAAGAAATCAATCAATAAATACATTAGGTTCATATCCATTAGGGGCTTGGAAAAAAAAAAAAAAAATTCCATAACCACCGGATAAACATTCCACATTATGGATCCTTTTAAACTCTCCCGTGCGATCATCTTTTTTTTTTTCCGATTTTAGGTTATTCTCAAAAACTTAAACTTGAGATTAGATAATAGGTTTTTAATATCTGTACAGTAGGCGCAAACCGATTAGTTTTATGAACGAAAAAAAGAAGCGTTTCCGGCTTTTAATCTTGCATTTTTCCCCCTCTTGAATTACATCAGCAGATGCCTATTTATGAGAAATGAAGTGTTAAGTTTAATAATACCTTCTTATTATTAGTGAGAATTGATGTTATTGTTGATTGGATCCTGTCAGCAATTTTCATTCGAGTTATGTTTCAATTAGGCTATTTAAATAATTTCGTTCTCCATTTACAGGCGTACCCCGTTTAACGCTAATTATGGATAATTATTTTCTCTGAAATCATCATGTTTCAAGTTGAAGTTGCTATTTTCTTGTTGTTTTTTCTGTTGAGGAAAAGAAGAGTCTTAGTGATTTTGTCTCACCGCTTTTGTGCTCACGCGATGTTGAATTGTTGTCTATTAGCGTTATAATCGTTGAGAAAAACTGCCTAAGCCATTTCTTTATAAACATATATTCTTATATTTAAATAATATTTCCATGTATGAATCGAGTATACGTTTATTTTATTTTAATCAGAAAAAAAAATCCACACACAAGTTGTCCCGGCATAATTCCATTATTACACTCATAATCAGTAAGGATGGGTATCGATAAACGATATATAGAAAAATATCGATGTTTTCTTTGACAAGCCTATATTTTTCTCTCAAATATTTGTGGTATTGTAAAGTAAAGTACCTTACGATATATTTTACATTTTCTCTATATAACAAAGATATAACATAAAACTATATATTTTTTAAAAAGTTACAAAATCTTTTTAAATTGGTTTAAATAAGGGAAAGTTTTTAATGGTAGGAGGGAGGTGCAGTTGGCAAGACTGGTACTGATTGCATCTTCGCATAATAGATATCTAATTGTAAGTATATTTACTGTTTAATTCATAATAATGTACTTTTTTTAAGTCTAGATTTTAAAGTTTTGTTTTGTTTCTATTTAAGTAGTTCTTATTTACTAAAACAATAAAATAAATAGGAATATAATAGTGGTATGGTAGGAATTATTTCAAACGGTATTTCATTAAAAAAAAAAAAAAATTGAAGATCTGGAATATCGATATTTTTCTTATGATTCCTATTTCTGATAATCAGCATCTCGATAACATAATAATTTAATTTTCTTTGAAATAATACTTTAAAATTTAGAGTCGTTGAACGTTTTTAAGTTTTAAAAATCCGATATATGAAGAGTATTCAAATATTTTTATGTTCGTCCTGTTTCGTACATACAGAAATTTTATCTGACATACGAGTACTAGCTGTAAATATAATGAGTTGGATTTCGAAAGTATCGAGATAATTAGATCTTCACTCTCTCCCCCTCTCCTTCTCCACTTCTGTCCTCATTTGTTTTTTGTTTTTTTATTAATTCAATTTTATTAATTTAATAAAACATGGTGGTGAAAGAACAATTTTGATTTAATTATTAAAAATGAAATCGACATTTGGAACAGACACATCTATTATTTGTAGTCATATTATGTTATCTGGTATATAATTTGAAAAGTTTTTTTTTACCATAGCTGATATTCTGTTAATGTCTTGAAGTTGGCTCGTTAGCATAACTCTTATTTAATGTATTTAAACAATAAAACAGAAAATAAATAAACTAACGAAACAAATATTATTCACTTTTAAATTTATTTACGTCGAAGTGCATTCGTTATACCATTTTTATAGTTTTTTTTAAATCTTGTCTTATCTGCTGGTAGTTTTTTATATTTTACGACGCTGATTGTGAACCTGCCTTTTTTAGAATAGCGGGACCCCCACAAACGATGAGAAAACCGTTCAGTTTTTTTAGAATTTTTTTTCGGACTAGAGTTATATTTTTTGGAATGTGCCTTTAAATAAGTTAACGTGTCTCGTCTCTGGAGTATAACTAAATTTGCTGTGTTCTTATTTTCATTATGATTAGAAATCATTTGCTAGATTGGAAAATAAACGAATTAGTAAACAGAGGAAAAAAAACCTATTATGTCCTATTTATAGCTGTCATTTTTTTTTTTTTTTTTAGATTTCTTAAGATGTTTTTTATTGTTCATTAAAATTTATAGTCGTTTCTACCGTAAAATATGTTCCTCATTCTGAATATTTAAAAAATAAATAAAACCTATTAATCTTCTTTTAAATCTTAAGTGATGTGCAAATGTAGAATCTATAACTGACTTTTATTTTATTTTTTTAGGGATCAATGATTATAAATTTATTTTATGATAGCCATAAATAAATAAATTGTTATTAACTAATCTCTGTGCAAAAAAGAAAAAGAAAAACTAGATAATCTATTTTGTGTAAGCTGTTTTTCCCTACTATTTATTTTCTTATCGATATGATTCCTTAATTATTTATTTTCCATGTATTGTTTTGTTGTTTTTTTGAGTTTGGTGATTGTTCTGATCTTTCAAAAAATTGAAGTATTATATATCTTGAGGAATTAATTTTTAAAAAGTTACAGTGAAGTGAGCGTGGATTTTTAAGTGTATGTAACTAAAAGAAAACAAGAAACAGGTTAATAAAATAGGTTTATGGCTCTTTTACATGTATTGTAGTTTTTCTTATCTAATTTTTTACTAAGTTTCCAATTGTGAATGGTATTTAAAACTCGCCACAAAGAAGTTGTGGAGGACCGAATTTCCTTCTGGAATACGAATGCTTTCGCTCATTCTCTCAGAGTCTTGATAAAGTTTCTTTTAATAAGTAGACCTATTACTTTTTATAAGCCTTTATAACGACAAATGTAAAAGTATTCTATGTAAAAATTCTATGGGAAAATAACGCTCTAGCAGAATAGTTTACAAATATAATTTATCTATTTTATCTATCTTATATATTTATATGAGTGTATCTGGGGATCTCAAGACTACTCTGTACTTTTAGCTTAACGTAAACGTCTGGTTTGGTTTCGAATTATTTGCCTTGGAGATCTCAAGGGATGCATCCGTTTGATGTGGAGTTGAAGTTGTTCTTTCCTTTCTACTTTTGCCAGGAATTTTTATCTTCTTTTCCCAAATTATACTATCTCAACATCATTCCTATATCTCTGATCTTCTTTATTCTTTTGCACAAATCTAACTATAGCTGTCTTTGCTATTCAGAAAGCCAAGGTTAAAGGAGTTTTCTTAATTGCTCTAAACAATGTAATATTAACAACCAGAACGTAAAATAGTTTAGTGAAATTAAATGAACCATGTTCCAAATAGTGAGTAAAATAAAATTAATCTGATTTGTCTTTTCATCTGATTTTGTTTTGTTGTGGTGACTCGTTTAAGGTGAAATAACTTTTATATATAGCTTTTATACCTTCACACGATTCACCTCTTTTCATAGTATTTATAGCTTTTTCCTTTTCTATAGATAAATATTTAATGTCAGATATGAACTGAAACACCTAATGGGGATTGCTAATTGTTGGACAATAGAAATAATTTATTTCTTGAACGGGATTAGTTAAATGATACCAGTATCACAAGAAACCAGCAAACTGTTCTCAAATTCTTTACACAACTAAACAACGTGTAGGGTCAATTGCATAGTTACTTTATGTGGTATGTAATTAGAATGAGGAAATACTCTACAAATTATTTGATTTTTAAACGTTAAAATGATAAATAACCGAACTGTATGAAAATGAACGTCTTATAAATTAAAAACGTTATTATTTATTCATTGTTTCTGATATAATATAATTAATATTATTGTTGTTATTTGATATTAAGTTTTTCTTGAATGTGTGTTTTTTCACTAAAACTGCAAAATATATTTTAGAGATGAGAAAAAATACATAGTAAGCCATGGTATAATAATTTAAGAGTTACTAACTGTATAATCTTAAAATTACAAGTGTTTTTCTTCAATGTCAAGCATGTGTACCAATCGTAAGAAACAATTTTTTTTTTCTTTTCTTAATTGATCATTTCAACTTATAGTTTTTAGCGATATTTTGTTTCTTTAATTTTAAACACGATAATTTAACTGCGAATCTTATCGGTATCTGTTCAGATTACAATTACAAATAAAAAAAAGAAATATAGTGTTTTGTTTGTTTCACTCCTTATTTTGGGATGCTCGAAGTTTTTAATGGATAAAAAAGAATATTGTTATGTTTGAGCTATCAGCTAGAAATGATCGAAATCAGTTATTATAATTTATAAATAAGAGAAACTAATGGTTTCATCATATCTTGATAGCTATATATTTGAAAGGTATATATTTTTCGTTCATAAAAGCAGGAAGGGAGTGTTCGTGAAACTGGGCGCTTTGAGTGTAATGAGTATAATCGGCTTCATTACAAGGTCACATACGCTGAGAACTGAACAGCTTCGCTCCCATGACCAAATACACGTTATCTCAGTACGATTATGAAATCATTTGTATCCTTGACCTCAAAAGCTCTTTGAATACACCCATATCCTTAAAAAGAAAAAGAAAAAAAAAATCTTTAAAATAATATATCGTTTAAATAATTTTTTTTCTTTATATATACACTTCCGGCCAATAGGTATTGCCCTCTCAGAGATAATAATTTACAAATTTAACAGTTTAATGTCTGTGTTGAACTGAATTAAATTGTCTGTAATTTTATTTTTTTTTTTTTTTTTTTTTTTTTTTTTTTTTTTTTTT
Source organism: Euschistus heros (assembly GCA_003667255.2). NCBI lineage: Eukaryota > Metazoa > Arthropoda > Insecta > Hemiptera > Pentatomidae > Euschistus > Euschistus heros. The sequence goes on from RCWM02000033.1 coordinate 2,426,928, forward strand.
TTTTTTTTTTTTTTTTTTTTTTTTTTTTTTTTTTTTTTTTTTTTTTTTTTTTTTTTTTTTTTTTTTTTTTTTTTTTTTTTTTTTTTTTTTTTTTTTTTTTTTTTTTTTTTTTTGCCCTCGGAAAAACCTTAAAAATTTTAAACTTAATATCAGATATAAAAAAAATAAGAAAAAAAAGTGAATTAAAGTATTTCCATTTTCGGTAACGGTCGGGTTAAGAGGAGGCAGCTCCTCCGCGCGCCGAGAATACCTTTTATCGATTCTTACCTTCTTCCGATTTATTTCGGTGTTTTAGTCGCTACTTTTCGAGGGGAAAGGTTATTCTCATTTATTTACGGAGAAACTTTAAATCCCTGTTCAAAGTAATATTAACTTCTGTTTACCTTATGATATTAAAATGTGAAATAAGAAAATAATGAAGTGGAAATAAGAAAATGTCAAAATATAAGACACTAATCAATTTTGAAGTTATTTTATATTAAATGAAAATTAATATAATGCTAAACCACCAGTAATGTTAATTCTTGATAAACTTTGTAACAGAATCCTTAAGTTTTTATTTCACATAACTCCTATTTATTTAACATGTGTAGCTACATGTTTCGGAGAAAATTCTCCATCATCAGGCTTCTAAAAATGTTTAAAAATACATTAATCTATAACATTACACCAATAGTTTTACAATTATATAATACGTCATTTACCTCTTAATCAGTGATTATTTTCACATTGTCCATTCTCCTTGTTTTAAGGGATTATATAATATAAGACAGAATCCTTGTTGAAAGTTATGATGTTAATTTCTGCTATGTTTTCTCAAGGGAAGTGGAAATAAGAAAATATGAAACCTATGATATACTTTCTCATATTTATTTTTAGATCGATATGTTTTATTGAAATAATTATACAACTTAAATTAAATTGATACAACAAATAAAAATATATAAAACACCAAATCTATGTACAAATTAATGTTCTTAAGTTTTGTAACACTTTTACACATTAGATAAGAGGAAATAAGAAAACATGAATTGATAAAACACTTAATCCTTTATGAAATTCATTTTGTTGACTTCTGTTTCACTTATTTAAGAACACTAAACATCAATATAACACACTAAACAACACAATCCAAGATGAAACTTTAGAAGTGGATGTTTACATGTCAGGTTATATGAAAGAGCTATCGATAAATGTAAAACTCGAAATGAAGTGTAAGCATCGAACTAGTCGGTGTGGCGCGGGTCAAGCCAGTTTGCTGCCTCCTCTTAATCCGACCGTTACCTCTGCATTGTAGAAAAAAAAAAACTATTACGAGAAAAAAGGTTGGTTTTGCGTGTATATATGTATATATGTGTGTATATATGGTATATATATATATATATATATATATATATATATATATATATATATATTATTTTTACGTATATATATGTGGACTATATACATATATGAGGGATAGGATTGGTCTGGTTTTCCACTGTTTGAGCATTTGTACATGCAGTAGAGAGTCGAAAATCCGAAACTATTGGGACCGTAGGTCGGTTATCGGGATTACCGATTTGTTCGGATTTGCGAACATAACCTAGAAATGCCGCTTAGACCCATAATTAATAATAGAGTTCTAGAATACAGTACAAAAAATAAAAACAATAGTTTTTATGTACTTACATGCGTATATAATGCACATTACTGTAGTTGATTTCTTGAAGAAATATGTGGAGTACATACAATGGAAACGAAGAGAGTTTTGAATAGTTACAGTACAAAAAAGAAACTCTCTACAAAATCACTTACGTATATGTATCTATTTTACATTAAAAGTATGTTGAATTAAATATTTAAAAAAATCTTCAGGAGGCATTCGGATTTTCGACGCTCTACTGTATATGAGGTGTCTTCTTTCAAAATAGGGTAAATTCACTATTTAAAAAAAAAAAAAATCTCTTAATTTTCCAAGTTCTTATTCCTCTATCTTTGGTAAAATTGTTTCCATTCAAAAATATCTGAATTCCGTTATAATTTAAGGTATTGAAACCTCGTAGCCAGTGGCATTTTAATTTATAAAAGCTAAAATATTTATTTCGAAAAAAAATGCACATTCTACTATTTACATAGTTATAATATAGGTGCATAAAGAAATATATAGTATTGACACAGATTTAGTTAGTTTATTGACATAGGTTAGCTCCCCTACCTGTGAAAATGAAAAATTCAAAAAATTTGGACTTGACATAAAAAATTACATCAATAAATCCAGGGGTCGCAGTTGCCCCTTTAATTTTAATTTTATTTTATTCAAGGAAACTCATGAATGACTAGGAAATTTTTTGTATTTTGGTCTGAAAAGTATTTTTTAACTATTTTAAATATTCTAGTTATGCCGTTTTTTGTATCTCCTAAAAAGTTTTACGATTTGCACTTATATAGTGTGTTTTTTTTTTTTTTTTTTTTTTTGTATTATCATTAGTATTTTATTCAATCAACTTTTTTATTTGTTTACCTTTTGTACATATTTTATGAATGGATTCATTAATATCCTTATTACATATTGTCTGTGAGTGAGGCAGATTTGTAATACATATATGTTTAATAAAACAGTGTTTACATACTTAAAAAAAAAAAAAAAAAAAGATTGTTTTTAACAAACACATTATCTATTCATAACTTTTATTTAATTTTTTTTATCTTTTTACTGACTTTGCTCATGCCTTTCTTTAAAAAGAAAACAAAAAATTCAAGCTTCCCGCAGACTGTGAAGTTGAAGGTTAGGATCGGCCACAGAGGTGAATGATCCCTAAACCTTCTTTAGAAGGCCGTGGCGACGGAGAACTCGTTAATCGTGGACATTTAGATGACAACTCTTCCCTTCCATTTGCCAAGGATGCTATAAATAAAAGAACAAAAGGAAATGAGATAACATTAGCGAAAGCAATAACGTAAAATATCATTCGACGGTTTAATAGTTTCAGTTCTGAATATTCGATAGTCGATCTGATAAAGGTTTCCAGTTTTTCTTAAACGAGGAAAATAAAAGACGAACATCTTTTTTTTTTTCAACATGTCTTTCGAAGAATCGATAATGCATTATTAACGTTTCGTGTGATCGGTTGCTAACCTGCAGCTTATAATACAATGAGAAGATTAGCATATGCAAAACGAACTGCACAAATAAAAGAAGAAAATTGTTTTCGAATTTTTTCCAAAGTTTTTCTTCAACTTTGTATGACAAAATAAAAATATATTTTTCCTTGATTTGTTAAATATTCAACGAAATGAAAGTTTAAATGTATAATTCATAACCTAATCGGAGGATTTAATAACGATGAAAAAATTTATGTTTTTCAAATATTGGAATAAATTCAAATTAAATGTACTGTTTTTAATTTGTTTAAATCGTTAATTCGTTAAAAAATGATTTTGTTTTAATATTTTAATGTCTGTAGAACAAACATAAATTAATCAAAACACCTTGTTCGAACACAAAATTCTTTCTTATTTCTCCCTGGCTAGGAAAAACAATAGATCATGGGTATGTCTATCTACAATCTACTGGTTTTCCAAATATACATTTTAGAATTATCAGGATGAAATTACTTAATTTAATAATTAAATTAAATTAACAATCAATGATTATTCGAAAAAAAGAAAGCTGAGAGGAAAAAAGCGGTTTCATACGCGAAATTTTTCATTCAAACTGGTAAAGCTCCTAAAAGGTAGGTCGTAGCGACAAATGTTATAAAACAAATATATTCTATATTAAATTTTTGAACAGTAAACTGTCGTCAAATTTTCGATCCGAGGAACACCAACAGAGTGTGCCAGAATGAGTGTGAAAAAAAAAAAAATTGCAACAAAAAATATTAACCCCAACCTATATCCATGTCAAAATGTTGTATCTGTCTCTCGGTAGGTTACCACACTCTTAATCGATACATTGAAATCGATATCGCCTATACCTCGATTATGATTATAATCCTTTAATTAAAAATTAAACGTTGATATTTGTGTTCAGAACAGATTTATGGATTTTTCATCAAACAAAAAGAGAACTGTTATAGAGTTCCTTTTGCATAACATCTCCCTCGTAACTGCTTACTACGCCGCTTTCCCCGTAACTGGTTGTCAATTAATCAGGTCGCTTTTTCGTTTCAGCTGTTCCACTTTATCCAAAACTATTTTTTCACATCATCAAAAAAAAAAAGATATATATATGTAATATTTTTTATATATCATATATATAAAAATATATATATATATATATATTTATATTTTTAAAAACAATTTCCAATTAATTTAACGCACGTACGTTAATTTTATTAGCTTTTAGGATATAACATTTTATTGTTGTCATCTTGAAAAAAATTAATATGTTTTAATATTTTTTATTATATTTCTAAGTAAGTGGTTCACTAATTTATAGTTTATTCTGAGTTTAAAGAATATCGTATCTTTTATATGAATTATGCAGAATCAATATTAAATAAAAGGAAAAAAGAATGTAAGTGAAAATTTATTATAGTAGTCATTTATTATTTATATAAATGGCTACAAATGTTCGCTTACCATTTTTTGTATTATTATTATTTTTTTACTTTTGTTTAATAATGATTCTACATAATTTATTTGTTCGTTATCTTCTACGTTCCTAACTGTGAACTCACTTTTAGTCAGTCACTGTATTCATTCCGTATTTGTTTGCCTCCTGATTTTCCTGCATTACTATACAAATTTCAAGTTTTTTTAAATTTTTTTTTTGGTTTAAAGTGCCAAAATGTTAAGAAATAACTTAATTGCTTTTTACAAGTGATTTATCGATTAGAAATTCGAGAAATATGTATTTGTATTATTTTGAGAGATGAAGATTGTCGGGGTATGCGGTCATAGATACACAGCGATTAAAAATAATACTTTAATTTATAATGCCGACGTTTCGACTTGCATTGCAAACCTTCTTCGGGGTTTCAGAGACCCCAACAATTTACATCTATAAATACTTCTCATTCAACTAATACTTTATCAATGTTTATTAGTTTTATTAAATCAGTAATTGAAAAGGAATAATATTAAACTTACAATGTTTTCATGATAACTTGTTGCACTAGAAGATTGAATTAACATAAACAAAATTTATTAAGTTCAACAAAATTTAATATATTTTTTTGAGCTTTATAAATTTTGTATTAATTAAACTTTCTGACTTTCTACAAACAGTTGTTATATATGTAGTTATATGTTTAGTTGAAAGTTTTAACAAATCCACTCTAACTTCAATAAGTCGCTTTGTAAGTAGTTCTTTTCTTTGAGCTACCGATTGAGATTAGTGGGGAAAATATGTTTGGACAGTTATTTAATAAAATATGTTAATTTAGTTTTCTTTTAAAAAATTAGGAGTACATTTATTTTTGTCTCATAAAAGTAGTATGTGTATAAAAAAAATAATTGGTTAGCTCAGGTAAATAATAACATGGCGTAAATAAATAAATTATAGCGTAAATAATAACAACCCACAATGCCATCCTGTAATCCAATGCAAATCAACCTATAAATTCTTTTATTTTTTTTCAAATTTCAAAAACAACTTTTGAAAAAATATTTACCTTATTTCGCAGTTCCTTCTATTTGTTGAAATATTAATTGCTAAGCCACTTTTAAAAAATAACAAATATTTGTTTAGATGTTTTTGACGAAATAAAAAAAGACAATAAAGCTTATACTTCTTACACATTCTTTTGTTTCTACATTAAATAATTGAATGTTTGAGAGTTCGAGCAAAAAGTTTAGTTGTATGTTCATGTTTTTTAACTCGATATTCAAGATTATTTACATTAATTATTAAAATTTAATATGAATATAAAATAACTATTAATAAAATTTATTTTAAACGAATTATTTTCTGTTCCTTTTTTCGTATGTTCAAATAACAGGAAATAACTTTTTCTTTGCATGTTACAATTTTTTTAAGATGTAAAAATAATTTTGATATAATTCTTTCAAGTTAACCCTTCTGGGCTATATAATTTTTAAAAAGAAAAACAAATTGGAGAAGAAGATAATCAGGGATGCAGTCAAAGGGAAACACGTCACTTAAATGCGTGCTTACGTTTCGACCTTTATCTTCTTCTTCATTCATCTTAACAGTCAACTATACTTTTATCATTATGAAAAAAAAAATGTTCCCAGTAAACCCCCTTTATCAAAGACCAAATAAGATATAAATTTAGATTATATAAAAACGTTTAACTAAAATTTATTTTTTGTAATAATTAAAAATTGGTTTCTCCTGAAATACTAAACCAAGATTGAGGTTTTCATTAACTCAGAGTATCTCTGTGATAGTGAAATATTGGTAAGGTACCAATACGTCATAATATGCCTTAAATTTGTGAAAAACACATACAAACATACAGGGATACCATGCCAAGAAAAGGATTTATAATAATCTAAGCAAATGAAAATGTTAATTTAGGATTCTTCAGGATATTAAAGTTTTTCACCGGTCTTACGCATCGATGAAATCACACAGTATCGGGTCAGAAGATGGATAAAATGAAGGATTGGTATATGGATTTTCTATGTCTATATTTAAGTGTTTCGCTCTTAACTTTTTTTAAGTAGAATATTTTGGAACTTATCTTCGCTTGTATAAAACAATTTTAGCTGTATCAAGTAATTTAATTGTCCTGATTAAAAATGCCTCCGATGATTCATTACTCTCAGAACTAGTAGAATATATGAAACTGCTAGACTTCAGTCGCATGAATATGTGCAATAGGTATGAATAATGCTGACATAATAGAGGAATTTCCCGCTAATGTGAATCTAGAAGGCCATTGCAGTTGTTAAATGCACATTTTCTTGTTTTAAAGGTATTTTATCATTTTCCATTCATGAGCGATATCCATGTTCATTTAGCAGTACATCTTGAAATGGATAGCGTGTATATTTTACATCAGAAAATGAACATTAAGGACATAAAGGAATGCACAATTATAAATGCAATATCTAACAAGAGTTGTGGTTTATATATCTTAGATACCTAGAGGCACTGGCAAACTTTTCTTATCTCAATTATTCTGGCAACTATAAGATCACAAAATAATATTGCACTTGCTATTGCATCATCTGGTATTGCAGCAACTCTTTTGGACGGTGGTTTCAGCATTGAAATTGCCATTAATATGCAGGTAATTGAAACTCCAAAGTACTAAGATCATGTCAGCTCATAATTTCAGTTATAACACGTTCAAACCTATCTTTAAAGACCTATATGCGTGTTCAATTACAAGATTATCAAAACATTGTTAGATATTGGGAAAGGTAAAATGGAAATGGACGAATGTATTACATTACCAGAAAACATTTGTTACATTGTAAAATCCACTGATGAATTCATTGCCAAAAAATTTTTCGCAGGCTTATAAAATAATCAATGGGTTAGTGAGCGTGCTATATTGGCGCCAACAACATTGATCATTGCAAGTATGTGGATTAATTGGATAAATCCATGCTTTCATAGACAGCTATACGTATGGTGTTCACTAGCTGGAAAACCATCAAATTTATTTGTTCTTGCCCCAGATAAAAAAATAAAAATGTTGTATATTTACGATCAGTATATAAAGTTTACCATCAATCATCTCATTCATTCCATGATGATATTTAATAATTATAAAATTATTGTTCATTAAAATTCGTTTGCAATAAATTTGAAATACATGATTTTTGCGAGTCTCTGTTGTTGAAAAAGCTCGATATGGGTACCTCACGATCTCACTGAGCGACAGCAATTGAAACGTCTTGAGACCTGCGTTTCGTTGCTTGCTAGGCAAAAAACCGAGCCTTTCCTTGAAAAAATAATAACTTGCGATGAAAAAATGGATTGCTTATGACAATCATCGTCGGTCAGGGCAATGGTGGTCCATGGCTGGAATCATACATTATTCCTTTTTGCCTAGAGGTGGACCATTACATCTACATACTGCAATACGAAAATGAAAAAAACAACCTGGATTGGTAAATCGGAAGGGCCCATTTTAGACCCCCACGTTTCAAAACTTACCATGCATAAATTGTTTTAAAGGAATGAAAGGTAGATATAAAGTAAACTAAAAATTTCTTTATTATTTATCTATGAAAACCAATCGAAAAACCAACAAATAAACATGTTTTGTTTATTCTATTTAGTTAAATGTGAAAAAAAGAAGATATTATTATTGTTTACATCGATGCTATTTATCTTTTTTACTTGATTTAGGCTTCCTTGTTTGTTTAAAGGTGGTTGGTCTTCTAGACAGACAACTTTTATTTTCCTCCTCGAGTTTTAAGGTTTTGTTTTATTTGGATTTTTAACTAATAAAACTGGCGGCTATAGTGCTAATTTTAACCTTCTTTTTTTTGGTGTGGTTGATAACCCACTTGTACAAAGGTTGTCGGTTATTTATGTTAATTGAAATATTACACTTCTCAAGGCTCTGGTACGTAAATTTAAAAATGATGTACCATTGTCATGGATCACGTTTATGATTGTGATGTGCTCATTTAAATTTTTTATGTTATCAGTAAACAATGATCCCTTTATTGCCTTCCAGACACTCCAATCCCATATCATAAACCTTCAAGAATACAAATAAATCTCATCAAATAACCTTTACCCTTCATCGTAAACATTCAACTTCCTGTCCTACAATATCCTGTAATGATGCTCCACTAATCCCTGTTGAACAGATCCTCTACCTTGGACTCCTTCTGGACAAACGTTGTTTGTAGAATAATAAGTAATTATTATATAATTATATAGAATAATTATATATTTGGAATCCACATATAAGACAAAAACAAGAAACAACCAGTCGTTTTCGCCTACTTCAAAATTAACTTGGCAAACGCTCAAACCTTCCAATTAATTACAAAAGACTCATTTACATAACAGTTATTAGACCAATTTGGACGTATGGAGTTGAGCTTTGTGGCTCTACTAAACCATCCAATTCATCTCGTATTCAATCCTTGCAATCTATAATCCTTAGAAAAATCTTCAATGCTCCTTACTTTGTCAAAATCTAACTTACCCTCAAAAACCTTAATATACCTTTAGTCCAATCAATGAGTTCTGAGATGAGGGGTGTAGAGTGCATGAAATATTCCATAATTTTTCACTTCATAGCTTCGTTAGGAGTTGATAGAGTGTAAACATACTAAAAGTCCCCGTCCCTGAGGGGGTGAGCTAACGGTGGGGGGAGGGGAGACGTTCAAGGTTTTTCTTATAAATTTCGATTATATCTCGAAAACGGTTGACTCTAGAAAAATGTGCTACAAATCAAAATTAAAGCAAATTAAATTTTCTATAAAATTGATTCTATACATATTTGTCGAAATTCCAACAGTTTTCGAGATATGCGTTATTTAAAATCCATAATTTTAGAAATGAAAAACTGTTTACCTGACTTTTTCTAAACATTTGCTTCAAATGCCGGAAACATATATATATGAAATTAAAGTAAATTTCATTATCTACAATTTTGATTCTGACATTTTTTCTCAGTTTCGTGATATAATCGAAAAACCTTGAACTTCTCCCCTCCCCCCCACCGTTAGCTCACCCCCCCAGGGGCGGGGACTTTTAGTATGTTTACCTTCTATCAACTCTTAACGAAGCTAAGAAGTCAAAAATTATCGCATATTTCATGCAAGCTACAATTTGTTTATTAACTGGACTACTTATGTTTCTGATTTAGCTCAAACTAGATACCAATCCTTTCATAGCAAACTTCACTACCATTCAAATCCATTAGTATCACAACTTGCTTCTCATTCCATTCCTGATAACCCTCCGAGGCGCCTGAAAATAATATGACCTCGGGACCTTCTAATATAGTACTTCATTATATAGAACCTTTATAAGTGCTGGGGTAGTTTCTTTGAAAACAAGTGACGTGTCATTTTTAGCATTATCATAACATTTACTCGATGTATTATATTTTATATTGTATACAATTGTAAATTTCAATAAATATCTTTAAAAAAAAATGTTTTATTTATAGGATCAGTTTCATTTAATATTCATGGTCTATGTTAGTTGACTAAATTTCCTGTATATTTTTTTTTATTTAGTTGGTCCTGGAGATGTCTAAAATAAGAAACATCAAAGGTCGTGAGTGCGGTGTTGAGGTTTGGGCCCCGCAGGCGAGGCCAAAACCATTATGGTTTTAGAAATGCCAGACGGCTCAACTACACTCAAATCTTTAGTTTTCGTATCCACTTAATTTAGTTAATTTTTTAAAAATTCATTTATATCTGGTTATTTTGAGTTTAAAACCATTTTTAACTAATCATGATTGTAAATAAAAAAAATATTGCAGGTTGAGTCAGATCACAATAACCAACTTTCAAAAATCCGATTCTACTTCCTATTTCTGTAATACTTTCCAAGTTGTTTTAAAAAATATCATTGTTGCTCCGTTAAATCTGGTAAAGGTAAATTGATTTAATTATATATATTTAATGTGAAGGTACCTGTTGTAGTTCCAGAGGTAATTAAATTATTATAATTAGGCAGCTAAGCTTTGAATCAGCTTCTTTTGGTTTCTATCTAATCCGCCATGTTGTTAATTGCAGATGGCTACTTCCGGCATGGTGTTCGTTTTGGATGAATGTTTAACTTCACTAAGGAGTTAGCTACAAATTTTAATGTTTTTTGAGGATCATAGAAAAAATAAAACGAAAATACACAATAAATTTCATAGATTTGAAAGTTTTCAGAGAAAAAGAAATGTTTTATAATTCTCTTTCAATAATTTTTGACAAAGCATTAATACAAAGAATAGTTTATGCACGCACTTGCTGGTTACTAAATCTTGAAAGCCCCTAAGTTGTTATAACACAAACCTGTAAAATCAGTTTATAGTTTTTCAGGCAATAATCTCTTCACTTCGTTACGGATATTTTATTTTTATCGCTTTTTTTCTATGTGTTTATTTTAAATTGGCACTTCGGTTCCGCTCATTAAAATTTATGAAAAAGGTCGCTAGCAATTACCCTGCATCGATAAAACCCATTGTGTCAAGTGATAAAACATAGTTTACCAAAATGTTTACATGAATAGCCTTATGTTTTTAAAAGTGATCTAATTCTTTTAGTTTTTTTATTTGTTATGTGCATACTTATCTTATATATGTTCAGTATTAGTAGTATTCACTTAAATGCTAGAAATTAAATCTTTCTAACAGTTTTTCGTTTTGTTTTTTTTAATATAGGTTTTTAATGGCCAGCTTTATAATGGATTGGTTGGAACGATTTTATTGTTAGCCTTATTTTTCATTTGTTTTAATTCGGATAATTGTCAATATATCAGTACAATAAATAATATTTATTGCATTTTATTCTGGAAAAAAAGTAGTGTTTTTTTTAAGTGATTTTTTTTTTTTAATCAAATCACTCTGGTTTACTGACTGATACTTTTGTTGTGATCTTGATCTAGTCACCACAGGTTCTTTGAAAAAGATAACATTAAAAAAATGTGTGCTGTTGCTGAATTACTTTCTTGCTTCTGTTCGTCCATAATTCATATTAATTTAATTTTCTAAACTCCATTATATCATTACAGGCATCGGGTTTATAAAATAAAATAAAATTCACTAAAACAGTCACACTTGAGTGATCCATCCTCTTTAAATTTTTGGGCCTGTTGACTTAGTTTTCGAATATAAATGAATTGTATTTGAATTATTATTTTATTTAATTGACCTGAATCCTGTAGTGAATATAATAAAATTAAAGATCAGCTGCACTGAAATCAATTCCATTTCTCTGTAATAAGTTTTTTTCACCCCATTTTGTGGAAATGTATGTCCGTATCAACAACATGACTAAGCTAACGTAATGAGCATGAATATTAAAATATTCAAAATTCATTCCCACCCATCACTTACACCAACAGCAAAATCGTCATGTTTTAAATTAACTTTTGTTTTTTATGATTAAGTTCTTTCCACCAACAGTAACTCACTAAGACCTATTCTGAAATACTTGATCAATTTTCATTAGGACTAATAGAAGCCACGATCTTCATCTATATTCCTAATAATAAGAAAAGGAGACTGAAAAGAAGAAGGATGTGAGATCTACTTTCTTAACTGTTCTTAAATAAACAAATGCCAAGATAATTACCGTTGAGTATCGTTCTTCCTCAAGCCTTACATGTCTCCTTTTTTTTTTCAAAACGACATTCCGCTGATTGTCGATGTATATTTTGACATGTGTGGATGCACAAATAAAGTTTTAAACATTTTCATTAAGGATTTTACTTCACTCTACCTCCTCTTTCTTTATCTTTTTGACACTAATTTTTTTTTTTTTTTAAATCATATTTAACAGCAGAATTCAACTTAAAAATAAATACTCTAATCGTTGTGTGAATGCTGAAGAATACTTTTACTAATAATTCTTTTGCCTCTTTATTTTGTTCTACTTCTCATACCTCGGCTTTATCCAGTTGTATTTATTTCCACGTTTCTCGTCGTAAAATTTATGTTTTAAAAACGCTCAACTATCATCATTCAATATCTAGGATGTTATCATTAAATAATTGTGTTGATACATTTTAGTTAATATGGTCATTTTATGTTTTTGTAATAAAAAATCGATTGAAGTTCGTTGTGAAATATTTTATAATTATTAGTTTAAAAAAATTTCTATTTTGGTGCTATACTTCATTCAGACAAATAGATTTACTAAGTTCACAGATTGTAAAAATCACCCGTTTATGAAATATTTTGTAAGGGATTCTATTTGAGTCTAACAATTTTTTTTTCTCCAAAACATTGTTATCAAATATGTCAAAAATACAATAAAATGATTCTATATATTTCTTCAGGTAATTCCATGTAAATTACTTTAATTACAAATTAATATTGATATGCGCCATTTTCAATTTTTGTTTTCATTATGAGAAAGTTTTTGAAAACAGTCGTGCTATATTGGAGGATCATAAGATAAATGAACAGTGTTGCCACACATATTAAAATGTAGTAAGAAATTTATGTTACGTAATTTTTAATCTAAATATTATGTGTTTGCTGAAAGTTAACTTTAGTAACTATATTTTTAATTCTGCCGTACTACTTATTTCTTCTATTATGTAACTATTTGTCAGGCTGCCTTGATTAATGCTAACGAATTCTTTTGAAGTCCCCAAATTTACCTTTCCTAATGGATCTTCCTTTTAAGACCCTCGACTGTGGGTTGAAAGTGGAGAGTAAAAGAGCTGTTCTGAGAACGAAGTCATCAAGGAGCCGGCATTGCTATTCCTGTTCCAGTAGACCTTGAGGTTCGCCCCTTTGCTTTTTCTTTTTTTTTATTACTCCCTGCCGGCTGTTGCTTCCAATCCTTGGCTCTGATCTTTTGTTTTTATGGCCCTCTTGACCCTATTCGTTAGAGTTCTAACCTAACTCTTTCCTTCTTTTTTTTTTTTTTTTTTTTTTTTTTTTGTCGTAACGAAAAATTTATCGAATCCAGGCACTAAAGTTCACTAATTGGGACTTTTTCGAAAGTCCCTGGCAGTTTTTTTTAACAGTTGAAATTTCACTTTTTTTTAATATAATCCAGTCAATGAGTTCTGAAATGAGGGGTGTAGAGTGCAAGGAATATGCGATAATTTTTTACTTCATAGCTTCTTTAGGAATAGTTAAAAGGTAAACATACTAAAAGTCCCCGCCCCTAGGGGGTGAGCTAACGGTGGGGGAAGGGGAGAAGTTCAATTTTTTGGTATTCCGATTATATCTCTAAAACAGTTGACTCTAGAAACATATGTTACAAATAAACATAAAAGCTAATTAAATTTACTATAAAATTGAATTTATATAAATTTGTCGTAATTCTAACCGTTTACGAGATATTCGTTATTGAAAATCGGGAAAAAACAAATGTTACCTCACTTTTTGACGTTTGCTTCTAGTGCCTTCTACAATCGTTTCTCGGAAAAAACGTGAGAATCAAAATTGTAGAGTATTAAATTAACTTTAATACCATTTATACATTTCTGGTATTTGAAGCAAGTGTTTAATAAAAAGTGAGGTATACATTTTTTTTATTTCTAAAATTATCTATTATTAATTACATATATCTCGAAAACTGTTGGAATTTCGACGAATATGCATATGATTAATTTTATGGGAAATTGTTTGTTTATTTCGTTTAACGTCACTTTATGCTGCTATGGCTAATCGGACGATGCTACGGTGGGAGTCCTAAATTTTGCCTATCCAGGTATAATTAGGATAGGGATCTTTAACGAGTACCTGACATCGCACAGGCTCGGGACCCCCATTTTACGTCCCTTCCGAAGGACGGCATAGCTAAGGATTTTTTACTCCCTTTAAAAAATCCTAAGGTCATCTGCCGGGTTGCGAACCCGCGATTTTTATGGGAAATTTAATTAGCTTTAAATTCGATTTGTATTAAAATAACCAAAAAAAATTGAACTTCTCCGCTCCCCCCACCGTTATAAAATGTATATTATTTGTAGTTTCAGCTTTACATAATAAGCTTTCTTTCGAATAATAGCACTTTATCGGCGTTATTCTTAAGGTGATATAGATAATTCACCGCCATAGGATCGATTTATTTGGTCGATTGCTGAAAGCAAGCAGATAAGATAAAAAAACATTACAAAGCTAAAATTATATCTATAATTTTTTTTTCGACGTGAAGTTATTTGATATTTATAATTTTTTTAAGAGAGTTGAAATAATTAAATTACTTTCCAAAATATTTATTAATTGCTTTTTTTCTATAATTGTATATATAGAAGCAGAAAATGACTGTCTTTCTCATAGTCTCATGACCCTGGGATAAATATATAAAACCCCAAAGACACGATTGTCGTGAAATTATTCTCAGGTATTATAACTGCAATGATGTATAGAATGCAGTTGAGAGAATAACATCCGGCTATTTAAAGTATCGTGTTAGTTGCACAACTATATAAATCGTATGCAATTACTGGAGCTCACCTTGCTTTTGACCAAGGTTAGAGGTATGAAAATTATCTGCAATAACCCGCATGTTATCCAAACCTGTCTATAATGCAAAATATTTATTTTCAATTAATTTTTGCTGCTGAAGTTCATTTTAAACAAAAATATTTTCTAATACATTTTTAATATTTAAGAATGTATAAAAATATTAACAAATAAAACGAAATTGTCGTAATGCTTAGACTGCTAAAGTGATTAAGTAACCTAGAAGTGATTTCTCTTCTATCAAAATCGTTGATTTCGCCCTTGAATTTATTTGACAAAATAAATTTTCCAAAAAACACTAAGTATAGAAAAGTCGTGTCCCAATATAAAACGGAAATCGAATTGAAAGCCACAATTTTTTTTGTACTACAGTGTTACATACAATTAATGTTATTTTTTCAGAAATTACATTTGTACTGATAATTAAATATAATTTTCGCCTATTTCAATTTTGGGCGTTGTTTACCATTTTATTGAGAAATGTTTGTTGTTATTATTTTGTAGCAAAATATTACTGAATTTTACTATCCAGGAATTTAGTTGTTAATTGTTTTTTATTTATTAAAACATGGCCGCTTCATTAACGCCCAAACAAGATTTTTTTTTTTAAAAAGTAGTGGGTATAATATTTACCTCTAATAAATATAAGTAGATTGGAGAATTCAGATGGCAGTGGAAAAGAAAATGAAGTTACCCGCCCTCTGTAAATTTAATTTATGTAATAGCGTCTGTGTGGCTGAAATGGGAATGTGAAGTTGTTCTAAATAACTAAAATAAAACTTTTAAAATTTAGTTTTAAATTCGAATCTATAGTTTCAAACTTATCCATTATAAATAATTAATTGCTATATTGTGGATTTGCAAATAAAGAGGCTTTTCAGGTAATCAGTTTTCAAGTTCTTCATTTTAGTGACAGCTTACTTTCCCATCTTTGTTTGAAGTAGCAGTTTCTCTTTCACTTGTTCACCTTGGTTTCCCAGAAGTCGCATCCTTGTCTAAAATGCTAATCAGCATAGTTATCCTATTCGCTCAATTATTTTTTATAGGCATAGTTATTCCTTCAATTAGATTCTGTTATTGTAATAATATACCTGTGAAATTGGGAACCCTACAGTAACAATTGAAATGAAATGAAACCTTCAAATTTTAATTAATAGTTATTAATAAATTTATTATAATCATTAGTAATTGATTTGTAATAACATCAAGTAATTAATTTATAATAATAGGAAGTCATTATTGTAATTTCTAGTAACAGTAGATTATTAATATATGCTACATATGAAATTTTTATTTAGAAAAATTAATAAAAATTAGAGAATGAATCACCTTAGTAATTCTTTATTTAAGTTTAGAAAAAGTTTTTTTTTAAATTCACTCCTTATCATTGTATTAAATTAAACATTTAAACATTATTTGAGCCCAATATATTTATTAACTCAATTGAAAATTGATTAATACTAAGTTATGAAAAAAACATTTTTAATTACTACAAATTAAGCAGTATGATTAAGTGCTTCCATAATTAACAGAGTCCAAGTCTGGAGTATAGATTGAACCTTTGCATGTTTTACAATAACCATTTATCTTAATGGCTTTTAAAGTTTTTTTTTTTTTTTAATTATGGCTCAATATTGTTTGAACCTGCTGTATTGTTGAAAATACTGATCATATTACAATTTGAAATTGAAGAACTCTCTTAAAAAAAAGGTCTGATAGAAGATTATAGGCTCTTAACACTTAAAAACAATGATATGTAAAGGAAAACAGATTGTTAAAAATGGTTAAAAACTTCAAATCCAACTTTGAATTACTTATACATAATTATGTTCTTGATTTGAGTCACTAAGTAAAGAAAACTAGAAAACTTTGTTGTAATTATTTTAATTAAAACAAATTGAATGTTAACTTCTCTTATTTTATTGTTACTATACTCAGATATTTCATAACAGCACTGGGTCATTATAATATGCATTGAAATGCATACCATAAATGCTAGTAAAAATGATATCTCAATAATAAAAAAAAAAAATGAAATCCGTTTTTATCATGCGGGTTATTTTTTTTTTCAGATTTGTATTATCTAACTTAGTTTGCTTAGTTTTTTTGATAAAATATTTTCTTTTCACCTATTTATCATTCATGTTTTATTTTCTTAATGTTACAGGAATGTTACCAAGTATGTTTAGGAGGAGTCCCAGAAACAACCGAACTTCTAAAAGAAAAATTCGATCATATTATGTATACTGGTTCAACTGTGGTAGGAAGAATTATTTATGCCGCTGCAAACAAAAATCTCACCCCTGTAACACTTGAACTTGGAGGCAAGAGGTAAATAAATTTATCTTTTCTACCTCTTTGGATGTATACAATAATATATTCTTTAATATATTATCTATATCTATATTATTTATTTTATATTTTTTTTTACTTATTTTTACATTTATTTATATATTATATGTATGTAGAAAAAGAAAAAGAAAAGAAGTAATCTTTTATACCTTATAGTAATCTCATGATACCTGGAAAAGATCCTATGTTTTAGGTCCAAAAATTTTTGAGAATTTGAGTTTTTAAGACAAAAAGAAATGCCCTACTTTGAAATTTTTCTTAAAATGAAAGTTTGTTCCAACTTTAAAAAAAAAATTTTTTTTTGAAGAAACTGACCGATTATGGCATGCAATATATGCATTTTAATACAAGATTGAAGAATTGTTCATTTCATTTTGGATATAAATTGTTGATTAGCTGAATGTAAGCATGATTAGTTGAAAATATATGGAAAAAACAGGGTTTACTAAAAAGAAAGACCTTGGGAACTATTTCTGGATTGTAGATTAAAAAGACAAGTTGTTGGTTTGACCTAGAGTTTGTCATGCATTGACCTTCGTTTAATCACAGTTATTACCCTGTGATGTAATTGCATACGTTGTCACCAGAGCTTGGCTTTTTTAAAGCAGCCAATTGACTGTAGTCAAGACATTTTAGTAATTCTGAATGCTTAAATTGAGAATCATTGTTTTGAAGTCAAAATAAACTACTTAAAATTCAAACAATATAATTTATTTCTTTTATCAAGTCATGAAATTAAAATTGTACATTTCTCTACAATTTTAAATAGAAAAAAAAAATTTGTCTTGAGCCTCCACTGGACATTTTACACCAGTGTTGCAGCTGAGAGAGAAGCACTGGGATTTCTTTGTACCTGACCTCTCCCACCTTAAGTGGAGGAATGGGTTTAGTCGGGTGATCCCTAGGATGAGTGTATATTGTAAATAAAGTATGATTGTGTTTTTAACATTTAATTTTTTTTTTTATTTATATTATTCACCTTATATGAGGCGTGGAGATACAAAAGAGGGTAAATCCACTTTTTATCAAATTTAATTTTTTTAGTTAGCGTACTCAATAAGGTGGTAAATCGTTCACCCTTCAAAGTTTGGGTTGAGTTTAAGGAGCTTAAGCTTAAAAAAACTTACAATTTAAAAAAAAATTAAAAATGATAAAAAGTGGATTTATCCCCTTTTGCATCTCCACGCCTCATATATTGTATAGTTTTTCTTTTTATATCATACAGTTCTTTATATTATTTATATACTGTATAGTTCTTTTTCTTTCTTCTTTTTCATTAATTTCTTACTGTACATATTGTGTGAATGTAATCATATAGCCATCCATATTACTTATTGTCCACATTTGAAGCAGATTGTAATACTGACTCAATCTAATTTTTTTTTTCTATAAAAAATAAATAAATAAAAAGGAAATTATTTAATGGTTGAAGCCATAGTAAATCATTGTTAATTTTGATAAATTATGAAAATCTGTCTTGCCTTTTGATTCTTCTGTTAAATTAAATATGTAATACAAATTTTAATGGCCATATAATCCTACCTAAATTCATTTAGGTAAAGAAACTGCTATAAAAATACTAGGCATTCCCATTCTGAGAGATACAATTTAGTCAATCGCACACATTCAAACGCATGGCTGTTTTCAATGTGTTGGGTTGTAATCTAACTTTAAATAATATTGTGGTATGATGGAAGGATTCTGTTAAACTAATCTTCGTTTCTAAGAGCCAGATTTTTTTAAACAGAATGTGCAAATTTCTATTAAGTACAAACTTAAAATGTTTAGGTATTATTAAAATGTGTTATGTAAAGAAAATAAAACATATTAGCTTGCAGGAGAAAGGTGTAAACTTGTTATGCAGACAATCAGGTTTCATATTTAAAATTAAAAGAAGCCCAAACTAGATACCTATTCTTTCATAGTAAACTTCATAACCATTCAAATCCACTAGTCTCTCAACTTGCTTTCCATTCTGTACTTGAGGCGTCTGAAAATAAGATGGCCTTGGAACCTTCTAATGTAGAACTTTTATTAAAGTGCTACCAGTGGGTAGTTGCTTCACAAGCAATCAAAATATTATTATGAATGATGTAATTATGTTTACTAGATGTATTTTTTTTTTTTTTTTTTTTTTTTAAATACAGTTGTAACTTTCAATAAATGGATAGTAAAAAAATACATAAAAATTAAAGAAAAAGTATTATACTTCCTTGCATTATTTTTAATGCATTTCTAAAAATATTTTATTTAATTACTGTAATTAAATCTTTATATATTTGAATAGCAGATGTATTATACTTACTGCTTGCAAGTTTCAAAAAAACTGTTTGACCTGATGTTTATTTTTTTAAAACTATTTAATAAGACTCTATTATTATTATTATTTTTATTATTGTCACATTTTCCTATAGAAATTTTGTATTGCAACTGTTTAACACATATTATTTACTTTAACTTTGCCTACTTTCTTAATCTAAGGTTTATTTTATTTTATTTTTTTTTTGGTATAGAATTATACTATCTCAATAACAGTATAAAATTTCTTTGGGATTTTATCAAATCCTGGATACTTAAGTAGTCCTGCTTAGAATGTATCTAAGTATCTTATCCATAACCATTTTAGTCCATTTATTTATTATTCCAATCTTAATAAATTTTAACCTTGGCCTTACTTCCTAGACTAAAATTTGGCATCTCCAATACTTTCATATTTATTTTTTTAAATTGTTTAGCTTGGAGCATTAATTATGAAAAAAAATTTTAGACGTAGTCTTAATAATGGCAACCAGTGTGTTTTATTTAGAAAAGAAACCATAAAAGTCATTAATATTTTTTAAGGCTTAATACATTTGTCCAAGTTGTATGTGTAAACTACAAAAATATATTTTTATGAAAGATGGTGTCATTGGATTCCAAATTATATATTTTTTGTATATCTTAGATTTAAACATATATAATACATATATTAAGCTATTTTAGAACCAATCATATTTTAATAAAAAAAACAATAAAAAATTGCTGCTCATCCATTTATATGTTTATGGCTTGAAACTTCTGTTCCAAACTCATTAATTTTTATTTTTATTGTTAACCATTTCTTTATGTTTTAGCCCTTGCTATGTCGATGATACTGTTAACTTGAATTATGCTGTAAAACGTATTATGTGGGGAAAATGCATAAATGCTGGACAGACTTGCATCGCACCAGATTATATGCTCTGTACTAAAGAAGTCCAAGATAAGTTTGTTAAAGAGGCTAAGAAGGTTATCGAAGAGTGGTACGGATCAAATGCGATAAATTCCCCTGACTACTGCAGAATTGTTTCAGATAGGCATTTTAAGTATGTAATTCAGTTACCGTTATTTATTATGATGTTGGTTTATTAAGTTTAATGCATGTTTTTAAATTTTTATAGGAGATTAGAAAAAATGTTACAAAATGCTGAAATAGCCTACGGAGGACAATTAGATCCTAAAGAGAGGTACTTTGGACCAACCATTTTGACCAATGTTAATCCTAACCATCCAGTCATGAAAGAGGAAATATTTGGACCTATTATGCCCATCGTAACTATCTCAAATGCTCATGAAGCTATCAAGTTCATCAATGCCAGGTACATATAATTTTGTAATATAAAATTAAATAATGGATTTCTAATTGTATTTAAAATTTAGAGTATACAATTTTTTTTAAAAAATTCTACACCATTCCAACCCATGAAGTCGTGGAATCAGTACTTTGGTAAGAATGTACTGTTTCTTGACTTAGGTTCGTGAAAGGAAGTAATTTAGCCTGAACCTCTATGTGTTTTCCCCCAATTAAGGGTAGCTACTTTATTGAGGCTGGGTGTGCCCGAGGAGGGTCTCTCATCACCAGGATAAATCCTCAGCTGATAAAAAAATATAAATAATTATCTGCTGCAGCTGTACTCGGACCTGAGCCCAGACTTACCCACCAGGAGTCCAGTACCTTACCCTCTGAACTACCATGCTTACTAATATAATATACTAGCTAAACAAATTAATATAAAAATTTAAAATATTCCTAAAGTTTAAAAGTTTCTTATTTCAATTTAATGTACTTAAAAAGAAAAAAAAAACAGGAAGATATATATATTTTTTTCTTTTTGTATAACCATTTTTTAATCAATATAACTTAATATATTTTAGACGGTCATTAATTTTATATACATACGTGCATATTCATTTATTTTTTCTTATACTTCAATTATTATTTTAGACATTTTTTATTTTAACTGGAGCTCTAGAACTTATTTTTTAAAAACATGGATCATTAAAGACTTTTTTTTTTGTTCCTCAATTGTTTTTTTGTTTTGAAGAATATAAATAAATTTTACTTGCTTGAATTTCTCTAAATAGAATTATTTGAATTTATTTAGCTTGCAATTGATAGCTTCAAAATCATCGGCAGTGGTTGATATTCTTAAAGATTCTAATTTACATTCAACTCTAGTGTAATTAAAGGATTTATGAAGAGGTAGGATGTTGGAGTGTGCTGTCATGGAAATACAATTAAAATATAAATTTTATTTTATCGGGCTGACGTTTGGGCCAACACTGTTAGCTTTCTTCAGGGCTAGAAGAAAAACTAACAAAAATTGATTAATTAATGAAGGTTTACAGTGTAGGTCAAAACATCGGCACAATAAATAAAATTTATATTTTAGTCGTGTTTCCATGACTGCACACCCCGACTACCTACAACTTCATTAGTTACACAGTCAACAAGTACCTCATCACTAAAGGAATTATACATTATTTAATAAAATGGATTTATTTTGTAGTTTATCTGGAGTGTATTTAATTTAAATATTATTTTATTTATTTATTTTTTAAATAAATTACTGCTATGATTTATGAATCGTCTTTTATATTTTTTTAGGGATCGACCTCTTACATCATATGTTTTTACTAAAGACAAGCAGATACAAGATCTGTTTCTGGAAAACACGATTTCCGGTTCCGCAGTTGTTAATGATACTCTTATTCAATTTGGAGGTAATTTTTTTAGTTGTTATATAAAAAATATTCTATCAAATTGATATGATCAATAAATGATAATAATTGTATAAACTTTTTAATGTTTCAGTTCACACCCTTCCTTTTGGAGGAGTAGGTGAGAGTGGGATGGGCGCCTACCATGGCAAATATTCTTTCGATACCTTTACTCACAAGAAGAGTACGATTATCAAGAACTTTAACAGCCTTGGTGAAAAAGTTGCGAGGTAAATGTCTTTTTGAGTTTATTTGATTTCACAAAACCTTTGAGGATGTGAAATAAAAATACTTTTTATATTTGATGCACATAATTCCAAAACCAGCCAAGTCCTATTTCTAGATTTTTTTTTTTTTTTAATAGTTTTTCTATTAGATTATCTTTAAGTGGAAGGTTTTCTTCTGAAAGTAGTTAAATCAGATACAAAAAATAAAGCCTGTTGCTAATCCTGCCAGACCTTTATCTTTATCGAATAGCTGTAAAAAATTTTCAAAAATGGATTTGACTCGTTTTGGAATTCTATGCTTCATTTATTAACATGTTTATTGTTATATTTTATGATTATCGTATATTGTATTTCCATATATTTAATTTTAGTTATTTAGAAGTGAGATTTAATGTTTGAAGATCGCCTAATAACTAGATCACTATATTGTAGGCAAGTATAGTTGCTACAACACCAAAGTACTAACCAACCATATTCTAATTCTAATTCTAAAATAATTAAAACTTTTTCAAAGTCTCTTTTAAATTATTACCATTTTAAATACTTATAATATTATTATTAGAGTACAATCTCAATAATTCGTATCTGTTTAATTTATGAATCCCACTTATTTGAAATAAACTGTTGGTTCCTTTGAAAAATCATTGTAATTCGTAATAATACAATGTGGGCCAAAATGCTGGCACAATAAATTTATATTTTAATTGTATATCCTTGACTGCATACCCCAACTATCTACATCTTTATTTTATTTACATCACATTTGATATCGTTTATTTTTATTTCAACTAAATATGGTTTCACCAAGAGTCTGAAAGATACCAATAAATGGTTTTCCATTTCCTGAAAAATACGAGTTATAAAAGCAGTTGCTGGTGGCGATCCTCCCTTTACACTTAAGTTGAATTTCCAGAAGGAAATCATTGGAGAACTGCTAACTTCAAACGGTACAAAAAAACTGCAAAACATCAGTATGTTCCATAAACTAAAACAATCCATTGTTACATGGTTTTCGCAGTGTCACAATCAAATGTACCAATTGAGAGAGTGATGATTGAGAAAAAAGCCACATTTTTTTTAAGAGAGATTGCAAATGGTAATTTTTATCTCAAATAAGTAAATATATATTTCAGTTTGTTTTTCATTTTTTATTAAAAGTGTAGTTTTTTTAATTTAAAAAAAAAAAAAAAAAATTTTATGAACCGGCTAACAAAGGAAAACACAGATATCATATTTAACTTCTGACTGGTGCATTCTTCTCTCTTTCATCAGGCTTTTTCGCTCTTACACTAGGACCCTGAATTTATCTGAAATATCTGCTTATTCAACCTTTTGGGATCCACTCTGACAACGTGCCAGGAGAAACTCAGTCTTCTTTTCCTCATAACTGTTTCTAAGTCCTCTGTATTTTCATATATTTAATTATTCACACATTATTCACAGTCTGTACCTTTCTTGTGATATTTTTTGGGCCATAAATTCTTCTTAATATTCGCCTTTCTATCTTCAGGAGCTTTCCCAGGCTTGAGAGATTTGCTGTTTTCACACCATACAAAATCACTGGCCTTACCACAGCTTTGTTGTACCTTATTTTTGCATTGGTGGACAAATTATTTTCATTAAAAATATCATTATAAATAGGAAATTCAGTTTTTCTAATTTGCAAATCTTGTCTTCCATTGTAGGTCTATCAGATCGATTGTTACAGATAATCTCTCCTAAACACTTAAATTTCTTTAAGTTTTATATTACACAGGTATATAATTTTATTGAATGCTGATTACTCAATTAATTTGAATTTTACATTTTTTTTTTTTTTTTTTTTTTTTTTTTTTTTTTTTTTTTTTTTTTTTTTTTTTTTTTTTTTTTTTTTTTTTTTTTTTTTTTTTTTTTAATCAGCAATAAGCAATAATTTTGTTTTGAAAATCTGATTTTTTAAAATTAATTTTCCTTTGCTATTAAGAATCCTGAGGATTGTATTGTACTTTTATTTCCTGCCTTTAGGAGAATAATATGTGGTGCTTCACATCCTTTACTCCAATACATTAAACCATTTCTACCTTTCTTTTATGTTACAGTTTTCGAAATAAAAAAAACTTAAATAAAAAAAAATAAAATAAAAAAAACTTCGAAATAAAATAAAAATCTACTTTATTAATTGGTTGAAATACTTTTGCTAAAAATATTGGAATTCATATTGAGTTGAATTATAATGATTTTTAATGTATTTATTTTTCAGTGCTCGATATCCTCCTTATTCAGACAGGAAACTTGGAGTTATGCAGGCACTGATGAGAGTCAAATTGAACTTTGGGATATTCAAGTATGCTCCTCATGCTGCGCTCTTTGCAGCTGGACTGGCAGCTGGGATAGCCTACAACCAATACAAGGTGCGCCCTCTTCCTGCTAATCTTCCATTCCAAATACCCCAGGGAATCCTTGATCGCCTTGGGCTCACTCAGGAACCCAAGACCCCCTAGATTTCCAAATCCCCTTTGATCATTGAACCTACTTCTTTTCTTATCCTTTCATTTGGTTAATAAAGTACACTCCTTTACCTTTAGATGCAAATTTCAAAGTAGCTTTTAGAAAATGGTAACAGTATAACATTGAAGACTTAGAAAAGAAATACAACATTTTTTTTTTTTAGATTATTCTTTCACTTGGAGTTATTCTTTTTTATATTTTACATATTTACTTTCTTTTCTCAGTAACATTTTTTAAAATTTTTTTATTCAGCAATCAGAAGGTATTGCTATAAATCAATCCTACTTAATATTTGCCTCTCGTAATGAATTAACACTTTAATTAACAGAAAAATTTGCTGCTTATAAAGACTGAAAATAGCTTCATATTTCCACTTTCTTGCCTAAAATAAGGAGTAGGTTTATGACAATAATTGTGTTCCGTTAGATCAAAAATTGGTATTGTGTTATTAAATGTAGTGTTATTAATACGATAGTTTTTAGAAGAAATAATAATAGGATGACTAATTACACTACTTATCTCTATTCAATCTCATTTATGTTCTATTTTTTAAATTTTTATAAAATAGTTGTTAGGTATTTGTAATTTCTTCTTCTTTCTCTTCCTCCTAGTTGCCACAAGGCATGGAGGTTAAGCCTCAGTCCAATTTCTCCAATTGCAATCCACCATTTCATTCTACGAAGAGAGCATCGTCTTTCCAATCTAATTTTTGTTATATGATCAATGTACATCTTCCTTGTTTGTCCAGGTGGGCAGGGCCGGAATGAGGAGATTTTTGAGGGGGGGGGGGAGATCAGTTTCCTCCCTTTATCCCTCCTGTACAATAAAAATTCAATACCCCCATAAGCTATTTTTTAGATGCGGTAGTTGACATTACACACCTTATGTATGTTATGAAGAAGTTTTATTGATGTAAAATACTTATTTAATACATTAATACACTGATACATGATTAATATAAATAATTTTTTTGTATTCGTAACTCAATTGCAACTACTGGGGTTAATTCTTGTTTCTTATAAGACTTAAGAATTAACTTGGTATATATTATAATAAAGTTTATAAATTATACAAAAATATCAAATAAAATTAAACATTATTGAATTTGATATTCTTTGAAAACGTTTTTATAAGCTTTTTAAATTTTACCACCCCCTGAAATCTGCCGCCTGGGGAATGTGTCTCCCCCCTCTGCCTTGCCCTTGTTCCTGGCCTACAGATGGGCACTTTCCTCCTGGTCTCTCCTCTAGCAACCATTAAGGTTTTGTTTCATCGCCCATTCTGGTTACATGACCAAACCACTTCAGTTGGCATTGCTCATTTGATTCTCCTAACTTCATGACTCTTAAGGTTATCCCAAATATTTTCATCAAGCTTTTGTATTATCAATAGAAGCTTATTTTATTTCATAAAGATGGCAATATTTTCAAATAATTTGGCTTCATTTATAAGCCAATCCTAGCCAGTATAACATGCGTGCTTGTAAGGATATAAAATTAGACATAAATTTGTGCTATGCCATGACATAAAAGCTGTATCTCCGTCCTCTTAAAGGGATTTGGTTCTGTGACTTCACTTCAGTTGAAAGTTTCATTAATTTAGATCCGAGTCCCTTTTTTTAAAGTATATAATTCTTCTTATGCAACATAAATAATTACCAAATGTATCTAAATACACTAAATTCGATTTTCTCCTCTATAATGCTTAGAAACAGAATATGAACACAGTTGAATTCACTTGTTAGTTTTGCTAATGACCTGCAATCATGCCTTTTTTCTGTTTTCAATTACTAATTTGATTTACAGAATGTGCTTTATTTCTTATGGTTAAGGGTTATTCTTTCATATTCTCTTTTTCTTAAAACAAAATAATACTTTTGCATGGATTATATTTTTGAACTAATCAAAATAGAGTTTCTTATTCACTGAGCTAATTATGCTACTATCAACATATTACTAAAAGTTATATATTTTGATTTTGAGTATGTGATATAAAAAAAAACTAATATTTTTTATAAAGTAACTTCATTTAGCACTACCAAGCATTCTTGACGATTTAATAAACTTGAAAAAAAAATAAAATTTAATGAGACATTAAAAATTATGTCGTCTTATCTTTTCAGGAGATGTTTCAAGGCGCTTAGAACGATATCTTGACATCTATATGCTCTGTTACCATTATTAATAATTTTTTTAAAAATAATTGATATAAAATAAACCTGTTATTTGATACTATATCTTCTTTATTTTTTAATGTATATTTTTTTTTATGAAGAATTTATTCCTTCAGAAGGAAATTAAACTATTATTTTCATGTTTGAGCTTATCCACTCTTAATTGCATGTTATAGTTTCTTTTTATTTATCACTTTATGCTTATTCGCACTATCTTAGCCTTGCAAGCATGACTAAAATAAACTAATTTTTTTTTTTTTTTAGTTTTTGTTATTTTATCATAGCTAGTCAATAATTATTACTATCAAATGGTTATGGCAATTGATGAGAATTTAATCCTTTATTTGAGTTAACTTTTTCATTATACCAATTAATCATTATTAGTGATCTTCAATTCCTATCCTCGTTACTGAAAACAACAGTTCCGTTTTAATACAGGAAGAAGCTCTAACATGATTTGTTAAATGTTTTTTATTTTTATATTGACATTTTGTTATTTTTATATTTATAAATACAACATGAAGTTGTAATTTTTAGTCAGAATTTGTTTAAAAACATTTCGTTAAAATCTATAAGATTATAGATATTTAAAAATTTGAATTAGCTAATAAATACTTCACTGGATATCATTTTAAGATGATATTCGAAAACTATATGTTAATAAAAAAAACAAGATGGTATACTCTGGCCGACACAAAAATGTTTAATAGATAAATTAGAAATATAACTAGACTCCATTACCAAAACAGTTCAAATGATTGAAATGTGTGTTATTAAATAGCCTAGTAAGGTTTCTTTTGTGCAATTATTGGTCATTATTACCTTTTTAAAAATATTTAGCGATTGAATAATTAAATTATCAATTATAAGGATGTAATTAGTTTTAATATCAATTCTAAGGTACCTTAAGAAATAAACAGAGTAAATGAATATTTTTAAATTTCAAAAATTTATTTTTTGATATTCAACTGTGATAATCTTCTTTCTATTTTTCCGAATTGACTATTGTTTCAACTGAAGTCAAAAAGGAAATAGTACATAATTCAGAACAATTGTATTTATATAATCTATGATTTTGTGATATTGTAATAACTTTTTAATACTCAAGCCTTTCTGTTTTAATAAATTTTATACAGAATATAATATTAATAGAATTTTTAGAAGATATTTTTAATCCTAAGGACTTGTTAAATTTAGGAGTAATAAAAATCTAGAACCATTGTAGTTTATTGACCTACACAGCCTCCTAATAATTTGTTTTTGGTAATCAACTTATAATTAAGTATCTAGTTGTAATTTAATTTAAAATGATTGTAAGAAGAAAAAAAATGGGCAGTATAATCTTGTGTCTATTCAATATGGCCACTGTGTTGCATGGACTTGATCCATCCTGTGTACTGATCTGTGAAGCATGTTCTACTGGAGTTAGTGCCTAAATATATTTACCATAAGCAACTTAGATTACAGGAATTAAAGGATCATAAGAGAACTGTGAATGTATTGTGGAAATTCTTCATCATTATAATTGAATAATAAAGCAGTGTTGCCAATTGCTGTTTAAGGAAACTACTAAATAAATAAGTAAATTAATGAAAACCTAAAGAGAAAAGATAATCATGCATTATATATTCTTACTTGATGAGTCCGGAATGGTTAAAAATTATACACCTTCCCATCATATTCAGAAGTTCGAGGGTATTGAAAAAAATAAAATAAAAGAAATGGCCTTTTTAAAAATCTTCTTCATCAATATTGAAATTATAATTCCATAGCTATCTTGCATGCTAGTCCTATAACTTTACAAAAGTTTGTTTTCAGTTTTTTTTTGTGCTGAATCCAAATTTCAGCTTCGCCCTCTTGAAAACTTAAGCATACATTTACATGTATATAATTAATTACTTAAGTATACATTTACTATAAATATGTAAATACTTAAGCATACATTTACATATACATTAACATTTTAAAAAAATCATAAATATAAAAGTATGACAACAAACAGAATAAAATGCTGAGAAAAAAAAAATCGGTCCAAAAAAATCTGTGTCCATGACACAACCATGTGTTGTACATGAATACATCGGATTATATTTTTTGAAAAAAATATTTTTATTTATGTATTTAGGATAAAAGCAAGGAAACTAGTAATTATGGTGTTTCAATATAACTTTATTAGTTATAGGTCTGTGATACGAAAAGTATGACACAAATGGCAAACAAGAAACATCAAGATTTCTGGTAAACGTTAAATCAATACAGGTATTACCTAACGGTGTTGGAGAAGTTTCAATATATGACAAATTGAACTCGCTGAGCATGGAGTCTGGCAACGAGCGGTTTTATGAGACATCAACATTAAAGTCTTCAACTATCATAACTGGTGTAGTAAGATCTGGCTCGTAATTGGTTATGATTTTAGCAATGTTTTTGGAATATTTAAACAATGATTGTAACAATACAATTTAATTGGAATGTATGAGTTTAATTTCTGCTAAGACTGTTCCTGGGTGGATATAAACCCACCCAAGTACGAATTTGAAGATGCCATTGGCCGTTACATTATCTAGACTGACATCACCAGGTGTTGCGTCTTTCATCTCCAAAAAAAATTCCGAAAAGCCAATGTTAACTCTATTACAATCAGTAAAGCTATTGATGTTAACATGCGACTTCACCGACTCTGCGACTTGATGATGATACAGCTACCGATGATGTAGTTGCAATATGTCTGTTCTCAGCAGTATTACAATATGATCTCAGATCAAATCTGGGGATATTCACTGGCATAGAATTTTCCATCCAAGTTTCACTGATTGCCAAATAATCAGATCGGTTGGTGATTGTTTCTGTAGAGATGTCTTCTGAGTGCACGACCAAGCTGTGTGTATCAATTGCGGTAATAAAACAAATGCTGTTCAGGAACACTATCACAAATTTTTTTATAATATTTTTTTATTCTATTAGAGTTTGACGACAGCTGACAATTAAAACTTAATCGAACATCATAGCTTCTCTGATTTAAAAGTTATACTAATTGCAAATCTCGATATACAGCAAAATACCTCAAAATGCACGTTTCCGGCACTGCTTGACTCAGTCATATGGTGTTTTATTATTACCATTCGATTGCTCTTGAGAAGCCCTTTCCAACTGTCTATGTGTTTGGTTTTGGCTTTTCGACGCGTATAAGTTGACTTTGTATATTTTTGATAATATTTTTTTATTCTAACACCTTATTATATTCACTGTCATTACTTTATACTAATGTTTTATATACAATCGAAAGATTTTGACGACAGCTAACGATTAAAACTGTAACGAACATCGTAGCTTCTCTGAGTCAAAAGTTATACTAATTTAAAATCTCTAAATGCTGCAAAATAACCTCAAGATTGCAGCGCGATATGTCACTGTCTTCACTTATCGTAATGAATTCTTTGATCCTTTAGCTATCCAGTGGTATAATTTAATTTTAGATGTAGAGGATAGATTCGAAACTACAACACCAAACTGTATCCCCCAATTTTGTTATCATTAGGTTTTTTTAATGCCCCTATAATGTAGCAAATTTAAAGACGTATTCACTTCAAAATAATAAAGTTATTTTCTCAAGTGATTTTATATTTTTGGGGTGCTAAATTTTAATTTTAACTTTTATCTCCTGAACATCTTGAGTAATAAAATTTGATTACTAATTTCAATTTTGATTACTCAAGATTTGATTACAGCTGTCAAGTTATTGCACTATAACTACAACACTCTTTAGTGTCTAAATAACTTTTTTGTTCATAAAATTTTGATTTTGTACTTTTGTTAGCAAAAACTGAAAAATTATCTTTACTTACATTTAGGTTTTTTGGGGGACAAGAAGAAACTTGAAGTCAACACTCCAAACAATGTAAATGTCATTCTACAAAAAACACTTCCATCTTTTTTGCCTTGCTCGCTACCTTGTTGTTGGGCTGACAACAAATTAATTATATACTTATTCATATTAGTTTGAAGTAGATTTGAGTATTTTTTTTTTTTTTTTTTTTTTAGATTTGAGTAGTTATGAAGTTAGTCATTAGGTCATAGATCACTGTAAATAGCTTGATTATTTATTTTCCTCAGTGCCTCATCAAATTTGGCCCAAAACTTGTCAAATTACGACCTTTTCATTTTATTATTTTATTTATAATTTTCTTCTGATCAGGTTATTTATTTGTATTATTCAGGAACTGAAAAATATTTTTTTTTTTTTTTTATAAATATGAAATTCATTAATTTTTAAATTAAACTCGCATAACTGATGGATGATAACTTTGGTGGTATCATCAAGATAATTACGTAGGGATCAGTCAACAAAAAATTAAAATAAAGAACATCATATTAATAAGTTGTCTTATTATGTTTAGTTTTTAGAATTATTTAATTTCCCTCCTCTTTTCTTCTATTCTCTCTCTCTCTCTCTCTCTCTCTCTCTCTCTCTCTCTCTCTCTCTCTCTCTTTCTCTCTCTCTCTCTCTCTCTCTCTCTCTCTCTCTCTCTCTCTCTCTCTCTCTCTCTCTCTCTCTCTCTCTCTCTCTCTCTCTCTCTCCTCCCCTCTCTCCCTCTCCCTCTCTCCCTCTCCCTCTCCCTCTCCCTCTCCCTCTCCCTCTCTTTTTTATTTCTCCTGATAAATCTCTCCTGATAAGATAATCATCCAAGTTAACTGTGTATTTAGTTTTATTTTGTCCTTTTAAGCTAAATTAAATTAAGAAATAAGTTAAAAACCACATATTCAATAATGAACGTATGGCATACCAAAGTTATAAACTCATCTCTACATTTATAAATTTACAATTGAAACTTTAAAATAACAAAAGTTGTATATTTAATAATTTTCTATAATTTATTTAAAGTACAAGACTTTAATATTCCCCTCCATGTTTTGTACAGAGGTATATAGAAACAAATTATTTGTTTATTGAAGAACCCAACGATGTAATTTTAATTGCTAGGGAATAAGAGATAAATTCAACTTGAGGTTAATGTGGCAATAAAAAATCTGGTACTATACCTTCCAGCCAGAGATTTATGCGTTACTTACATTTCTGATACACTGAGCTACAACTAAAAAAAAAAATTAATTAAAAAAAATACTTCACCTCAACAACCCATGAAGGGTCTTGGGTACAGTATTTCAAGGATGCCCTGTTACTTGGCCGATTGTTGTCAAAGGAGAAGATTTGTCCGTAATCATGCTCAACCGCCAGATTTTTTCACCATAGAGGCTGGACATGTCCCCGGATAGTCTCCCGACCTTAAAGTCGATCCATGGCTGAAATGTCTTTAGCCGAACAGGAACTCAGTAGCGGGCGGGAATATGACAGTCAAGTGCCTTAACCTCTGAGCTATATTGTGATTGTACAAACCTTAATGGAAGTATAGCCGAATTCAGGAGAATCGCTGATTTAATCATTTTTAATAATAAGCTAGCCATCCTGAAAAGAACAAAGTTTTTTTTTGTTTGTTTATTTTTCAAATAGAACAACTTTATTACATATTTCAATTATTGTGACCAATTTAAATATTGAATAGAGCTGAATCTAAGCAATATACAAGGAGAAGAAGGTTAAAAAGAAAAATGTTGAATACAAATACTTCAATAAAAATGGTAAAAAATAGTTTTATCAAAATATTTAGGCATATACTCATGATTATATTTGTTACACTCAAACTACATGTTTCGGAATTTATATCCCATCTTCAGGTTACTCAAAAAACAATATCTTTAATTAAACCAACTTATTAACTAACAATTTTTAACAATCTAAATCAAACAATTAAAATTTTTCTTTTTAAAATCATTGAAATTTCAGTCTTTTAAAAACCTCCAGCAAAAACTAAGGTTAGGCCGCCTAATTTTTTACACACAATATCAAACAATAAGCAATTGATATTTTGATGGGGCGATAATTTTTAGTGCAGCAGAAATAATTTATTCGATTTCATCTGGTTGGATTTCAATTTTTAACTATAAAAGTTAACTACAGTGTGGCTAAACTCTGCCACTTAACACTGTACATTTAAATTATTATAGTAAACTATACTATTCTAAACTTTCCTAGAACTATGAAGATAATGTAGTGAAAATTGTGTATAGATGGATTTAATAGTTTTACCATTGCAAACTCTGTTGCAGAATGGCACTAACCACATTACTGTGCGATTATTAAACATCCCTGGGATCCACACATCACACTAAATGTTTATAGTTTTTTTTATAACAATTTATTTGAATTAAGCCAATTTTATTATCAATTTCTAGCTGTAAATAACACTTTACCTTAATAAACTCTTTTAATGGCACTCACCACCTATCGCTCAATTTTCAAACTTCACTGTGAACCACATATTTATCGCTTTTTAGAAACAATTTAATAAAAAATATGTAAATTTTATTATTGCTTAACCTACCTTGAAATGTGAAGATAATGTAGTTAAAATATGTTAAAGATTGGCCCAGTAGTTTTCACGGTTAGTGATCACAAATGAAAAATGGCTTGTCCTTTTATATAATAGTATAGATAAATAACTTAGATATATATTTTTTACATTTGCACTGAAGATTAAAAATTCAGGAGATAAAGAAAAAGAGAGTCTTTAAAGGAAGTTGGATTCGAGCGTTTTTGAATCGAGTTAAGCAAGGAGAATACATGTTGATATGCTGTCTTCTCATATTTAAGAGATGGATGCAGGGAGTGGAGAGTAATATGAATGTACTTAGGAAGTATTTATTTCAGAAATTAGGATAAAGCCACCCGATTTCAGGATACCAGTGAAATATTTCTATTAGTAGTTTGACTAAAATCATTTTTATTGATTAATTATGTTTACAGATAAATACAAAATACGAACATAATTTATAAATAGAAATTTGTTTTTTCATTTGCTTTTATTTTTCACAACTTTATATATCTATAGTAAATTTCCATTGATATATAAATCAAAACATTCCTTAAATTGAATAGTTTTCCAAGAAAAACAGGCACTATCTAATTTATCGTTCCTGTTAACAGTGTTTTAAAATAAATTCAGAGGAGTTGTGCTTCTGAATTAATGTGAATTTTAGAGTTAGCTATTAAGGTTTTATGTAGGTGTCTAACAAGGCTACTATTAAGTCTGCTTCTCCTCATAATATATTATAATGAAGCCTTGAAAAGAATTAAAAGAAAAGAATATCTTGTGCAATGATTGGGTTCTGGGATCTAATTTCTGCACAGGTACAAGAACTGTTTTCTAACAGTATTTGTATTATTATTAACACCCCAAAAGGATTAATAATGGCTGTAAAAGAAATGTTAGAAGTTGATCAGATATGGAAACAGATCTCAAAAGTAGAGCTCATGAGCTGAGAAGAGGTAGTGGAGCTAATGCATATTGCACCGCTAGGTCTGAAGTATGAAACCAACCAATAATTTTCTGTATCTGCTGCATCAGTAAATTTTTTTTTTAACTATACATTATATACAAATAAATTTGAGGAAAATGTTTACAATGACATGTTAAGAACTACTTACTAGTAGCATTTCAATAGTTCTACATGGCTGGACCAAATCGTGAAGTGATATGGTGAAACTGGGTGTCAGGAGCTTATGACAGATGTGTGTAAATAGGGAAGAATGGGGAAAATTTCTTTCGGAGGCCAAGGCTTGTCCCAGACTGTAGCGTCAAGGATTTATGTAGAATAGAATAGAAAATAAACTTTATTCTGGGACTATGTCCCCTAAGAATAATACAATGAACAGAAATAAAGACTAGTATGGTTATCAAAAGGTGAAATAAAAGAAATTAATAATCTGACTAACTATTTACAATTTTATTAATAAAGAACAAAAACAAACGAAAAAAAAACAACAGATGATATAAAATTTATGAAAATCAAATA
Organism: Euschistus heros; assembly: GCA_003667255.2. Taxonomy (NCBI): domain Eukaryota; kingdom Metazoa; phylum Arthropoda; class Insecta; order Hemiptera; family Pentatomidae; genus Euschistus; species Euschistus heros. The sequence continues at coordinate 2,462,117 of RCWM02000033.1, forward strand.
TTATAGGAAAAAATAAAAAATTATATATATATATACACATTTAGATATCTATATCTCATTTATACATCTATATATCTATAACTACTGCATGCACTAATAGAATGAATAAAATTAATGTCATTCTGGAGAGAAAGTAGATATTGAAACCGAAGAGATTTAAATTTGGACAGAGATAGAGCATTACGGGTGTTATGGGGTAGTGAATTCTATAAGGAAGGTAAATCGGAAATAAAGGAAATAAAGATGGTCAAATGATGCACTATTATGGGAAGAAGTATATAGGTATATTGTAATGCGAGGAAAAACTGAGGATTTGAAGTGGAAGACATAATAGATGTAGGAGAGATTGCTGGAATTAATTGTTTGATAGAGGAAGGAAACTAGGAAATAATTTCTGCGAGATGGAGGATAATGCCTTTTTAACTCTGAATACAGAAGTGATGTGTACTAGTCTTTTGGAACCCAAAAGATAAACCTAATGAAACAGTTCATTAGTCTTCTCAGCCTACTCTCGAGTTCTGCCGTCAAGTCAAGGATTTATGTATGTATTGTTGCCTGTTATCAAGCATGACATAATGAATTGGAAAGACAAGAGAATATCATTAGGTTCATGTAACGTATGTCCTGGAAGATTCATATAGCCATATATGTTGCATACAGCCAGAAAAAGCCAACAAGGATGGCTTAGTTTATTTATGAGTTCATAAAGAAACAATGATGAGCCAGAGAAGGGACGATGTAAATTAAAAGAGAGAGATGGGGCTATTTCTGAAAGCCGAGCCAGATGAGAAAGATGAGCCGCATTACTAAAGAAAAAAAAAATTATAGAACCACTACTTTAAGTTAGATTGACAATTTTTTTAAATTTCCATTTATTGAAATTTATAACTGTATATAAAAAAAACAAAGAAAAACATACATCTGGTAATCATAATAACGTACTTAATAAAATGACGATTGCTTGTGAACCAACTACCCGGTGGTTCCACTTCAACGAAAGTTTTATATGAGAAGGTCTTGATACCATCTCAGAGGGTTGTCGGGAATAGTATGGGAAGGAAGTTGAGGAACTAGAGGTGAATGATTGTTTATGGAGTTTTCTATGTAAGGATAGATATCTGGTTTGGGCTAAATCAGTAACATATGGAACATTAAGGTCTTTATGGCTAAGTTTATTTACGACATAGTAAGGAGCATTAAGGATTTTGGATCACAAGGATTGGATACCATATGAATTAGATGGTTTAGTGGAACCCCAAAGCTCAACTCCATATGTCCAAATAGGTCTGATTACTGTTTTGTAAATGACTCTTGCAATTAATTGGCATCTTAGAGTGTTTTTCCAGCAAATATTGAAGAGTTCTTTTAGTCTTGTTTGTGGATTCAAAGTTAAAACGTTTGTCCAGATGGAGTCCTAGGTAGGGAATCTGTTCAACAGGGATTAGTGGAATATTGTAAAAAAGAGTATGCTGTAGGGGAAGAGGTCGTAGGTTTATGAGGAAGGGACATTATTAAATTTGTTTTTTGTTATTTTAAATTTTACGTAATTTAAACATTTTTATAATTTTTATCTCAAATACAATGAATTGGTTCAAAACATCTTAAATCCTGGAAAAAACTAAATTTATTTTACTTTTCTCTCTCTCCTCCAGTCTGAACACCCCATCACTCCTCTTCTAATATCTCCGCTTCTCTCTTCATCGCTTCACGGGCAGTATGAATTAGCTCTTACCCTTCCTCTGCAGTTACCTTAAAAAGGTATAGTTTATTTTTGTAATTGTTTTGTGTCAATAGAGAGAGCTGTGACTGATAGTTGTGCTCTGTTTTTACATTTATTTGTTTGAACCCATTGGATGTAAAATTTTTATATTGTTTTGAAGTAATTTCTTTGTATTTCTATTGTTATTTATCCAAACTGGTATGCTCATGCTTGTACCTAAATCCTAAATTAGAAAAATTTTAACCATATTTAGTTTGTGTTTCTTTCCATTTATTCTATTTATTTATTATTGTTGGTTTAATCATAAGTTTATATTTCCTAAGATAAATATAACTTACTGTATATTAATTAGATCAAGAATTGGTGTCAATTTAGTGTTATATTGTTTTTTAAAATTTATTTGTATTGTCCGTATTCCTGCCAGTTTTTTAACTTTCATACTTATTTTTCTGATATTTGTTTATAATTTTAATAGTAATTTACTATATGGCTGTGATGGCCCTATGAGTTGAAGTCAGATTCCTACAGAATTGAGATGATTCTGATTTTGAACGTTAAAGAGAAGAGTTTAATCCCTGTAAACACTTTAAAGTTTCTTTTTATCGTTCTTATGAATTCGTAATCCCTACATTTTTGCTGTAATAAAGTAAACAAAAGAATTATTGTATTTAAAAAGTGACATTATTGTATGTACACAGTGGTTAAACATAAAATACATTAAAATAAATAAGATATAAGGTGATCAACTTATGTTCACTTAAATCTTTTTTTACTCTTTTGATCACCTTATATCTTATTTATTTCGCTGTGTTTTATTTTTAACCTCTCTGTATATACAATAATGTGAATTCTTTACATACTTATTTATTATTATTATTTAATTAGTATTCACATTGTTTATTAACCTTATTTTATTTAACCCTCCAGTTCCCAGAGGCACCTGTGGGCGCCTACTTTTTAAACGGGTTTATTTTCTTATGATATCATATTTTTGGTATGATTTCTTCTCTGATAGCATCCACATGAACTAACCTGCAGTTTTATTCCATGGAACAAACCCTTGGTTGGGCTAGTGTTTTTGTTTACAAGTTAAAAATGAGGTTATCCAGCGATCAGACAGGTGTGCAGGACCTTGGTGCTTTTTGGATTTATTATGGCGGTAAAAACTTAAATATTTTGATATTTTGATTGGGTTCTACTTAAGAAAGTTTTAATTATTGTCAAGGGGCTTTAATTTGAAAATAATTTATTTAGTTGGAAAATGAGGAAAAAGAGCCGATAGCACCCTGAGGTGCCTCTGGGATATTGTGACCACTTCATTCACCATGTGATTATCTCAAGATTTCTCGTTTTCCTCCTTTTTCATTTTCTTAAATTACCTAAACTACCTAATTTTCCTACTTTTTCTTTTGTTTTTCTACTAATTCATAATTTTTGCAATGATAATAATAATGTGATCAATTTGAATTTGAAATTTGTAACCAATGCTGAAATCTTATTTATCATGCATCAATTTGTTTTGTATTTTCATTATTATATATCCATATTCTGTATGAGTCACAAATGTACATATAATAAAGTAATAAAGCATATAGTACCTATTCCTATTTCCTAATTTTCCAAGTGAAATCTGATACTAAAAAAAGGTTGTCACCTAGAGGTGCTGGGTTTGAAATCCTGGAGGTGCCACCATTTTTTTTGCAAGAAGTATTCATTAATTTTTTTTGATTTTATTAAAATGTCACTTTTTGGATAAAAAAAAATAAAGGATTTTAGAAGAAAAAATTTAAAAATCGTTCAACCAGGTCCTGGGAACTGGAGGGTTAATTTAATACTTAAATATTTATATTTACTTTATAGTTATGTATTTGAGCCACGTGCAACAGTAGAGTTTTATAATGCATGAAGTTTTATGTTATGTGATATTTTGCTCTTATTTGCATGTGAAAATATTTTATGAGAAAAAAAAAAAAAAAAAAAAAAAAAAATCAAAATAGGTTTGATATGAAGGGGTACTTGACTCTGGAAAAGAGAATGTTTTGTTAATTCATTTTTTCAAGTTTGGATGTGCAAAGAACTAATGTTTTTCAAAACAAACCTATGTATGACTTGTAAAATAATTAAGTGACCACTGGATTGTAAAGAATTTTACTTACCTCCAGTAGGCTGTAAAAATTTACTTCATTGGCTTATTTATATACATTTTTTGTTTCTATTTATCTTTTCTGTTTTTTTTTTCTATGTAATTTATATTATCACACAACTCAAAATAATTCTATGGATTGCAGGTTGTTTCTTCTGTGATGCTTGGAATCCTCAAATATTTTCTCCAAAAGTTGAACCTAAGCAGTTAACTTTTTATTTGAAGAAAATAGCAAGGTAATTAAGATTCTTTAATTAATGTCATAATAAAGTAATTTTATTTAAAAGGAGATGAAATGGTCAGGGGTGCAGTCAGGATGAATAAACACAGCCAGTTTTTAAATGAAAAACTTATATTTTGGCGTGCCAACGTTTCAACCTGCCTTACAGGTCTTCATCAGGGCTAAAAATAACAAATTTTTAACTCACAGTCAACAATACAATCATCATAATTTTATTAAAAATTAGGATTCCCTGTCACAGCTTCGCCTGCTCTTATGAGTAAAGATCTTAGATAATTTTAATTAAATGTTTGAAGTTTCAGTTTTTTATTGGTAAATATCTGTATGCAGCATATACATGTTGTTGTAGCAATACATGCAATTGAGAATTTTTTTCTCAGTGATATTTTCACGCATGGCTATAATTTTTAACTGGGCAATATTGCACTGATTATGTAGAAGATTATGTAAAAGCGTAATTGGAGATCCTATTTATAATTTTGAACTATGAGTTGGTAATTCAGATGGACATAGACTGTTTAGAAAGATTCTCATACGAATTATGGACTGCATTATCTTTGCTTTCAACCCTATCAATAGAAAGCACACGACTGTCAATATTTACTTTATCCATAGAAATATGAAGATGATGTTAAAATTTGGTACAGATGAGTTCATTAGTTTTACCATTGCAGATTCAGTTGCAGAATGCTAGACATATATATCGGTCAATTTTTAAACTTCATTGCAATCCACATATTCATAGCTTATGTTTATAGGCTTTTTAATAAAAATTTCATTGAAAATAAGTAATTTTTATCAATTTCAAGCTCTAGATAACATTGTACCATTGTAACCTATCTTGAATAGACTATCAGTCAATTTTCAAACTTCACTGCTCACCACATATTTATCTCTTTTTTAATAACAATTTAATTGAAAATCTGTAAATTTTATTATTACTTAACCTTCCTTGTACTATGAAGATAATTTATTTAAAATTTAGTAAAGATTGGTTTCGTAGTTTTCAGAGTTAGTGATCACAAACGAAAAATAGCTTGTCCTTTTATAAAATACTATAGATTTTGTTAATATAATTTAAGTAAAACAAGTTTTTAGGGCAGCTAAAATTAAATACATTAGAAAAATATAAACATTCCAATAAAAACTACATTAAGACTCATCATGCTGTATGATAATCATGATGGTATGTCAGTAACATAACATTATACACAGATTTACACTTACCAACAGTTCATGATCATATTCAAATTTTATGACAAACTCTTCGGACATATTAACAAACTTATACAAACCATTTATGCTCAACTTAAAGAATTCATTTACATTAAAGAATTGGTTTAATTTACTTGTCACATCCCTTCTTTCAATGCTTGTTAGTTGTCTTAGACCAGAGATGGGCAAACTTTTTAAGGGCAGGGCCGGATGAAATAGAAAAACATCTAGGCGGGCCGAAAAAATTGGACAAAACAAAGTTTTACCACCAATTTATTTTATTTTTGACTTTATTTCATTACACTCAACTTATATGGTACAATGGTAGAAGATCCGGAACGCAACGAGAAGAAAACAATAATTCTATTCTAGCTTTGCAGAAAATAAATTTTGTCTTATGTCTGGTGTGTGACCATGTTGCAGGCCAGATTGACTAGCCCGAAGGGCTGCACTTGGCCCGTGGGCCGTAGTTTGCCCATCACTGTCTTAGACCATGGCGAATGTATTAATAAAAAAAAGGTAAAGGGAGAAATCAGTCATTATTTTAATAATTTGTGTTTTGTATTTTTTAGGTTTTGTCTCTGTTTCATTAGTTCGATCCTCCTCAGAAGAAAAATTGTATTTCTTATTGAAAATTTTATTTTCCTTTTTCTTTTTTTCTTTTTTTACATATATCTAATATTAGATTCTGCACTATTTAGAAATTTTTTCCTGATTATAATTTGTTATATTTCAACACTATTAATTTTTAATGATAGAGAGTTGACATCTCTATAAAAGCTCTGCTTGTGTAGTTTAAGAGTAATAAGTCTGATTTAGACCAAACAGTTATAAGGTAATTAATTTTGCTTGTGGGAATATATTCAACTTCTAACCTCACTTGGTATTCTCAAGGCTGTGTTATTTTGCAATGTTTCAGTATTTATGTAATTTTTAAATTAATTTTATTAGTGTATAACGATTTCTTGTTATTAATGATAACAAGCTATCATTTTTCGATGTAGTTAAATTATTCACTTCACTGTTACTACCATGTTATTGATATTTTTTTAGAATACTGTTTTAATATTGCTAGTCGAGTTGAAATATTTATTTTAACAGTGAATTCATAAAAGTTTAATATAATATTTCATATTATACATTGGGTTGTTTCACATTAAATGTCTGTTTTCAATACCAAAGATTATTTATTTAAAAAAAAAAAAAAAAAAAAAAAAAAAAAAAAAAAAACTAAGTTACTTGAAGTAGGATCAAGTGGGGAACATTGTAAAAAAAAAAGTAATTTTTATTTTTAGAAAAAAAAAAATTACCTTAAAATCAACTGTATCTAACCTTAATATTAGGTTTGAAATAATATCAAAATTATACTTTGAATCTACTTATTTATTTAGTTATCTGAAATCACAAATTTGTTACAGTGTGCCCAAGAGGTGGGTTACAGTGTAACAGCCATAGGGGTACTGTATAACAACATGGGGGGGCACTAAACTTACATTAAATAAAATAGAATATAGAAAATAGAAAACGTTAAACTTATTTTCAATAAAAATTTTTTTGTTATCAAAATTAAGCATTAACAAATTTATAATATAAGAATAATATTGTTTCTTCTTTGTCTCATTAGTATTGTGTAGACCAATGCCCGTCTACCTTTGCCAATTCTGAACTTCTATCCATGTAAGAAATAAATATATATAATCCATGAAGGCATAGTATAACACGTTATGTTACGCTGTGCCCCACGCCCTAGTGTTTGAAACAAAACTTCATTATAATTATATTAGTTATAAATTGGAAAAACATTGTTTATTATTGGAATACTAACTAATTGAAGGGAACATATAACTATTCACAAAAAATAATTAGTTTTCCAAGAAGAGCAAAACTTCATAAGCCAAATTTTTTGCAAATGTTTTACAAAAAAGATTAATTCGATTATTCTTCCATTTATCCTGCAATTTGACGTCCAATGACAGTTGTTTAAGATGGGGGTGCATGAGATTGAGTAACGAATAAAGATACTTTAAAGTCAAAACAAAAAACATGAGCTAATCATGATTTACAAGACCCTAGTTTATTTGAATAATTTGCCTTATTTTTTACTCACTTGTCCTAATGTGAAACCAATTTTTTAATTTAAGAACTGAAAAATTCTGAGTTATGAGAAGAAAATAAAGTCATAAAATATATGTTTAACATGAATATCAATTTTCAATAATTTTTCTCATTGTTCTAATTTCTTAAAATTTGAAAATCTGTTGAAGATAAGCCTGGAACTATGGAAGAATTTCTTAGGTTAGTTCATTTAATTTATTCAGTCCGTCTTAAAATTTAAGGTTTCGTGTTATTGTATAAAATTAAAAGACCTTTTTTATTTCACCATCTTCGCAGTTTCAACAACATGGTGTCTTCCTCACTCGAAGTAGGAAATTAATTTCCTTACACCATCCCTACCATGGCTTGGTTCGAACCTGTAATCTTTCTATTTATCTGATTGCTAACGGAAAGAGAATAAAACTCTTCCAATTTTTTAATGCAGGTTGTTTATTGCAAGGTATTCACTGCATTGAGATAATGAAGAAGAGATAGTTTATTAGTTGTCGATTAATGGTGGAGATCTTTGACAGGTACAACTTTCGAATGCTGTGTCTTTTGCCAAATATTTCTTAAATCAACATTGAATTGTTAATTCATTCTTGCTTCCCCGAAGGCAGTGTTTACAGTATATTAGTTAATAACTGTCAGTAATATATTGTAAACATTTTTTATGCAAACAACAAATATGCTTAATTAAATGAATAAAAATATTCATTTCATGTGAAACAAACAACCCAATATCTTATTGTTAAAAATATATCGGATTTATATTTTTTGTTTCAAACCATTTGAATATTTCTGTTTCAAATGGTTTATATCTTGATTAAATTTAATGCTTTTCATAATTTTAACTTATTTATGTAAAGTTAATTAATATGTTATTTACATATATATAAGTTTGTAGTACTGTGTTTACTAGGACTATGTAATGCATAGATGTGTCCTTAGGAATTTCAGGTTTCATATTTCATATTATAAGGCCACCATAAGTTAGAAATATTATTTTTCATATTCATTTTAATGTTCTTATCTTAATGATTCTTTGCAATTAAAATTAATGATAACGCAACAAAACATTATCATTTTTGAAATGATAATGTGATTATATTATAGTTTTATAAAATTTTGTTTTAAAATTATTTCTCGAGCTTTCTCTTTGCATTGTAGAAAAACCTTTAAAACTAAATTTTAAATGGATTAAAAAGTATGTATGAAGGGTATTAGGCTAGAAGGGTGAATGTAAAAAGAATCAAAATAGATTTCATCGCCACCTGTTAGCTCGCCCCATGTACTACCACTTAAGATGATCTCATGGAGGCTAGGAAGAGGATTTTCAGAGTTTTTGGAGTTTAAGAACCCGTTGTCAATGAGAAGGGATATAGACTTAGATTTGTTCAGAACTATGGTTACTGGACATAGTTCCCGCTTCTAGCTTAACACCCTTCAGATGTTAAGATATTAGAGACATTTTTTTCATTAATTTTTTATATTATCATAACAAAGCCATAAACAGTTCTCTATCACATGGATATTTGATAGCATTCTAAGAACTCAAGATAATAAGAATTGTAGATTATACAAGTAATTATAAACAACTGTTCATGAAAAAGAATAACTAGTAATTTTTTTCTAAAATAGAAATAACCAATAATTTTGGTACTAAACCAGGGTCTTAATAAAAATTATTCATAAACAAGTCGAAATTTTCAGGAATATTTTTTCTTTAAATGTAGAAAATTAATCTTGAAAAATCCCTTGATTTCACATGTAATCATTTCTTTCTTTTTTTTTCTTTCTTCTATGTATATAGAAAAGGCTAAACTGTTTCGCTGTATGTATATTAAATTCATCTTTTTCCAGGATTATGTAAATAATCTGAAAAGAAGAAAAAAAAAAATTGTTTCCATTTCATTAATGAATTTTTTTTTATGAATAAATAATTAATAATTACTATTTATGAATGGAGTAATTTGAGGGATACTGTGATATTGGGGTTCTTACTGCCTGTGTTGTTGAAATATTTTGGTTTTAATACCGTAATATCTAACTCGTGAACGCTGAATACTCGTGTAGAAAGTATTTATTTTAATTAAAGGGGTTGTGCAGGGTATATTTAATAGCTGAAAATGACAGGGTAACTAAAGACTCACTAAAAAACAAACAAAAATATTTTTATTTTCATAGATATTGTTTATCTATTGCATATATAAATAATATATATACTATATAAATAACATTGATGTTGATGATTGATTACATATGTTACTAGTAGTATTTTGTTATTATTTTAATACTATATATATGTTTTAATAGATATACCTATATACTATATACATCTCTTTAAAACCACTGTTATAGATAATGTTTTTATTTTGTTATTATGAATTGCTCTTTAAAATTTGTATGTCAGAAAAAGTGACTGTTTTCTTGGTGTCTGACTTTGAACGGTGATAAGAAATCATATTTGATCCCAGTTGAATCATTTGGTAAAGGTTCCCTTTCCAGGCTCGTACTTTTTCAGCTTTCATTTGTTTACAAAGATGTTGGAATATGAAATTCTCTCAACTTTGCTTTATTAACCATATCACCTATTCATAAAGCTGCTTCCATTACTTCCTTTAAAAATAATCTATTTTTACACCTTTTAGACAATCAATTTTCTGAAAATATGTAAATATTTAGAATTATTTTATCTTTTCATATTCGATTGTGTTTTGTTATTATTTTTTCTTCAGATTGATTGCTCATTTCCTTTATGGAAAAACATTCATCAACTTGGATTAGGTTGAAAATGTAGTTCTCGGGAGTCCTTCAATCCGAAACCCAAATAGTAGTATTTTATTTGTCCAAATTAAAATAAATTAAATATGGAATAATAATTAGATAACGTAACAAAAAAAAAAAAAAAATTATTATGTTTGGATGAGAAATATCTTAGGGATTTTTTTGAACTAATTACATATATTGATGATAAATAAGAAACAAACAAAAAAAAACAGTATATGCAGTGTATAAAAAATACTTCAAAATTACTTTATTATATATATAAAAAAAACTAAAATGTCACAAAATAATATATCTGTGCACAAATTGAATATATTGAAAAGATTAATTTAAAACTATGTTTAACACTAACATAAAATTATATTTATAGGTAATACATTCCTTTGATAATTAAAAGTTTTTGTAACTTAATTGGCATTTTTTTTTTTGGTTTTTCTTTTCAATTTATTAGTTCATGAACTAAAAAAAAAAAATTGCATGGTGCGACCTTTAAATTTTTTTTTTCTTTGAACCACCAAACATTATTCGCTCTGCCATAAAATCACCGATGTAATTAAACTTCAATATAAATTTATTTCATTTTTTTCAATTTAACTCCTTCTTAATGTTGCCTTGAGCTCAAATATGTTGTTTCACTCGATCTTCGGTTCCAAGTGAATAACTAAACATGTTGTTTGACTGTATTCTGGACTCCTTGTTCTCTTCTTTACTACTTTTTTAATCAGCACTTCTTGTATCAAATCACTACTTATCCATAATCAACTATATTATCTGCCAAAATATATTTTGATTCTTTACATTGCACATTAAATTGTTACATATTTTTATTTTACTACAAATAAATTAAATTATTAATATAAATTATATAATTATGTATGGAAAATGTTTCATAAATATATGGAAGGTGTGCATTTATAATAATAGCATTTATTATTAAACTAGTTTATCAAAAACATTGAAATATTTTAACTATGCCACTGCCTTTTTAAATAATATTTGGGAAATAAAATGATTAATTTCAAAATTAAATTTAAATTTTTCATAACTTTAACAAAATAAAATGTAATTAAACTTTCCACTATTTAAAAAAAAATAATTAATGAAATTATAAAATATTAAATGTGGGAATTTGGAATATTGAATTTTTATAATTTTAATTTAATTTTTTTTTAAGTTATATTTATTTATGTAATAAATAAAATAAACATGTGACTGTTATGATCAGTTACATGTCCCTTCTAGTTAAATACACACACACACACACACATATATATATATTATCAACAATTATCTAGTTTCGAATTGAAAACAAAATAAATGTAACCAATTATTTTGGTTGGTTTATAGTATCATGAAGGAATCTTAATGCTGGCTTCCAAATGGCATCAAACCATGGAGCATAATGGTTCACTTTTCGATTATTAAACACTACATTAGTAGAAAAATAAATATTGATTTTTACCTGTAAAACGTTCATTTTTTCTGGCATCCTGTCATTTTAGAGGCTCAGAATCAAAGTCCCATGATGGAAAATTATTTTTCAGGATGACAGGTTTTGTCCTAAGAGCTGTGAGAAATCGATTAATGTGAATATTGACTATTTTTCACAGACATAGATTGCACTAAAATGAAATTTTTTTTTTTTAAATTCTTCTCAGACCACTTTGATTCTGACTCCCTCGCTATTACTGTTAATCATAATAATGTATTTCTCTTCAATTCCGTAGTTTTTGGTAAATTTTTGCTACCATTAATCTTTAATTTGAAATCTTTCAAAGAATGTCAAAACATTTGCATACCTATGTTTCGATATCTGTTGGACTTTAAATATTTTAGTAAGCTCTTCATTTAACTTTCACTTTTTTCTTGAAAATGAACTTTTTCTCAACTCTCTTAAGCTCTAATATCCTTGGTATGGTCTTGTTTCAGTCCTTAATTCTCTTCTATTAGTTTTGTAAAAAATAGATAAATAAATAAGCGACCATTTGATCACAAACTTGGTAGAAATATTTCTTTGGGTCAAAACTAGTTAACGAAAATGGTATTGAAATTCAAGAGTTAAGATAAATCCCAAAAAATCTAAAAAATAACCTTCACTCAGCCTGGAAAACCTACCACATCCTGCTTTTGTATTCTTTAATATAGTATTACGAATTGTTGTTGAAGAGGTATATTATGTTGGATTTCATCTCTGCAGATGCTCTAATCTCCCAAATGACCCCCAAATATTTATTTAAATGACTATAATTAGGCTATTTGAAGTTATGACAGAATCTTGGGGTTCAGATGAACCCTCAAATTCTTCCTGAATCCAGTCTCTCCAATCTAAAATCTAAAGTCCTATGTCACCAATGAACTAATCCACAATGACTTTAGCGTGCTATACATTGATGAGCCATGAACCAGTTACCTATCCTTTCATAATAAACTTCATAACCACCCGAATCTGCTTGCATCTTTATTTGCTTCCCAATCTATTATTGATAGTCCTCTGAAATGTATGAAAAGAATATGGTCTAAAATATAACTTACTTTGGAGTACTTCTAATGAGTATTGTTTAGATATACTACTAACGCATTATCTTTAGATTTTTATCAGATTATGAACTTGATGTAAATTATCATGAAGTCGCAAGGTTGGTTAGATGTAACAAATCTTTAGTTTTTATCTTGATTTTAGTAAAAGCTTGTATTTAAAGTGATATTAATCATATTCTATCCAACAACTTTTTAAAAAAATTTAACTTGAATTTAAGAAACAATTGAAAATGGAGGACTGACATAGACCTAGTGTAATGTATTAATCATTCATTGGTTTGAGAAATGGTATCATATTAGTTCTTAAGGTGGGGTTCCGCATGTAGCAGCCAGCCGCAGCAGCTGCGTCTGCCAGACGCGGCTGGAGGCGAGGCTCTGCTTCAGTTGGCACCTTAGCAGCTGCCGCCAGAAAATTGAGAAGCTGAGCTGCTGTGTTCGGACTGCTCTAGGGACCATTCCAGACGTACTCCTTCGCGTCTGTATGATGCAAACCCACCTCTCCAAAGTTTCTTGTACCATTTTAAACTGTATAAGTATATGTATATATAGTATTTTCGAAAGACAATTCTTAAAAATACATTACAGAACACAGTTTTCAGGTTTTAGTATATTAATTATACATTTATAAATAATTTGATACAACCTCAGGCTGAAGTACCACAATTTATTTTTATATAAATAGCTCTTACATAATTATACTATATTTTACATGATAAAAATTATTTAACGAAAACAGGGTTGTCAATAAATTTTCATTGGACAAAAATGTAATAAAAAACCTGGAACTTTATACATCATCTGAAAAAACAATAAAATTGTGGTTCCAGCGGGTTTTCTAGATTGTCTTTCTATATATTGTGAAATCACCAAAGGGAAAACATGGGTTTCACAACAATGGAGACTTCCATTGGTTTGTTTTCTGGTCTTAATCATTCATTGGTATTGGTTTGTTTTCTGGTCTTCCCACAATTTGCTAGATTTCAGGTCTGCCCACAGTTTGTTAGTTTTCATAATATGCCTCGTTGAGCTCCCGTTTATTAAAAAGGGCTCGCTTTAGTAAGTTAGAGAAATAGAAATATAGAGAAATTATAAAATCTAATTGAATGAAGTTCAGCCGGAAAAACTTCCTGAATTTCTCCTCGTCGTTCTGGAGGTGCAGCTCAATCAAGGAAGAGAGAAAACCTTCTTCTCTTCTTCAGGAAAACATAAGGTCAATTGATCTGTTTATAACATGGAACTCCTCTTCCTCCATCAACAGTCACAATACCAATTTTCTTCTCAATGTACTCCGCTATCATAATACGAACTGATGAACTTCCTGCTGCAGCATTTGGAAGCTACATGTGGAACCACCCTATCAGGCTTCTGAACGCAGCAGCTGTGGCTGGCTGCTTTATGTGGAACCCCATCTTTAGGATATTTGTTTTTAATGGGCTATTATGTGTAAATAGATGTATATTTGTTTTCTTTTTAATTATGTACTATTGTTCCATTTAATTATTATTGTTAAGTGTTCTTAATATTCATTAAATTTGTTTTATTCATTGTTTTGTTTTTTAATTCCCTTATATATCTTTAGCAATGAAGAACTATGAGTGTAAACAGCACATCATCTATGTATTCACATATATTGAATGATGATAAAAAAAAAAAAAAAAAAAAAGATTATAGGTTTACACTTCAAAAATAAATTTTATTTTAAATATGATCAAATCATTTCCTCTGTTACAATTACAATGTTTAAAAAGCTTTGTCATCACTAGGAATAGGAACTCCTTAAAATATATACCAATTAAAGCAACTGAAAAATTAGGTCTGACAGGATCAGGAAGAGGCCTTATTTTTTTGTATGGCCGCTTTCAATGTGATTTATATACTTCTGGGATAAAAAAACCTTTCACCTAAAGAAAATCTAGTAGAAAAACTATTAAAAAAAAAAAAAATGGAAATGGGACTTGCTGGTTTTGGATTTCTATCCCTTATTTATCCCCTATCATTACAGCACATCCAAAGTATCCTTTGTCTTTTGTATTTTATAGAAGTTTTTCAGCAAATCTTATGACAAAGAATTATTTATAAATATGTGTATTTTCAAAGATTTTTGTTAAAATATAAATACTTAAATAAATTGCATATTGTTAGTGAGATTGCCAATACTGTTATGCGCATTTTTTTTATTTAGTTTTTTTTGCAGGTTTTGTTTTAAAATTCAGTTCCGCGTCTAAAGTAAAAACCTGAATACGCAAACTCAGCTTGGATTGGGTTTTGACAAAACACTGATTTTAACCCAAAAAATAATTACACATGTTCATCAAAGCACATTTTGTATTTAATGTCATAGAGAATGCTGAAATGCACATAGTGGAATTGGCGATCTCATCGACGATATACGATAAAGTAACTGTTAATTTCAAGTTGAATTTCAGCAAAAATAAATTCTGCAAAAGTTAATAGAAAATAATGAGTCAGTTTTGAAGGATCTATTGAAAATAAAAGTGATTCTAGTTTGTTGGAAATATATGCTAAGTGATTAATTTGTATCATAGAAATTTAAGCTAAATGATTTGTAACTAGTGCAAACTTTTTGCACCTACAACTTTTTTTTGTTTTTTCACTCTGTGTTTTCAATTCATAAAATCACCAATAATAAAAAAACAAAACTATAACAGAGTTATATATTTATTATTCAATGACACAGAATACATGATTCCATGTATAGTAATTACGATAATGATAAACATCTCATTCTTCATGGACGCAGCAAGGGATATAACCTAAAAAAAAAGAAAGATATATAATAATCTTAAATTATAAAAATAAATTATTAACATTTTTTTTCTTTAAATGCTTTGTGCCCATTTCTCATAATTTGCAGGAATAACATTATCTAATTAAATAGCTCTGCCGAAAAACGTTCTAAGCGACAAAATTTCAGAAGTGGCGATTTTAAAGTTTTTAAAATGTATAAAAGTACGTCGTAGTATGATATAGTAATATAAAAGGAAATATAACAAATTAATATGTGAATATAAAATCTAACCTACAAAGCTAACAAAACAGTAGATTTTGATTTTCTTTCACTGATTACTCAAAATTTTATATTTGTCGATTAGATCGTTTTTCGGCGGACCCATTCAATTAATGAAAATGCATTAATAAATTAATATATTGCACTAGCACAACAATATATCAGTTGAATGAGAATTCATTGCTTATTACCAAAACGCTCATCTATAAACTATGTTAGCCATAATAGTGCAACAGTGCTGATATGTAATACTAATAATATAGGGAAAACGAAATACCTCCACCACAAAGATTTTCATTATCCATCTCGCATCTACTAGGGAAAATCCTTTGCTCCCAACAACCACGATGAGTTTTCCTTTTACCACAAATCTGCTTATCATCCTTATTCCAACCACACGGTTTTCTTGTGCATTTTATGCATATTGGGCAAGTTGATGGACTAGAAGGAGGATAATCTGTAGAAGGTACCGTTCTAGGAGGAGTTTCAGTACCATGACACTTGTCAGGATCAATAGCGCACATCAGATCAGTTGTAGAGGATGTAGATCCACCAGATGAGGATGTAGATCCAACAGATGGAGTAGTAGATTCAGTCGATGGGGATGTAGATCCCACAGATGGAGTAGTAGATTCAGTCGATGGGGATGTAGATCCACCAGATGAGGATGTAGAACCAACAGATGGAGTTGTAGATTTAGTCGATGGGGATGTTGATCCACCAGATGAGGATGTAGAACCAACAGATGGAGTAGTAGATTCAGTCGATGGGGATGTAGATCCACCAGATGAGGATGTAGAACCAACAGATGGAGTAGTAGATTCAGTCGATGGGGATGTAGATCCACCAGATGAGGATGTAGATCTCACAGATGGAGTAGTAGATTCAGTCGATGGGGATGTAGATCCACCAGATGAGGATGTAGAACCAACAGATGGAGTTGTAGATTCAGTCGATGGGGATGTAGATCCACCAGATGAGGATGTAGATCCCACAGATGGAGTAGTAGATTCAGTCGATGGGGATGTAGATCCACCAGATGAGGATGTAGATCCCACAGATGGAGTAGTAGATTCAGTCGATGGGGATGTAGATCCACCAGATGAGGATGTAGATCCCACAGACGGAGTAGTAGATTCAGTCGATGGGGATGTAGATCCACCAGATGAGGATGTAGAACCAACAGATGGAGTAGTAGATTCAGTCGATGGGGATGTAGATCCACCAGATGAGGATGTAGAACCAACAGATGGAGTTGTAGATTTAGTCGATGGGGATGTTGATCCACCAGATGACGATGTAGATCCCACAGATGGAGTAGTAGATTCAGTCGATGGGGATGTAGATCCACCAGATGAGGATGTAGATCCCACAGATGGAGTAGTAGATTCAGTCGATGGGGATGTAGATCCACCAGATGAGGATGTAGATCCCACAGATGGAGTAGTAGATTCAGTCGATGGGGATGTAGATCCACCAGATGAGGATGTAGATCCCACAGACGGAGTAGTAGATTCAGTCGATGGGGATGTAGATCCACCAGATGAGGATGTAGAACCAACAGATGGAGTAGTAGATTCAGTCGATGGGGATGTAGATCCACCAGATGAGGATGTAGAACCAACAGATGGAGTTGTAGATTTAGTCGATGGGGATGTTGATCCACCAGATGACGATGTAGATCCCACAGATGGAGTAGTAGATTCAGTCGATGGGGATGTAGATCCACCAGATGAGGATGTAGAACCAACAGATGGAGTTGTAGATTCAGTCGATGGAGATGTAGATCCACCAGATGAGGATGTAGAACCAACAGATGGAGTTGTAGATTCAGTCGATGGGGATGTAGATCCACCAGATGAGGATGTAGAACCAACAGATGGAGTTGTAGATTTAGTCGATGGGGATGTTGATCCACCAGATGACGATGTAGATCCCACAGATGGAGTAGTAGATTCAGTCGATGGGGATGTAGATCCACCAGATGAGGATGTAGAACCAACAGATGGAGTTGTAGATTTAGTCGATGGGGATGTTGATCCACCAGATGACGATGTAGATCCCACAGATGGAGTAGTAGATTCAGGCGATGGGGATGTAGATCCACCAGATGAGGATGTAGAACCAACAGATGGAGTTGTAGATTTAGTCGATGGGGATGTTGATCCACCAGATGACGATGTAGATCCCACAGATGGAGTAGTAGATTTAGTCGATGGGGATGTAGATCCACCAGATGAGGATGTAGAACCAACAGATGGAGTTGTAGATTTAGTCGATGGGGATGTTGATCCACTAGATGACGATGTAGATCCCACAGATGGAGTAGTAGATTCAGTCGATGGGGATGTAGATCCACCAGATGAGGATGTAGAACCAACAGATGGAGTTGTAGATTTAGTCGATGGGGATGTTGATCCACCAGATGACGATGTAGATCCCACAGATGGAGTAGTAGATTCAGTCGATGGGGATGTAGATCCACCAGATGAGGATGTAGAACCAACAGATGGAGTTGTAGATTCAGTCGATGGGGATGTAGATCCACCAGATGAGGATGTAGAACCAACAGATGGAGTTGTAAATTCAGTCGATGGGGATGTAGATCCACCAGATGAGGATGTAGAACCAACAGATGGAGTTGTAGATTCAGTCGATGGGGATGTAGATCCCACAGATGGAGTAGTAGATTCAGTCGATGGGGATGTAGATCCACCAGATGAGGATGTAGAACCAACAGATGGAGTTGTAGATTCAGTCGATGGGGATGTAGATCCACCAGATGAGGATGTAGAACCAACTGATGGAGTTATAGATTCAGTCGATGGGGATGTAGATCCACCAGATGAGGATGTAGAACCAACAGATGGAGTTGTAGATTCAGTCGATGGGGATGTAGATCCACCAGATGAGGATGTAGATCCCACAGATGGGGTAGTAGATTCAGTCGATGGGGATGTAGATCCACCAGATGAGGATGTAGAACCAACAGATAGAGTTGTAGATTCAGTCGATGGGGATGTAGATCCACCAGATGAGGATGTAGAACCAACAGATGGAGTTGTAGATTTAGTCGATGGGGATGTTGATCCACTAGATGACGATGTAGATCCTACAGATGGAGTTGTAGATTTAGTCGATGGGGATGTTGATCCACCAGATGACGATGTAGATCCCACAGATGGAGTAGTAGATTTAGTCGATGGGGATGTAGATCCACCAGATGAGGATGTAGATCCCACAGATGGAGTAGTAGATTCAGTCGATGGGGATGTAGATCCACCAGATGAGGATGTAGAACCAACAGATGGAGTTGTAGATTCAGTCGATGGGGATGTAGATCCACCAGATGAGGATGTAGATGGGGATGTAGATCCACCAGATGAGGATGTAGATCCCACAGATGGAGTAGTAGATTCAGTCGATGGGGATGTAGATCCACCAGATGAGGATGTAGAACCACCAGATGGAGTAGTAGATTCAGTCGATGGGGATGTAGAACCAACAGATGGAGTAGTAGATTCAGTCGATGGGGATGTAGATCCACCAGATGAGGATGTAGAACCAACAGATGGAGTTGTAGATTTAGTCGATGGGGATGTTGATCCACCAGATGACGATGTAGATCCCACAGATGGAGTAGTAGATTCAGTCGATGGGGATGTAGATCCACCAGATGAGGATGTAGAACCAACAGATGGAGTTGTAGATTTAGTCGATGGGGATGTTGATCCACCAGATGACGATGTAGATCCCACAGATGGAGTAGTAGATTCAGTCGATGGGGATGTAGATCCACCAGATGAGGATGTAGAACCAACAGATGGAGTTGTAGATTCAGTCGATGGGGATGTAGATCCACCAGATGAGGATGTAGAACCAACAGATGGAGTTGTAGATTCAGTCGATGGGGATGTAGATCCACCAGATGAGGATGTAGAACCAACAGATGGAGTTGTAGATTCAGTCGATGGGGATGTAGATCCACCAGATGACGATGTAGATCCCACAGATGGGGTAGTAGATTCAGTCGATGGGGATGTAGATCCACCAGATGAGGATGTAGAACCAACAGATGGAGTTGTAGATTTAGTCGATGGGGATGTTGATCCACTAGATGACGATGTAGATCCTACAGATGGAGTTGTAGATTTAGTCGATGGGGATGTTGATCCACCAGATGACGATGTAGATCCCACAGATGGAGTAGTAGATTTAGTCGATGGGGATGTAGATCCACCAGATGAGGATGTAGAACCAACAGATGGAGTTGTAGATTCAGTCGATGGGGATGTAGATCCACCAGATGAGGATGTAGATCCCACAGATGGAGTAGTAGATTCAGTCGATGGGGATGTAGATCCACCAGATGAGGATGTAGAACCAACAGATGGAGTTGTAGATTCAGTCGATGGGGATGTAGATCCACCAGATGAGGATGTAGATCCACCAGATGAGGATGTAGATCCCACAGATGGAGTAGTAGATTCAGTCGATGGGGATGTAGATCCACCAGATGAGGATGTAGAACCACCAGATGGAGTAGTAGATTCAGTCGATGGGGATGTAGAACCAACAGATGGAGTAGTAGATTCAGTCGATGGGGATGTAGATCCACCAGATGAGGATGTAGAACCAACAGATGGAGTTGTAGATTTAGTCGATGGGGATGTTGATCCACCAGATGACGATGTAGATCCCACAGATGGAGTAGTAGATTCAGTCGATTGGGATGTAGATCCACCAGATGAGGATGTAGAACCAACAGATGGAGTTGTAGATTTAGTCGATGGGGATGTTGATCCACCAGATGACGATGTAGATCCCACAGATGGAGTAGTAGATTTAGTCGATGGGGATGTAGATCCACCAGATGAGGATGTAGAACCAACAGATGGAGTTGTAGATTTAGTCGATGGGGATGTAGATCCACCAGATGACGATGTAGATCCCACAGATGGAGTAGTAGATTCAGTCGATGGGGATGTAGATCCACCAGATGAGGATGTAGAACCAACAGATGGAGTTGTAGATTTAGTCGATGGGGATGTTGATCCACCAGATGACGATGTAGATCCCACAGATGGAGTAGTAGATTCAGTCGATGGGGATGTAGATCCACCAGATGAGGATGTAGAACCAACAGATGGAGTTGTAGATTCAGTCGATGGGGATGTAGATCCACCAGATGAGGATGTAGAACCAACAGATGGAGTTGTAGATTCAGTCGATGGGGATGTAGATCCACCAGATGAGGATGTAGAACCAACAGATGGAGTTGTAGATTCAGTCGATGGGGATGTAGATCCCACAGATGGAGTAGTAGATTCAGTCGATGGGGATGTAGATCCACCAGATGAGGATGTAGATCCCACAGATGGGGTAGTAGATTCAGTCGATGGGGATGTAGATCCACCAGATGAGGATGTAGAACCAACAGATGGAGTAGTAGATTCAGTCGATGGGGATGTAGATCCACCAGATGAGGATGTAGAACCAACAGATGGAGTTGTAGATTTAGTCGATGGGGATGTTGATCCACTAGATGACGATGTAGATCCTACAGATGGAGTTGTAGATTTAGTCGATGGGGATGTTGATCCACCAGATGACGATGTAGATCCCACAGATGGAGTAGTAGATTTAGTCGATGGGGATGTAGATCCACCAGATGAGGATGTAGAACCAACAGATGGAGTTGTAGATTCAGTCGATGGGGATGTAGATCCACCAGATGAGGATGTAGATCCCACAGATGGAGTAGTAGATTCAGTCGATGGGGATGTAGATAGATCCCACCAGATGAGGATGTAGAACCAACAGATGGAGTTGTAGATTCAGTCGATGGGGATGTAGATCCACCAGATGAGGATGTAGATCCACCAGATGAGGATGTAGATCCCACAGATGGAGTAGTAGATTCAGTCAGTCGATGGGGATGTAGATCCACCAGATGAGGATGTAGAACCACCAGATGGAGTAGTAGATTCAGTCGATGGGGATGTAGAACCAACAGATGGAGTAGTAGATTCAGTCGATGGGGATGTAGATCCACCAGATGAGGATGTAGAACCAACAGATGGAGTTGTAGATTTAGTCGATGGGGATGTTGATCCACCAGATGACGATGTAGATCCCACAGATGGAGTAGTAGATTCAGTCGATTGGGATGTAGATCCACCAGATGAGGATGTAGAACCAACAGATGGAGTTGTAGATTTAGTCGATGGGGATGTTGATCCACCAGATGACGATGTAGATCCCACAGATGGAGTAGTAGATTTAGTCGATGGGGATGTAGATCCACCAGATGAGGATGTGTAGAACCAACAGATGGAGTTGTAGATTTAGTCGATGGGGATGTTGATCCACTAGATGACGATGTAGATCCCACAGATGGAGTAGTAGATTCAGTCGATGGGGATGTAGATCCACCAGATGAGGATGTAGAACCAACAGATGGGAGTTGATTGTAGATTTAGTCGATGGGGATGTTGATCCACCAGATGACGATGTAGATCCCACAGATGGAGTAGTAGATTCAGTCGATGGGGATGTAGATCCACCAGATGAGGATGTAGAACCAACAGATGGAGTTGTAGATTCAGTCGATGGGGATGTAGATCCACCAGATGAGGATGTAGAACCAACAGATGGAGTTGTAGATTCAGGCGATGGGGATGTAGATCCACCAGATGAGGATGTAGAACCAACAGATGGAGTTGTAGATTCAGTCGATGGGGATGTAGATCCCACAGATGGAGTAGTAGATTCAGTCGATGGGGATGTAGATCCACCAGATGAGGATGTAGAACCAACAGATGGAGTTGTAGATTCAGTCGATGGGGATGTAGATCCACCAGATGAGGATGTAGAACCAACAGATGGAGTTGTAGATTCAGTCGATGGGGATGTAGATCCACCAGATGAGGATGTAGAACCAACAGATGGAGTTGTAGATTCAGTCGATGGGGGTGTAGATCCACCAGATGAGGATGTAGATCCCACAGATGGGGTAGTAGATTCAGTCGATGGGGATGTAGATCCACCAGATGAGGATGTAGAACCAACAGATGGGTAGTAGTAGATTCAGTCGATGGGGATGTAGATCCACCAGATGAGGATGTAGAACCAACAGATGGAGTTGTAGATTTAGTCGATGGGGATGTTGATCCACTAGATGACGATGTAGATCCCACAGATGGAGTTGTAGATTTAGTCGATGGGGATGTTGATCCACCAGATGACGATGTAGATCCCACAGATGGAGTAGTAGATTTAGTCGATGGGGATGTAGATCCACCAGATGAGGATGTAGAACCAACAGATGGAGTTGTAGATTCAGTCGATGGGGATGTAGATCCACCAGATGAGGATGTAGATCCCACAGATGGAGTAGTAGATTCAGTCGATGGGGATGTAGATCCACCAGATGAGGATGTAGAACCAACAGAAGGAGTTGTAGATCAGTCAGTCGATGGGGATGTAGATCCACCAGATGAGGATGTAGATCCCACAGATGGAGTAGTAGATTCAGTCGATGGGGATGTAGATCCACCAGATGAGGATGTAGATCCCACAGATGGTGTAGTAGATTCAGTCGATGGGGATGTAGATCCACCAGATGAGGATGTAGAACCACCAGATGGAGTAGTAGATTCAGTCGATGGGGATGTAGATCCACCAGATGAGGATGTAGATCCCACAGATGGAGTAGTAGATTCAGTCGATGGGGATGTAGATCCACCAGATGAGGATGTAGAACCAACAGATGGAGTTGTAGATTCAGTCGATGGAGTAGTAGATTCAGTCGATGGGGATGTAGATCCACCAGATGAGGATGTAGAACCAACAGATGGAGTAGTAGATTCAGTCGATGGGGATGTAGATCCACCAGATGAGGATGTAGAACCAACAGATGGAGTAGTAGATTCAGTCGATGGGGATGTAGATCCACCAGATGGAGTAGGAGATTCAGTAGATGTTGATACTGGTCCAGTTGATGGTGATGTAGATCCACTAGATGGAGTTTTTATTCCGTTAGTAGTTGGTGAACCTCTTGTGGATTGTGAAGGTTTAATAGACGTTTCTCCGCATGGAAGTTCTTCTGTAGTTGTGGGTTGTGATGGGGATGTTGATGATTGTTGTGTTGATGGTCTTATAGATGAAGGCCTCACGGTTGTTAGTATAGATGAGGTTTGTTGTGAAGACGTGTGTGATATACCCCCATCACATGGTTGTTCTGCGGTGGTTTGTTTTCTTGTTACTGTTGTTCTAGATTTGGTTGTTTTTGTTGTTAAAGGAGGTTTGTTTGTTGGATTTTTTTTGGTTGTCGTTCTAGTTGGTCTAGGTGTCGAAGATGTTGGTGATTTTTTTGATGTTCTTGGTTGTTTAGTTGTAACTGTTGTTTTGAGGGTAGTACGTGTTGGATGTGTGTTTATCGTTGTGGTTTGTGTTTCGTTGCATGGTACTACATTTGCAGTTCCACAGAAGATTGTACCTAAACCAAAAATGTTTTATTTGTATTATAATTTAATCCAAAAAAGAAAAAAAATATATATATAATTTTTGAAATATTGCTTTTATTATAGTTTAATTTCTTATTTTATGTGCGAATTATGAATTCTTCATTTTTATGACTAATGGTTATTGGCTTGAATAAATCAACAAATAGTCTGGACGTGACTCCCTATATTTTTATTGTTCTGCGTTTTTTAATAGTACCCGCAAAAAATATTATTAACCCTAAATTTCAAATTTTTCAGCAATGTTTTTTAAAGTATCTCAAAAAAAGAAATCATCGGCATTTTTTAAAAAATAGTCTGTTGTTTGCATACTAGGTATTCTGTTATCAGGGTGTCAAGTATTGTGATGGGACAAAAATGGGATCCTAATCAGAAAAATATGTGAAAAATGAGCCGAGATATGCGTCTGGTTACCATCTAGTAATTCCAATAGTGTATATTGAACTTTTATGAGCAGTAGCATCTGACATTTGAAAAAAAAAAAAATCTGTCGAAATAATATTTTGGAAATTAAGGCAACCGATAAACAAAAATCAATTGAGTGAAGAAATCTCTCATTTTTGAGCATTAAAAAAAACAAAAAAAAAAAACTCTTATTTATTTTTAAAAAAATTATATTAAAAACAATTTAGTAATTTCAATATTCACACTTCATGTCTAATTAAAGGAATTTAAAAGCAAGAAAAATAATAGTATACTGAGTTACAAAAAAAGTGACATACCTCGAAAATATTGATTTGTTGAAATTTGACGTAAGCAATTACCAGTTTTTTGTAACAATCATTTGAATTTATTAAAACCTTAATCCAAATTAAAACCAGAATTTTGAAAAATAAATAAATGAATTAATGGTTTTATTGATAAAATAAACAACTTCAATAATTTCATGTTTGTTTTTTTGACTGACCATGTCATCAGTAGCATGTATTTCCTCCACTTGCTGCAAATAAAGCTTCCATCCGCCTTGGTATGATCTAAGATTAAATTTCTGATGACATTGTTAATATTCTCTAATTATTCTCTTGAAGCGGTTTACGAGGTAATTAAGGGTCTCAGGAACAGCAAATCTCGATATAACATGTCTCTAGTTCTTTCCAGGCGTGCTAAATTCGATTCATGTTAGGACTTCAAGCAGACCAGTCCATAACTTCAATTCTAACTTCGTTTAGGTATTCGCTGATACACCTGGAAACGTGAGGTCTCTTGCATTATCGTGCTTAAAAATGAACTGCAACGTGCTTAAAAATACACTGCTACGTTCTATTTCTGATTCAAAAATATTTCTTTGTTCAAGAGTTGTTGGAAAGTGAATTAGCTCTTGACTTGCAATATCTTTTTCAAAAACATCGATTTTGCGACGGAACACATACGGAAAACACACTTTCTATCAGATCATATATCATTTTTCCAATTTCCTTGTAGCTCGTTATTGAGCGTATTTAAGTACTTCAAAATGCCTTTCAGGAAAGCCACAGCCAGTATACTTCGTTCATTTACTAGACACTCCAAATGCTTCAATGCTTCTTGTGTATTCAATTTTTCTAAGAAGGCAATTATTTCTTGTTTTATTTACCAAAAACGTTCAATCACTTGACCTTTACTTAGCCAACGAACATTTTTGTGTTAAGTAAGTCAGAATATGTTGAATCACACTCTGATAGAAAAACTTTGAACTGCCTATGCCGAACAGCAGAACGGCTCTTCATAAATTTATACAACTCGATCTAGTTGTCCATTACCTCTTTCAGAGTTTCACCAAGTTTCTCACAAAAAACTGCCTGGTGAATTATTAGTGTTGAGCGGCAGCGGCGTTGCCAACTAACTGTAAGGTGGCGATCAAACATGCGGTCCAGTTTTACACCTTCCTCCAGTTGCTGACCTTGGCTCTAAGGCTTCCATCTAGTGAAGTTAGGCAAAATCTGTGAACAGAATTCTTCCAGATGTCCTCAGCTTAATGATGATTGATCCCTCGCGAATTCCATACGACGTTTTAGATGCTGTTTGGAGCTCTCAAGGTAATGTTTTGTCTCAATCCATGACTGCTAGCTTTCGCCTCATCGTTAATGAATTTACTCCTTTCTCAAGAATACTCCTTGATCCGCTGAGCCAGCTGATATGCATTATAATGAAAATCTCAGAGGCTCTGTAAAACCAAAGATCGGTAATTTCGAGCCACTGTCGCTCTCTGTCATCCCGCGCTATGACGCTTTGAGTATGAATTAGTCTCATCTTTTTAATGATCTGTGGACTGTAGTTTCTGGTTTACCGATAGCATGAGTAGAATGTACTTTATGGCTTCTTATCCAAGTTGATAATGGCTCGGATGGTGAATGTAATTTTGGCAATATCGTTTTTACTTGCGTAGAACATTCATGACTTTCATTATTTATACTTTTTTTTACCCGAAAACCATATTTGAACGAAGAGTATAACTAGCGTCTATAGAAAATCGTTATGACGAACGGACTATAGCAGTGTGATTTTAAAGCCCACATGGCATTTTTCTTTCTTTCTTAACGTACATTTGACCTATCGCTTGTCGCTTGCGAGGTATAATTAAATTGCGTGAAAATAACATCACTTGAAAATTCGGTTTTTAATTTAGTAAACTGTTTCTGATTGCAATGTTCCTAAAAGGTCTTGATAGCTGAATTGGCTTTCATTTAGGACGAAATGTTAAACTATTTACGGAAAATTCAGAAACTCTTAAGTTAAATCAATTGTGAAGTAGTGCTATAATCGAAATTCAAAATCATGCGAATCCAATTTTCTAAAATATCTGAACGATGGAATACAAGTATTTTTTGCTGTGACCATATTTTTGTTGGACTTTTTTCATTATGTTTTTAGTTTTAAGGGTATATATATATATATATATATATATATATATATATATATATATATATATATATATATATATATATATATTTTATATATATGTTCGCGCCAATCGGCGCTCTTGTGAGGGGAGAAAGGAGAAAAGTGGAGTGTCGTTCATAGACGCCCTCTGTCAAATTTCCTAGGTAACTAGCCCTTATCTAGCACTAATCCCTACAGGAATATTCCTCACTCTATCGCTGTCTTCTGAACCATTACGAGCGAATTACTTTTATTGTGAATTACTCTGGCCTTAAACCAGATATAAACAATCAGTTAAATTTTAATAATAAACAAATCACCGAAATACGGGAAATTACCGTTACCCGGAACAATTTAAAAAACAAATTAACGATGAAGTTCAAAAATTATTAAAAAATAAAATAATAAGACCTAGCGAATCGCCGCTTAGTTCTCAAAAGAATAATTCTCCGCTTTGGATCGTACCAAAAAAATCAGACTCGTCGGGACACATAAAAATTAAGATGGTCATAGACTGTAGGAAGTTAAATCAGGCAACCGTAAAAGAGAAATTTCCCCTACCGAACATTGAGGACTTATTAAATAGATTAAAGGGATCGAAAATATTTTCCACAATAGACCTCGCGTCAGGGTTTCACTATATTGAAATGGACAAACAATCAATAGCTAAAACCGCGTTCTCCACTGAAAATGGACATTTTGAGTTTTCGTGTATGCCTTTTGGCCTGTGTAATGCACCCCCAACCTTTCAAAGAGCGATGACAATGATGATACAAAATATTCCCAATTCAATGATTTACTTCGACGATATAATAGTTTATTCAAAAAATGAAGAAGAGCATTCAAAAGACTTAAAAAGAGTATTTGAAGCCCTAAAACAACATAACCTCTCAATACAGTTGGATAAAACCGAATTCTTTAAAACCGGATTAAACTTTTTAGGCTACGTCGTAACCCCAGATGGATTAAAAACAGATGTGAAAAAAATTGGAGCCATTTTAAAATTTCTTATTCCGCATAATGAAAAGACGGGGAGACAATTCCTCGGCATGACCGGGTATTACAGGAAATTTATCAAAAATTATGCCAAAATAACCAGAGAAATTTCAAACTCATTAAAAACCAAAATATATGGCACTAAAGAAATAAAAGAGGCGTGTCAAACCCTAACGGAAATAATGAGCAATACACCATTTTAAAATACCCAGATTGGGAAAAGCCATTCATATTGACTACAGATGCTAGTAATAAAGCCATCGGAGCTGTATTGTCACAAAAAGATGAGAACGAAATAGAACACAGCATTTGCTTCTAGAGTATTACAAAATGCCGAACTAAAATACAGCGTAATAGAAAAAGAACTGTTACCAGTTGTAAGGGCGACACAGCATTTTAAACCTTATTTGTATGGCACAAGATTTCGTTTATGTACTGATCACCCTTAACCTAGATCTTTTCAATGAAAAATGGTAACACACGTATAATGAAATGGTTATGGAAGCTCTAAGAATTCGAATTCGACGTTAAGCATATCCAAGGTAAAACCAATTACGTAGCTGACGCACTTTCTAGAGGAATTGACGAAATAAATCATACCAGTGATGACGAAGAAATGGATGTCGAAGAATTGCTGAACCAAGATATTGTGGACGAAAACAATTCAGAATACGAGGCAATAATGGAAGATCTACAGGCACCATCAGAGGAAGATTTAGAGACAATTCACTCGCAAAAATCAAGTAATGAACAGGTACGAATTTGTGAACCAGACAAATGCATTAACATAGAAAAGAATCAGATAATCATAAAAAGGGGTAACACTAAAATCAATTTTACTAAACCATTCGGGAAACGTCGATAAGAATTAAACATTTACGCAAAATCGGATATCGCCTCATTATTAGAACAAATACTTGAACCTAATAAAACTTACGGGATAATTTGTAAATCACCTAATGAAATAACCGAAAATTTATATGAAGATTATTTTAAACAAATAGTAGAAACACAATATCCATCGGTTAAATTAAAAAAATACAAACAAATTGTAAATGACGTCGAAAATCCAAATGAACAAATAGAAATAATAGATAACTATCATTTAGGCAAAACTAACCATAGGGGTATAAATGAAAAATTCGAAAAACTTAAAAAAGAATATTATTTTCCGGGTATGCAAAATAAAATAGTAGAGTATATTAATAAATTGCGAAACTTGTAAGGTTACAAAATATGACCGTAAACCTATAAAAACAAAATTTCAGATTACGCCTACACCAGAAAGACCTTTTCAAGAACTAATGATTGGCATTTTTAATTTTAACAACGCGATTATTTTCACAGCGGTGGACACATTTTCAAAACATTTATTTGCCCAAACGTTACAATCGAAAAACGCAGTTAATATCTGTAATGCACTAACTAACTACATGACGTACTTTCCCACACCACAAAAATAATTAGGAGATGTAGAATATTTAAAAAATACTCAAGCAAAAATAAAAAGTAGGGACAATTTAAAAAAAGTGAATGTATTAGGAAAAGACAAAAGACGATTAAAACCCATATTGACAATATTAAAAGGCCCACTAGAAAAAAGAGGAAAAGGAAACAATATATTTCAGACGACGATAGGGAATCTCTTCGCGTTAATATTTCGGATGTAAAAATTATTAAGAAATTTATAAGGTTCAAACCTTTTATTTATTTCAACTTGAAAATCTCACCTATTTACACTAAGATATTTGTTCCATCGGAGACCTCGGAACTCGGGGGGGGGGGGACTTATGTAGACCTCAATAGGATTAACAATATGAACAAAATGTATGATATCCCCTCTTCTAAAAACCCTATAAAAGGTCACCTCCACCTGGCCTCGGTGACACTCTGCCGTCGTGCGTTAAGACGTACAGATGTTCTACTCGAAGTTTTTGTATTAAGTTATAAATTATGCTTGTATCTTGATCAATGTATGTGCTTCAGAATAAAGCCTCTTTTTAAAAACTCCAAACCGCGATCCTTTTATATATATATATATATATTGGGAGTTGGAATTAATTTTAAAGGATTGATAAGAGATGGTATTACTAGTCTCTAATCCCATCGGGCCAACTTGTTGCTATATTCATGTTGAAGCGTCATCATTTAGCTTTGATTTTCAGTAGGTGTCATTTCTCTGAAGTGTGATCAACATTATTTTTTTTGCTCTTTAAACATGTCAACTTTTGTGCCAAGTAAGACGAATTTGCGGGAAGCTTTGCTTTTCTGCTTTCATTTGAAGAAAAAAGCAGCTGAAGCCCATCGGTTAGTTTGCGAGGCTTATGGGGACTATGCTCCATCGATTTCCACTCGTGAGTACTGGTTTCGGAGGTCATGGGCTTGGTCTATTATGAGCTGCTGAAACCGAATGAAACGATCACGGGAGACCTCTACCGAACTCAGTTGATGCGTTTGAGCCGTGCACTGAAGGAAAAAAATGGGTGGATTCATGGATAGCCTCAAAAGACGAAGCTTTCTTCCGAGCTAGTCTCCGTAAATTGCCAAAAAGATGGGAAAAAGTAGGCGCTAGTGATGGACAATACTTTGAATAATATACATTGTACCATTTTTTCTAAATAAATGCTCAAAAATCGAAAAAAATCCTTTAAAATTAATTCCAACTCCCAATATATATATAAAGTTAAGGTGTAAGGAGGAGTAATATACAGCTTAATCCCCAAACTTAATCCCAAACAACCACCGTTTGTATATAAAGAGGATTGGAAAACAATAAAGTTAGTCTTTGTTAAGCATTTGGTTGAGTCATTTAGCTCCTTAATTTCCCTTTTTTTGGCGCTTTTACTCTAGAAGAACTTAACTGGTGCCGATACCCGGGACTACGGGAGCATATTCTTCTGGTATGCTTTTTTTTATTTTTTCGCAAGAGGTTTTCGTTACCTTTATTTTCAACTCGTTTTGTTCTGCT
Organism: Euschistus heros; assembly: GCA_003667255.2. Lineage (NCBI taxonomy): Eukaryota > Metazoa > Arthropoda > Insecta > Hemiptera > Pentatomidae > Euschistus > Euschistus heros. The sequence continues at coordinate 2,493,231 of RCWM02000033.1, forward strand.
CGTCTGTTCTTTCGTATTCTTTTTCTTCTTCTTCCTTGGCTCTAAACCCGCGAGAGACCGAGGCCGCCCGAAGCAATCTCTGCCATTCACCCCGGTCCCGCGCAGCCGCTCTCCAGTCCCGGATTCCCAGAATGGTGCGTGCATTACTTACCACACCGTCCACCCACCGATGTCTGGAGCGCCCACGTCTTCTGGTGGAATGAATTTCCTCCTCGAGGACCCTTCTTGGCACAGAGTCAGCGCTCATCCTGAGCCGACCAACTCTGATAAAACGCACAATCATTGAACAGCTCAGAGATTTCCGAATTTGTCCTTGTTCGCCAGGCTTGCTCGTTGGTATCAAAAATGGCTCCAAAAATTCTTCTCAGCACTTTCCTTTCAAATCGGAGGAGTTGATTTCCCTGTGCCCTGTAAGCGTCCAGCTCTCTGACCCATATTTAAGAACCGTTCTAAAATTTTGAACGGCAGGAAATGGAGAGCAAGAACATTCTGAAACCCCCTAAACTCGAGGTTCAGTCAGAAATGCAACCGCTACCACAAGAGACCTTAGCAGCAGCCCTGTGGGGCAAAACAGCCCAAAAGTGGGTAAAAACCTCATATTTTCTAAACGGTTCGTTCAATAAGCTTGAAATTTTGGAATTATATATTTCATGAGGTGCTGAATTGAATCAAATCATAATCATGATCATTTCACTTCATCAGATGATCAGAAAGGGTCAAAATTTAGGAAAATTTTTTAAAAAAAATTAATAAAGCAAGTTTGGAGTATATTTATATGCAATCTAATCTGCTGAATATAATATAACTATAACCAGAGCAATCTGGTCATCAGAATTGAGCCATGTTTTTAGTTTAAAATTAAAAACAAAATCAAGTTTGTTATTATTTTATATCTTTTTTAGGTGCCAAATTGAATGTAATTTACTATATAGCTCTCTTACAGACCCAAGATTCCTTGAATTAAGTTAAAATTCATTATTAAGTTATATTTGGAAATAAATTAAAAATTTTTGAAATATAATTTGATGTATAATGTTCCGTAATAAGTTTTACAAAGTAATTTCAGTTGGTTGAATGGACTGGACAGTTATTTACAATTATCAATCGTATTTTAACAAAGAAGTTTGATCTTCATATTTTTCAATATAATACATAATGAACTAATGATAACAAAAAAAAATTTTGTATTTTCATTTTATATGATTTTTTAATTGTTTTTAATAGATTTGTATTCATTAGAATCAGATAGGTTTACAACATTATAACTTTAATATATATATATATATATATATATATATATATATATATAAATGTAACAAAATGCCGTAGACCTCACTTTTCTATTCCAACCCGTTGCAGATATACGATAAATCAAAGACTCTTCAAAAAATAAAATAATATATTTAATAATAATGAGTAATATCAAGAAAAATTACATATATATATATATATATATATATATATATATATATATATATATATATATATATATATATATATATATATATATATATATATTGTTCGCGCCGATCGGCGCTTTTGTGTTAAGGGGGAATGAGAAAATTGTAACTTAGTTCAAGTGACGCCCTCTACCGACTTCCCTCATTAACCGGCCCTTTACTTAGTTTTCCTATTGCCAACCAGAGGGCAGTTGACTTTATTAACTCTCGCAAAGTTTAATATGCGGGAGTTCTAATCGCAATCTTAATCCCCTCAGGACCATTCTCGGTCACTCTGTTCCTGCACTCTGCCCTGGATGCACCTACTTTTGTCCAAGACTTCATAGTCTTCCTAGTTTACATGCTCAAGGCTCACATAGCCTTCCGAGAACCTTTTATATGTTAAAAGTGTTTTCCTTTCGTGCTACAACCAGTAAAATTTTCCTTTTGACTTTAATGAGTGGTGATAGCAGAGGAGGAGAGTTCAATCAAGTTTTACAGGCCACAAGGAGCGTTCGCCTGTCTGTGAGGACTTCAGGGGCCCCGCGAGAGCTAGAAGGCGTCCGTAACCAGGTGAGTGCGCTTATCTGTATTTTTTGGTTGAATTATTTTCCCGCTAACATCTCCCCAAAGTTGCAGAACCTCGCTTTGATTAAATTCTATACAGTCCATTTTTACTGCGCCGAGGCGAGTTATTCGCACCGGCAATTTTCATTAACATTTTTGGTCCGATCCGGGCCGTATATATTGTACCGCATTGAAGCGAGAATTTTTGCAGTTTTGGGGCGATTTATCGGCCACTCATTTTTCAATTTTATTTATTTTACTGGTTGTTATTTTCAAATTTCCAGAAATCACGAACTTTTGACCACTTTCTGTTCAAAGTACGTGATTGCCAGTTTCTGCCGGTTTTTGACTAACCCTATACTCAGCCATTTTGTCTCCATCAATTTGATCCGCTGGTGGCTGACGTCACCACCTCCCACTTCTCTAGTAAAGTACTCGTTACTACGTCTCGTAACAGTTCCCGCCATATTGCCTTATTGTAACGTCAGTTACAATAACGTAATAATTAGTCTAATTAATTTAGCCACTTTCTCTCCTTTCCCTTACTGCTTTGCATATTACAATTTTATTTTATCTGTTTATTTATATATTCCATATTTTACAAAATGCCTTCTGAAGATAAAAACATCATTTTGCAAACACAATTATTGGCAAGGAGGGAAACAGTGTTTGCTGTTATAACTAGCAGTTGGGCCCAAATAAAAGCTTCTTCTGTTGAGGATATTTTTTATGTTCAGGCTCTTTGCGAGGATTTACCCTCTCTTCAAGCTAAATTTGAAACGGTAAATGAAAAAATCAGTGACCTAAATTTTATCCTATCAAAACAGAATCAAGTAGATACCCAAGCCCCAGCTATAGCCTTCAATGATATAGCGCGTAAAATAAAGGCTAAATTATTTCAGTTAAAAATAGAACAACCCAGTATAACCTCAACACCGGTTGCCACCCCTATTCATTTGGCTCAAAGTGCTTTCTCCTTAACACCTATCAATCATCAATCATGGAAATCTTCGGAAACTGAAAATATTGAAAAACTCCCAGTTGAACAATCCGTGAGTACAGACCATAAAGACTCAAATGTTTCTGGCATTCCAGAAAACATTGACCCTTCTATTGACATCCATACATGTAGGCATGCACTAACGAGTGATAACGTTCACCAGGACATGCAAATCAATAATCTAGATGCTTCTTTATACTCAAATCGAGTTTCAATAATTAATCACGTAGATAAAACAGGTGGTGCTGATACCACTGTCAGTGATTCATCTGATGAAAGGTCATTTGCCTCTCTTGCAGAAGAGGATAATTACATCTCATCCTCAAATAGCCGCTATTCTTTAGCCAATCAACATTGTTCAAAATTCCTTCTTATTAAAAATAAAAACAATAAGAAACCAGTATGTTCACAAGGTAACCAAGATAGAGTAACAAGTAAAATTCCGGTCTCGAATCCTATTGAATCTACTTTTTTAAAACCACCAGTTTTAGATATCAAAGGGTCTGTACGCTCTAAAGTTTCAATATTCGACAAATTCTCCCCAGTAGGGTTTACTGATGTTTCTTCTGTCGCTAATCATGCCCATATTGACTCTAGGGGTCTTACCCGTACTCATTACGCGCAGACCAACAATTTATGTTTAGGGACTCAAGATCCCTCCTCTTTGACCAATTGCCAGGAGCATTGGCCTCCTCCTTATCGTGACCCCGACTTAAGCACCAAGCCATTACCGGATCTTAAGTCTACTCCCATTGCGCTCATCACAAATGAACCTGACCATACCTTTAAACATTTTTCTGGGTCTCTCCTTAATATCCGTGCCGATAAGCCGGCAAAGCCGCCTTGTTGCCGTACTCCTTTCCTCGGTAGCCTGGAGGTCCTCAGGGTGGGCGGCATCCTTGACAACGCCGTTCCTAATTATAATTCACAACGTTATAAGTGGACTTCAAATTCCAAGCGCCGTTGTGGAACCAAGAAACTGGGCGACGTTGTTGTGAGCAAGGGACTGAACAGCTCCTCACTCTCCCGGCCTTTAGCTCTTATTTCCGAGCATTTTCAGGATTCTCTACTCAAAATTCGTACCGGAAAGCCGGCAAAGTCGCTTTGCAACCTGACGCCTTTCATCGACAGCCTGGGTGTTCTCAGGGTGGGCGGCCGACTTAAGAACGCCAATTTAAAGCACGATTCCCGTCACCCAATTTTGCTTCCTAAGTCCGCATATCTATCTCTGTTAATCTGCAAGCACTTTCACATTTCCTCCCTACACGCTGGGCCCACTACTTGCCAGGCCCTCGTGTGTAGCCGTTACTGGATCATCTCGTTGCGTCAGCTGTTAAGGAAGGTGATCCACCGTTGTACCACATGCCTTCGTTTCCGTGCTCCTACCGTGCAACCCATTATGGCTGACCTGCCTTCGTGCCGCGTTCGGCCCAGCAGACCTTTCTTCAACACCGGGATTGATTTCGCGGAGCCATTTCAGGTTCGCGCGTCGCGGCTTCGTAAATCTGCTCTTACCAAGGGTTACTTATGCGTATTTGTGTGTACCGCCACCAAGGCCGTGCACCTCGAATTTGCCTCTGAGCTTTCCACTGCCGTTTTCCTGGCTACTCTAGATAGATTCGTTGCACGCCGCGGTCTTCCGCATTCCATTCTATCTGACCAGGGTCGTAATTTTGTCGGAGCTAATAAGCAATTAAAAGACGTGCATCTTTTCCTCCGCGCTCATCACGAGGAAATTTCGAATGTCTTGTCGAGTCGAGAGATAAGTTGGGTATTCGATCCTCCTTTAGCGCCCAATTTCGGTGGTCTTTGGGAAGCCGCAGTCAAATCCGCAAAACCTTTGTTATCTCGGTTATCCACCGAAGTTTTATTCACTTTCGAAGAATATGCCACTCTTTTCGCTCGGATCGAGGCTATTCTAAATAGCCGTCCTATCTGTTCATTGCCTTCTGCCCCCGCGGATGCCGCTGCTTACTTAAGTCCGGGACTCTTCCTCATTGGGGCTCCACTTTTATCCGTTGCCGAGATTCCTATTTCTGAGGATCATCATTTAACGTCTAGATGGAAGATCATTTCCCAGTATTCGCAGCATTTTTGGCGACGATGGTCCAGGGAGTACTTAAACTCGCTGCTGCAGCGTACTAAGTGGACCGCAGTGTCCAAACCAATAAAGCAAGGCGATGTTGTTGTGATCAAGGGTGTGAATAGCCCTCCCCTCTCCTGGCCTATAGCCCGCATCTCCGAACTCAAGTCTGGGCTCGACGGTGTACCTCGAGTGGCCATCCTTGAGACCTCCAATGGTACTCTCACTAGGCCGATCAACAAGCTCATTCCGCTCCCGGAATGACGTCTGTGCCATTTATGTTTTTTATTTTTTATAATTGTTGCTCAGTTGGGCTGATTCTTTTTCTTTACTTTGTATAATTGTTTACACAGTAGTACTGTTTTATTTTCCTTACATTATATAACTGTTGCCCAGTTGGGCTGATTCCATTTTCTTTACATTGTATAATTGTGCACCCATTCTTGTTACAGTATTTTTATTATTTCTTTTTTTTTTTTATCTTTCTCCTTACTCAAGCTGAGCTTTCTTTTCTCTTATTTTATTGTATAAATTTGCTGCTGCCGCTCTCCATTTTCATTGTATAACTTTTGGAATAAAATTGGGCAACATCCCAATTTTGGTGGGCGGTATGTTCGCGCCGATCGGCGCTTTTGTGTTAAGGGGGAATGAGAAAATTGTAACTTAGTTCAAGTGACGCCCTCTACCGACTTCCCTCATTAACCGGCCCTTTACTTAGTTTTCCTATTGCCAACCAGAGGGCAGTTGACTTTATTAACTCTCGCAAAGTTTAATATGCGGGAGTTCTAATCGCAATCTTAATCCCCTCAGGACCATTCTCGGTCACTCTGTTCCTGCACTCTGCCCTGGATGCACCTACTTTTGTCCAAGACTTCATAGTCTTCCTAGTTTACATGCTCAAGGCTCACATAGCCTTCCGAGAACCTTTTATATGTTAAAAGTGTTTTCCTTTCGTGCTACAACCAGTAAAATTTTCCTTTTGACTTTAATGAGTGGTGATAGCAGAGGAGGAGAGTTCAATCAAGTTTTACAGGCCACAAGGAGCGTTCGCCTGTCTGTGAGGACTTCAGGGGCCCCGCGAGAGCTAGAAGGCGTCCGTAACCAGGTGAGTGCGCTTATCTGTATTTTTTGGTTGAATTATTTTCCCGCTAACATCTCCCCAAAGTTGCAGAACCTCGCTTTGATTAAATTCTATACAGTCCATTTTTACTGCGCCGAGGCGAGTTATTCGCACCGGCAATTTTCATTAACATATATATTAATAAAACATTTTTTTATAATTTGATTTTAAATTTCTGAATTTAGTAATAAATATAGAGCGAAAATGATTCCAGTTGTAGAATATCCTAGCCATTGGTATAAAAGAATAAAATAAATAAATATGATAATCTTCATGAGAGAATTAAGGTATACAATAATTAGAACTCTGTGATACAAATTTTAACGCCATAAATTGATCATCCAAAATCCAAAACTTTTATTTTCAATTGATTTTTTTTTTTTTTTTTTTTTTTTGAAGAGCTATTTTTGGAAATTAATCTTTCTGCAATATTCCGGTACTAATTCTCTCAAGAAGAGTTATGTGTTAGTTATTTTTGTATAGAAAACCAGAAATCATATCAGATCATTTTACAATGAATTAAGAAAAGAAAAAAATATATATATACACACATATATATATATATATATATATATATATATATATATATATATATATATATATATATATTAAATAAGATAGGCTAATAAAAACAAATATACATATATAGTAAGCCAATTTTCACATCCTAGTTATAAAAAAAAAAAAATTATTTCTAAAAATTAGTTTCTACATTCCCCAGGGATGTTTCGTCCCAGGACAGCTTTGTCAGACGTACCACGGCATACCCTCCAGGTACCGATGCAGTGGAGAAGCAGAGGACCGGCAGAGCTCTAGGACTTGATCGGATAGATGCGGCAATCCTCAAAAAGAGCGCCCCGCATATCGAGGAGGAGCTGCTTGACATGTTCAACCAATGTCTAGATGTGGGGTACTTCCCAAGGAAATGGAGGATTGCCGACTTAAGACTGCTCTACAAGGGAGGGGGGAAAGATAAAGAAAACCCCAAGGCCTACAGACTGATATGCCTCCTCCCTGTCGTCAGCAAGATCCTGGAACGTTTCATCATCACCAGCCTTAGACCGGTCATCAGGGCTGCTATTCACCCGCGGCAGTTTGGCTCGACCCGTGGCAAGGGAACAGCAGATGCATTGCTGAGAGTACTCATGGATGCGGAAGCAAGGTCGAAGAAGTACGTTATGCTCTTTATAACTCCTGTTGTTCGACATCTCTTCCGCCTTTGATAGCGTTTGGTTGCCGTGCGTGCTCCAGCGACTGCAGGATTTCGGCGCCCCCAGCAACCTCTACTCCCTCGTCAGCAGCTACCTGAGCAACAGAAGTGTGAAGATTAAAGGTAGCTACTACGAGGTCGACAAGTCCATCGAGAGAGGCTGTCCCCAGGGTTCAGTTCTTGGCCCGACCTGTGGAAGCTCGTTTTTGACCAACTGCTGGGGGAACTAGAAGAGAGAGGTTTCCTTGCCACGGCCTACGTAGAGGACCTGGCAGTCATCGTGGCCGCAGAAAGCAGAGCAAGACTGAAGATGGAGACAGAAGCGTGCGCCGGTTTCGTAGCGGAATGGTGTGTGAGCAGGAAACTGAGTATGGCAGCAGCGAAGACTAAGGCCATACTCATGAAAAGCCCCACGGATAGGGCTCATCCTATCATTATTGATATCCGAGCAGAATCAGACCAGGTGAGGAGATAACTTACCTAGGGGTAAGACTGAAGAAGAAATTTGACCCAACCCCTCACCCGGAATACCTAAGTGATAGGGTGACCCGGTCTATCAATGGACTGAGCAGGATAGGGGGTACTTTCTGGGGCCTCAGATACCCCGCCACAATGACTGTCTACAAAGGAATGGTTCTGGGTATTCTGATGTACGCATTCCCTGCGTGGAGTGGAAACCTTGCACAAAAACAGAAGATGAAACTGGCCACAATTCAACGAAGAGCTCTACTGCGGGTCACGAAGGCATATAGGACTGTGTTGCACGAGCCAGAGCAGGTGCCAGCCGGAGTGATGCCCCTGGACCTCATCCTCAAAGAAGATAGATTGAAGTTTGCACTAAAGAAGCAGGGAATTGAAACGCTATCGGAGGGACTCCAAAGAAGAATCGGCGAGACCCCTAATCCCTGGAAGAACATCTTGCGGGAGGAGATGATAGAGGAGTGGGTGACAACCAGGAAAGGAGCTACCTTGAGAAAGTTCTTCCCCACCGTCCATTCGAGACTTCAAGCGAAATGGGTCCTCCCGGATTACTGGATCACGCAGATATTACCTGGACATGGAGGGTTCCGGGGATAGCTGCACGAGCAGGGGAAGAACATCGACCCCCGGTGCCCTACCTGTAGAGTTCCTAATACGGGCGAACATCTGGTCGTCACCTGCGCTACATTAGACGCACACCGTGCCAGGTTTTCTACGCAAACTGGAATCTACACCATTTCGGAAGATGACTTCTCCGCCTAATGGAGGAAAGGAACTATCCTCACTATATACAATCCGTATGGCGGTGGAGAGAAGAGGTTGAGCCAGCCCACTTCACATTGGGAAGGGCCATCCCTGCTGTCGGCGGGGAAGATGATGAAGACCAGCAACCCTGACGACTGCGGACCAGGACCGGACGGATGCAGTCCCCAGGAGGGCCGGACTTACCGTCTGGAAGGATAAAGGTGCGGTCGCTAAGGCGTGCTTGTGCATGGCCGGGCCGCACCGCAGGAAATAAAAGAAGGTGCGGTCGCTAAGGCGTGCAAAGCATTGCCGGGCCGTACCATAGGATTGTTCCCCTAAAATGTATAGATCCTTTTGGTGAAGGACCGGCCGAAGGAAGCATTCGGAGGCGGCCGGTGGATGCCGGAAGAAGACATTTTTTCGGATGTTTAGGGAAATGAGGAGACCTCATCAAACCATTGGGCAATATGCTGGAGCCTTATTAGCGCACTATAATTAAATAACTGAAAAAGTGAGGGAAACCATGGGAGCGACAGAAGTGGAAGCGCGTATGGCCTTCTTGTCAACGATCCTAAAGCTGCAGCTGGCGAAGGGGACGGGAAGGAAGGAAGGGCTACTAAGGGATAAAGCCTTTGTCGAATGTGATAGGGAGCTAGTAGACTCCAGTGCGAGAGAAGCAGGATGGAGTGGAGTAACGTACAGGCACTGTGAGGAGAACAGAAGCAAACAGCCGCGAACGGAACCATGGAGGAGACGAGATGCAGAGGTCGCAGTGCGAGTGCGGACGTCAGTTCGGGAGAAGAGGTATGTAGCTGAGAAGAAGAATTGGAAGAGGGGAGAGAGGAAGTGTCACGGCTGCGGAAAGGTAGGCCACTTGGTAGCACAGTGCCTCCGCACGATATGTTTTGACTGTGGCACCGAAGGACACATTGCTCGACAGTACCCAAACATGAGTAGGCGCGGAGGAGCGAACAAGGAAGAATCTATGGAGGTGAATGCACAACGAGTGTGGAGAAGAAGCAGACAACTGTTTGAATTAACGAGGACTTCGGAAACATCGGAGACAAAAGAAGAAGGTGAACCGGAAGAAGGTGTACGGGCGGAGGGAAGGAGCAGCTGGAGGAGCGAGGAGCGACGAGCAGCAGCGGAGAGGAGATCTCGAGATGAAAAATGAGGAGGGTGTAAGGGGAGAGGTAACCGTGGGGTATTAAATAGTGCGGGGTTTGGGAGTGAATGGTTGCCCATAATTAAGATTGTGGCAAGGGTGAGATGTCTGGTTGACACAGGCAGTACCAATACGGTAATGAGTCGGGAAACAATAAAAGCGCTGTGTAAAGGAGAGAGGATACCCCAGGTACGAGCGTGTGGGTGTAGGTTAATTACCCTTTTTAGCCCCTGTAAGGTGGAAGGCGAGGCGGAGATAAGAGTAGACGGATGAGAGAAAAAGGGGGAGAAACTGAAAGTCCATGTCGTAGAAATCATGCCGCGAGACTACGGGGGGAAGATTATTGGGTGCGACCTATTGCAAAGATTCGGGACTCGGATAAAAAGTAGTGGTGAGCAGTGGGTAGCCCGAATAGGCAAAAAGGAGTTTAGTTGTGAGGAGAACCAAAAGGGAATATATGCTGTCGTAGGAGCGGTTAACCGAGAGAGAGATTAGCGATAAGCATTGAAGCAGGAGTACTGGAAAGTTTTTTCAGGGAGGTAGAAATACTGAGCGTAACAGGAGAAACGGTCCACGAGATTCCACTTAAACAAGAACGGGTGACACACGTCTAGTGAAGGGCCGTTCCGACTTATAGGCGGAATGAAATTTTCGGTTTCGTTCCATTATTGGAACCAGTTCCAGTGTTCGTTTCGTTCCACTTTTCGTTCCACGTCAGTTTGACTAACCTTCTAAATACAAGTGAAGGGCCGTTCCGAATGAGATTTTACGGTCTGTTCCAATTTTTGTTCTACGTCAGTTTGACTAATTTACTACCTACTTACCATGCAGTTTCTTTCCATCCCTTGTTGTGATTTCCTTCTATTTTATAATTATCTTTTGCTTCCGGTGAGCTTCCTGGAAAATTTGCTTTAGCTATCCCTCGATATACTCCTCTGTTTGCCGCCAGTAACTTTTCAAAGTGGTAGGAGGGATAGTTTCCTGATTGAAAAATATATAGTCCTTAGTGTTGCACAAAGTACAACAAGCTACCGCTCTCGTTTTGTTTTGTTTTTTCATACCTTTCTCGGCAATCAGCTGGATTCGATATAATGCAAATAGGATTCTTTTGCATTTTTGCTTTTCTTTATCTTTGTCAGCGATAATATTCGGAATGTTTTGATTTTTTGGAAACGTATAAAACTGGAATATATTCCTCGAATTTTGCAGAACTTGACGAGGGGGGGGGGGAAACGCACAATCAAATAAAAATTTGGAATGGAGTAAAGAGGAAACAGAAGATGTTCTAGATCATAATACAGAAACCTATGTAGAGGGTAGTAATGGAGATGACGTGGGGGGAGGGGGGGACAGCCAGTGGATATCTAAATTTTATTTGCAAAAATCATTCCTCAAAAAACTTTATTTACAATAATTGATCATAAAAACAACCATTTTAGACCTGCAAATAATTATATCTGATCATAATATTGTAAACACAAATTTATCTAGTTATATCTTTGGTTTTATTATTTTCAGTTATATTTTCATTTACGTTCAAAACATTATTCTCTCAGGTAATATTTTGTACATATACTCTCTTTTAAATGTACGCGACCGCTCGTGTTGCGGAAAGTGGCGCGACTGGTGGATGTTTAAACCAGTCAATCTATGCTTTACAATAATTTTTGCTTGATCAGCTTGATTCTGATTCTTAAAAACCAAATTTATTTAAACCCGAAAAAAGTAGCCAAGCTCTGTCGGTAGAACAGAAAATTTCACTGAAAGCGGTTTATTTTGAAGATGCCTATGCGCAGTATGGCGAGGCGATAGGTGAAAGGGGAGGGAACTAATAGCAGTAAGAACAACGGCTGTAGGGCTATGTGCGGATGTAAGGGATCAAGTGAGGGAACGAGAGATCAGCAGTCGGAACGACCTTGGGTGGAACGATACGGGAGATGCAATCTATTATACCCTATCTAAACCAACGGAACGAAACCGGAGATATTTTGGCGTTGGTTTTCGTTCCAGTTGGAACGAAAAAGTTATCAGCTCGCCTCGTTCCAAACCGGCTAAAGGCTGGAACCAGTTCCAAGTTCCGTTCCACTCAGAACGACCCATCACTACACACGTCAAGGAAAGACGGTATCCCCTGGCGTTGCGGCAGCACATTAGGGGAGAGATAGAAAGTTTAAAGGAGCAGGGAATCATTATGGGTAGCACGTCGCCATACAATAGCCCGTTATGTGTGGTTAAGAAAAAGAGTGGGGAGGGAGCAACGGAAAAGAAGTATAGGGTCATGGTGAATTTTCGTAAATTAAACGAAAACACGGTAGTTGAAAGGTATCCGATATCCCGGCTCGAGGATATATTGGACCAATCGGGAGGGGCGACAGTGTTCACCACATTGGACCTGAAGGCTGGGTATCACCAGATCCGGATGAACCCCAAGGATCGACACAAAACTTCGTTTACTTTTGAAAGGGGTCATTACGAGTTCACGCGAATGCCCTTCGGCTTAAAGAACGCTCCTATAACTTTCCAAAGACTGATGGACGAATTCCTACGAAGATTGGACGATGTGACATGTCAGGTATATATGGACGACTTACTGATATTTAGTAAAGACGAGACCGGGCATGTACAGTACTTAAGACGCGTATTCGAGCGACTGAGACAATTTGGTTTAAAGTTCTCAGGGGGGAAATGGTTCCTAGGGCAGAATCAGATTAATTTCCTGGGGCACACTATTTTAAGAGAGGGGGTAAAGTCGGACATATGGAAGGTGGAGGCAATTAGGAGGATGTCTATCCCGACAGACGTAAGTGTGGGCGGGGACTTCTGGGGACCAAAGTACAAGCGGTTTATCCCAGAGATGGCAATATATTTGGTGCCGCTTAACGATCTGTTGAAGAAAGGGCAAAAGATAGTGGTTACTCCGTCGATCGAAAGTAATATCCGAGCATGTATGGAGAAGCTCCAGCAAGAACCGGTACTCGCGTTACCTGACTTCACCAAGACATTCACCATAACCACCGATGCCAGCGAGTACGCACTGGGGGCTGTATTGTCTCAAGAAGGGGGAAAAGCAGACCAACCTGTAGCATATACCAGTAGGCGTTTGACGGAAACTCGAAGACAGAAAATCGGAACAGCGCACTGGAGCGGGGGTTGTTAGGAATTGACAGAGCATTTCAGGCAGTATGTATTCGGACGGAAATTTAAGGTGCAGACGGACCATCGTCCCTTGATGCGGGTGGGGAAACTAAAGGAGTCATCAGCGTGGATAACTCGTTAAAAAGAGTTCCTCACCAATATAACATGGAAGTAAAATACAAGCCAGGGAGGGAAAATGTCGTGGCCGACTGTCTATCGCGAGCTTTGCAGCTTTGCAGGTCAACGTGATAGAGCGAGAGTCAGGGGAGTATTCGGGCGGAATACAACGGTTTATACGGGAGTGGACACCAGTGGGGGAAGGGGAACACAGAAGATGGAAGCGAAATGCTGAGGGAGGAGAGTTCGGGAGGCGAGAGGACGGTGGAAATTGAGGAGGGGAGGAAATAATAAATGACAAGGATAGACAGATAATATGGAAGACGAAGACAACAGGACTGGATAGGGCGGAATACGCGACGTATGGGAAATACCACATTACCACCATATGGTCTCAACCGGAAGTAGGAGAGGAGGTTATTAGTATGGTGTTAAAGGATGAGTCTCGACCTGGGAAATTTTTTTATTTATACGTGGGGAATGCGGTATTGTTGGAAAAGATAAAGAGGTTATGGCGGACGGAAAAGATCGGGTTGAACTGGACGTTTATTGGGTGCAAATTAAAGGTGGAAACGGTGAGGGAGGTGAACTGGCAGAAAGAAGTCACAATTGCATACCATCAAGGGAAAACAAATCATTGAGGGGGTGTAGAAAACGTTAAAAGCATTAAAGAGGAAGTATTTTTGGTTACTCATGAATAAAACAATAGAGGAGCTAATAGGAGCATATACGTTCTGCGACACCACTAAATATGACAGACATCCGCCAACCGGGAAGCAGGGAGAGACATTGACACCAACAGCACCACTCACAGACTTACAGGTTGACACATTTACATGGAAGGGGTTGAAATGGCTTACAATCATAGACATTTTTAGTAATATTGCAATGGCATATCCGATCGATGACAGGTCAGCCGAGTCAGTACTTATGGCCCTCCGAATTTGGTTCCAGTTCTACGGGGTACCGGAGAGAATAACGTCAGATGGGGGGGCGGGAATTTGATAATACCCGTCTCAGGTCGGAGATGCGAGGATTAGGGGTAGAATGGAATTTAAATTCTCCGGGACATCCAAAAGGCCGAGGGGCGGTCGAAAGACTGTATTTTACTCTGAGTGATCACCTTCGCGTCTTCTACGCAGAAAAGGGGTTCAAAGCGGATATGGCAATGCCTATACAACCACTAAATTCATTCGGCAACGGGATTTTCACCATTTGAAATTTTATTCGGACTCCATGAGCGCAAGAGGGATACCCGCGGTGCAATAGTGGATGATGAGTTTGCGGCGACTTTGGTGGTCAATAGAGTGACGCTTGGGGAAAGGTGGGAAAGGACGTGGAAGAAGCTCGTGGCGGAAAAAAAACAGGAGGGTGAACAGCGAGAATCTCAAGAGTCGGGATGGCATGGAAAAAAAAAATAGATTTTATTATGTATCGAAAGGGATCAGGCCAAAGAGGAAATACGGTATGACGGACCCTTCAAGGTTATTGCGATAAGGGAACATAATGTCATCTCTATCCAAAGTATTCAAGATCCCCGGAAGAGAAGGACGGTGCATTTGGAACAACTGAAAATCCCGTTAAATAAGCGTTTTTCTCGTTTATTCGCGTTGATTCTCGTCGTTTCGCATTATTACGTTTTTCATGTTCCGTATTTCTTTTTCTAATTCGTTTTACTCGTGTTTCGTAAGGTTGATTTCTAGGGTATAGACTTGTTGTAATTAGCAAATTATGTAAATAACTAGGTGAAGTGTAACAGTTTTTTCTGTTTTATTTTTAATCTGTTAGTGAGTGAGATCTGTATAATATGTATCAAAACATTGTGGAATTTCCATTTCCCCCCCTCTATATCTTCTTAAGCATTGATCCCAGAAAAAACATGTATAGAACCTTTTTTGTAAACAAATTTATGTAAATTAATTTATTACATAAACATATTTTCGCGAGAGGCAAGAGTTTTCGAGCTATTAACGAAAAACTGAAAAAACGACCTTTAGAGCGCCCCCCCCACCCTTAGCTCCATCCCCACCCCCAGTACTTTTAGTATGTTGTTAAGGACAGCTCCCCCTACAACTGTGCCAAAATTGGCTTCTACATGAATTAAGTCCTCTAAAAATCGTTCGTTACTTGGACTAAATTGCGAATTCCTAACCTCTTCAAAAGGACCAATTTGAATTGCTACGAGTGATTGCAGAGCTAATGTTAAGACCAGATCAGATGGGATTCGTTCAGTAACTTTGAACTTATTTTTATTTTTGTAAATAAAAATAAAACTAGTTTTTTTTACAATTTGTTTTTTGTTTTTATTAAAAGACTTGGAAGGCTGTGGGTCTATACTTTTTTGCTGTTAGGTTTTTATTGTATTATTGTATATTTGTGCGATAGTTCCTTGGTCAGAAATTTAATGGAGAATACTTTTTTTTAGGTATTATTTGTCGCTAGGACGGACCGTTGAGGATAATAATTAATTTTGGTCGCGTAAATCTGCCGTTTAGGAGCTATATGGGTTTGAATAAAAAAAGACACGTTGGGGGCCTATTATTCCTCTCAACATTGTTTATATCGTATAATCATTAATTCTTAATTTATTTTAAGTATTGATTGTGGTAATTTGATCATTTTAATTCTGAAATGTGAATTTGGAAAAGCAGTAGATTATAGATAGACATATCCACATCAGTGAAAAATAGAGTTATTTAGTTGTTTTTTTTTTGTTTTTTTCATTTTAAAGTTATTATAAAACATTTTAGAATAATATTTTATTTATAATTCTTATATTTAAATATAGTTTTCATAAAAAATATCATTATGGAATATATTTTAAAAGCTTTAAATTGTAATGCATTATATTAATAAAGATGAACTTGTTAATACTCACAGATAAAAACAACAATAAAAGGAATTATTAACTTCATTTTCTATAAACAACTGATTGACAAACCGTTTCAGTTCGACATTTTTATATGCTATTGAACGTGCTCAAGCTATATTTTCCTCTAATTGATATTACGTGCTCTGATATGTTAATTGCGCTTATATTTTTTATGTAGTATTTTAAGAGGATGTCCTATCTTTTTGGAAGAACTACCTATGTCATTATTCTTGGTACGGTATTTTTTATTTATAATGCCTTCATTTCTCGATAATAAATATATTTAAACTGAATTGGTTGGAATATGGTTTTATTGGTATTACATATTATAACAAAGTTAATTTCTAAAATAAACAAAAACCTACTTCAAGATTAAACCTACATGTACAAACTTGAACTAAAAAGTAAAAAATAATATTTTAATTACTTCGAAACAAAGAGCATTAAAGGACAATAAACGAAATTATCGATACATATACACCTATTCACAATTTACGATATCAGTAAGTTTTGGTGTCGGTTCCAGCTAAGAGAGGTAGTTTATCCTGCCTTTGCAACTTTCGAATGTCACTAGTCAGATCTTTACAAATACCAGTTTTTTTTCGAATTCTCTTTGTTTTGGTAAGCACCGATTCCAAAAATAACTGATCATAAATAGGTACATAACTGTCAATAATTTCGTTGATTATTCTTAAATGCTCTTTTTTTCTAACAAGGGGACGTTTGCAGTTGTAACTCACAGACTTGAATGCCGATTTCTTTGTGGGAAGTAGGGACCTACAATAGGGCAAAACTTAAGTTAAGCATTAGGAGCCGAGAAAAAAAATAAAATATGAAAATCACGTTTTATTTTTTTTCTTAGCTCTCAGTCAAGATAGAGAAACGATTCTTTCATGTTTAATTGCAGTTATGTATGCTATTAGATATAAAAATACTTCCGTTATGCTCAAGACACCACCCGGCTTTAGGGTGCTCAAAAACTCTAAAATAATGACCTCTAAGGATATCCGCTGTAAATCAGTGGAAATTTTTTTTTTCATGAATAACTGACCTCAAATGGATTTAACGCACCATAAAACCCTTATATGTGAAATTTTATCAAAATAAGAAATATTGATTTTTTACCCCTTTCGAGGAGATTCAAATTTTGAAGTTGAGATATTAACAATTTCTAACGGCCATAACAACTGCTGTGTTCAACCGATTACTATTGTAATAGCATCACTAGAATCAGCAACATTCTGCTTTTTATCCATGCATATAACATTGGATTTACTCCAGATTTTAGTGGACAAAAACTGATGTGAATGAAAAAATCCAAGGTCGGCTATAACTTGAGATATTTCAATAAGGGGAAATCCTGCGACCTCCGGATTTAAGCTAAACTATGCAGTTTTAAGACCTTAAAATTTGGTCTTAATCGATGGCGTAATATGTGAGATAGCACAAATTATTTACATTTTTTCAGAAATTGACAGCCCCTTCCTTGCCTTCCTAAAATCCTACAAAATTTTAAAGGTAAAAAAAAAATTATTTTTGATTTCGAAAAAATTAAGTTTCTACATGTTTTTTGAGATGAGGAATTTGAAAATAATATCACTTTTTAGTTTAAAAATTTTCATCACCTATATTATATAAATAAGACGTTTTAAAATGACATATTTTTATTTCAAATTGCATAGAAATCCTAAGATTGATGAATAATCTAAAATTAATATCAGGTTTTGGTTGAAAAATATGTATACTTTTTTTGTATGGTCTTATTTGAAATTTATTGTGTAAAAACTAAAATAATAATAGAAATAGCTCATTTTAAAACGTCTTATTTATATAATATAGGTGAGGAAAACTTTTAAACTGTCAAAAAAAGCAGAATGTATGCTGATTCTAGTGATGCTATTACTGTTGTAACCGGTTGAACACAGCAGTTGTTATGGCCGTTAGAAATTGTTGATGAAATCTCAACTTCAAAATTCTAACCTCCTCGAAAGGGGTAAAAAAATCAAAACTTTTTTTATTTTGATAAAATTTCACATATAAGGGTTTTGTGGTGCGTTAAATCGATTTGAGGTCAGTTGTTCATGAAAAAAAAATTTTCACTGATTTACAGCGGATTTCCTTAGAATTTTGTCATTTTTTTAGAGTTTTTGAGCACCCTAAAGCTGGGTGGTGTCTTGAGCATAACGGAAGTATTTTTATATCTAATTTTATACATAACTGCAATTAAACGTGAAAGAATCATTTCTCTATCTTGACTGAGAGCTGAGAAAAAAAATAAAACGTGATTTTCATATTTTATTTTTTTTCTCGGCTCCTAATGCCCATTGGCGGCTATAACTCTAGTTTTGCCCTATTATAGGTCCCTACTACCCACGCAAAAATCGGCATTCAAATCTGTGAGTTACAACTGCAAACGTACCCTTGGAAGTAATTAAAATATTGTTTTTTAATTTTTATTTCAATGTTGTACATGTACATAGTTTTTTAATCTAAAAATTAACTTTATTTTTCAATTTTTAGTGGTAAGTGAGTTTACCTATATCTGTTTATGTTTACAAATAATTTTCGTTCATAATGTAGATTTAGTCACCATAGAGTAATATGGTTATAGTGGAAGGTTATATAACAGTGATTTGTTATTAATTGTTTTTTATTTTTCTTCAAAAGTGCTGAGTTTATTTCAACGAAATGGGACCATCTCTGGAGTAGGTCCTACCGATTAAAAAAGAATCATAAAAATCGATTCATAATTTACGGAATAATCTAGTGGCAAACATTTAAAAAAACAACCAAAAAATTCGATTTGAGAACTTCCTCCTTTTTTAAATAGGTTAAAAATGGCTGGTAGTGATCATTATTAAAATGTTTATAGTTATGGATAAATGTTGTATAAGGCACCTTACTACATTATAAATAGAGATGGGCCGAGTACGACTTTGGCCGACTAGTCGGCTGGCAAAAAGGCTCATCATTGCTTCGGTTTGAATTCGGGTGACATCGGCAATGTTCGATGCGCTTCGTTTATAGTTTTATAGCTGTAGTAGTACATACAGCTTCAGGTTTTTGTTTGTCTTATATTTTTATTCTGTTTTTTCTTAATGGGCCGGAATGTAATGGAGTGTTTTTCAGAAAAATAAAGAAAAAACAAAAATTCACTTACAAGGGGAGGATACATTCAGTCTCTCACGGATCTTGATGGCAATTTTTTGGAGGTTCCTGGTCAAAAAATATTAGACACGTGTTTTGCCGTTCCGACCAATGGGCCCTAGAAGCCGAGAAAAAAAATAAAATAGCATTAAAATAATTTATTTTTTATCTCGAGTTTAAAAAATGATATCAACATGATTCTTGCACGAAGATTTTTAGTTTTGGTTGCGGATTTAAGAAAAATACAGCCGCTCCATAGCTTTTGGTTTAGGCTAATTAAATTCTAAAAAAATTATTAGATTTTCAAGCAAACTACCTCTATAGATTTTTTCACACAAAAATTGTTGTCAGATTCTTATTCAGCACCCACAAAAACATTGAATAACGCTTATTCAACAAAATCAAAAAATATCATTTTTTTCACCCTATTCCAGGACAATGAAATTTTCAAACCATTATCGGTTAGATACCTTTAAATCGCCATTACTCTGTCATGCAATTCACAGTTTTCTTTTGATGTATATAAATGTAAAATTCGATGAACAAAAACCTATTAAAAAAATTGGAAAATCCGAAAAACATTTTGATTTTTAACTTGAGTTCGAAACCAGATAGGATGATGAAACCAAATACATCAAGCTTATTACCACCCTATATTTCGTGTAAAAAAATAAAGTTGATACGTTTAACCGTCTAAGCGCAATTCATGTTTTTATCAATTTAAACAAAAGCTTACGAATTTTTATTTTTTTATTTGGATGAAATTTCGTATTTAAGGGTTCTTGTGAATGCTGAATTCGAATCCGATGTTGGCTCTTGTGAAAAAAATATATTGTATGCACTTCACTTGAAAAATTGTAGCTTTTACTCTGTAAAATGTGATAGCAATTTTTTTTTGCCCTAGAATTCCATTTCAGCATTCTCAAAACTTAGGAAACGTATGTGTGTATGTATATATATACTAATTAGGAGAAATGATTGATTACTTTAATTATTATTAAAGTAGTTATAATTATTAATTATTGATTGTGATAATAATTTGTTACAAATTAATATTTACATAATATACAGACAAAACCACATATCAACTGTCATATTTTAACATGTTCAACTGCAAAATAAAACAAAAATTGTAAATACATAACAATCAAATCTTATATGTGATTCTGTTTGAATATTGTGTAAATATTAATGTGTAATAAATTATTTTCTCTCATTATTAGTATATATATATATATATATATGTACATATACACAGGGTGAGTATCTCTTAGTGTAAAAAAAAAATTGGGTCAAACTAAATCAAAAATGTAGCAAAATGCCGCAAACCTCTCCTTTTTATACCAATCCGTTGCAGACATACGATAAATCAAAGACTTCTTTGAGGAAACCACGTTTTTTTCTAAAAAAAAAAAAAAGCTGTAATATCTCCATTTTGTTTAAATATTTTTCAAAATTTGGCCACATTTTCGGATTTAGCATTAAATTTTCTATAATAGCTCAGTACCTGTAACCTTGAATTTTACAAAGTTAGTATCTAAAGAACAGGTTGATCTTCACCTTATTTGGGGAAGTCACAATGTCTTATTTATTTCAACGCTCACCGTTTTTCGAAAAACTGTCCGCAAAACGTTAAATCTCACAAAAACTTGCAAATTTAATCAGCTTTCGAATGATATGTTAAACGTAATGATTTTGTTTCAATTTCATGGAGATATTTACTTTTGAAACCGAAAAAACATGGTGTTCTGATTTGGCATACAAATTAGTTACTTGTGTAAATAAAACATTATGACAACCCCTTAATGGAAATGTGCATTTTAAACATAATAAACTCTTTATTGGATTAAAAAGCAAAGAAAAAAATTATTGTTTAATAGAAAATAAAGGAAAACTGTCAATAAAGCGACACCAGATCAGAGGATCTTATCTTATTACATTTATTTATTTATTATTATTATTCAGGATTTTTTTTATTAGATCTTCAATTTAATGTTTTAAATCCAACGATAATGAACATAGACCTCAATTTTGCTGTTAGCTTCTGAATGCAGATTTTCTTGAAGAATACTACTTTTTGAGGTGAGTTTTATAGGCACATGAGCCTGTTTTTACAGGGGAAGGCATTTCTACCTATGCATGTATATCGTTGTTTTATATTTGTATTGCTTTCAAATAATGTGGAGGAGCACCATGGTGTTAGGAAATCTTATTTTGCCGAACTTCAGGTGGAATATCGTAATGAAGTTGTGGTAGGATATCTTGTAACAAATCTTAGTAATCTCATCATTCAATCTGTTAAGCAAACCATGATTTTTCAACGCTATTCGACAGCAATACAAAGATGAATAAACTAACGATACTCCACATGGAACGGTAGAAATGCCTTCCCCTGTAAAAACACTCATCTACCCATAAAATTCACCTCAAAAAGTAGTATTCTTCAACACAATCTGCATTCAGAAGCTAACGGCAAAATTGCAGTCTATGTCCATTATCATTTGATTTTAAACATTACATTGAAAATCTAATAGAATAAATCCTAAATAATAATAATAAATAAATAAATGTAATAACATAAGATCCTCTGATCTGGTGTCGCTTTATTGACAGTTTTCCTTTATTTTCTATTAAACAATAATTTTTTTCTTTGCTTTCCATAACAATGAAGAGTTTATTATGTTTAAAATGCACATTTTCATTTCCATTAAGGGGTTGTCATAATATTATATTTACACAAGTAACTGATTTGTATGCCAAATGAGAACACCATGTTTTTTCGGTTTCAAAAGTGAATTTCTCCATGAAATTTAAACAAAATCATTACGTTTAACATATCATTCGAAAGCTGATTAAATTTGCAAGTTTTTGTGAGATTTGACGTTTTGTGGATAGTTTTTTCGAAAAACAGTGAGCGTTATATTTTTTAAATATAAGACATTTTAACTTCCCCAAAAAAGGTGAAAATCAAGTTGTTATTTAGATACCAAGTTATATCTTTGTTCACTTTTATTTATCTTGTTTTATTTTTAAAATGTCTAGGACTGATACGATTTTACTTTCTGTTATGTAATGTTATTCTTAAGGCCATGACTTGTCTGCATGACTTTGTTTCACAATAAAGCTTTCTTTCTATTATATGTTCCTAAGATCCGTGGTTTGACTTTCTTGTAGAACTGAGATTGATAAATACAAAATTTATTTATTATCGTGTAATGTTCTTTTGGGGGCAACAAAAATATTTTTATAATAAATAAGATTAATGGAGAAGAAGATAATCAGGGATGCAGTCAAAGAGGAACACAACGTCCAAGTAGAAATACTTAATGTCTTGCAGGTCTTCTTCAGGGCCTGCATGGCTTTCGTCGTTAGTCTCCTCTCCAGTGTGGTTCGGGGCAGGCCCGGGTTCAGTGTGAATAGCGCCCTGGGCTGCAAACAGCTTTGGCGCCCCCCCTCCCCAAATGAGAACGACGACATACCCCACCTCCTTGCAGCTAAAGCAAGTTTCATTAATAAGACCACCAAAGTTGTGAGCTTTAAAGGTTTATTCAATACCAATAAAAATTGCCTTTCTTTAGAGTGGAACATTACTACAAAACTAATCAAAACAATATTGTAAAAAAAAAAAATTTGGGAATTAGACGCCCCTAAAAATTTGGCACTGTGGGCTATAGCCGTCAGCCCATATATAAAGTGGGGTTCGATGGCCCTGAAGAAGACCTGCAGGCAGGTCGAAACGTTGGCACACATTAAAGTATTCCTACTTGGACGTGGTGTTCCTTTTCGACTGCATCCCTGATTATCTTCTTCACCATTGATCTTAACAGTCTAATATACTTTTATCATTTAAATAAATTTAAATATTATCATCCGATCTATTTTTCTGGATTGAGTTTAAGTTTAGTGAAATGAACAGCTTATATTCGAGCTCAATATATTGGGACCGACATTTGGTCTTGTTGAAGCCTTGTCTGATAGTGTTTTGAAGCGCTGTGATCTATGAATTCTTAGACACTGGATGTGGGAGGTCTAAGAACTACTAGATCTTCACTTAGGTCAATAGATATAATTTGATCCAGTCAAATAAATCTTGAAGCTTTCAACCTGGTTGAGATAAGGCGGTAACTCTTTGCAGATGCTGGGGATTGTAGAAACTACTAATTGGCTTATCGGATACGTTCCCTGTACAACTAACGATACTGGTACCATTAACACATTTACTTCCACTGTTGCGTATATGTAACATTAATTACACTTTTTTTTTATTAGTTCAAATATTTTTCTATTTTATTACATCTGCTTATTAGTTAAGGTTTGTAATTATAAAAAATAATCTATTAATAAACTTTGTGTTTTTTTAATCCGTTAAAAAATAATAGTACAATTGGTCATTTTTCAACGCTGAGTAGAGAGATGTAAATGTTAATTTCAGCCAAATAAGGGTTGCTACAATTAAATTGTTTGAGCGATTTATTGTTAAACTAAATTCAGATTGCTTTAAAGCATACTACGAATAAAAAATTAAAATTGTGATTTTTGAGTGAAAACAATAATTTATTTATTTATTTGAAGGATTATGTGATTTAAACAACTGCAATAAAGTTTTCATGAGGCAGTATTATTGTAGCATTTATAAATATATCGCCTTACCTATCTCTAAAAAAAAAAATATATATATATTACATCTGCTTATTAGTTAAGGTTTGTAATTATATAAAATAATCTGTTAATAAACTTTGTGTTTTTTAATCCATTAAAAAATAATAGTACAATTGGTTATTTTAATATATATATATATATATATATATATATATATATATATATATATATATATATATATATATATATATATATATATGTATATATATATTATGAGGTAAAAATAAATTAAAATTAAAATTAAACCATCATAAAAATATTTCCTTGAAGAAAAATCAAAACTTGCCCTAAATGAGTTAAAGTGACATGTAAATTTCTACTTCATGTGGAATGCTGGAAAAAATATGATGTATTATATATTAGGCAATGAGTTAGGTAGCACAGTAATAAATCAATTATTTTTTAATAATATTTATTTTCGATGACAAAATTGGAAGTTTAGTATATGATACTACATGTCCGATAGCATTTCTTTGAACCAACAGCAAGGAACGTAACCTGAAAATAATGCGTTTTCATTAATAGTATATTTAAAATACATATATTAAGGAATACAAAATTTTATGTATATATATAATATATATAATTCCATTTTTTAAAAAAAAGCTCTATTATAGGTAGCTATGAATTTGGATCTATAAAATATCATACATGTATTTCAGAATAAATATATACTCCATATTTCAACTCAGGATAAAAAAGCTTTCAGATTTCCTTAATATCTGCATAGGTCTGCTTAAAAGTAAAAACAAAAAAGGGTGACATTGAACTGTATCGAGTTGAATCTGACGATTTCTCTGTATCTTTTTCATATTTTACGAAAATCCATATATACCATGGTATTTCTCAAGACAGATGTTTTTAGTTGTGTTACATTACATGGATCATTTTTATAGCAGCCTCACCAGTGATTTTATATAGTAACTGTTACTGCTAGCTAGGTATTTTATTTATTTTTTTATTTTATTTTATATATTTTTGATTGGGGCTTACCGTCCTTATGTACTTTAACTAAAGCAAGAAGGACGGGTTATCCTACATGTTAGCACCCTATTCCAGCCATGGCGTGAAAGTCAATATTCATTCCGTGTGTCAGCCACGAAATAAATTTTAACCTGCCCAGGTAGGATTCGAACCTACGATCTTCAGTACCAAGCGTGCTGAGACCTTCGCCTCGACTCTCTCAGCCATCGAGTTTCAAAAATTTATGTTACAATATTTAATTACAGGCATTATAATAATTTGTTTTTCATAAAATATCTTTACGTTATTTTGGTATACTATAGTAACAGTTACTAAATAAAATCACTGGTAGACTATTCTAAAAAAGACCCTTATACAAATACATGTGGGATATTATTATTATCATTATATTGAAAACATGAATGTAAACAGCACCTCCTCCACAAAGATTTACGTTATCCATTTCACACTGACTATCGAAAATTCTATACTCCCAGTAACCGCCACTCTTTTGTTTTTTCCCACACCTGGGATCATAAACAAAGTACAAAGGACATTTCTCGATTTTGCAGCGTTCACATGATCTACATCTGGGTTGACGTATTGCATAAAGTTGTGCTGCATCTGAAATGAAATTTGAAATATATATATATAAATCATTGTAAAATCTGATAAAATAGATTATGTGAAGAAAATATTTCAAATGAGAAAACAATATAGAATATGATAAATAGATATTAGGGCTCAAATTAAAAAAAAAAAAAAAAAAATTAATTGAAAATGTCTGAGCAAACATCAGACAAGAAATTGTATGTGATCGGTTATTAATAACAACCGCAAAAGACTTAACAACGCTTACAAAACGCTTACAAATTGTTCGTCATTATAGAAAGGTTAGGGTTCTAACAATTATCAGTGTAGCCAACCCTAACAGTATGAAGTTTGTTATTTTTAATCTTTTACTTAATCAGTTCCTAATATAAAAATAATTATAAGATACTTTAATTAATAATGGACGATTGTATTATTTAGGTAGTGTTTTTTTATAACATTTTCATTTGATCAGTTAATGTAATATTATTGTTGATTTCGGTTTGAACATTTCTAAAGTTTAGATTGTTTTTAATAATTAATAATTATTAATTAGGATGTAGTTCCGCAGACGCACCCATTTTGAAATGCCTATTTCTTCCATGTCACTCTACCAAAAAATAAATCCTATTAGTGCTATTTAATCTACATTTAACCAGTATCCTTCTCATATTTAATTATTTAAAGTGTATACAATTATTATGTTGAAAATATTAATTTAAAAAAGTTGGAGGGGTCTGCGGAACTATTTACCAAGGGAAAAAGTTCCGTAGACGCCCCCAGTTTGCTACGTAAAATAATGTTAAAATATTATGGTAGGTTAAACTAAAATTTAAGGACAATTTAAATTTTTTTTGTTTAATGTTTAATTAAACACGATTTAATATCTAATCTCAAACCCGCTATATCAAAGAAATAATCCTTTGAGTAAAAAAAAATCATTGTGACTCTTAATATCACTGTAGCAAGAAAATATAATCGAGGAAGGATTTTGGACGGGAGTTGGATTCTGGTGATGAACGGGATGGGCAAAAGAAGTTCCGGATGGAAATATGCCCCCACGATAAGCGTGAAGCTTCAACTTTGCTACCTCTGATCATAAAAAATCTCAAACCGGGAAGCACTATCATTACAGACGAATGGAGAAGCTACACACAGGATTTTTCTTAATATCACTGTAGCAAGAAAATATAATCGAGGAAGGATTTTGGACGGGAGTTGGATTCTGGTGATGAACGGGATGGGCAATAGAAGTTCCGGATGAAAATTTGCCCCCACAATAAGCGTTACGCTTCAACTTAGCTACCTCTGATCATAAATAATGTCAAACCGGGAAGCACTATCATTACACCCGAATGGAGAAGCTACACACAGCTTGCAAAATTGGGACACACCCACCAGACAATGAACCATAGCTTGCATTTTATAGATCCTAATCCATTGTCCCACACTCAAAACATAGAATCACCATGTAGCTCAGTTAAGCGAGGAATACATGCGGGCAGAAATCATTCCCAAAATTTATATTCACGCTTTTGTGAATATCTTTGAGAAGAGTTGTTAGAGACCCTAATAAAGATGTGCTCAATGAATTATTATATTTAATTATAACCCAAACTTGTAAATAACATTTTTTCCCCGGGGGCGTCTACGGAACTTTTTCCCTAAATAGTTCCGCAGGAGTTAGCCGGACGCCATTCAGGTAGCAGCACACCGATAACGAGCTCTGTCTAACTGTATACTATACTGTGGTTTAAAGTGGGTTTTTTCTAAAACAAAAGTTCGAAACCGGTTTAAAGCTAGTATTTTTGCTACAGTAATATCTACATATTATAGTCAATAGTCATCTTAAAGAAGTATATCACTTTTAGTGACGTCACAACTGCACCTTGGAACATAGATCAAACCCAGCCTTCAAAAGGAATAAAAATAAAAAAAGGTAAAAATGGAATCAAAAGCCCTGAGCAATATGAGCTTAGATGAGAAATTGGACCTCCTCATTAATTCTAGTGCAGGTATTCATTCAGAAATAGCTTCAATTAAAAGTTCTTTAAGACAATTTAATACAACTATTTCAAACATACAGGAAACTCAAAATTATTTAAAAACTCAATTTGAGAATATGTTTTCCGATTTAGAAAATATAAAAAAGAAATATCGAAGTTTAAAGCAGGATTTAGTTCGAATAGAAATGGATACTAAATTTATTCTAACCCAGCATGCAAATAAAAAAAGTGAAATAATAGGAATACCGATTCACGAAGGAGAAAACCTAAATAAATTAATCCAACAAGTGTTAGATCTACTAAAATGTGAAATAAATATTAAAGATCTAGACAATTATTACCGTATTAGAAGAAGAAATGGTTCTTTTGCAGACATATTAATTCTTGAATTTTTAAGAAAACTAGATAGAAATATATTCATGTCTAAAGCTAGAGAAAATAAGGACAATCTAAATCTTAAAGTACTAAACTTAGAGTACCTAAAGAAGCGTGATTCGGATAGGATTTATATGAACGAGGCGCTGACTAAGTATAATAGACAATTATTCTCTAAAGTGAAATCACTTCAGAGAGAAGGGCTTTATAAATATGCATGGCACAAAAATGGGAATATATATATAAGAAAAGCAGAGGGGACAACTCGATTACAGATTCATACAGAAGAAGATGTATTATTATTAAGAAATCTATCTGATCCTAATTACGAAACGGATACGAATGAATTTAACCCAGACGAAGATTATAATAATAAAAAACGGACTTACCCCTCAGATGCCAGTCCAGGAGGAATTTCACAAAAAAGTTTGCCAAGTAAGAAACAAAAAGACACCGGACTAACTCAGTGACACATTTTCTCGCACCAACCGGATAGTAAATTTGTAACTGGAAAAAAAAAACAATAATCTTGACAATGAACTTGAAAGTACGGATCCCCACTCATGGTTAACAACACGAAGAGCAACTGTTTACAAAATTTAAAACCCCGACCTCTAGATACACCAACCTACCAATATCAATATTGTCAACCGGCAGGATTAGCCAAACACCCAGGTGAGCTAGAAAACATCACTAATAACAATACTAAGGAAAGTAAAAATATTTACGATATTAAAGAAAGTGATAATGAAAATGATAATTTTAATTTCATATTTTGTAATATATGTGGATATAAAAGTATTTGGAATATTAATCCATCTGAAGTCAAATTTCAGAAAACACATTAGCAATTTGTATCATAGAAACATGGTTAACAAATAGTAATTTCAAAACTCCAATTTGGCTAAGAGAATATATCCCTTTTGCAAGCAATGCAATAAAAACTAAAACTTCTGGAAGAGCTAGTGCTGGCTTAATTACATTTATTAATAGGAATTTAACAAAAGATGCAACTCTTATTGAATGTGAGCAATATTTTATAATAATAAATTTCTTTCTAAATAATAAATTGATTACATTGGCTAACATATATTTACCACCGGGCTGTGATTTTAATTTTAATAATATTTTAATGAATATAAATATTAATTTTTCACACAATCACGTGATCTTATGCGGAGATTTTAATTTTCATGTGGGTATTACGAATGATGTGGAAGATGATTTATTTGAAAACTCATTACTTTACTCTAAAAGAAAAGTCAACCATTTAAATATTAATCGCCGCGGAAGATTACTTGTTGAATTAATGGAATCTCATAGGTTTTTTTTATGTAATGGGCGGACTGTTTCAGAGAGACCAGGCAAATATACGTAAGTTTCAAGAAAAGGAAAAAGTACAATAGATTTAATTTGGATAAATGAAAATTGTTTTACCAGATTTAAAGATAACTGCCTTTTCCGATGAATCCGACCATTTAGGCTGCAATATCTCAATTTTAAATACTACCAACCTTAATAAAAAAAAACATAGTTCAACAGGAGTCAAAATCAATGAAAATTTCAGCACAGTGGGACAAAAACAAGACTAAAGAATTTTATAAAAACTTTCAAACATCTAACAGGATTTATTACAATGACAATGACACCAACAAGATATATGAAAATATGATTGCCTGCCTTACAGATTCACTTCTAAAATCACAACTAATGAAGCTGAAAAAATATCCTAATAATAACACCACGTCACAAAAAAAAATATGGTTTGACCTCGAATGTAAACAATTAAAGAGACTGTATCACAAAAAATATACCTTAATGATTAAAAGTAATTATGAAGAAAATTCGTTTCAAGAATATCTAAATGCTAAAACAAAATATAGAAAAATAATACTTATGAAGAAAGCGGAATACCGTACTGATATTATAAAAAAATTACAAAACGTTAAAAATAGTACATAATTTTGGAAAGTAATCAAATCCCTAAACCGCCTTCAACTCATAGAAACGAAATAGAAATAAAACAATGGGTAGAATATTACAACATGTTATACGGGATAAAACAATATTACATGTTAATTTCTTTTCTGTTACCCACCCATTCCTAGATATCCCTTTTTCACTAGAGGAATTACAATATTGTATCAAAAAAAAAAAAAAAAGTCTCCTGGATTTGATAATATCACTTATGAAGTTTATAAGAATTTAACTCCTGAATGGGAACTCACTACCTCCTAAACCTCTATAACATGACCATGGACACTGAGAAACCCCCGTCTCTATGGTCTATATCAAAATTACATCTAGTCCACAAGAAAGGGGCAAGAAGGATTTAACAAACTATCGCGGCATCTCTTTGATAAACAATGCTACGAAATTGTTTACAGCTATGCTGTCACAAAGAATGATGAGATGGGCGGAGATGGAAAAATTAATTCCTGAAGATCAAGCAGGTTTTAGAGAAGGAAGTGGATGCGAAGAACACATTTTCACACTTTCTTTACTAATAAATATTATTTGCAGATTTTAAAAAGGCGTTTGATTCCATAAACCATAATTTACTATGGCAGAAATTGTTTGATGTGGGACTAAGTGGAAAAATTATCAGAGTAATGAAAATGTCGTAATTTATGAATAATTTAAAATTAGTTTAATTTTGTTCCCTGATTATTGTTTACAAAAATGTAGATAAAGTTTACTCTGATAAAATCGAAATTCCGAGAGAGAAAGAGAAAATGTGCAGTTTAACCTATGCTATAAAGAAACACAACTATTTGTTACATTTGGCATAAAAAATATGATTCCATTCATTATTATTGTCAGTGTGCGCTGGTGGCACCCTTTTGTTACTTTATAAAAAATAAAAAAAACTAGATGTGCTGCGTGCCTGCAAATGGTATTTTTTTAAAGAGTATTAAATAGAGAAGTTTTTAAAACAATTTGGATTTGGCTATTGCGCTTACTTTTTTTTTATTGAACCTAAACTTGAAGTTCATAATTTTTATTTTTGCCTTTGACAAGATTTAACGATCTCCCGTTTTTTTGGTATTTGTTTTTTGCACTATATCTTTTTTATTTTATATGGACAATGTATTAGTAATTACAGGGGAAAAAATGGCGTTGATGTATCAGTAAACAAAGGAGTTATAAGGCATAAATGTTTGGATTTGGCCATTTTTACAAAAAAGTTCATTAAAAAAAAACCGTAAGACTTTGTATATAGGTAAGTGACCTTAAATAAGTTCAAACTGAACCTCCCTAACCGAGATAATTTTTTGGCCAACGATCTTCCGAACACCCTGTATAGTTCAAACAGATGATAGTCTATCTTTGGAAAATATTTTATCATACAATAGTATTGAAAAGATAAATAACGTCTTCCTATTTATTTTAAATGTTTTAAATGCTAGCAAAAAGTAATCGATTTATTTCTTTTGAATTAACTATATAAAATATTGGATTCTATTGCAATTGCTGCTACAAATTCTGTGACCCTAGACTATAATCAATATCGATTATTATAAATTGTAAAAATGTATGTTTTTATTTTTATTTTATTTTTCTTTGTTTGTATATATCATTTTTGTAAGAAAAAAAAAAAAATCTTCGTATAAATTATTATAATATGAAGAAATACTTTTTCTGTTAGTGTTAATTAAATAACATGTAAAACTCTTTTTCTATTTGTATTTATTGTTTGTTTACTATTATTTAATTATTATTGTTATTGGCTAACTCAATTGCCATAAAGTTATACTTTAAAGCAATCAATAAAAAAAAAATAGTTCCGCAGACGCCCCCAACCTTTTTAACATAATATTTTCTACAGGATAACATAAAATATCATAATAAACGAGTTTAATATTAAACAAAAATTTGTCAAATGTAGATTGAATAGCACTAATTGGATTTATGTTTTGGTAGAGTGACATAGAAGAAATGGGTATTTGAAAATGGGGGCGTCTGCGGAACTACACCCATTAATTATCCTCTTATCAACGCATTTCTTTTTTTTTTTAAACCTTTTGTTTCTTTTGACTTGTTCTCTTAAAACTATTTATAGATGTCAGGCAATTTAGGGAATGACCTTTATATAATTTGTATTTTTTAAATTTAGTTTTATACATAAATTGCAATTCTGGAATCCTGGTGCTACTTGTATGGTAGATAACTAAATGAGTACATATTTAAATGTATTAAGTTTTACATTTGTTTATTTAATTTATTCATTAATAAAAATCATAAATTACTATTTATTTTTATATTTTTGTTTTGTTTTTTCAAGTCATGCGAAAAAGTTTTAGCTTTTTATTTTTATTTTTTATAGTTTCAATGTAAGGTTATATTTTGATATTTATTGTATTAAGGAGTCTTGGAATGTTGATTAGAAAAAAGAAAAATGTGGAAAGAGAAAAGATATAATAAAATAGGAGGAATATTAATAATTCTGTAAAATTCAAATAATTATTTACAGTTATTATGAATTTTTTGTTGTACCATTAAAAAGATTTTTATGTATGCTGTTTTAAGCGGCCCAGTAAATCTAGGAAGCAGTGGTTTTCAATTAAGATTTTCTGTCAGCTCACAGCAATCAAAGCGCTAGAGTCCAGGTAAATGAATTAATATAATTATGAATTGTTTCTAAATCAAAATAGGGTGAATGAGATTTACTGTCAAATTGAAAAAAATAAAATAAAATAAAAAAAAATAGCGATTTAATCAATCAAAATCTTATATTGTAATAATTTCCATTATTAATTACTGATATGATCGTAAGTTGCATCATAATAAAATTATTTTTTAAGTCATCGTATTAGTATAAATCACTTTCAATGTTCGCATGTATACCTTTTCCAACTTTACTTAAACATTTTCCAGAATAGTGTAGTCATTTTCGAGTTATGTTTAATCTATTTACACATTTATTCAACCTTTTTCCATTTTTATATAGACTTTTCCATTTATATTTCAACTTTTGCATTAATATTTAAATATTATCCAATTATGTTTAATCTTTTTCCATTTTATTTTAACCTATTCCATTTATATATCTCCCTTACCTATAAATTTTTAGTCTTTTTCCATTTAAGTTGAACCATTTTTCCAATTTTGTTTAAACTTTTTCTAAAAGGGAACTGGGCCCCTAAATTTTTATGGTAAATTGGAGGAAAAGGGTAATAATCTTCAGACCTTCCAGCATTTATTATTAGATAAATTTATAAAATTTATGAATTTATAAAATTAATAAAGTTATAAAAACGCAATAAAATTCCATCCTTGAGGAACTTGGGCTTATGCCCCTCTCTAAAGATCTTTTTTAATCCGCATTTTTTTTTTTTTTTTTTTTTTTTTTTTTCAAAGTACGAGTTTTAATTGTCTGGACTAGAAATATCTTATTACTTTCCTTTTTTCTTATAACTCAGTAGAACAATGTGTATTTCATTTTTAATGGATTTATTGATTAAGAATAATCAATGATTTATTTTATGGCGTTTTGATAATTGTTATCATTTTTCTTCAATTTCCAATAAGAATTTAGAAACCTAAGTACATCTAAAAAAAAGTTTAAATATAATTGGAAAATTGTTCAACCTAAATGGAAAAATACTAAAGATTTGTGGAAAAGGGTGAAATTAGAATGGGATAGTTTAAAATAAAATGGAATATAACAGCATAATCATTTAAAAAACAAAAATCTTATTAAAATTTCCTTAACGCTCAAATTTTCAATGAAACTTTATATAATATTAAGCTGTATGGGTAAATCTCCGCCTTAAAATTTTAGATTTAGTGAAAACAAGTTAAAATTTATTCCTATCTTTTATTTAGTTAATTGTTTTATAAATATATTCCTTAATGAACAGTTTTTACCTCAGCTTAAGAGACATAACTCTACATGTTTTCATTCCCTCAGAATTTTCTGTTGCTACATTTAATAACTTTCCTTTTATTAAATTTAATAATTTAAAATAATCCGTTTTATATTCTGTTCATACTCTTTTTACAGTTAAAAATCTTCATTATATTCAAGTCTTGATGATTCAATTCGAGTTGATTTAATTTTAGATTCAAGAGCGCTAAGCTCTGTTCTGCGGACACCATCTTTTTTTTGTTATGACGTGCATTAGCAGTTTGCCACATTATGTGATTGCGTTAAATTAAATTAGTTTAAAATCTATAAATGGTACTTACACGTGGTAATGAAGGTGACTAAAATGATCCATTTCATTTTCCTGTAGCAATGAATATGTTAACGGTGTGGTTGATATTCTCCTCATGTCCTTATTTTTCCTCAGACGTGATATATATATTGTAACTTTATCAGCACGTGGAACAGTTTTCTATTAAGAGAGTATTAAGGCTTAAGGTGGTTAAAATTAATTATTATTTATCAGGTATTGTTTATACCCTTCTAGAACAGTATATCAGGGTCATCATTTAGGAGGCTGTTTCTATGCTCAGGATATTATCCCAGTTAAATCTTTCACTGAGCAGTTGTTTTTTACACTAATCAATAAGTAATCCAATATCATCATTCCTTTGTTTAAATTTTATCTACCTCTGAAGTTAAGGATCGGATTAGGATGGATGAATTAATGGTCACTTCAGTTGGAATTATTTTATTAGAAAACTAGTTTCGAATTTTAAACATTTATGTATTAGTTTCAATCCCGAGTCTTTTTTTTTTTTGTCACGAAACGGCCTTACAGAACACTTGAATATCATTTCCTCTCAACTCTCCCCACACATCCCTCCCTCTTCTTCTCCTCCCACCTCTTCTTCATTCTTTCAGAATGCATTCTTCTTTCTTCCTCGCTCTATACTCTCCTCCCCCTCACCTCCTTGGTACCCACAAGGACCTTTATTTCCTTTAGTTTTTCCCTATATCTATTCCTATCCAAACAGTTCTGACTTGAAATCCCAATTTCCCCGTTTCTTTCTTCATCTGCCCGATGTACCCCCCAACCCCTTTATACCCCCACATTTTCCCAAAGATCTTCCTATTTATTCTGCTCTGGTTCATCCTGACCATATGACCGTGGAAACGTAGCCTCCTTAACCTAATGTCCGTTTCCAGGTCATCCATTTCTCTGTTAGGCCTCAGCCTATATCCTTCCGTTAATATTATTGGCCCATAAATTTTCCTCAACATCTTCCTCTCTACTCCCAAAAGTTTCTTTAAGCTAGGAAGAGAAGCGGTCTCTGTTCCATACAGAATAACTGGCTTGACAACCGTGTTGTAGTGCCTAACCTTGGCTCTTATTGAAAGACCCTTTTTACAGTATAGACTACGGGTGGCAAAGCTGAGTCTTTCCATCTTAACCAACCTCTCCTCCATTCCCCTTTTCTCGGACCCATTACTACAAATAATCTCTCCCAAATACTTGAAGCTATTTGTGACCCTGATTTCCCTATATTTTGTTTTAACTGTTTTTTCCCGAAATTTGGTTTTATTCATTTTTTAGCTCAGTCAATAGTTTTAGAGCTAATGTGATGTTGGGTCTTTTGCACTTATTCCCCGCATTTCATTTTGAGTTTATTATCATATGTTTATGTTACAAGTAACCTTCTCAAACGTAATAACAGGCTAATGAGAGATGGTTTGATTTTTCCTATTATTAAATAATTAAATTTTAAAAAATTTATTTAATTTTGTAATAAAATATTTTATTAAGAGGGTAGCCAAAAGGAAATAATGTCCGGAAATATTTGTTCGAATAAGTTTTCTTCATGATGTCTTTGTCGCCATAAGAATTCACACAAATAAGAATCTACTGTAGCGGTAGCTACTGAGCCTAACAAATATTAGTTTCACTAATTATTTTTTGTGCTTACGGACTACTTTTATATGTTGCGATGGCAACCAGTTTTGTTTAAAAAGGATTGATAATGTTATTAATTGTAACCTCCTAAGTTTTGTTTGTTTATTTGTTTATTTCGTTTAACGTCACATTATGCTGCTATGGCTAATCAGACGAGGTCCTAAGTTTTGTTTTATCGTTATAAAATAAAGTTTATTTTTGTTCTGTGTTGTTTTGAACACGTAGTTTTTGTCGAGACCTTCTGGTTTAGATTAAAACTTATCATTCTCGACACTACCATTGTGCAATTATTTATTTTTGTTTTTGTAATTTGTTTGTTTTTTTATTTAATTATTTAATAATAGCAACAATTAAACGATCTCTCATAGACATGTTATTACGTTTGGAAAGGTTACTCGTAACTTAAACTTATGATAAACTCGAAAAGAGATGCTGGGAATAAGTGCAAAAGACCCAACGTCACATTAGCTCTATAAGTATTGACTGAGCAAAAAAATGAATAAAACCAAATTTGATTTGCTTTAGTAATGTATAGATGACGAACTTTGAAAGCTTATTTTTTCATTACATAATTAATTGTTTTAATTATAACTGGTGCATGTAAAAATTTTTAATTATTATTGTTTGATTGGTAGTAATTTAAATAAAAGTTATTGCTGTAAAAAATGTTGAACTTTTGATCCAGTTGTAAGTAAAGTAGCAAACGTATACATAAAGTGAAAGTAAATGTAATGCTCTACATATTGGTTTATGATTATTTTTCTGCCGAGAAACGGTCGAGGAAAGCACTAGAAGCAAACGTTTGACAAAAGGTGAGGTAAAAATGATTTTTTTTCTCGAAAAGTATTGATTTTCTATAACGTATATTTCAACAACCGTTGGAAGGACGACACGTATGTATAGGGACAACTTTGTATGAAATTTAATTAGCTTTAGTTTTTAATTTAAACGTATTTTTCTAGAGTTTACCGTTTACGATATATGATCGAAAACCCCAAAAATGGAACCTTCTCCCCTCCCCCCACCGTAAGCTCAACCCCCAGGGGCGGGGACTTATAGTATGTTTACCTTCTGATTCATAGCATAAAATAACATATAAATATGACTTTGTCGCCCAGTGAACGTAGCCGGTGCCGGCAAATTTTTACGGGAACAAAAATTTCAATTTAAATACAGTTTTTCAAAATAATAAAAAAAATAGTAAAAAGTTCAACTGCACAGCTACAATTAAAAAGAAACCTTGAAACCGACCAATGGGAGCTCAAATGTCAAGGTTTTTCTGGAATTGTAGCTGTAGAGTTGTACTTCTATCTTTATGAAATAGGCCCCTGGTGTCAATTTAAAAATGGGTTCATACGTTATATAGTGGACTAAATTAATTGTCAAAGGGCCTGGGATCATTAATTGAAGTATGGAGTTCCCGGTATTCAAAACCTCACGGACCGTGTTAATTAAGAGTTGAAACGGTCTAAAAATGCGTCATTTGACACTTAATTTTGAAAATTTTTCCGGGACCCTCCGCCCTACCCCCGGTACTTTTGCCGTCCCGTATGTCGCCCAGTCAAAATTCCTTAAAATATACACTGTTCTGACTACTCCTAACGAAGCCCTCAAGTCAAAAATTATAAAATTCCATGCGCTCTACACCCCACATTTCAGCACTCATTACTGGACTAAAGTTAAACTGTCAACATCACGTCGATTCTTTACAATTACTTATATTTTAAAACAGTCACAAAGTTAGTAATGTCTTAAAATTATATCATTTCGGAAGAGAATTATCACTTGAATCTCTCCTTTTACTATAACCAATCAATGGCCCTCAATGACTACCCTACTCTAAGCAAGTAATAGACTAGACTTTATATGTATTTAGTTTAACCCATTTATTTCAAATGAAATCTTATAATATATTTATTTATTACAAAGCGATTTTTATGAAAACATTGTTAGGATACGAATAGCTAAATAATACATACATGTTTTTGAAGGAAGTTTATTTTTTTGACTCAAAGTATATAATGAAACAGTAAACAGTTAAGTGTCCACTTGAGACAAGCAGATGCAAGTATAAGATTGCACGTGATACAAGTGGACGCATTCGTCACTGCATTCATGATTTAGTCTCTAGTCTTATTTCATCGTTCGGAGAAGTGATAGTTTCTCTAGTGACGTAATTCATTTTTTTTTTAATTAAAAAAAATAGAAATTTTAAAATCGTAATAAAAATTATAATTTTTCAAAATGAGAATGAAGAAGACTAGGTTGTAGGTAGTGCTGAACTAATGAAAAAAAATATCGGACAGACGTTTTGTATTAAAAGGTTTTATCCGAAAAGTGATACCACAATATTCTGATGAAGGAATCTTCTCCAGTGTTGGGTAGGCGAGACGGTGTACTACTCATTTCGTACTAAATCTTTATTATAAGGATAAAATGCTGAAAATTATAATAATTTGCTGAGGTGTTAAAGAAAGCGTTGCACAAATGTTTTTAAAACGGCGTTTTTGGTCACATTTCGCGAAATGGTTGTAGTGTACCGGCTTACCGCCTCGCCTTCTCAAGCTGCGCCTTATTCTAACATCTTCAAGCGCACGTACTTCAGCCTCCCTTGTGACATCTCCAGCGATAGTTATGGAAAATCTTCCTCCATCATGTGGTGAGATTAAAAAAGATAAGATTTGTATAAATCACTTTGTTCTGACTAATTACAAAGTTTATATTTTTTATGTTTCCATTTTTATGGCTTCATAAGAAAAATAATTGTATTTTAAAATTATAATTTGCTCTCTTATATTTAGACCTACTTATTAAACCTATAAATATTCTTCCTTTAAATTATTACTAAAGGCTAGGCATACTTCTGGAACTATTTTTCCAGTGGTCAAGCTGGAATACCTATCGCACGCATTGCAGACCACTTTCTTCCAAAGATGGATAAATAACTCACTTTTAATAGATATTTACTTGAATATGTTCGCTTCAAGACGAAAAGAAGAGTGACAATTAATGATTATGATGTAATCAGGAAATGCGATACGTAATTTTGTTTCTTCCTTGAAAAAGCTCGAAATCCATATCGTCGACCCGCCCACTATTTTATCCAACACAATTTTTTTTTTTTAATTTAGGTTTTCACTATTTTATAAAAGGTATAAAAACTAATGTCAAAGGCGAGTCTATTTGGAAAAAAACGTTGCAAAAAAAACTCAATCTCTCCCTTCTTGGGAAAAACAAAAGATCATGGATATGCCTTTCTATTATCTATCGCTTTACCATTTTTTTATTCAAACCAATATAGCTCCTAAACGGTAGAATTTAGCGGCAATTATTATATTAATAAATAAATGTTATACAAAAAAAACAAAACATTCTCCATTAAATTTCTGACAAAGGATCTGTCGTCAATTGTTACATCCAAAGCTACACGAAAATATAGCGTAAAGTATAGATCCCAGCCAAAAGACATATCTCTGCCAAAATAAATGTTGCCATCGTCAGTCAATTGAATTTAAGTTGACGCTACAATTTGACAAGAATTTTTCGAATTGAGGGGACTGATGTGTTGATAACCGCACAACTGTCTAGATATAGTAAATGTTCTCAAATATACAGTCTGATAACGGTTTAAAGTGGAAACTAACTTCAAGTATTTGAAAAATTCGAAATCTCACGTGAATATTTACCTTAATCTTTATTGATCCGAAACTCTCATTCATTCGTTCATTCGGCGCTACACAACTCGCCAAGTCTTGTATATCGAGTCTTGGTCTCCTGTATCAGCTTCCAACAATTGTCTCGATCCTGCGCGGGACAGTGGGGCGAAACGGTGTTTTTTTCTGGACATCTAATTTTTAGCCTCTAAAAATTATGTCATCGACTTCAAATTTCATTTGGGTAAGTTTTCAAGGGTGTAGAATTCGAATCTGAGGTCTATTTTCTCCCATCATTTTACGATTTTGCTCTGTTAACCAATGTGTTTCCAAAAAAATCTAATTTTCGTTTGTTCGTATTTTGATTCCAGGTATATTACTTTCTATGATTTTTTCATTGAAAAAATCAACCGCCATCGCCGGCCACACCATCACTCCATCAAAGCCAATGCCTTCCTCTGCGTATCGTTCCATAAATCGCCACTGTCAGTATTTTCTTTTTGCAGGTCATTCTCAGCCATCCGAACAACGTGCCCCGCCCATCTCAACCTACCGAGTTTCATAAACTGGACCACATCAATTTCTTTAAACAATCTTTGAGCTCCTCGTATGTACGGCGTCTCAATACCGGACCACCTTCACGGCTCCTAAGATTTTACGCAGGATCTTCCTCTCAAAAATTTTCAATTTCTGCTCACCTGCTTAAGAAACAGTCCACGATTATTGCTTTGTATAGAAGGATTTTTGTGTCCTTATTTCTCAGTATTTAGAAATATAACTAATTTTTATAATTTTTATTAAGTCCGCAAATTTCATCGAATAAACATTAAGTGGTGTGAGATGGAGGTAAAATAATAAATAAGGCATAATATCAACAAAAAATTATGTTTTATTAATTTTACAAACTATTTGTACATTCCTTTTTAATAAAAATATTATCAAGATGTATCAATGTGAAGTTTAAAATATTTGATGTATTTATTCTGCAGGTGGGACCATTCTCATCCCTTCAAAGTAACAGCAGGGTATCCACTCTAGAACATTTGAATTAAAAAAATTAATTTATCTCAAAACCAATTTTTTTTATAATTTATTTTATATGGAATTTGTATATTATATACTCAAGGTCTCAACCCTTCAGTTTAGTAAATCATAAAGTATTTTAGGATTATTTTGTGATAAAGGTGATATTTACTACGTAGATTTCGCTTTCCTTCGACACAATCATTTTCCGCATCCATTTGACATTGATTTCCAAAAATTTTTTCTTCCCAGAGGTGAGACTTCGAGGTATGACAGTAAACTTGCCGTTTACCGCAAACAGGGCGGTACAACAAATAACAAAACCTAGGTTCGCAGTTTTCGTGTTCTTCTTTATGAACTACTAAGTGTGCTAAGCCTAAACATAAAATAAAAATAAAAATTCTTGATTATAATTCTTCACATTTTAAAGTAATATTACATTTAGGGGGCGGACCAGTACGCAGTTTTCAAATCAAAAAACGAAACTGATAATTCTAGGCAGTGGATTTTAGACAATTTAAATTTAAAATTTCTTGAACATTCAGCTATAAAATAATTGATTGTTGCATAGATATTTAATTGATATTCAGATCGCATGTTGAATGTCTTAGGTTTAGCCTTATTTTTTTCTTATGATAAAAAACATAAATAATTTAAGGAACTGCCCAATTTTCATACAATAAAGTATTATGCTACTTACAAGCATTTACTGCCAAGAGTAAAAATAGATACCTCATGTTAATGTTACAACTGATGAACAATATGACACTGGTTCTGTTTATAAGTGTGTTCAAACGTGATTTAGTCAACTTTTCCTTTAACATCGCGGCAACATTACGAAATCCATTTGAAAAACTGATAATTTTTTATTTTATGTTACTTCGTAATACATGTGGAATCTTAATAGTATAGATTTATTATGACTTAAAAACATAAATTTTCAAAAAAAAAACAATATTAATAATGGATTTGATTTGTTAACTTTAACATAAGTTATAAAAACCCTTATGTTTTTAAAACTTTATTATTGACTTTCAAGCAAAGATTTTTTTTTTTTAAGCAATAGAAATGATTCCTAAGTGTTTTATTCCTTTGTCGTAAACTTGCAATCTCCTATACTACCATATCCTTTCACAATATTCCACTAATCCCTGTTGAACAGATCTGCTACCTAGGACTCCATCTAGACAAACATTTAACTTGAAATCCACATACTAGACTAAAAAGATAAGAAACTGCTCGAGGTCTTTGACTTCTTCAACATTTACAAAATGAAAGTTCAAACCGTCCTGAATCCTGGTGCTACACTGGAGGGCTTGAGATGTCATATACCTCTCCAGCATAGCACCAGGATTCACAACTGTCCTGGAATCTTAATAGTATAAATTTTTCATTCATAAATTGCCTTTATAAATTATCTTAATTCTCTTACAGTTATTCTTCTCATACCTTTTTTATACTCTTGCAATTTTATCATATCTTTTTGTTTGTTTTCTTTTATTCTAGCCCTGATGAAGATTTGCAATGCAAGTCAAAACATTGGCATTAAACATTTAAATTAAATTTTAATTGCTTTGTTCTTGACTGCATACCCCAACCAACAACCTACATCTTAGAAACATCTCAGTCAACAAATAACCCATCATTAAAAAAGTATACATACTAATTCATTAACGTTTATCAATACTTGCTTTAATCACAGAATAGAGAGCTTTGGTGATTACTGTTTGAGGAAGCAAACTCACTTCCGGGTTGTTTCACTAAATAAATAAATAAATTTAACAAAATTATTATTATTTTTCTTAAACCAAGAGTTTCCATTGGAACAAGTGCATGCTCCGATTATTTGCTTTTGAATTAATAGCTAATATTAGGTTAAGCCAAATGTGTTTTTAAAGAATATAAAATTTGTTCTTGCAACCATTAAAAATCGTTAGACCTCTTCAGATCTCAAAATAGTATCCTCGAGTGCCCTGTGAAAAGGAATAAAAGGAAAGAGAGAGTGTATTTTTAAAAATTGAAACCATTTAATCAATTCTCAAAAAAATGAAAACTAATTTGTCGGGAAGGAGTGGTCAAAGTGGTCCTTCGGCTGTCAAAGATCGTCAGATCCTGGCAGATCTCAAATTAGTATCCTTCAGTGGTTTTTTGTGAAAGCTAAACGTTCTTATGTACTCAAACTAGGGCAGAAAAGACAAGTTATCCTACAGGCTACTAAACTATTCTACACAGGGTGGGAAGGTCGTCATTGCTTGTTTCCTCCATAAAATAAATAATAACCCGCTCAGGTGTGATTTGGTTTCATAACCTTCTATACCAGGCTTTCACTAACATCACCACTATTCTTCCTGGTCTTATGTGAGTATATACATATATATTTTATAGTAGTATACATATACATATATATTTTATAGTAGTATATATATATATATATATATATATATATATATATATATTTTTTTTTTTTTTTTTTTAAACAAAAGACAGTAATGTTCAAAAATATTTATTTTTTAAATTCAAATATTATCAGTCAGTAATATATTTGATGTAACAATAACAATTATCATCATTAATATACATTTTAAAATTATATAAAAAATATGAAAATAACTAAATCCACACAATTACAGGTCAATATTTCTTAAATATATTGATTCAATACACTTTGTTCAACAAAAGACTAGAATACTTATAATATTAAACAGATTTTAAAACATAATTTTTAAACTGTATTATAGTATTTAAATGCGTTTTGAACAGCTGATACAAATTATTTTAAATCAACGTCATGGATAAAATAATAACAAATTTCAAATCAAATTCACAGCCAAATTAAAACAAAATTACTTATATAACAAACATATAACTGAAATTAAAA
The DNA here is from genome assembly GCA_003667255.2 of Euschistus heros. Taxonomy (NCBI): domain Eukaryota; kingdom Metazoa; phylum Arthropoda; class Insecta; order Hemiptera; family Pentatomidae; genus Euschistus; species Euschistus heros. The sequence continues at coordinate 2,536,281 of RCWM02000033.1, forward strand.
TATTACATTAAAAAAAAAATTTTTGAATATTCAATTTAAGGCGAATTTGAGATCCTTTTTGAATCACTACAGAAATAAAAACATTTTATCTATCAACATTTAAAGCAATATTTGTTATAAGTTTGTAAGTTTCATTTTATGTGTAAGATGTATTACAAATTAATTCTATAAAATTAAATTAGCAAATTGTATTCTATAAAATGTCTAATCTTATGAATTTGTGGGTTTTGGTCGGATTATCACATAACAGGTCATTGCAGATTAACATTTTTAAGCTATTCATAAATTTAGGATTGTATTACAATTTAAACAAATTAAAAAAAAGTAAAAACTTTTGAATTACAGGAATAACATTTAAATTCAAAATACAGCTAACTGAACAAAATTTGAGAGATTAGGAACGAAAACATGATTGTCTTTTTTATTGATTCGACAACTCAGTTAGGTTCGAAATGAAAAGTTAAAATATACTTTGACTAATAAAGGTAATGTTTTTAATATTTTTTGGGTTCCATACTTGGCATGTTTTTAATTCATTTGTACTATTAACTTTTATCAATCAAGGCTCTTAATGAACTAGTGTATTTGAATTTTCAAATACAAACCCAAATTTACATGAGTTCTGTAAGTTAGTATCAATCCATGTTTTATTATAATTAAAACAATAAGTTTAGAATAAATAGAAAAAAAACATTCCAAAAATAGATTGAATGGAAGGATGGAACACAGCTGGTGAAGAGAATTGATTAAGATAATGGTGAAAAATAAATATCATTCAATATAAAACAAAAATTTTGAAAAAAAAAATAAAATTTTTATCAACAAACTCAAGAGTAGTTTAGAAAAACTAAGGGCCCGAGAAATTCATAACAGAATACTTATGGAAATTATTTTTTATACACATCAGATTACCAAAATATTCCATTTAAGGAAGATCTTGAAAAACATCAGACTGATCACTACACTTGATTTTCACCACCTCAGATAGTTAAAGAAGTAGAAAAATATGTATTGATTTCATTTGATAAATTTTTAAGTTGGACTGAATAACCAGATTCATTTCTTTTGAAAGAATCTCCAAGATTTTTTTTAAAAGAAGCTTAAGCTTTCAAAACATGAAATATATATACAAGTCTATATTCTGATGACACTAAAATTCGATACCATTTCATAAATGCGCAATACTTTTTAAAAAATCAAACCTAATTAAAATGTTCTACATTAGACAGAACTTTGGGTCATTATTGTTTTCTCATTGAAGCAAGTTTGTTGATGATTTTATTTGCTTCATCGTAGTATGGGCTCGTTTCAGATCTGACGGAATCCATATAAGCTGTTAATTTTGGTCTTCCCTTCAGGAGATCGTAACCACATAGTTCTGAAATGAAAAATTCAGCATCAAAAAAATTCTGCAAACTTTTGTGATTTATTTATTTTTGATGTAGCACATTAAAATATAATAAATATCCATCACAATATGATTTCGTCATCTGTAATCATGATTTTATTCAATGTTCATAGTTGATTCAGCTATTCATAGTCAGTAATGGGAATTCTTAGAGTAATGGTAAGATAATGGTTTCAGAGATATGAATTTGTTAAAACTGTATACAATAGCTAATTATAAACTACAAATACACTCTAATACACACATATAATATAATATACAAAAATCTCTTATAACTGAATAATAAGAAAAAAAAATTATAATATTCATATTTCAGACTAGAGTTACCATATTTTTTTTTGTTTAAAAATTGGGCTAATAATGTAATTACTATGGCTGTAATATATGCATTTACATATTTCTCGTTAAAATCTTGTTCTCACTCCTCTCAAATACTATTGAATATTACTTGACTTTTCTTCTTTCCTTTCTCCCTAGCATCATTCCATTATCCACCAAGATACATTATTTGTGAACCGTTTATTTCTGTACTCTTTAAATGACGAAAAACATTTTTGTACTGACGAAAGATCTTGTTAGAAAGTATGTATGTGAGTCCGCAATTGAGACTTGTAAATAGGTGATGTAGATGTTTTATATTATGTTTTTTTGATAAAGTTATGTCAGATACTAAAAGGTTTTAAGCATTAAAGTAAGGTTTCATAACATCATAACAATAAAAAAAAACTGTGTTTAAAGTTTGAACTTACTGCTGGGCTGTTCCAACTCCATTACTGCTAGGAGATCAGCAATAGTCAGCTTATCCCCAAAAAGAAATTTATGATTACTATTCAACCACACCTCTTCCATCAGGTTGCAGCTTGAAAACATTAAATCTCTGAACCTCTCTAAAGTACTTTCCAATGGGTCTTCTCCAGTTACCATAGGTTCCAACCACTACAAAAGAGTAATTAAGATAAAATCCATCAAAGCATTCTAAAACTTGATAGCTAAAGGTTTCATAAAAGCTTTTAATCGAAACAAATCAATTTCAATATCAATAAATTATTCAATCTATACCAATATCTAAAAGATCTCAATATTCAAATAATTTTAATGAATACATTTATAATATATGAGGCCTAGAATTCTAAATCCGGCCAAGTACATTTTTGAAAAGTTTTAACAGGTTGATCGACAAAGATCGATTGTTGGTATTATCAAACAACAGGCCTTATTTTTGTATGGTCATTTTCAATGTGATTAAACTAATTTTAGGAGAAAACCTTCCATGATAAAGGATAATCTAGTAGATAAACTATTTTACAAAAATCTGGTTATTGGATTTGGCTGGTTTTGGAATTCTAGGGCTCACATGTTAAAATTATTTGTACAACTTTATGCGCAAGTGGTTTGAAGTCTTGTCAAAATGCATAAAATGCTGAATTTGTAACCAGTTTAGATATTTGACTATCGTATCAATATTTTTTAAAATAACTATAGTTAAATTTCTTTATTGGTCATAAGAAAAAAAACATCGAAACTAATGATCTAGATAAAATCTGAAATATATGTATTAAATTACATTAATGAAAAAAATAACAGAGTATTTTCATATAGAATAGGACGTTCAAAGGGATCAGTCAGAAACTTTATGACTGCTCCCTTTCTTTTATTTTCCGTTTTCCATCTGGCATTTTTCTGTTATATCTTTATGGTTTTGTTTTTTTATTTAAAAATTAATTTTTACTTATTCATAACTTTGTTTTTACAATTTATTTAACTCCCTTTTTTTTATGCAAAAATTTTTTTTATTTATTTATAATTTTTTAAATTATTTTATCTTTTTTTTTTTTGTCTCTTTTTTTATCTTATTTGTTTTAATGTATTTTATTTTTAACCTCTCTTTGCATACAATAATATCAATTCTTTACGTACAATAATTTATATTATTTATTAACCATGTTATATTTTTTTTACATTTTTTCAGATAATTTCAAATTGCTTAACATTATTATTTTTCATTCTATTTTATTTATCATTTGTTTTTTATCCTTTCCCTTTTTTTATTTCTGTATTAGACTAGCCAAAACGTTGGTAAACATATAACCTATTTTTTTGTTGCGATATCCTACTCTACATAATATTCATCCAGTCATTCAAAAAAGCTTTTCAATTAGAGTGTTTTGGTTCAAAGTAATGAGAAATATTATTTTGTCTATAACTATACTCTCATTGAGGATTAATTTTATTTAAATTAAAAATCGATATACCTATCAATCTATTCCAATTTTTCCAAATAAAACCAACAGGCAATTTTTTTTCTCAGAGCAATAAACATATAGTTTACTGAATAATTAGAGAAAATAATTATTTCTAAAAAAATAAATTAAAAAACCCTTATGTTTTTCTTATTTTCCACAATAAACAGATAGAAATATTAGTAGTGGACTTAATAAATACAATATAACACTTCTACAATATACACAATATAATCGGCTTGTTTTTTACTTTTTCAGTCTTTTAAATTCTTTATGATGCAATTTAAGAATTATTTAAATCTGCATGCATATTTACTCAATCCAAGGGGTCACGATCTATCTCCAAGGACACAAGAAATGATACATGGAGTTAAGAAAAATAAAACAACAGGTAATCACTCTTTTATAAATTTTAGTTTAACACAAAATAATTTCCAGCTATTGAAGTGAATTTTATTTAGACAATGTACATGAATCATTTTAAATTAAAATCATGAATTTCTGATGAGGCTTTGTTTGGTTTACATTAAAATAAGCATGTTGTAAATAATGTAACAATAAAAAAAAAAATACAAGCATCCAGTCTTTTTTGTACTTTAGTAATTATTACAGCTTCTGAAGAGCCTCCCTTGTTTGTCTTTACATAAAATAAAAATTGATCAATCAATTTCTTCAATTGCATGAAGTTTATATAAAATAAGTATAACAGGCAAAATTAAAATTCTACACTAGGAAATAATTGAAATGAGTACTTGAATTTTAAACGTGAGCCCACATGGTAGGCGTAAACCAAGATGTTGCCATTCAATAAATTCATCCAGTTTGGCTTGAGCTTTACTTTCCTTGGGATACCAGTGGTCAGGAACATTCTTTTCACGGGACAAATAACGGAGTATACCAACACTGTAAAAAGAAAAGTTCAGGTATGAACTAACAAGGGAAAAATGGCTCTTTATTTATATTGATATCATGGATGATAATCGTTCATGAATTTGTTTCCGAGGTGGGACTAATAGAACGGAGATCAATGTATATAAAACTATAACCAGAAGGGTTGTGAAAAATGGAAGTAAGATTTGGGTGATTACAAAAGAGTGTTAAAGAATATTAAGAGTATGGGAAAGAAAAGAAAAGAAGGATACAGTTGTACATAATTTAGGTTGTTTTATCTTTTCATGTATGATTGATTTTTTTTTTCTGTAGGCAATTTTTGATATAGGCAATATGTGCCGTTATTACAATAGTATTTGATTTGTAAGTAATATGGTCAGACAACTGTACCCGTAATTGTGCATTATTATTCTTGGGGGATAATTAGTCCCAAAACAAAGTTTATTTTCAATTCATTTCATACATGGCCTTATCTCTGAGAACGGAAACTGGTGAACCAGAACAAATAGTGAAATGGAAGAAATGTTTAAATGATCAGATCTGGTGTCCTTCTTTTGAACGAACCAGTTGAGATGGCTGAAATATCTGGAGAAGAAACTTACAGATCTGGAGGAGGAAGAATGACTGATGGAATGAGGCAATCCACACTTGAAATGGAAGGATAGTTTGGAAAAGATGATGGGAGAGATGGGAGTCAGAGGTAGGAGGAAACTTATCCAGTAGAGGGAGGGGAGGAGCAATATTGTGGAAGAGGACGAGGCCCTTACAGGACTGAAGCACTAGGGTGTTAAGAGTTAATTAAGTTCAATTACAGAACTTAGCATATCAATTCCATAAACTGAAGTAATTTTTAACTTATAATTAGTCTAATGAACAAGCAGAATCCAAGTATAAAAATGTTTTCAGAGCTACGTCAATTTATATTTTTGGAAATACTGTGTAAGAGAGACAGACCTAGATTTGACATCATCAACAGTAAACTATTAATCATATTTTCAATACTAATTTTCCTTAAATATTTTCAATTAAAAAAAAAAAAAAAAAAAAAGAAGAAAATTTCTAAGATGATCTAACTGAGACATCAGGGCAGAAAAAACACCTAATAATAACTTACAGTAATAATGTCCAATAAATAAAAATAATAGACCTATACATCAAATGATAAAAATATGCTGAAATAATGGTAAAGAATAAACGGCAAAAACAAATGGAAAGCTGTCATCATCGAAACAACAGAAAATAAGGTAATAATAAGCAAGCCTGATTGTATAATGTGAATATGCACTTTGATTAAAGTTAGGAAAACAGAGCTGTAAATCGTTTAGAAGGGAAACGTAAGTTAAACAGAAAATCTCTCCATCACACTCCAATGTAAATGCTACAATTAGTTATTCCCTCAAATAAATTTTTAAATAATTTAGTGCTTACCTTTCTCTAAGTTTAAATCCATTATCATCAATAGCAGGAACTTGACCCATAGGATTTACTTTCAGAAATTCTTCACTTTTATGTTCAACTGTTACAATTAATTCATGTATTATATAGATCAAAATTGAAAGTAGCATAAATAATAAAATTTACTTACGCTTTCCCAGCTTTATTGGCTTTGGTTCATACTTTATACCATTTAATTTCAAAAATAAAAAAATTGCACGAGAAGGCTGAGACATAAAATCAAAATAAAACTTTAAAGTCATTATCAAGAAGTGATAAGAGCGGAATACAATGATAAGTGAAGGCTTTAACGAACTAACCACTGGACAAGATCCCAAGGGACAAGTAGATAAGCGATACAAGTAGGTATAGGCCTTTTTAACAGAGACAAACCGGGATAGTCATGTTTTAAATAAAAGTTAAGCCTGTGGAACTTTTAATATGACTGATCCAGTCCAATCACTAGAGTCAGTTACGAGTGTTAAGTATTTGGATGAGTGGTTGCCTGAGAAATCGTCTGCTGTTTTGGGACTGGAGAAAAAATCTCGAATTTCTCACTTCATATAGAATTGGACAATCTGCCCTCTTCCTACTCTACTCTAAATACTTATAGTCGTTAAACTCAATAAAAACAAACGGTATTAGTTGAGTTTAAACAAGTGATGTGCGGCAAAAGAATTTCAGCAGAGATCTGAAAAAGAATCATCTCAGCGAATCGTTGTTATGGACTCCTCTCAAACTTATCTAGCAGACTTTTCTCGCAGCTCTCTAAGGTCTTCCTGTACAAAACCCACATTCGCCCTGTTTTGATTTATGGTTCTGAGCCCTGGACCACTGCAAAAGGCGGATGAAAAAGACCTTATTTTTAAAAGAAAATACTTCGCAGAATCTACGGGCCCGCATAAGAGAATACGGACAATGGAGAAGGCGTAGTAATTAAGAAGTATATTGTCTCTGTATTGCAGTGTGGCAGGTTATTATAGGTCCATTAACGTAAGGGATATGACGGCAACAGCACAGAATAGGGACGCGTGGCGATTGCTGCTGGAGGAAGCCAAGACTCCTTTGCGGGTTGTTGTGCTAAATTAATAATAATAATTAGTTGAGTTTATCAAAGGGCAATGTATCAGCGCACCATTGCCATATCCACATTGTTGTATAGTCATCAGTGTTCACATTAACTTCAGTCTTCTTACTTTTTTCTCTTCCCCTACCTAGCCTTTTCAGGCATACGGGGTTTTCGCAGCAGCGGGTTTAACATATGGGGTTTTATGTATGCCGCTGTTGACAATAAAAATCTTTATTTACAATTTTTTATTTGTACATGTTTTTTTTTTTTGGGACAATTTATTTGTAGGTAACAATCCTATGGTACACCCCGGCAATGCTTTGCACGCCTTAGCGACCGCACCTTCTTTTATTATCTGTGGTCCAGCCCTCCTGGTCCACAGCGTCCGTCCGGTCCCACTCCAGTCCTCATGGTCGCTGGTCTTCTTCTTCCTCTGGTAGTAACTCGTCGACCGCGGGGATGGGCCTTCCTAAGTTGTGAAGTGCATAGGGCCCACCACTTCCTTCCACCCGTAGATGAATTCCCTGAAGTGGGAATAATTCTCCTCTTCCATCAATCGGGAGAAGTCCGCTTCGACGAGGGCGTAGATCCCGGTTTTTCTCGACAGCCTGGCTCGGTGCTCTTCCATAAGACCACGTGCTCGGCAGTTTCAGGGACTGCACAGGTCGGGCACCGGGTTCATTTAGCTTTACCCGAAACCCTCCATGTTCTGTGAGGATCTGCGAGTCCCAGTAGTCGGGGAGGACCTATCTCGCCATTAATCTTGATTGGATGGTGTGGAAGAACTTTCTCAAAGTGATGCCCTTCTGGCATGCCACCCACCGCCCATTCCACTCTTCTATGGAGTCCTCTCTTAGTATCTTTTTCCATTTGTTAGGTGTCTCGCCGATACGTTCTCGGAGTCCCTCCGGTAGCGCGTCCAGCCCCTGCCTCTTCACTTCTCCTCCTTGAGGAAGAGGTTCAGGGGTATCGCTCCGGCCAGCACCTGCACTGCCTCATACGACACTGTTCTATATGCCTTCGTGACCCGTAGCAGAGCCAGTCGCTGTATTGTGACCAGTTTCCACTTCTGCTGCTGTGCGAGGTTTTCGCTCCACGCAGGGGATGCGTACCTCAGTATATCCAAGACCACACATTCAGTCTTCTTACTAAACGACGCTATGGCAAAAACATTTTGGCAGTTTGATGCTAATAAACATCAAACGTTACATTCCTCCTTCCAATGAACTCTCCTCCCAAAACCGAAACTTCGGTCAGACCGAACATAATCGTTCTATTTAGGTCTTGCTGTACCACATCGATGTTTTCTATTTAGTTCTACGATAGTTAGTTTTTTCTTCTATTTCTGAATTTCTGAAAAAAAATTACTGTAGTCCATTTTAACCGTCGCAATGTTGTTATTTTGATTACTTTTACCAGATGTGTTACCAAAAATATTCTGCTTAATACTTCGAGTTAATCTTTTATCCACTTGATCATTAATCTATAGTATCTACTAGTATGATCATTACATTGTTATTACAAGATGGTTTGATCTTTAATCCATGTGGCACTGTTTCACACCCATAAAGAACCGTAGAAAAGAGAATCCTCCAATAAATTCTATTTTTTAAATTTCTGGAAAGTAGGCGCGAACTAAGTGATGAGACTGAAAAATAGCAAGCGTACTTTTTGAGATTATTTCTTCATGTATGTATAATAAACTTCTCTATATGTATTCTCCGTTATCTTCGAAAATGGTATTATGGGTGGTGGAGGCAAGAGCTCACGATGAACTTGGGTAACGATCCATTGAAATAGTTATCGGTTTGCTTTCGCTGGCGAATAATTTAGTCTTATAACTATGCTGTTCAGAGAGGATCATTTGGTGGGTGGCCAGGGTTATATAATAATAATGGTTAGTTATGATGTTCAAGTTTCCTTAGGAGTAGGTTAGGTAGTAGGCGATTAGGGCTCATGCCTAGGGTACACCTGGCCATCCATGCTGCCTATTTTCACTGTTTATTTTTCTGAGACATGATCTATTATCCAATTTAATCAGGGTTGTACTAAATTTAATAGTTTTATATCCACCCTGCAGTACTTAATCCTCAGCATAATCAACCACAGTACTTTATTGTTCAAATTATCGTGATGTAGGTTCAAATTAAATAAGTAGGTAGCGATGTTCAAACTGAAGATGAAGGTGCCCTTGAACATTGTACAGTGCAGCATTGGAAGGAAAGGAAAGAATTATAATTTTTTTTTTTTTGAAAAGTGATAATTTTTTTTTAAGACATCTCATATATGTAGTACATACAAGCATTAAATCCGTAACTGTTAAATAGAAAGGTGAAATAACAGTATCCTATGTCAGAGCAATCAATTAACTTAAGTTTTTAAATTGATAACTATTCTTTTGTTACTGCAGTTTAATCTGAAGCTGAAAAACTTAAGTGCAAGCAATTAAACTGTTGCCAATTTTAATATGTTTTGTTTTGGTGTACAAAATGTTCATCAATGCTTTTTGCTATATAAAAATCAATTAAGATACTTTGAAGAGCTCAGTGATTTGGAACAACAGAGGCCAAGGCAAATGCAGATCTTGAAGTCCATGTGAGACCCCAAGAGAATAGGAAGCATCTTACAAGGGGACGTTTGCAGTTGTAACTCACAGATTTGAATGCCGATTTTGTGTGGGTAGTAGGGACCTATAATAGTGCAAAACTAGAGTTATAGCCGCCAATGGGCATTAGGAGCCGAGTAAAAAAATAAAATATGAAAATCACGTTTTATTTTTTTTCTCAGCTCTAAGTCAAGATAAGAGAAATGATTCTTTCACGTTTAATTGTAGTTATGTATGGTATTTTAAATAAAAATACTTTCGTTATGCTCAAAATACTACCCGGCTTTAGAGTGCTCAAAACCTCCAAAAAAAATGACAAAATTCCAAGGAAATCCGCTGTAAATCAGTGGAAACTTTTTTTCATGAACAACTGACCTCAAATCTTGATTTAGCGCACCATAAAACCCTTATATGTGAAATTTTATAAAAATAAAAAAATATTGATTTTTTTCCCCTTTCGAGGAAGTTAGAATTTTGAAGTTGAGATTTCATCAACATTTTCTACCGGTCATAACAACTGCCGTGTTCAAGCGATTACAACAATAATAGCATCACTAGAATCAGCATACATTCTGCCTTTTATCCATGCATATAACATTGGATTTATTCCCGATTTTAGTTGACAAAAACTGATGTGAATGAAAAAATCCAAGGTCAGCTATAACTTGAGATATTTCAATAAGGGGAAATCCTACAACCTCCGGACTTGGGCTAAACTATGCAGTTTTAAGGCTTCTAGATGACCTTAAAATTTTGTCTTAATCAGTTGCGAAACATGTGAGATAGCGTACATTATTTACATTTTTTCAGAAATTGACCCCCCTTGCCTTCTAAAATCCTACAAAATTTTAAAGGTAAACAAAAATTATTTTTGATTTCGACAAAATTAAGTTTCTACATGTTTTTTGAGATGAGGAATCTGGAAATAATACCAGTTTTTTGTTTAAAAATTTTCCTTACCTATATTATATAAATAAGACGTTTTAAAATGACATATTTTTATTTCGAATTACTTAGAAATCCTAAGATTGAATAATCTAAAATTAATATCAGGTTTTGGTTAAAAAATATTTTTTTTTTTTTTTAAATGGTCTTATTTGAAATTGTGTAAAAACTAAAATAATAATAGAAATAGATCATTTTAAAACGTCTTATTTATATAATACAGGTGAGGAAAATTTAAACAAAAAATTGATATTATTTCCAGATTCCTCATCTCAAAAAACATGTAGAAACTTAATTTTGTCGAAATCAAAAATAATTTTTTTTTTACCTTTAAAATTTTGTAGGATTTTAGAAGGCAAGGGGCAGTCAATTTCTGAAAAAATGTAAATAATGTACGCTATCTCACATGTTTCGCAACCGATTAAGACAAAATTTAAAGGTCATCTAGAAGCCTTAAAACTGCATAGTTTAGCCCAAGTCCGGAGGTTGTAGGATTTCCCCTTATTGAAATATCTCAAGTTATAGCTGACCTTGGATTTTTTCATTCACATCAGTTTTTGTCAACTAAAATCGGGAATAAATCCAATGTTATATGCATGGATAAAAGGCAGAATGTATGCTGATTCTAGTGATGCTATTATTGTTGTAATCGCATCAACACAGCAGTTGTTATGACCGGTAGACAATGTTGATGAAATCTCAACTTCAAAATTCTAACCTCCTCGAATGGGGTAAAAAATCAATTTTTTTTAATTTTGATAAAATTTCACATATAAGGGTTTTGTGGTGCGCTAAATCAAGATTTGAGGTCAGTTGTTCATGAAAAAAAGTTTCCACTGATTTACAGCGGATTTTCGTGGAATAAAACGTGATTTTCATATTTTATTTTTTTATTTGGCTCCTAATGCCCATTGGCGGCTACAACTCTAGTTTTGCACTATTATAGGTCCCTACTACCCACACAAAAATCGGCATTCAAATCTGTGAGTTACAACTGCAAACGTCCCCTTGTTAGTTTTATACATTAGATATTGATTTAATTTGTTTATAGGGGTCCAAGAATCGATAGAAGGATGTAGATAACAAGATTCTGACCTTCTGGTCATTATACTCCTTTCCAGAGAACATCATTTCAACATTTATTTCTCGTCTGTTCCTCTACCCTCAAAAATTCTTTCCCTCCTGAAATCATACTCCTTCCCTAGAGTCATTTAAAACTCTCTTATTTCAGCTTCTGCCTCTCTTATGGATGTCCAGTCAGATATCTAATAGCGAAATAATTTTGTACAATTTGTAAGTAGTTGAGTTTATTACATATAAGCTTAGAGGTAATTTATACATATTTATGTTTACTTTATTGATTTTAATATAATATATTTTTAAAAAATTTCATTTAATTACTTATTCTACATATATCATACTTATCATTTATTAGTTTGTATTTATTTTTGATAAATGTTCATGTAGTATAATTTTAATTAAAATTTTTGTATTGTTATTTTTAATTTTTGTCTGTAGGCATATCATGTGCAATTTTATGTTTTTTTACATCTTATTTGTATATGTAATAAAAAAAATGTTTTTAATTTTAGTTTATATATAAACATATATACATAAAACAATAGACATAGGTGTATAAAATATAAGCTAAAATTAAAAACATATTTTTTTATTACATTTTCAAATAAGATGTAAAATAACATAAAATTGGACATGATATGCCTACAGAAAAAAAAAGATTAATAAAAAAAAAAATTAAAAATAACACAAAATTATTAATTAAAATTATACTACAAGAAGGTTCAGAAAAAAAAAATATATATATATATATTTATATGAGAGGTGGAGACTTGGGTTCGAATCCCAACCGGGGTCAAATCTTTTCTCTTCAAAAAATAAAAAATATATTTAAAAAATATTTAATAATCAAGAATTATTTCATATATATATATATATATATATATATATATATATATATATATATATATATATATATATATATATATATATATATATATATATAAATGCAACCAGGCAGAACATTTTAATTATGCCATTAATTATTCCTAGGGGGAAAATGTGTTCCAAAATGAAGATTACTTTTTATTTCACGTATAAAAACTGTCAAAAATAAAAAAATAAATTATATATAAAGTAGAAAATAGCTTAGAATTAAATATTTATGAATCATTAGAAATAATAAAATCTTTTAAAACCGATCCATATTTTTGTTTAAATGAACAGATATACATTTCCAATAGCCCCATTTTAAATTTGTTTCAATAGGCATGGAAAAATCCAATGAGTCATAGGGGAAATCCCTAGGTAAACCCCAAAAATTTAACTTAACTGGCCCCTTCCTCATTCCACAATTGACCACATAGACCGATAATACTTTCAACTAGTATTAATTATTATTATTTTGCTAAACAGATTTTAAATTAGTTTTTTTTTTGTCTCTTAATACTTATTTATCATCACATTACAACTTTGGGTGATTAATAATGTGAGTAAATAATTTAATTAATTTATAATAATATTTTACGAAATCCAAAATTTTAAAACAAAACTTTCATTTCAATAACTCTATTTTATGATGAATACTATACATATCAAAATGCCCAAACTGAGAACATGGCTATACTTAATAATCATATAAATGGAATAAAGATGAATTGGACTCCTACACTAAAAATAAGTCAGTATAAATAAATAAAGAAACAAAACAAGATTTTTTTTTTTTTAATGCAAATATACTTATACTTCTTTGAGCTATTTGTTGTTTATTTAACATGTAACAATAAAGTAAACAAAATAATTTGAAGTCTTCTTTTTTTCTTAAGACTAGTGACTACTCATGGTAAAGGCATTATTCATCGTAGACTAGGTGGCATTATATGACAGTTAGGCAGTTTAAAGTTTAGATACTTTACACAATCATGTAAGTTTTTAACACCTATTAATTTTCCTAATTTTAGGGACAGTAAGTTCCTGAAAAAAAAAAATAATAAAATAAAATAAATAAATAGAATTTATTATATCTTACAAACATAAAACTGAATTGTTTTCAAGTAGTAATGAGTATTAAGAACTACTTACGTCAACAATGCAATTTGTTCAAGACCATCATCAGTTATTTCACCACATTCATCGATCTCCAGGTGTACTAGTGTGTGTGATACTAACTGAAGGTTTTTCAAACAAGTGTCATCAAAATACCAGCATTTTTGAAATTTCATTTTGAGGATACAATTGCATCCTTCTAAAGGATTAAAATAAAAATTAGAAAAAAGTGCTTACATTTTACAAATATATAAAGACTATATATTATTCATAAATAAAAATAATACATTTACAATCAACAAAACAAAAAAAAAAAAAATAATAAAATAAAATCCTAAATGAAATGATTAATAAATTGAATGGCAACATAGGATAATTGACAAATAACACGTCATTGAAAAATATTTCTTATTTGACTTTAATGAAATTATAATTAATGTCAGTTTTTGAATGAACTACTAATATTATATTGAAATGGTCAGTCAAAATTGGTAAAACCTCTTTAGGTTCCACTCATATTTATGTAAGACTTCAGAAAGGTTTTGTAAGGGTTTAAAGTACAGACAAATAGTAAAGGTGATACATTAAATATTTCTAAGTGGTATAAGACGTTTTGAAAATAGGGCCAACTGGGAATGATAACAGCTGCTATCTAGGAACAGTTGTGGTAAACTCATCATTTATAAAAAGGTAATTAAAATTTATGAATAAATTTTACCAATAAATATACAATATATCCAGTTGTATACAGATTGTTTCATCTTGATCACAAATAAGCATGATAATTGACAAAATGAAATTTTAAAAGTTTGGTAAATCATTATCTTACATGAAAAATAGAGAAAATACAAACCAAAATTTCACAAAACTTGAATTTGTTAATGTGGTTATTTCAATAAATGATAGAGGATACAGCTTTTCTTTTTCCATAATTAATCGAATTAATTACCAAAATAAAAAGGATATTTGGTAGATTTATTGAAAAGGATCAGTCAAAGTAATAAGAAAAATAATAAACAAAACATATCCAAACAATCCCATTAACTGACCCCTCTAAATAAAATTACATGATATATATTCATCCACTTGAGGTATGCATGATGGTGTAGAAGGACCAGTACATTAAGGATTGATGAATTATTTGCCACTTCTATTGGAATTTTCTAATCAAAGACTAGTTTCGAATATTAAACATTTATCATTAGTTCTAAAAACATAAAAAATCTTTTGGTCATTAAACCAATCCAGGTGTTAAATTACCAGGCAAAAATTTCCAATATTTTCATTTTAATTTTTTTTCCAGTTAGAATAGAAAAATCGACCAATCATAGGTAAACCATAAAGGACTACCCATTCACCTGATAAATAAATGTAGATTTAAAAGCGCATTTAACTAACTACCCAACTCCATCTTTTGTCTCTTAACACTAAATCTACTCGAGGCTCTGATATATTTAAGAAACCCTTCTGTTTCACCTCCTTTGGTGAGTATTAAGATGTTTGATTTCTGGTATTACATTTTTTTAAATGTAATATTTATAATCTGAGTAGCAAAATACTAATGGTTTAATTTTTTTGTTTTTAGAACTGATGACGAATGTTTAACATTCAAAACATCTTTGAATAAACAAATTCCAATAGACGTGGCAAATAGTTCATGAATATTAATTATATTTATCCAGTCAACAACACACCTCTCCAAAAGAAGAACGCTTTTCTTCAACTGAAAAAACAAATTTACAGGTAAGGTTTTAGGGTGGATCCACAGTAAAAAGTAGGGGATAGTTGGGTAATTTTATATAGAATTGTGAAAAATAATAAAACAAACCCTAAAATAAATAGAGCTTATCATAAGTAATGCATACTAAAGTGATTAAATCCATGATAAGAGATAGATGATTCTACAGCAGAAACCTCTTCGATGTAATAAGGATTCTTATCTTCAGGATCCAACGGTAGGAAATTATAATGTGTAACAAATCCTGGTTGACCTTTCCATCTAATGAAAGCCCCATTTCTCATAAGCCACTCAGCACAAGCCCTGTCTGGACCAACCAGAGCAATACGACTTTCCGAAACACTGCAAGAAAATAGTTATCTTAAAATTTTAATTTATTTTAAAGTAATATCTCAACTTGAAATTACCGATTAAAAATTGCATTTAAAGCCCCCCAAAAAGACCTCGTTGAATTCTTCAGTGGCACAACGTTCCTGATTAGATTCATTAAAATGAAAACTTATTTTCATCCAAATTTATTTAAATGTTTTGCTTCAAATAAATATTTCTAAAAAAGGATGTTTTTCTAATCTATTGTAGTGGAGAGACGAGCAATAGATAACCTACGAATTTGAAAGAGGAGGTTATAAATTTGTTTACCTGTTGTGACTTGTCACTTTTATAACATAGCTTTATCGCTAGATGGGTTAACTGACAATATTTTTTTAAACACCTCTTAATTCTTAAGGCTTCACCATTACCAACAAAATGGAATCGGTCCCAATACCCGACAAATTACCTATTTTAACAGTAGATAATGAAGTTTTATTACCGGGAGCACCTATGAAACTTGAAGTGGCGACTTCTGCCAAGTATGATCTTATATGTTTTGATTTTTAGAATAAATATAATTTTTAAAAATTGAGTTGTCTGTTCTAACCGCAGTAATCTTTCATATTTTTAGCCAAGCTCTTATGAAAGAAGTTTTAACTAAAGGATTAAAAGTTATTGGAATCATTCCCATTAAGGATGAGTTTAATGTAAGTTATCAATGGAAATGTATGTTTCTTATGTAATATATGCTTTTTGGGAGAAAATGAAATGAGTTCTATAATAATAATTTTGTGTTTAAAGTGGATACAGTTTTTCATAGTGTTAACTAATAATTTCAGTTTTTTTTATATTGCTTCGAAAAAGTTGTAACTATTAAAAAAAATATAAATCAATGTAATATACCTACATATTGTAAGGGCATATATTTAATGTACTCTTTAGTATGGTTGGTCATGTCTTATGTTTTTCTAATTATTAATTTCTAATGTTTACTGTTCAAATATTCATGCTACTGAGACCTAGAATAGAAAGTTACAACAAAGGTTTATTTACTCTTATGATTGGAAATCAGAAACACCTACTCAGCCCTAATAATATAATGTAGCGTGCAATTGTACTGCTTTATGATTTTATTTTTCAAATCATTGACACATATTTAAAATTTTATTGTTTGAATTTGAATTAAACAATTCACTTTAATTAAAATTTTAGTTTAATATATGATAGAATTACTTCATTATACCTGGGAATTGTTTTTGAGATATGTTTTTGTTCTCCATTTTTTGTTTAGAAATGAAAGTTGTACATAAATTTCCAATTCATTAAATCCAATGAAAAGAAAATAATCATTTTAGATTATTGTACATGTTTTTATTGAATATTAGGCAGTTTTAATGCATTATCTATTTGCTGAATGGTATTTTAAACAGAATTTTTATTTATTTTTTGGTATTTGGTTATCTTTGTATTGGTTTGATTGGTATTTATATTGCATGTTGAACAAGTCTGTTCAAAGGTGGATTGGCTATTCGGTAATTTGGTTAGATAATTATTTTTTAAGCTCCATTTCAATATCTTTGATGATCTAATTTAAATTAATGATGCAAACAAATTTTGAAATCAACTGCAGTGAAATTTTTACATTATTTTGTAATTAATAGATGTTTATCATCTGTGAAATGTTCTTCCATTTCACACCATGTTAAGTACTATTTTTAATGTATTTATTCTGTAATTTTATTCAAAATTTTATTTGTTCAATCCATTTTTCAAATTAATAATTAAATTCAGTATTTGATTTGGCAGATAATTTTTCTGCGTATAATTAACAAATTGTATTTAATGATTACTGAATTAATAATTGATTTATTGTTGTAAAAATAATTTTGTTTATTATAAAAAAAAAAAAAAAATTAAGATAGGATTTAATGGAAAATGCAACTAATATTTAAGGATTTCTTATTAAACCTTATTAAAAACTTGTTTAATAAAACTTCAAGCTGTGCTGGAATAGATTAATGTGCTAGTTTAGTTCAGTATATCATACTATTCTTAAATAAGCATAATACAAAGCCAACTGGTCCTATTGGTTCATAAATAAACAATCACTATATTTTGTTGTAATGCTGTTAAATTAATAGCAAATGAAAATGGCTAAATGACAAAATTTAACTTAAATAAGAAGAGAGGAAAATATCTGTGTTGATTTGAATTGATGGTTTATTTCAGGGAATTAAGAAAGATGACATCGGAACAGTTGCCCTATTGGTACGAATTTCTAGTTTCAATTATCCTGAGGATACAATTATAATTATGACACTTGGTCTTTGCCGATTTATTGTGAAAAATGTTATTTATTCTACTCCTTACCCTTTTGCTGAAGTAAAGCTTCACAAAGACGTGTATGGTAAACGCAGCTTTAATTATTTTAATATAATTGATTTATTCATTGAATATTACTGAAATCACTGAATGATCGTCATCGTGTCACAGTATACAGTATTGAATGTGAAACACTTTAATTCCCTTGAAGTTTTAACAACATACAAACAAAAAGTGTGGTGTCCAGAGGTCTCTCTGAATCTCAGGATGCAAGATTGAAGAAGATTATGAACTGTAGCTAGAGATTCGTTCTGGTTGTTACCATATTTCTCACCACTACACCAAATTAAAAGGCTTATTCCCCTGGGACTGACTTTTACCTCCTTTTGACAACAATAATTCCTTGGTTCATTCTTTTACAAATCTCTTTGCTCTCAGTCACCTTCCTACATTTCCGAATCATGAACATTAAAGTTATCAGTGAGTTCCTGCGAAACCAGATCCCATCCTTCTGACTTTTACCAAACTCCCTTCCATACAGCATCATTCCAATGCCCTTTCTTTGCCAGAGTGGCTAAGTTCTGGAACTCCCTCCCATCAAAGTTTTACCATTCCTCCACTATCTATACCTTGAATTCTAACTCTTTACTTATTAGGTATTCAATCAAACAGTCATATGGAAGAAGAAAATATTTATCACGATGAAATATGAATGTTCACAACATAATTTTTATTTTGTTTTAACTTATATCACTATTGGAAATCTTATTTATTATCGCCAGATAAAATATATTTTTATCCCTGTTTACATTATTTTTTATTTATTTATTTTTTATCTATCTTCTTTTTCTAATTTCTTACTTTATTTTCAAGTTTTTCACCTTAAGATTTATTTTGATTTTTATGTAATATTTTTAACATGTATGTTATATTAATTTAATATTATTATTGTTTACTTTCTTAATATTATGTCCTTAATTTAATACTCAGCAAATAGGCCACTATTATATTGTTCATTGTAATTATTCTTAAGGGGCAATGACCCCAGAATAAATTTTATTTACATTTTATTTCGTCCACTTCCCAGTTGACATCGTGGTATCGTTGATTCCATTCAAACTTCCCACATACACAATCTTTTTGCTATTCATTTTGTATTATCTTGATCACTAATACTAGGCAAGGAATTGAAATTCCTCACTGATTAAAAAATACAAAATGTTTAATTTTAATAATTACAAAACTGGTATTGATAGAATGAAACCAGTTTAGTAAACTATTCTTGTCATTCTTAACTGTACTTGTAGTGATATTGGTAGAGACTACTGATCCAGAAACTTTTTCTTTTTTGATACTCTTGATAGCTAGCTAGTTTATAGAGGGGTTGACGCTCACTTCTAATCTGAATGGCATGGCCAAGACTCATTTTATCAGACCGCCGAGAAATAAATAATAACTGATTGATGTTGGATTCGAACCTACACCACTTTGAACCAAGAATTTTTAGTCATCCTAATGTGCCAAGGTGCCCCTATAGCCCCTTTCTCGAGTGTCAGTTAGTATTTTTTTTAACTTTTTGAACAATCCATCTCATTTAGACCATAAAGTGCTTTTGATTGTTGTTTTATTAAGAAATAATTCAGATTAAATATGATGAACTAGATTATATATTATCGATTTAATTATTTTGTATAGTAATATAAATAGATAAAATAAATATAACATATAGAAATGATATAGTTTAGGTCTTGAGAATATGATGGAGATGCAGTTGCTTAGTGGGTAAGGCAAGAGATTCCGTTGTTGGGACCCTCTTAAAGTGGGTACACTTAATAGGGGAGAAAAGCTTGACAGTTAAGCTTGATTTTCATTCTCTCTTCATTCCACAACCATTAGTATCCTTACTATACATCCTTACTGAAGTACTGAACTCAAGACAAGAAATGGCGACAAGATTCATTTTATGAAATGATGTAGAAGTAAACGGAACAGAGTTACAGGTGGGTAAGACAGGCAATTAATGATTAGTAACCAAACAACTGTTTTGTTGTGTGAAAATGCATGAAAAAAAAAAAAATTATTTGTCAACTAGCGTCCCCTATTGCACCTTCGTCCGTTCTCATAAATCAAGTACTCAGATTATTTTGACTGATAATTGAATTTCTTTTCTTTATTGATAAAAATCTTGTATTTGTAAATATGGAATTTAGCATTATTTCTTCAACGATATTTTCACGCTTGGCAGTAATTTTTAACCTGGTTAAAATTACATTGATGAATTTGAAGAGCACGTAAAACCATAATTAGACACCCAATTTGACAGAAATAATTGTATTGATACATATGATTGAATTTTAATTTATAACCATAAAAGTATATTACAGTTTGCATACCTCGTTTCTGGGACTAAAGACTATAAATTTTATTTATTATTATAGTAAAATTTATTATTATAAACCTTCCTAGAACTATGAAGATGTTGTAGTTTAAATTTGAGTAAATATTTTAAAAACATAAAGTTGGGTTCAATAGTTTTACCATTGCAAACTCTGTTTGGACCATGGCCGCATATTGGTAGATTTTTAAACTGCACTGGGATCTATATGTCGCTCCATATATTTAAAGCTGTAATAAAAATTAAATTAAAAATAAGAAAATTTTATTATAAATTTCTAACTCTTTATGACACCGTACAACTTTGCAACCTCTCTCGAATGGTGTTCGCCACCTATCGGTCGGTTATCAAACTTCACTGTGCACCACATATTTATCTCTTTTTTATGGCATTTTAATTAAAATCTTTAAATTTTATCATTGCTAAACCTTTCTTGAGCTATGAAGATGAATTGGTTAAAATTTGGTACAGATTGGTTCAGTAGTTTTCACGGTATATGATCACAAACGAAAAATGGCTTGTCCTTTTATATAATAGTATAGATAATATTATAATTTATTATCTGACATAAAATGAAATTTAATTTAACATGCATATTTTATTGCAGAAAATTAAGCTCTGAGCAGTGAAAGTAGCTCTCCATTAGCACTCCAGTTTACTATTTAAATTTTGTATCATTTTGTGTAAAAAATAATGAAATTACTAATTTAAATAGAATTGATAATTGTATTTTCAATCTAATTATTTATTATTCTTTCAGATTATTTACTAATTATTAATTTTTAGTTATAATGAAATAACATAGGTCTGAAAACCTGTGATCAAGTCTCTGTCAGATAATCAAAATAAATATTGAAATATATTGTATTGAATTTGTACTTTTGTTGAAAAAAAAAAAAAAAAAAAAAAAAAAAAAAAATGAATGACACCTTGTTCAATTCCTTTCTGAAGGCCCCCATGTAGAGAGGAAATTTTAAACATAATTCCTAGTAAATCCGTGTCCTTCATTTTGAAATATTCTTGGAGTTCCATTGTGGAATTCCTTTTTGATTTGTTGAGGTAATCTGGGTCTGTAGTTTTTGACAAACAGGGAAGCTGTTAATACATTTCTATGAAATGCATTACAAATTCTCGCCCAGCAGCGTAGAAGGATAGAATTGAACACTATGACTGCTGTGAGTAGACTGTTCCAAATAGGTCAAGATTCCCCACTCATAAGCGCTCCATCACTCCACTCTATCAGTATTCCCTTCTCACGTTTGGTTGGAGTGATGGAATTTTGTACCTTTGTAATTTCAACCACTCCTCGCAAAAATCCACTCTTGTTTTCACTCTAATGGTCGTTTCATAGCCCATTTGGCATATAGGGTGGAATGATTGTCAGTGGTCTATTGACTGATGTTAATATCGAGTAAACACCTTTTTATGATCAAACCTATATAGTATACTTATAGTATTGATAATCTCAGATGTCTGGGCTGGCTTTGCGATCTCATCTCTTGCCCCTTGTATTTCCTAGCAGATCCCGATATTTGAACTCACTCTTCTTCAAAATAAAATAATTATTATTTTTTTAAATGTCTCATAAAAATGGTTATTACAAAAGTCAGTAATCTTATTTTTTCTCTTACAACTTTTACATTTTCTTTTGCTTCGTATGTTTTTAGAAGAAGAGATCAATGAAAATCTGGGAAAAGTCTTAGAGAAATTAAAAAACATAATGCTACCTGTTATTGACAGAATCGGCTTGTTACCTCTTCAATACTTACATCATTTTAAAGTTAGTATAATTTATTCAAAATGTTATTTTAGATTATTTTAAATTAATACAATTAATTTAAGGTGTTATACATGTGGCTTTTATGTATTATAATGGTATCAGTATTAATAAAAAAATTCTTCTTTTGGGTATGAATTACTCTAATTGATTCATTATTGATTAACGGAAATATATTTATGTTCTATTCCTACAGGATTTAATGGACACTTTCCCTGCTTCTTACATTATTGATGTTTGTATACATGCTATCGATGCTTCATTTGAAGAAAAGTTGAAGGTTTTAAAAGCTTTGGATCTTAGGGAAAGGATTACGATTGGAGTACCTTTGTTAATGAAGTTCTTCGGTATGTATTCTAATTCAAATAAATACTTTATTTAATTTTAGGTATTAATTATCAAAGTGAACATTCTGTTTTATAGTAATATATCTGCTGTGGTCATGGAAAACTAAATATCAGTTAATCACTAAAATACAAAAAAAAATGTTTGATATATTATTATGAATGTAAGAAATAAAAATTATCTAATTATCTCTATTTAAAATCATGGTACATTGAAACAATTATTTATCTAAAGAGTCAGTAAAAAAGTCAATTTTCTGCATTCCTTGTATGCTCTTTGTCTTTAAAAGGTTCCTTTAAAAAAATAATGATTTTTTTACTTATCTACTTTTTCATGGATGACATCAACATTTATTTTATTATAACTAGTGCTTTTTTCCTTTTTAAATTTATTTATTGTTATTTACAATTTTATGGAATATATACATCTAGTAAATGTGTGAGGAAATAATTACAATTACATGTAAATAGCTTGTAAAGCTATAAAGTACATGACAGTAATTAGACCCCTTTGGATCTAGGGAGTTGAAATTTGGGATTTCACTAATCCTTACAATTCTTCTTGTCCATCCAGCATCCAATCCTTACAATCCAAAATCTTTTGTAAATTCCTCAATGCTTTTTATTGTGTCACAAACAAACTTATCCACAAAGACCTTAATGTTCAATATGTTGCTGATTTGGCCCAAGCCAGATAGCTATCCTTTCATTTTAAACTCCGTACCACCCAAATTCACTTGTCTACCAACTTGCCTCACATTCCATTCCCAATAATCCTCCAAGGTGGCTGATAAGATGGCCAATAGACCTTATGTAGAACTATTGAAGTGCTAATAGTGAGTAGTTCTTTACATGTTATTGACATCATTGTAATCATTTCCCCAAAGTTACTTGTTGTATATAGAAAGATAGAAAGAAAATAAATTTTATTCTGGGACAAAGTCCCTGAAGAATAACAACAAATGAATTATAAAAAGTAATCCCCATATATATTTTAAGGCCAAGATATTTTAAGTAAAATAATGAAATTAGATAACATAAAGTAAATACAAGTTTATAATAAAATAAATTAAAGAAAAAAAATCTATAAACAAACACACTTATATACACACAAAACCATATATACATTATATATTCGGAAAAAAATATTATCTACAAAGTTGATTGAAACATGAAATTTCTGGATTTACACCTAGTGAAGTATGAAGTAGGTGAAATAAATTCTAGATGTTTGAATAGGATTAAGTATTTTTCACAAATTTTCTTTTACAAATTTTCTTCCTCCTGGGCAGTATAAGGAGAAGTTTTATAAAATTTTTTTTTTGTGGACTCAATGGGGTTGGGGTGAGGGTCTCAGCGCACTCGTAACCAGAAGGTTGTGGGTTCGAATCCCACCTGGGTGGGTTAAAATTTATTTTGTGGTGGACCCAGAAAATGAATCTGGACTTTGATTGATTTCTTTGTCTTGATTTCAGTGCTGCATAGTTGTTAATACTTGATAATTAATTGTATATCGATTATTTTTATAATAATTTCTATTTTTTCTTTCCTTTTCAACAGGGAATGAAAGTGAACTAAAAACACGCTTCAGCCCGAACCGATCACTTTCATCTTTACCTGGTGTTTCGGTTATTAATCTTAAGTCCCTTGCTCAAGGAAAGGGGTTGCAGCGCCCTTTTTTAGCTGATTCAGATATTGATGATTTAGAAAAAAGACTTCAGTAATTATATATATATATTTTTTAAAGCATTATTACTTTTTACCCTTTTGTTACTTTTTAATGTATTTTATTACTTTTTTTGTAGGAAAGCAAATCTTCCAGAGCACGTGTCTCATATTGTTACCAAGGATCTTGAAAAATTAAAACGGATGAGCCCTTTTAGTCCCGATAATGCTCTTCTTAGAAACTATTTAGAATTCGTCGTTGACTTACCATGGTCTGTGTCTTCAGAAGAAACTTTAGATGTGAAAGCTGCTAAAGTGGTTAGTTTAAATCTTTTCTTTTTTGTTTTATTTTTCATTAGTATTGCAATTAATTTCATACTGTTGTATTTGATCTCAATAGCAATTGGACGTTGACCATTATGGTATGGAAAAATTGAAGAAACGCATTATTGAATTTCTTGCTGTAAGAAAATTGAAAACAAATGTGAAAGGACCGATACTTTGTTTCATTGGGCCACCTGGTGTCGGTAAAACGAGTATTGGACGTTCTATTGCACACATTTTGAACAGGAAATTTCAGAGGTAGTTATTTGTTATTGCTCTATGTATTACATTTTATTTATATATTTTATTCCATCAATTTATAAAATATTATCAATATTCAATATTATGAAAACAAATTGTGATGTTCAAGGGTTTGAAGAAAGTTTGCGTTTTTACCTCAATCTTGAAACATTGATATGTAGTAAAACAAATACAGAAGCTGTCTTTAAAAGAAAATTCCATGTATCTTATTTTCATAACTTATGAATTTGTATATTTTTGACTTTAGAATAAAACAATCAGTAATAAGTTGTTTTTCTTATAAATGTAAAATAGTGGAATGTGGCTATAGGGTCAAGTGGGGTATTATGATAATATTATATCTCTTTAATTGTTTATCAATCTCATGCACCGCTATCTTAAACAGTTGTCATTTGACGTCAAATTGCTGAATAAGTGGAAGATTAATCAAATTTATGTTTTTTGTAAAAAAATTTTTCAACCAACAGTGCAGTAGCATCAAAGATTAACAGATTTAGCTTTATACAATATTTTATTTGCTCACAATTATCCTTAAGTAGCAATTATAATATGTCATTAATATTTTTAATATTATATTATAATAAATAATAGTTATTATTTGCTGCAGGATTTCCCTTGGTGGTGTTTCGAATCAATCAGATATACGAGGTCATAGAAGAACATACATAGGTGCAATGCCAGGGCGAATATTGCAAGCAATTAAAGCAGCTGGAACAAATAATCCTGTCATTCTTCTTGATGAAATTGATAAGCTCGTAAGAATTTTTATATGTAAATTATTTATTTAAATTTATACTATCATTTATCTCATTCTATAGAATATTAAATTTTCCCAATATAGTGTAATATGACTAGGAGATTCGATCCTTGGATCGTTTGTCAAAGCCTTTCCTTACCACAATTATCATTAACTCTTGTTGACTTCATTGCTGCCTTTGAAACTATTTGAATATACTTCGTTTGGAATGTACATTATTGTATGCAGCTGAGTGGGCAATTTTGGCTATATTTATTTTCATAAATTTTGAATATGGAGGAAAGCCATGCCATATGGCCAAAAATCATTTTCTGTAGTTCTAATAGCAATTGGAAAAAAATGGTTACGTGTTAATTGTACAAATCTCTTCCATTTTTCCATCATTCATGGTTATGGAAAATTTATTTTTGTTCGATCAATTAATGAACTACAAAATCAAACTTTTTCTGGTTGTTTCCTTGCCCCTATGCATTTTCTTTGATATAATTTCATAGTAATCTTGCATTCAAAGTAAAAATAGTTCTCAATAGTGCACATTCATTATTCATCAATATACTTTCACTTTAACCCTTTGACTGCTACAGACTACTATATGAGTCCGGTAGTTGCAGTACCCTGGGTGCTACAGACTACTATATGAGTCAGGCTGGTTTTACGCTAAACTGCTACTAACTCTTATCATAGTTCTTTTTCCATCACCATCTATAGACTGTTTATAGAAGCTGCAGTGCCTCTTTAAGCCAATAGATGGCATACAACTTCACTTTCGCCATATCACTTCAATTTCACGAAGTTTCAGTGTACCTGTTTCGACCCTGCCGTGTACCGTTTCTCTTTACCTGAAATTTTGCCTGTATATCCTTCTTTATATTTTCTGCTTTTGTAGTGAATAGTAAAGTGTGTTATGTCTTAAAAAATTTATTATGATGAAAATTTATTAGAACTTGTAGCGGGCAAGTGAAAGTGAAAGAGAATCTTCTTTATCTTTAGATCATGACGAGGATTTTTTTTTATCAATCCTGTAAAGTATCTATTAGAGAAATGCCGGCAACTATTTGAATATCAAATATAAGAGAAAAGGAGTATGGGAAGCATGAATAGAAAATGTAGAATAAATAAAGAAAACGAAACCGCTAAGCGTAAAAAGTATGCTGCACAAGGGGCACTGCAGGTGCCTAGACTTTGCCGCAGCCAAAGGGTTAATAAGAAAAATAAAATAGTAAAACCAAATCATATATGGTAAAACCAAAAAATATGATTAGCATTATGTTAAAGATTATTGTACATAACTTTTTTTTTGTTTTTGTCTGAAATAAATTGATACTATTTAAAAAATTGTAGACTAATTAAAAAAATGCACAGTTGATGCATTTGGACCAAAAATATTAAAACTTTCTCAAATCTGCTACAGAAAAATTTGTTAAATTCTTTATAACAAGTTGTTTTCAAAACATATCAATTTACTCCACTGATCCCTTTTAAACAGATCCACTACCTTGGACTCTTTCTGAACAAATTTGGAATTTAAATACAAGACTACTTCAACATTTACTTGACAAATGTTCTAAGCTTCCAATGAATAAACAAAAGGCTCGTTTAAATGATAATAATTAAACCTATTTGGACTTAAGCTTTAATGCTCCACTAAACAACTTGTAATTCTTCCCATATATAAATGTCCTTATTGTTGCTGAATTGGCTGAAACCTGACACCTACCCTTCCATGATAAGCTTCATACCCACTTGAATCCACTAGTCTCCCAACTTGCTTCCCACTTGATTCCTAATAACCCTTTGAGTCATCTGAAAAGAAACAAGAAATTGGCCGAGAGACCTTCTAATGTAGAACTTTTATTGAAGTGCTACTAGTGTGTAGTTTCTTTACACTTATTGACATTGATTGTTGAAATTTGTTTGTTTCTTTTCCAGGGAAGTGGAGGCCATAACGGAGATCCGAAAGCTGCCCTTCTTGAAGTTCTAGATCCTGAACAAAATGTCCATTTTACCGATCATTATCTTAATGTACCATTTGATTTATCTAATGTTACATTCATAGCGACTGCTAACTCAGCGAGTACAATACCCGCACCGCTATATGACAGATTGGAAGTTATTACTGTTGATGGCTACACACCGGTAACTAAATACATTTTTTAATTAAAGACTTTTTTTACAACAGTATGTTATGTATCTTCACCAAAAATAAGTTGGTTCCATTTTTATCTGTCTAACCAGTCTCCCTCACACATTCCCCTACTCATCATTCCTTCTATGATGCCCTCAACCCAACTTCTTCTAGGGTGACCTTTCTTCATCTTCTTTCTGGGCTCCATTCAAAAATTCTTTTTGGCCATCGCTCCCATCACCATAACGTGCCCAAACCACTTTAGTCTCATAGTCTCAATAGTGTAGAGGATGCTGTCCATTTGTTCCACTCTGTCTATTTGTTCCACTCTTTTTTTCATTTTTATTATACTAATTTCTTAAAATATAACTTATTTTGTCTTAATTTACTTTAAAATTAAACTTTTAATATTAAAAAAAGTTTTAATGTAATTTTAACATCCTTATTACATAATAATGCTTGGTTCATTCTTCTTCCAAGTTATCTGCTCCTAGGGTTGCCAGGTGTGTTTGAAAAAAAGAACCCGGACAACTAATAAAAAATAAGCTGAAAGCTATTAGTGAAGTAAGGTTGATATAATTTAGAGTGCTACGCGACAAAAACTATCTTGTACTAATTGAGATGTAACGTAACTGAGTTAAGTGGAGTAATGGCTGACGCGACCTACATAAGTGGTGAGTGACAGCGACTGCGCATTATCTACATATATACCTTTTTGACACCACTATCACTACCCAACTATCCAACTTCCACACAGGTATATATTACTCGAAATTTCACTAAAAACGGACAAAAGATTGTCCGGTTTACAATGACTTTCTTGACCAGACAGACATAAAAAAAAACTGGACTGTCCAGTCGCAAACTGGACTTCTGGCAACCCTATCTGCTCCCGTCACCCTGCCTTTATTTACAGTTTCTTGCAATTTGAGTCCGCAATCCAATCACTACATACAAGATCTTGTCTTTCCAATCTCTATACTCTATCCTACAGAACTTCTGCATTCCAATGTTAATTTCTTGCCGGATCCTCTACTCTGGAATTCTGTACCTATAAGTATTCACAAAGCTTCTTCCATTGGAACAATTAAAACACTCTTCTTGGAAGTGGTGGTGGACCACCTTCTTTATCTTCCAACTGAAGCTCTTTAATTATATGTATGTCTCATAATGTATTTCATTCTAATATGTCTGTTCTGAATAAGGTCTGTGGATTTATTTTTTGTTGCTATTTTGAATTTTGGTTCAGGATTTTTTTATCAGTTTTATCTAGAAAGAGGATTTTCTTCTTTCCTCAATCTCATTGTCTTTTCATATTATAATTTATAAATATTAACTACAATTAGGATTGATCCTTCTATACCATCATGCGTACCTCAAGTGAAATATTAACTAATTTGAAGTACTTTAAGAGGTCTGATTCACAGTTATCTTTCTTAAAATTTGTTACATACTACTTTAATTTTTTTTTTAGGTTGAAAAATATCATATTGCAGTGAAATATTTGCTTCCTAAACAACTTGAACTGCATGGCTTAGGACCTGACTTGCTACAGTTAGCTGATGACGCAATATACAAAATAAGTAAGACATTGTTTTTAGAGGGACAATGAATCTTAAACCTTGCAAATAACTAAGATGTTTTTTTCATAGTTAACGAACACACAAAAGAAGCTGGTGTAAGATCCCTCGAAAGGAAACTTGCTGCTGTTTGTCGCTCAGTAGCGGTAAAAGTTGTCGAATCATCAGACGATGCGTTACCTTACATTATCACAGCTGATCAAATTGAAGATATTCTTGGTGTAAGTAAATTTTTAATAAATTGCCACTTTAGAATCATATTAAAGATTTAGACCATTTAAAATCTAATATGATGGTTTAAATTTACATGTTTGTGTGTTTCAATGATTTGGCTGTGTGGTCATAAATTTAATTTAATAGGGCATATAAAAAAAAATGACCGTTTTATCAAATTCCAGAGTTCAAAAGTCTGTAAATATCTTAATGCTATTTATTATTTACCAATACTTAATAATCCCTTTAGAGCATTCTCTAAGCTTGTTTCTAACACTGGACTTCTTAAAAAAAAAAAAAGGCCTCAAATTAAAAAAAGTTATTTATTTATTACCAAATTCTCCTATAATTTAAGACATTACTGGAAAAAAAATTTCACAGCTGCTGAAGCAACTCGTGAAATTATTAAATATGAAGGGGAAGGTGTCCTTGAAGAGCGCACTGCGTTGGTTTGAAAAATTTAGAAGTGGAGATATGACGTTGGAAAGGAAGAAGGGCTGCGGGCGATCATTAATGGATATTGATGAGTTTCTAAAGGAAGCTGTTGAGTCAAATCCATCCACAAGTACTCGCGAACTTGCCAGGGAGTGTGGTGTGTCGAAAAATAATGTTAGTCGCCATCTTCTCTCCATGGGGAAGGTGAAAAAGACCTGTAGACTGGTCCCCCACGAACTTACTCCTCAACAATCAGCAGTCGAACCAAAGAAAAGTTTACAGAACTTCATGGGTTTGAACTTCCCCCTCATCCACCATATAGTCCAGACCTCGCACCTTTGGATTACTACTTGTTTCGATCCATGGCCCATTTTCTTCAAGGGAAAAAATTTGATAATTTTGCGGAAGTTGAAAATGCTGTCCAAGAGTTCTTTGACAGCCATCTCAAGGAATAGTATCAGCGTGGCATCGAGCAATTGGCTAGCAGATGGGTAATGATGTTAGATAACAATGGACTATACTTTGAGTATTAATTCTATTTTATATCAAAGACATAATAATACAAATATTTGTTTCAAAAATGGTCATTTTTTTTATACACCCCATTATATGGTATTTGTATGAGTGAGTAGTAAATTACCTCTCCGTGTCTTGTGCAAACTTATCTGTATTGATCCTAATTGTTGCTGAGTTGGCCAAAACCAGATAACTAATCTTTCATTTTAAACTCAGTAACTGCTCCATTTGTTTCCTGATAACGCACTAAGGTGTTTGAAAAAAATATGGCATTGAGACTCTCTAGTATTGAACTTCTAGTTTAGAAGTACTGATGGGTAATTGTTTTTCAAAGTCTTTTATATGTTTCTTTATATTTACTGTTCTTCTCATTTGAAGGGTCACTAAAAAAAAATGATCAAAATCCATTTTTGCCAACTTGATTTTGCACTGGAAACAGAGAGTCATCTAACTGAAAGAATGTATGCATAACACCGTTTTGGCAAGGAAGAATATAGTTCCCTATAATGGGTAAATATACATGACATTAGCCAAGGACGAGCACAGGCATAACACTGTTTATAAATATATCTAAAAGGTTTTTGAACTTTGTGATTTTCATAATTTTTCTCTGTCTCCTTTTCCTTTACTTAGTTTATTATTTTTACAAGTGTAAATATCAGCAAAGAAATAAAAAAATAATAAAAACATAATCTTTTCATTTGTCTTGTTAACATCAATATGTTCTTGTTTAGTTGGCTCCTTATTATGGAGAAGAGATCCTTACACTTCCAAGCCATCCGGGTGTAGCTCTAGGCTTGGCCTGGACCGGAAAAGGAGGCTCAATACTGGTCGTGGAGGCAAAAAGGGTACCTAAAAGTACGGGGCATAAAGCCAAGCTTATACTGACTGGGCTGCTCGGTTCTGTTATGAAGGAATCAGCCCAAATCGCTTTCAACTGGGTCAGATCTGCTGCTTGTCAGGTATTATTTATTATATGTTACATATTTTCTTTTGTAATAATTGTTTTTTCCATCTTTTTAATTTGTACCCATGTATAAAAAGCAGGGGGATATAAAATTGTATATATAAAAGTCAATATCAATAAAAAATAAAATATAAAATATCAAAAAAGTTTATCTCTTGTGTTTTATCTCTACTATTATACAAAAGAACAAGTCATTTTTCGTTAGTGATCACTAACCGCAAAAACTACTGAACCAGTCTGTACCAAATTTTAACCACATCATCTTCGTAGTCTAAGGAAGGTTTAGCAATAATAAAATTTACAGATTTTCAATTAAATTGACATAAAAAAGCGATAAATATGTGGTGCACAGCGAAGTTTGATAACTGACCGATTGGTGGCAAGGACCATTTGAGAGAGGTTACAAAGGTATAGTGTTATATACAGGGTGTCCCGAATTTAAATGACAAAACTTCTGGAACTTATAGGGGGCCGAAAAACTAAGACAAAAAGTCCTTTTGAGATTTGCTCTTTTTTGCTTAGTTTTAGAGAAAATCGCAAAAAAATAAACAATACAAAAATGTTACAGGTAGCGATTATCACCTTTTAAAGTTCGTCAGGCTAGGCAGTGAGATATGTAAACACTTAATGTTATCCTTTACATTCTTTTATTTGTTTACATTTTGGCTTTCTACTAGGATTATAATTCCTAAATCAGTCTTCAGTCAGTTACTCAAATATTTTTGTGTGAATAGCATCAGCCACAATGCCGCATACATATTCTAATGTTGAATACACTGATATGGTTTTTGTGTATGGTTTCTGTAACGGTAATGCTTTAGAAGCGGTGCGGGAGTATGCGCGCCGATTTCCAAATAGAAGAGTGGCTAATCGACAAGTCTTTTCTTTAACTTTTAATAGACTACAAGAGACTGGGTCATTCTTAATACGTAATGAAGGCGACCAATTCCAGGCAGCAATAAGAGCAGATTATCGGAGAAGAAATTGTGTCCAACGCCACTTAGATAACAATCCTGAGATTAGCATCCGAAGAGCATCTGCTGTATTTGCAATATCCCGGCAAGCAATATGGCGAACTTTGAAAGGTGATAATCGCTATTCATACCATCTTCAAAAAGTTCAGAATTTATTATGTCAAGAGATTGAATTTTAGTAACTGGTTTCTTGACACAATTCGCGAAAATAATTTATTTCCATTAAAAATTATGTGGAACGATGAAGCTACCTTTACAAGAGGAGGAATTGTTAATCAAAGAAATTATCGTGTATGGGCTCTTGAAAATCCCAGAGCTATTAGAGAGAATAGGTTTCAGCATGAATTTGCTATTAACGTTTGGCTTGGAATTTGGAACGGATTACTGGTGGGACCATATTTTTTACCTTCAAGATTGAATGAATGGTATCACATTTACACATTTTTTGGAGAACGACTTTTCTTATTATTTAGATGACATTTCCTTACAGCAGCGGATTGAAATGTGGTTCCGACTCGATGGATGTCCAGCTCATTATAGCAGAGTTGCTCGAGCTTGGCTGGATATAAATTATCCACAACCATGGATTAGACGTGGAGTAGTACCTTGGCCACCCAGATCACCTGATATGACACCCATGGATTTCTTCGTATGGGGAAACATTAAGTAGAAAGTTTATTCGGTGTCAATCAACGCAAGTGAGGAATTAAGAGACCGAATCATAGATGCAATGCACCTAATAAATAAATAAGTGCACCTAAATAAATAAGTATGAAAATGAAAACTTGTTTTGTTTCTTTTTTTGCAATTTTCTTAGTTTTTTGGTCCCCTTTAAGTTCCTGAAGTTTTGCCATTTAAATTCGGGACACCTTTCACTTTTCACTTATTCGCTTAATTTATATACACCCATCCAAAAAAGTTTTGCATCACCTGAATTTTTTAATTTCGCTTTAATATGTAGGAAAAATATTTTTAGAGCCCAGGGAGGAAACACAGAGTACTAGGTAAACGATAAATGTTTGTTAAGCAATTATTTAACCATGTCACATTTTCCTCTTTTCTGTATTTTTTGTAATTTTACAAGGATGTTTTCTGTTTTTAATTATAATGCTTTTTATCAGTATTAGTTGCTCTTTCACTCCCTAAAAATATTTCTCCTAAATATTCAAGCGAAAAAAAAAAATTCAGGTGATGCAAAACTTTTTTTTGATGTTTGTACAATGTTGAGTGGCAGAAACGAGCCAAACTTTCATATACTTTTATGGTTAGAAATTTAAATCCAACTAGATGAAATCGCTAAAATTATTTCTGCTGAATAAAAATCAAAATAAACAAATCAAAATGTCGACCCTTTGCTTTTTGATATTGTTTATAAAAATATGATTTATTGGCCTTTTGTTGCTAGCACTGGTAATACAGTCCATTATCCACATGAGTTTCTTAATAGTCTCTGTCCATGTGGATTACCAACTCATTGATTAAAATCAAAAATTGGATGTCCAATTATGCTTTTATGTAATCTTTAAACACCTAATCAGAGCAATATTAACGAGGTAAAACATTACTGCTATGTGAGATAATATTCAAGAAATAATGGTCAATGCATACTTAAATACAAGATTTTTATTGCTAAACAAATAAAACTTTAATTATTAGTTAAAATTATTTTAAGTTCTTTATTACATGAGCAGGGGAAGCTGCAATGGGGGATACTAGTTGTTTATAAATGAATGGGTCCGCCTAAAAACGTTCTAGGTACCAAATTTTGAAGTGACAATTTTAAATGTTTTAAAATGTATTATAAATAGTACATCAAAGTATGATATAGCAATCCATTATGTTATTATACATGTAAATATAAGAAATTACAAGGTGAAAAAAAAATTTAACTTACAAAACTAACAAGAACTTTAAATTATGATTTTCTTTCACTGATTACTCAAAATTTTGTTTGTCGCTTTTCGGCGGAGCTATTCAAATAACTCCATGTGTCAGGAATCAATCCCATCTTCAGGTCATGAGTCCAAAATGTTATATATTTATTTGTATAAATTTTATTTTCCATACAAATAGTTCCTTAGTAGGAGGGAAACTAAATGGTGGGAAGAGATGAAAGTATTGGGTTGTTTCACATGAAATGTCTGATTTTATAATATTTGAAATACATAGAGGATTTTGTGAGTCTCTGTTGTTGAAAAAGCTCGATACATGGGTACCTCACGATCTCACTGAGCGACAGCAATTGAAACGTCTTGAGACCTGCGTTTCGTTGCTTGCTAGGCAAAAAACCGACCCTTTCCTTGAAAGAATAATAACTTGCGACGAAAAATGGATTGCTTATGACAATCAGCGTCGGTCAGGGCAGTGGTTAGACATCGACGAAAGCCCAGGACAAATGCCAAAACCAAATTTGCACCCGAAAAAATTGATGGTTACAGTATGGTGGTCCATGGCTGGAATCATACATTATTCCTTTTTGCCTAGGGGTGAGACCATTACCTCTACAACCTACTGCAATGAAATTGGCCAAATGCACGAAAAATTATTGAAAAAACAACCTGGATTGGTAAATCGGAAGGGCCCTATACTCCTACACGACAACGCTAGACCCCACGTTTCAAAACTTACCATGCATAAATTGAAAGAGCTGGGGTACGAAGTTCTTCCGCACCCACCATATTCTCCCGACTTGTCTCCAACAGATTATCACCTTTTCAGGAATTTAGACAACTTCTGCAGAGGAAAAATTTTTGCAAATGATGCTGAAATCAAAAGTGCGTTTTCAGATTTTGTTTCACTTCAAAGCTCAGAGTTTTTCAAATCCGGGATAAAAAAGTTGTTATCACGTTGGGAAAAATGTGTAGAAAAAGAAGGTAAATACTTTGAATAAAATTATATTGTTTTCATATTGTATTTTTACTAAAATCCCTATACTTTGAAAACGGACATTTCATGTGAAACAACCCAATATGATGTGATAAACTTGTTCTCCGATTTATGAAAATTATTGAAATTTTAAAACTGCTTCTTTGAAAAGGTGGAATATAGGACTTAAACATTTATTAACCATGGCTACAGATTGATCAAATTTATTTTTTTGCAGTATGGGATTGTAGAAGAAGGCGATGATTTGCTCGAGAAAAGTGACATCCATATACACTTTCCTGAAGGAGCAATTAATAAAGAAGGCCCATCAGCAGGAGTGACGATAGCAACGGCACTGATGTCATTATTTACTGGTGTACCTATCACCCCTGGTTTAGCTATGACTGGGGAGCTTACTCTTCAGGGACTTGTGCTGCCTGTAAGTATTTATTTAGTCGTTTATGTTAATAATTGAATTTAATTCTCAACAACGGTGTAACCCACAACTTTTCAGAAACGGAGATTTTGATGCAAAATGTCGTAACCCTCAAGATGCATTGTAGGGAATATGTATTTCTATTTTCCCCCTTCCCTGAGGTTGGTAGCCTTGATTCTAGTCATGAAAGGGTGAATTCTTGATGATGTATCATGGCAACGAGTCATGACTTAGAGTTACTTCCTTGTTGACATGGCTCCCATCACCAAAACGAGACTGTCGTCCAGTAACGAAATGTAGTAAAAGATTAAAAGTTTTATATTGTGAACACACAATAATCGTCTGAACAAAGCGATGAAGTTACAGAGCTCATTAAGAGCCCTATTTTGCCCTTATCCAAGCAGGAGAATCATTATTCTCATCATGAATCCTTGTTCTATTATTAAAGAGGTGCTAAGACTGAAATCTTTCATTTTGCCCAGAAGTACTCACCATTTCTTTGACTTGGGCATTGAATATGGCTGAAAGTTTTTACATAGTTGCTTATACAGGTTCAAAAACAACTCGATTACACTATTTTTTAGTTAAAAAAGAAATTGCTTCAAATGTTTAGCACATTTTAGGCTCTGCTGATAAATTTTGCATATTTGGTTTATGCGGTCACTTATTCAATTACTAAATTTATTAATTTTATGACTGCCATAGTAAGAATGAGTGGCTAGTTGGGTAGGGTAGTAGTATTAGTAGGCTACTAAGGTGTCTAGGTTTTATTTTCAGCCATTAATAATGAGGAAAAAATAGAAGAAAAAAACAATTCCCCTTGAGCCTGTTGGTTAAAGAAAGAATAACATGGAACATGATTTAGGGTTTGCCCCCTTGACTGTCAATGCTCATATGATTACTTTTTTTTTTTCTCGCATACCTGTGATTCAGTTTTCTGTTGGAGATAAACTTTCAAATTAAATAGCTTAATCCTGCTGACTGTCTATGCCCTTGTTTTTTTTCCGCTTACCTATTTGATTTTAAATTAAAGTAAAAATTAATGATTATTTAAAATAAACAAAATTGAGAAAAAATAGAGGTTTCAAACATGAATTATTTCATTCAAACCAATATAGCTCATAAACGGTAGGTGCTAGCAACTAATGTTATATAATAAAAAATATTTTCCATTAAATTTTGATCAGATGGATGTTGTTAAATTTTTCGATCTGAGCAACACCAACTGAGCTATTGCATGTCAAAAAAGGAGAAACAGAGTCAAAAGGAGCTCACTCATTAGAATCTGCCTCCTAGTCAAGAATTAGTTATTTAGTTAAAGAAGGGTTGAGCTTCTAACTGCTCCTATTCTCCTATTATCAAACTATCAAATGACTCAGGCGTAATGCCCTCGCATTCCCCAAAAACATATCGCTTTTGAGCTACTAGGTCAGCGGTAAAACATGTTCCATGTTAATAACTGGTGTTATTGTTTTTCAATATATTCTTTGCTAAGTATAATACTTTGGCAACACTAATTTGCTTGAAAAAATGTTTTTCCACAGCGGTATGAACTTTGTCTGACTCTGTACTGTGGTGTTCCTTTCCTTAAAACCATTCAGCAGTATTCCCCTACAACCCCCAAAATGGTTGCCATTACCTTCTTAGACTACTTCATAACTTTTGCATTTTTGGAAGTGATTCTCAATTATTTTGAGACCTTTAATACCTGCTCGGCATTCGATCTTGGAAATTGTAATTACGCAAAGTTTCTTTCAATATTAGATACAGGAATGTTTAATTATTCACCTTTTTACTTGTAACACTTTAATTCCATTTTGTTTCAAGGTTGGAGGGATTAAGGAAAAACTGATGGTAGCTCATAGATTAGGAATGAAAAAAGTAATAATTCCTTTCAAATGTACAAAAACTCTACCTGACATACCAAGTTGTGTTTTGGTAAGTATCTTTTTTATAATATATTATATAATTAATAAATTTAGATCCCCTTCAATAATAGAATTTTAATATAAACTTTATATTTGTTATTAGTCATTTTCTTAATGACTTTAGGATCAGGAATAAGGAATGTTGTCATAGCTTGAATTAATTGTTTTAATTTTATTAACCTCTGATTTGGGTTCTTTTTTTTTTTTTTTTTTTTTTTTTTTTCATTTTCTAGGATAACATAAAGATAATTCCTGTGAAAACCATGGATGAAGTGTTAGAAACGGCATTTGAAGGATTGACCAGCGCATCTAACCATCATCGTTTATCTAGCAAACTTTAGAATGTAGCTATTGTAATTTATGTAAATATCTTCTTTTTTTTCAAACGACTTATCTTGGCACAATATGTATTAAACTTTGTGATATTTTAGGATTAAAATAGTTCTATATTGGATTATACATATAGTTCATATTTTTAGTTATTTAAGAAAATGATTGTAAATTTTGTTTAGTATTTTAAAATGGTATTTTTGTTTAACATAACAATGTTCATTGTTTAATTTAATCACTTTTTTTGTTAATAGTTATAATAAAGTTATTCGGAAATTGATTTATTTAAATCAATCCTAGAATATTTTTGTTAAAATATTTAAGTTGAAAATCTAAGACATTAAAAAAAAGGAAAAAAATATTAGGTGTTTGTATAAAAAAGGTTAACAGATCATAAGTTTAATTGAAACTGAATGATATAATTTCGCTTTGTAAAAATGTGTTTAAAATTTTGTGAACTTATTTTAAGTGATACTTATTTTATAAATAATCTTTTTAATATAAACATAATAGACTTTCAGGTGTAAATTAAAGAGGTTAGTTATTACCTTTAATAACCTGAAAAAAAAAAATAAAAATCCTTTCTTCCTTTTCAGTCGTCAAAGACACCCTTCCTGCTTAAGAAAGCAAGATTTACTTAAATTCAGGTATAAATAGGTAAGTAGGTAAGTAATAGTAATTGGCTTTAATTAGGTTTTTTTGCTATCTTATCCTTTACATAGCTTTGCCATCCTATTATGATGTAGTGGAAATCAACTTTATCATAAACATTTGAAACGTACATAAATTAATTCTAAATGAGGGCTGACAATAGCTCCTCTTAAAAATTTTAAAATATAAGTGATATAATAATTACACAAAACTTGACATTTACTCTCCTATTTATGTAAGATGCACAACACTGCTACAATGTTTTGGGAATTTTTATTTTCCATCTGCAGGCCTAATTCTTTAAAACATTATTTATTACAACTTAACCAATACTATTTTGAATCGTTACATAAAAGTTTAATTAACATTTTAATTTACCTTGTTACTGCTTGTCAATTGAATTGATTATTGTCTCTACTAGAAATAAGTTCAACTTAAATACGTCAAGCTTTAGTTTATAATCACTTCATTAAAATAATCAATTTGGTAGAATGTTTTTTCATCATTGCTTTTGTCTTAAGAAACAGTAGAAAGTATATTGGAGATTTATTTATTAAGAACCTTTAAGTGTGATTATTTTGTTTTGTTGATTGTTTGGAATATCTATTTTTACTTGAGGGAAGCATGATGGTATTGAAGGATCAATAAAATTAGGATTGGTGAACTATATCCGTTTTCAATACACAGTAAACCAAAAGTGGTTTTTTAGTATGTGGAATGGGTTCCTTGAAATAAATTTATGATCTGCTCAAATTGAACAACTTTTTTCTTGTTCTTTAGCCTCTTTCTCTGTTTTTAATTCATCAATTTATCTTTCATTCTGTTTCTCTCCTCAAATGTTTTTAAGTATGCTGAGTAAGAAAACAATATATTTTTTAAATGGATATAATAATATGTTTTTATAGCTTGTTTTGTTAAGTCATGGTCGAATTATATAAATAAAGTTGTCAACTTGGGGAGGGGGGATTATTAAGCAATTATTATTAGCAAGAAATACTTGAATATATTAATGAGCAGTATCCCAAGAACTTTATTAGTAAATACAGTAGGTAATTAGTACAGCAGATTCTTGGACAAATTGTTATTGTAGGACAAAGGGTTATGTCACTGATGGTATTTATATTACATCTCTTCATGAGAGTTTGAAGTATTGAAATTATATTACACTAATTTTTCAGTAGATATAATATATAAT
Source organism: Euschistus heros (assembly GCA_003667255.2). Taxonomy (NCBI): domain Eukaryota; kingdom Metazoa; phylum Arthropoda; class Insecta; order Hemiptera; family Pentatomidae; genus Euschistus; species Euschistus heros. The sequence continues at coordinate 2,576,046 of RCWM02000033.1, forward strand.
TTTTATAAGGTATGTGGATCTGTTCTTTTATTTGCTTTGAAAACATGTTCGATTAAACAATAAATAGTAAATTTTGCCCATAAGATTAGGGGAGTATTGATTTAAATCAAGCCAAAGAAATATAGAAATTGAAAGAAGATATTTGTAATCCTTATGTTATAGTTTTAAATTATATTCTAACAGAACAAATATTGCTCTGATCAATAATTATCAAAATATCTGATATAATACCTATATTATTCAGTTTAATCTTAAAATCATGTATACTATATTCTAGAATGTGTAATAAATATTAAAAAGAAAATTATGAAATAATGTAATTTGAAAAGACACTTTATTGTCTAAGCTTTACAGGGATTTAAGAATAAAACACGTTTTCACTTGAAATATAATTGTTTCAAAAATGAATAAAGACATTACTAGTTTAACCAATCAAGAAATTAGTTGATTTTTTTTATTTTAAGAGCAGCTAATTTTTTTTTTTACATTAGCTAACGTTTTTAAAATTTCTTTCATCAGCAAAGTGAGTTATATATAAGTGAACATATCTAAGTTATATTTATAATGATATTGATTCTGTATGATTGAAAATAAAGAACAGTTACTATTTTATAAAAATCATAATATTTATTTATAAAAGAGAATTATTTTTATTATTTTTTTTTTTAGAGGAATTAATTTAGGAGAGTACAGTTACTCAAACTGTTTTTTCGCCGTACAGTTAGTTTGGTGCTACAGCTTTTAATTTTAACTTTTGTTTCTTGCCGTATTTTAATTATAATAAACTTTATTAATCGGTTGGAAAATATCATGGCTGGACAGTTAAAGCTGTACTCAGTAATATAAAAGGTAATTTTGTTTTTGTCTATCAGAAATCTTGTTTTCGGTACTGATTATTACATTACACTCTTATATTTTAAACAAATTTGATTAACTCCAGGACTTCTGTTTCATTGAAATATCAATATTAAGGTTATTTTACTACTAATACTATTAGAAATAGAGTAGAAAGATATTGAAACACACAAATATATATATATATATATATATATATATATATATATATATATATATATATATATATATATATATATATATATATATATATATATGAAACTGCACAAATTAATGTTACATATATATAAAAATGCATATTTATATTTGAATTTTAAATTTGTGGCTCCCTAATATACGTTATATGTAGATAGGTTTTTTTTTTTAACTTTTATTTTATTTATTTATTAATTTTATTTATGCCTGGCGTTGTAAATTTGGCTCCTAATATTCTGTGGAGGGAGTAAAATATGTAGATTAAAATCTGTATTAGTTTAAATAGTTATATAGAGCTATATCATTTGTTATAGGTTCTCTCAACAGTTCCAGTTCCAACAGCTCCCAGCTTTTTTTTTTTAATTATATTTTTTAGGCTTTGGCTAGACGCCATTGGCCAACTTAAAAATAATATTTATTCAAAATAATTGCTTGTTTTTATTTTTTCTTAATCAATGAAAATCTATGCTTTTTTAAAATAATTTAATGCTAGTGGATTTTATAAAATGGCCTAACGTTTCTAGTTCAGAATTAGGATTTGATATTATCTCTGTGTAAGAAGGGCTGTCTTTATTTATTATATTTTTAATTTTATTTATAAAATGATATCGCTCGGCAGAATATTTTATGGATGACATTATTATATGTTTCGAATCGTCTTAAACTTCGCACAATTCATAGTAAATTGTTCTTTTAATCTTTTATAAGTATGTATCAGAGATAGCATGATTAATTCTCAATCTACACAGCTTCAATGCTCTATTAAATCCTCTTGAATATTTTAGCTTGGTATATAGAGTGGAAGATTTACAAACAGTTACTTATATTTACAAAATTATCAGTATGTGTATTATTAAATTTTGCGAAAGGTGATTTTAACAACAAATTAACAATACTTTTTTTTTTGCAATAAATACACTTTATTAAGTGGTATTTCATAATAAGTTAACATTTTCTTTAACAAGTATATCAAGGAATTCAAAAAACATATTTTTATATATTTAGTTAAATGTACTGAAGCCATTCATTTTTAACATTTTAGTTCAAAATTGTTGAATATACAGTTAACAAATATTTTGTCAATTAAAATGAAATAATGATAATAAATAAGGAAAAAATTAATATTAGGTTAGGAATAATATATTCGAAAATTACGAATGACGAATAGCGATTTGAAAGGAAGAAAATACACTTTCTCCTGAGATAGCTTGTCCGCTAAGAATAACATATGAGTGCAATACATAGGGCAATCGTCTGGCTTTTTGACACTTGATTAATAATTCAATTATGTAAATAAATAAAAGGTTTAGCGAACCCGAAGGTTCGATGCCGATCAACCGTTGACACACCTCCCTCCAATCCATCCCTCAAAACACCAATAGCCCAGGTGGCTCTGATTAAATCCTCTCATTTACGTCTCGATCTAAAAAAAATGTCAAAATAGGTATTTTTTTATGTACTGCTTGGTACACAGTTTAAAATAAAACTACAGCATAAGCAAATATAGCTGCAAGTCTATAACTAAAAACCCGAGTAAACCATACTAGTCAGCTCTCAGCCGCAATACTGCTAAATAAAACATTCTTTCAAATTCGATTCTCCCAAAATTATTCATCATCGGTAAAATATAAAATATATTAAAATCGCGCAATAAACAAAAAATCAGACGAACTAAATTCAGCTCATGTTATGTTTCAATTTAATACTTTCAGATTAATAGTTTGCAGTAATGTATATGATACACCATAATAAGAACTAATTATCCATTTAAATAATTACACAGCAAACGGAAGTTCTATCTACATTTAAAAAACCGGGAATATCATAAAGTCTGGCAAAACCCACGTAACCCTCATCCCTTAACTTTTTCCCCAAATGTCTCCATTTCAGTTGTTTACTAGAGTTGTTATAGTTTGGTAGTGGATCACAAATAGCAATATACACTAGTAACATCGTAAGTAGTTTCATACTCCTCCATATTATTTCAATTGTACTGAGTTACGTAAGCGTTTTATATATTTTTGTCGTTGCTAGATTGATTTTTAAATGGCCTGTGTAACTTATATAATTTTTTGTAACCTGTTTTGTTTACTGTAGGGCATGATTATGAGAACAAAATAGTCTCGAAACTTCGTCAAAATAAGTTGTTATTTTAACCTCAAGAGCCGTATTATCCATCAAATATGAACAGTCAAGAACATATATCCATACGATTATATAAAAGAACAAGCTGTTTTCCTCTTGTTCAAATCTCGAAAACTACTGAACCAATATGTATCCATTTTTAACCACATCATTTTTATAGTTCCAGGAAGGTTTAACAATGATAAAATTTACTGCTTTTTAATTAATTTGTTATTAAAAAAGCAATAACATATATAATACAGTATTCTGTCCATCTGGATAACCAACTCATAAATTAAAATATAAAAATTGGATGCTTTTACGTAGTCTTTAAATACCTAATCAGTGCAATGTTTACCATGTTAAAAATTGCTGCTATGGATGAAAATATCATTGAAGGAATAATATTCAATTGCATACTTCGATACAAAATTTTTATACATAAACAAATAAAACTTTAAGTATTAGTTAAAACTTTAATTTTTTTACTTATAAGAGCGGGCGAAACCGATACTGGGGATGCTAGTATATGTATAAAATATTTAAAAATAATAATCTACAGCTATTGACACTCCAGATAGTTATTTAAATATGTTAAAAAATATTTAACAAAAAAAAAATAATAAAATTCCTTTTAAATCCTTCAACCCAACTGTGTGAAAATACATCCAATTCTGTCCTTATTTTAAAAGATATCCATAGGGTGTCAATAACTAATTTTACATTATTCATGATATTTGCATTATTATTAGTGATTCAATACCACTAAGTACTCGTCAACTTTTAGTATCATCTCTTGCTTTTCCCAACATTGACTACGGATGCACAGTATATGGAGGACTGTCTAGTGAGCTTGAAATGAGATGTAAAAGATTAATGAACTGTTTTATTAGATTTATTTTTGGGATCTCCAGAGGTTCTCACATATCTCACAGGTATTCTGGAATTGGTTGGCTTCACCCCAGTTTCCGACGTGAATACTTCCTAGGTGCACTCATATTTCACAACTTGAAAACCAAAAAAACCCACCTATATTCATGACCTTACCCTGCGCTCCTCCATCCACCTCTTAAATACTAGAACCCAACCCATCAACCTGTACACTCGTGCACATCGAACTGCATCCTTCGAAAAATCCTTTATTATCCGCGCTTCCTCTTTATAGAATTCCTTGCCCATATCAATACGAAAAAACACTACTATTACTTTATTTATTATCTATTTCTTTACCTCCTGGATCTTCAATCTTCCGAGCAAATGTAAAACATGAATATTTATGTTATATACTTTATAATAGTACACATAAGGTGTATCCTTTTACAAGATTTCTTCATTTATTCTGTAACTCATAATCTAATTATTAATCAATTTTTATTATTATTTATCATAATTAATTATCATAGCCAGAAGATTGTTCTATGTATTGTACTCATTTGTTATTCTTAGGGGACAAGTTGTCCCAGATTAAAGTTCATTTTTCTTCTTCTTCTTCTACATTAGTTCTTGTCACTATCTTGTAAAATACATTCCAGTAATAATGTTTGGTGTTAATATTTTTTTTTTTTTTTTTTTAGCTTAAAGTATAGTAATTAAAAAATAACTGTAAATTTCAACTTTATTGGACTGTTCTATAATTCTAGTATGGATATTTCCCTAATGGTGTCAAAAACTGTCTGGTTTACCCTACTTATATTAAATATTTTCCTAACTAATTCAGTTAGTTTTGAATTAGGACTAAATAAATAATTCCTTACCTTTTTTTATTAAATTAATTAATCTCACTCGCTCTCTTGAAGGTACCATTAAAGATATATATTTAACCACATAGGACATTGATTGAATTTAATTTTAATATTTATTTATGAATATATTGTTAATTAATTAGTTTATAAATCACAAAAAAAAAACTATAAAAGTATATACTATACTATTCTGTTATATTGCTATATTGATTGAGGAGCCCTATGGAAGTAGGCCAGTAGAGAGGAATGAGGTCGATAAAGGTTCGCCAGGCTGTCTCCTCCCTTCTTACAATCCCCGGATCACCGCTATCAGTCAGTCCCTTAAATAAACTCGATTGTTTAACATTAATATTATTGAACCATAATTCGTTTGTTTAAATTAATCGATTATTAAAATTGATTTATAATAATCATGCTTTGCTAAATTTTATGCTTCGGGGCTTTTTTAAACGCCTTTAGCTAGGTTGGTGTTGCTCAGATCGAAAATTTGCCGACAGTTTTCTTATCAGAAATTTAACGGAAAATATTTTTTGTTTTATAAAATTTGTCGCTAGGGCCTACCATTCAGGAGCTATATTGGTTTGAATGAAAAAAAGTTACATTTTTTATGTGTTGGTACTTTTTCAAGCGCTTCAGCTCTGTTGGAGTTAATCGGATCGAAAATTTGCCGACAGTTTTCTGGTCCGAAATTTAATGGAGAATATATTTTGTTCTACAAAATTTGTCGCTAGGACCTACCATTTAGGAGTTATATTGGTTTGAATGAAAAAAGTTACGTTTTGTTTCATTTTATGCTTTGGGGCTTTTTCAAACGCTTTAGCTCTATTGGTGTTACTGAGATCGAAAATTTGCCGATATTTCCGGTCAAAAAATTAATGGAAAATATTTTTTGTTTTATAAAATTTGTCGCTAGGACCTACCATTCAGGAGCTATATTGGTTTGAATGAAAAAAAGTTACGTTTTTCCTACATTTTTAAGCGTTGGGGAATTTTTGATACAGTTTCATTAACAGAAGCAGTTGTTATAAAATCAGTAGACTATAGGTAGACAAATCCATGATTTTTTTTGTTCCTCGGGAGAGATTGAATGTTGGTCATTAAAACTTGAATTAATTTTATTATCATTGGATAAAAGAATCCTGTAACAATGATGTTAAAAACATTTAAAATTTAATAATAAAAAAAAAATATATTTATTTTTTTTTATCATATAAAGTGAATGGAACCAATTGAAACTGGGAAGTTCCTTCATAGATTCAAAGAGAAATTATTTGAGAATATATTTATAAAATATTGTTCCTCTATTTTTGTCTTTAACGCCTTTATGATTTTTTATTTATTTATCTTTCCTTTTTTTTTTTAACCTCGCGCTATGGTGTCTTGAGTAACTCCAATGGCGGATTATCCTGCGACCATTAAAAATACTTAGATCAAGGCGGATCTCAAAATGGTACCCTTAAGCGCCCTGTGAAAAGGATTAAACGGGAAGAGAGAGTGTACTTTAAAAAAATCAAAACAATTTTCAAAAGGACGAAAATTAATTTGTCGGGAAGGAGTGGCGAAAAATGTCCTTCGGTCTTCAAAAATCACAAGATCCTGACAAATCTGAAACCAGTATCCTTCAGTGTTATAAAAAATAAAATAAAATAAATTTTAACTGCTGTGAATAAAAAATTGAAACTGCTTAGCGGGTTTTTCGTTCACATATGTGAATATATCATTAAATCATAATTATTTTATTTTAAGACAATTGCCTTGGTATGGAACCATTACTATGAATTTAACATCTCAAATTGCTTTTCCCAATGATATCAAGATTAAAAATCGGCTTGTTGAGGGCATTTCAAGTTTCACCTGGATGAAGGCTTGCATGCTATCAGTGATATTGCATGTGTAGCGTCGATATTTTCATTGTTTTAAAATGACCATTGAACCCAATTATCTTCTTCTTTTTTCTAAAAAAAAATTATATATTAAATTAAATTTTATAATTAAATATAAATAAATTAATTTATAGTATAGTAAAATATAAAATATAAAAGATGATTCAAACGTTATAATAATAATACAGAGGACGTCCTGGTCGTTGTTGACGATGGCCGAGCTCAAGATTTGGTGAAAAACAACTCTTAAAGCGACGCTAATAGATATAGGTCCGGGCTTCCCTTCATCAAAGATAACTAATGAGTTAGCCCATTAATCAATCTACAAAAATAAATATTCTTATTGCATGGGTTATTAATTTACCTGTAAATAAAAATAGCAGCCTATGATGTATATATTTAAAGTATTAGAGATGGGCTGACAATGACTTTGGCCGACCAGTCGGATATCAAAAATGCTTGTCAGTCGGCCTTATCTTATCTTATATTCTCTCCCCCCCCTCTCTCTCTCTCTCTCTCTCTCTCTCTCTCTCTCTCTCTCTCTCTCTCTCTCTCTCTCTCTCTCTCTCTCTCTCTCTCTCTCTCTCTCTCTCTCTCTCTCTCTCTCTCTCTCTCTCTCTCTCTCTCTCTCTCTCTCTCTCTCTCTCTCTCTCTCTCTCTCTCTCTCTCTCTCTCTCTCTCTCTCTCTCTCTCTCTCTCTCTCTCTCTCTCTCTCTCTCTCTCTCTCTCTCTCTCTCTCTCTCTCTCCTCCCTCCCTCCCACCCTCTCTCCCTCCCTCCCTCCCTCTTGCACTTTTTTATGAGCACTTGGTCACATAATTATGTGGCACAGTAATAAAGATCCAGTATTCTCAGGATTGTGGATTATAAAGCGACTAATATTTAATGATTGCCTTAATTTTTCCTCATATCCCAGAAGAATGTTTTTAATTATTTTTTTTTTTCTGTTGTGTAAAACATTTTAAGATTGTTAAACTATGCCGACGCTATATCATGAAAGATTACCCCTCCATCACTCCTATCTTTTGCAGAACTTCTCCTTCACAGCCCCTACATCTTTCCCCTATTGGACTTCTTTCCATTATCTGCTTTGAAAATCTTTCTAGATTGGCCTATGTGTAACTATCTTATTCGTGCCTCTTTATATCAGATACCAACTCTGTTTCCCCACAAGTTTTATCGTTTTCATTCGGAATCGATTCACCACTTTGCTTTGCCGTATACAATTCTTATTGTGATGGGTTTGTACCGAAATGTTTAGATTCCCCTTGCCAATATCTATACCTCAGTTTAAATTAATTGGTTTTTTATTGATATTTACAACTCTATAACATATGTACATCAAGTAAATGTGAGGAATATGATAACAATAATTTGTAAAAAAATAACTCATTAGTAGCACTTTAAATAAAATATTGATTAAGAAGTCCGTAGGCCTATTTTTTTCAGAAACCTCGGGAAGTTACTAGGATTCGAATGGTTATAAAGTTTATTACGGAAGGATAGTTATCTGGTGGGAGACAATTCAGTAACATTTGGGATGTTTAGATCATTGTGTATAAGGTTATTTGTGACATAATAAGGAGCATTGAAAAAAAAAAAATTGTAATAACGAAAAAATTATGAGTATGAGAATTTAAAAAAAATGTTTTAAAAACTACAAAATGATTCAAGAAATAAATTATTTAATAACAAGCATTATTTATGATTTCAATTTATAATATACTAGCATTCCCGTCGCGGCTTCGCCCGCCCTCATAACTAAAGATAATTTCAACTAAAAATTAAAGTTTTATTTGTTTATCGATAAGATTCTTGTATTTTCGCATGTGGTTGAGCATTATTTCTTCAATGATTTTTTAGCAGTAATTATTAATCTAGTTATAATTGCACTGATTAGGTGGTTAAAGATTACATATAAGCACCATTAAGCATAAAATTTTTAACTTTAATGTATGAATTGGTAATCAAGATGGATAAAGATTATTAAGAAACTCTTGCGGAAAATAAACTGCATTATCAGTGCTTACGAAAAAAGGCCCGTGAATCATATTTTTACACACGATATAAAAAAGCAAAGGATCGACATTTTGATTTAGTAATAATTTGTATTCGACAGAAAAAACTTTATTGATTTGATCTGGTTGGATGTTGATTTCGAACTATAAAAGTATATGACAGTGTGGCAAACCTCGGTCCTGCCTCTCAAAATTGTACATTTAAATTTTAGTTATTCTAAATTTTACCATTGCAAAACCTTCCTAGAATTATAAAAATTATTTATTTAGATGTCGGTACAGATAGGTTCAGTTTACCATTGTTAACTCTATTGTGGAATGGCTCTATACACAATCGGTCGATTTTCAAGCTTCACTGGGATCCACATATCGCACACCATATTTAAATATTTTTTAATAATTTTCTTGATAGTTTAATAAGTAAATATTATCATCAATTTCAAGCTGTTTTGTAACCTCTCGTGTAGAATAGCACTCCCCACCTATCGGTCAATTTTCATACTGCACTGTTGTCCACATATTAACCTTTTTTAATAAAATATAAATTAAAAATCAGTAGATTTTAATATTGCTAAACCTTCTTAGAACTATGAAAATGATGTAGTTATTATTTAGTACAGATTGGTTCAGTAATATTCGCGGTTAGTGATCACAAACGAAAAATGGCTTGTCCTTTTATATAATAGTATAAGTTATTATTATAGTAAATTTTCTAATTGTAAATCTTTTAAGAACTATGAAGATGATGTAGTTAAAAATTTGGTTCATATAGGTTCATTAGTTTTACTAAAATGCTATTGTCGCTTGCCACATATTCGATTTTTAAATTTCACTGGAATCCACACGTCACACCACATATGTATAGCTTTTTGGATAACAAATTAATTTAATTTAGTAATTTTATTATCAATTTCTAGCTATAATTAACACTGGATCATTGTAACCTCTCTTGAATGGCGCTCGCTTTACTACCCACTACATATTTATCGCTTTATAAACAGTAATTTAAGAGAAAATATGTAAATTTTATTATTGCTAAACCTTCCTTGAACTGTGAAGATGATGTAGTTATATTTGGTACAGAATAGTTCTATAGTTTTCGCGGTTAGTGATCACGAACGGAAATGTCTTGTCCTTTTATATATAACTTCATCATCCCCCGTCGAGGAATTTTAACTAATAATTGATTTTTTGTTTATCGATAAAAATCTTGTATCAAAGTGAACAATTGAAAATTATATTTTTGATAATATTTTCACGCATAGCAGCCATTATTAACTTGGTTAAATTTAGATTGATTAGGTATTTGAAGATAACATAAAGCATAATTAGACATCCAATTTTCAATTTTAATATATGAGTTGGTAATCCAGATGGACAGAGACTATTAAGAAACTGCGGTATAAGAAACTGCATTATCAGTGCTTACAACTAAAGGTTCAAAATTTATATTTTTACACACAATATTAAGCAACTGAGGATCGGCATTTTGATTTGTAATAATTTTATTGATTTGATCTGGTTGGATTTTAATTTCTAACCATAAAAGTATGTGGTAGTGTGGCAAAACCCGTTTCTAACACTCAACATTGTACATTTAAATTTTTATTGTTGCTAAACCTAGAACAACGAACATGATATAGTTACAATTTGATATATTTCACTCCATATAGCTGTTTTTATAACAATTTAATTGAAAATAAGTAAATTTTACTATCAATGTTCACCTCAATGTAACACTGTACCTTTTAACCTTTCATGCAGATGGCAATTGCCGCCATTTTTGAACTTCACTGTTATCTACTTATTATTCATTTTTCAATAAAGAATTAGTTGAAAATCATTAGATTTTACTATTGCTAAACCATCCTATAAAGATGATGTAGTCAAAATTTGGTAGAGTTGGTTCAGTAGTTTTTGGCGGTTAGTGAACACAAACGAAAAATTGCTTGTCCTTTTATATAATAATATAACCTTATACCGCCATATGTTAGAATCGTATAGAGCTAACAGATAATTGTGACTTACAGATAATATACAAATAATATTGCGACTATAAATTAAGATATAAGGTATCCTATCTTTTTTGTTGGATCAAACTGCACACGGTATGCAAATTCGATTAAAATCGGTTCAGTAGTTTAGGTGTTAGCCGGCCCCTAGGCGGCGACACGTAATTTATATATATTAAGATTTAGTTGATTATAGTAGCAATGCCTGATTATTTATTCGATTTTTTTTTCCAAATTCTGTGTCAAGGGGCGTTGTCAAATAAATTGATGAAATAATATTTTTATATTTATAAATAAGAATCGATAATATATTATAAAAACGGTCATCTCATCGTTAAGGCAACAAAATCATCTGCAGCGCCTATCGATACCTAAGAATCGACTTAAGTTCATCGATTCTTGATATCAGAACTTTACTCAGAAATGGATTTTTGGAATCGGTACAGTCCTAATTCATCCAGATTGGCAGGGATGATTTACGATATTATTAGAAATATATCGGTCGAATTTCAAACTTCACTAGGATCCACATTCCGTACCACATATTTATCCCTTTCTAAACAATAATTTAATTCAAAATAAGTAAATTTTGTTATCAGTTTCAAGCTCTAGATAACACCATACCATTGAAACCTCTCTTGCAAAATGGAGCTCGCCACCTATTGGTGGATTTCATACTTCAATGGAATCCACATATTTATTGCTTTTTTGATAATAATGTAATAGAAAATCAGTAAATATCATCATTCTTAAGCCTTCCTCGAATTAATAAGATGATGTAGTCAAAATTTTGTACAGATTGGTTGAGTAGTTTTCGTGGTTAGTGATCACAATCGAATAATGGCTTGTTCTTTTGTATAATACTAGCATAAACTCGTCGTGGCTTCGTCGTTGATTATTTATTTCATAATAAATATTAAAGTAATTATAATGATTTATTATCTACTGTAATAATAATTTATAACAAATTAATATTTACATGATATACAGACAGAACCACAAATTAGATTTGATGGTTAGGTATTTACAATTTTTGTTTTATTTTGCAGTTGAACATGTTAATGTTAGGCAACTTTTGTTTAAATTGACAAAAACATGAATTACGTTTTAGACAGTTAAATGTATTAACTTTATTTTTTCACACGAAATATAGGGTGGTAATACGCTTGAAATGACTGGTTTCATCATCCTATCTGGTTTCAAACTCCAGCTAACAATCAAAATGTTTTTCGGATTTTCCAATTTTTTTAATAGGTTTATGTTCATGGAATTTTACATTTACATCAAAAGAAAGCTGAGGCTCTCCTCTTCCCAGCGATACAAACCAGTGAATTGTGTGACAAAGTAATGGCGATTTAAAGGTATGTTTACATAACCAATAATCGGTTTAAAAATTTCATTTTCCTCGAAGAGCGTGAAAAAAATGATATTTTTTGATTTTGTTGAATAAGCGTTTTTCGATGTTTTTTAGGATGCTGAATTAGAATCTGACCTCAATTTTTGTGTGAAAAAATCTATAGAGGTAGTTTGCTTGAAAATCTAATCATTTTTTTAGAATTTAATTAACCTAATCCAAAATCTATGGAGCGACTGTATTTTTCCTTAAATCCGCAATCAAAACTAAACATCTTGGTGCAAGAATCGTGTCGATATCATTTTCTAAACTCGAGATATAAAATAAATCAGTTTAATGCTATTTTTTTCCTTGGCTTTCTAGGGCTCATTGGTCGGAACGGCAAAATACGTGTCTAATATTTTTTGACCAGGAACCTCCAAAAAATTGCCAACAAGATCCGTGAGAGACTTGAGTGTGTCCTCCCCTTGTTAGATAATTTTAACTAATTATTGAATTTCATTTGTTTATCGATAAAAATCTTGAATTGAAGTATGGAATTAAGCATTATTTCTTCAACGATATTTTCACACATGGCAGTAATTTTAACCTGGTTAAAATTGCATTGATTAGGTGTTTAAAGAGTACGTAAAAGCATAATTAGATAACCACTTTGTCAGAAATAACTTTATCGCTCCATCTGGTTGGATTTCAATTTCTAACCATAAAAGTTTTTTTGTTTATTTCGTTTAACGTCACTTTATGCTGCTATATCCGATTGTATGGCTAATCGGACGAGACCATATAAGTATGTGACAGTCAGGCAAATCTCGTTTCTGGCACTCAAGACAATACATTTTAAATATTATTTTTGTAAAATTTACTTTTTAAACCTTCCTATAACCTGCAGATGTAGCTAAAATTTGGTACAGTTTAACAGTTTTAATATTGCAAACTCTGTTGCAGAATGGCCACATATCCGTCGATTTTTAAACTGCACTGAGATCAACATGTCGCTCCATATATTTGTAGCTTTTTTAATAACAATTGAGTTGAAAATAAGTAATTTTTATCATAAATTTCTAGCTCTATATATCACCGTACCGTTGTTTCCTCTCTCGAATGGTGCTCGCCAACTATCGGGCGATTGCCAAACTACATATTTATCGCTTTTTTTTTTTTTTTTATGGCAATGTAATTGAAAACCTTTAAATTTTATTATTGCTAAACCTTCCTTGACCTATAAAGGTGGTGCGGTTTTAAAATTTGGTTCAGTAGTTTTCGCGGTAAGTGATCACAAGCAAACAATGGCTTGTCCTTTTGTATAATAGTGTAGATATATAATTTTAATTTATTTTGTATACGTGTAACCTGGCACAAACGTACACACAGTATTGTATATCTCTTCCAGTTCCCGCACAGAATATAAAATAATACAACCTGTTGGGAGCAAACTCCTATTAAACTCCGCCTTATCTCTAAGGGTCCTTTTTAATTAATGCCTATAAAGCTATTGAAAGGCTGAAAGGGCCCAATTTTCGGTAAAGCCTTCCAATAAAGAAAGAATAATCTATAGATTATGATCTCATTTTTTTTTTTTTTTTTTTTTTTTTTTTTGTGAAAAACCAATATCCCCTATTTATCTTTAACCTTACTTTGAGAGCGTCAAATAATTTAAGTATATCAGTAAAATTGTTATCGAAGATAACAAAATGAAAACCAATGCTACTGGTCGCTCATGAAAATTTTTCTTACTCGATAGACGCATATAAAACTAAAAATAAGGGTAAATAAGACAGTCATTTGTCCTGCTTTTATTTAGGGTATGACTATGATTATGAGGCATATTCACTAACAGAGCAGCAAGAGAAACGACTGTGCACATCCATTGCGCTCAAAAGCCAGTAATTCTAATTCTTAGCAAAAGAATGTAATGTAAAGACAAAGATATAAGACTGAATATATATATGGCATATTTACTATTGATTTATGAATGTGATTATACAACTAAAAATAAAACAAACAAAAATAACTAAATAAATGGAAACAATAGACAAATAGTAACTCCATAAATTAATTCAGGTACGAGGCATTGACCCAGGCCTTATAGGGGCAATCCAGATTATGTTCAGGAAAAGTATGTACAAAATTAAACAAGGCAAAAACATGTCAGCTGCTTTTGAATCCTCCAAAGGTTAAAAGCAGGGATGCTGCATTTAAATATACTTGGATATAGTGATGGAGCAGTCGTTTAGGGAATGTAAAAGGATGGGCATTCCTATTGAAGATGATTTTTTTGTGTACAATCTTCTTCGCGGTGGTTATGGCTCGGGATAAAGAAGAACTAATTTTGATGATGAGGAAGCTCATGCGATGTTACAAAGCCTGGGAGTGAAGATAAATTTTGATAAAACCGAATACATAAAGAGGAATGAGGAGGAGGATCTCTGGATAGAAGGAGAAAAATGTAAACTAGTAGGAGAATTTAAATATTTACGCTCCATTCTGGATATGGTAGGAGGATGTAAAAGAGAAATACAGAGCAGATGTGTAATGGCTAGGAATGCAATTTGCATCTTTTGTGGAGCAGGACCTTATCCATCAATTCAATCATTGATTGAAAGCATCCTCACATATGGCGTAGAAACATGATTCCTCGCCAAGAGTATAGGAGGTGTATCCAGAAAACCAGGGCGGATCGCGTAAGGAATGAAGAAATTAGGAGGGAAATGGAAGTTACGGAGAGCGTGACGGAATATATTATAAAGAAGAAGTTAATATGGTATGGACAAGTACGTCGAATGCCTCCTGAAAGATTGCCTGAAATGGTTAGAAAATGGAACTCTTCGAGAAGCAGTAGGAGAGGACATCCAGCAAGGAGATGGGAGGATGAGATAGCGGAGGAAATGGCAGGAAGAGGTCTGAGGGACGGTGATTGGTGGGACAGAGAACTGTGGAAGGATAGTTTGACCTAACGGAAACCCAACGAAGGGAAACACCGTTTCAAAGAAGAAGAAAGAAGATAAATTAATTTTTCTTTTAAAACTATTTATTGATATTTACACCTGTATACATTATATAGAAGTATATTCGAGGAAAATGATTACAATAAAATGTAAAGA
This sequence comes from Euschistus heros, assembly GCA_003667255.2. Lineage (NCBI taxonomy): Eukaryota > Metazoa > Arthropoda > Insecta > Hemiptera > Pentatomidae > Euschistus > Euschistus heros. The sequence continues at coordinate 2,591,329 of RCWM02000033.1, forward strand.
ACTACTCCCTAGTAGTTACTTATGGCCATCTTCTTTTCAGACGGCTCGAACGGTCATCGGGAATTGAATTTGGGAGACTATTGGATTCAAGTGGGTGTGGAGATTACTATGAAAGGTATCTGATTTGGACCAAATAAGCAACATATGGATCATTAAGATTATTATGGATATGTTTGTTTGTGACATAATAAGGGGCATTGAGGATTTTACGGAGGAGGATTTTGGATTGTAAGGATTGGATACGAGAAGAGTTGGAAGGTTTAGTGCACCCCAAATCTCAACTCCATTTGTCCGATAAATGTCATGAAAATGAGTCTTTTGTAGTAAATTGGAATTTTTGAATGTTTGTTTAGTAAACGTAGAAGTCGAAAATGACTATTAGACTTTTAAGTCTGACACCATAAACCAAAATAATTTTTATAAAAAGGTGTGGCTGTCTCATTGACACGGCCGTGTGTTGTACGTGAATACGTTTTTGTAACAGGTTATATTTTTAATTAAAATATTTTTATTTACGTATTTAAGACAAAAGATAGGAAACAAATAAATATTGTGCTACAATATAACTTAATTGATTATACGGCCAAATAATCAGATCGGTTGATGTTTGTATTGGTAGATGTTTCTTCTGAGTGCGCGAACAACCTTTGTGCGCATTAAGGGCGGTAATGAGTATAAAACAATGCTGATCAGGAACTTTTACTTTCCCGGCACTGCTTGACTCGATCATATGATATTTTATCATTACCATTCGATTGTTCTTGAGAAGCCCTTTCCAACCGTATACGATCTCTGTATTTGCTTTCGGCTTTTCGGCGCGTTTAGGCCGACTTTATATATTTTTGATAATCTTTTTTTATTCAAACACCTTATTATATTCACTGTTAGTAATTTAAACTTATGTTTTATATAAAATCGATAGATTTTGACGATAGCTGACGATTAAAACTTAAACGAGCATCGTAGCTTTTCCGACACAAAGTTATACTAAATGCAAATATCGATACGCAACAAAAAAAAACTCAAAATTGCGGGGTTTCCCCCTCCACCGCGCGTGATGTGTCACAGTTCTCGCTTATCGTAATCAATTCTTTGATCCTTTAGCTATCCAGTGGTATAATTTAATTTTGGATGTAGAGGATAGATTCGAAACTACAACGCCAAACTGTATTCCCCGATTTTGTTATAGGTGTTATAGGTGTGTGGATTGCCCCCATATGCTGGCAAATTTAAAGATGTATTCACGTCAAAACAATTTAAAACACATCCATAGCCATTTACAAAAAGACTAAGGGTCAACAAATCAGCTTGTGTTCAGGGCTAAGAAGGATTCCGGGAAACAAAATGAATTCTTTGTTTTTACTTCGTCGGAATTGTAATTAACCTGTATGTATCATCAGTTGTAGATAGTAAATAATTTTTGCTGTATACAAATTTATTTCTTGGATAATTTTTTTTTTAATAGATTTGGTTTTCTGTTTTTAGCACTCCTTTTGATTATTTTTTTAATAGCAATTTATTTTTAATCGAGAATCGATTTTATTGAAATCGTTACCAGTATCAAGTACCGAAAATAAAATGGTCGCTAAACATCATTAATTGTAATAAACCAATGGAAGATGTAAAATATATCAATGACGTGCCCACAAACTTTATAATATGATTGTTATTATTAAATAATTTAGTGTTTGAATATTTGTCGAGTATTTATAAAGCTTTTAGTTAAGGTGGTTTAGAGGGATGAGGGATGGGAGCTCAACTTCTCATCTCTGGTAATAATGGCCATGCAGATCAGCCCTAATGGCTTTGCAACAGTTCGCATAATTTTTTCCCCGATCAATAACCCTCTGTTTTAAGTATTCTGACCTATAATTTAGAAGTATTTTTATTATTCCCTCAGAATTTAAAAATTGTTTAAAAACAAAAAAAATACGATAAAAGTATAGTTACTATTAAGATGAATGGAGAGAAGATAATCAGGGATGCAGTCAATGAGGAACACCGCGTCTAAGTAGAAATAATAGGGCGTATAAAAAAAAAATGACCTTTTTATCAAATTCCAGAGTTACAAAAGTCTGTAAATATCTTAATGCTATTTATTATTTACCAAAACTTAATAATCACTTTAGAGCATTCTCTAAGCTTGTTTACTAACACTGGACTTCTTCAAAAAAAGCCTCAGTTCAGTTATCTATTTCAAAGAAGAAACAGTGTCCTACAAAATTCTCGTAATTTTAAGACATTAAAATAAAAAATTCATAGCCACTGAAGCAACTCGTGAAATTATTAAATATGAAGGGGGAGGTGTCCATGAAGAGCGCACTGTTGGTTTGAAAAATCTAGAAGTGAAGATACAACGTTGGGAAGAAAGAAGGCTATTAATGGATATTGATGAAGTTCTGAAGGAAGCTGTTGAGTCAAATCTGTCCACAAGTACTCGCGAACTTGTCAGGGAGTGTGGTGTGTCGAAAGAAATTGTTAGTCGCCATCTTTTCTCCATGAGGAAGGCGAAAAAGACCTGTAGACTGGTCCCTCACGAACTTACTCCTCAACAATCAGCAGTCGAACCAAAGAAAAGTTTACAGAGCATCATGGGTTTGAACTCCTGCCTCATTCACCATATAATCCAGACCTCGCACCTTTGGATTACTACTTGTTTCGATCCATGGCCCATTTTCTTCAAGGGAAAAAATTGATAATTTTGCGGAAGTTGAAAATGCTGTCTAAGAGTTCTTTGACAGCCATCCCAAGGAATGGTATTAGCGTGGCATCGAGCAATTGGCTAGCAGATAGGTAATGACGGTAGATAACAATGGACTATACTTTGAGTATTAATTGTATTTTATATCAAAGAAATAACAATAGAAATATTTGTCTAAGAAATGGTCATTTTTTTTTTTATACACCCTATTACTTTAATGCGTGCCAATGTTTTGACCTGCCTTGCAGAATTTCTTCAGGGCCACCGAACCACACTGCAGAGGAGGCGAACGATGAACCTCAATCCAAAGTGTGTTACTTATATTGTCCCTGAGGCCATATTCATTATTTTCTAATCAGTGGGCCTTTTGCATGTGTCTTGAGAAGAGAAACAGTCAATCCCTTTCTATCCCAGTCGATTTATAAAAAAAGAAAAAAAGGCAAAGTTCGCAGAATCGTATACATCTACCGTTTGTCAATATGTCGTTAGGGTAGTTGAAAACATGGTGCCATTTGTATTTTGCTTATATCTCGTAAGCAATTTGATTTTTGGTGATAGAGCACATTTACACTACTAAAAAATACTTAGTTTGCGACAATTTAAGCTCAACTACAGATCTGTTAGTCAACCGGGTGTTGAGATACAGCTCTCCAAAAAAATGGTGGTTTTTCATAAAATTTAAAAATTTTCTGTTACCGACAAGTTCAGGTTTCCCAAAAATATCTTAGGAAAATAATTTAAAGAATTTCAACTACCCTTATGGGTCCTAAAAACATATTAAAACTTGGTTGATACTTGCGATTTTGTAATCTTCCTTGTATAAATCGACTGGGCTATCCATTTGTATGCTTACTTAAAAAAAATAAAAAATAAAATTCATACATTTGTAATTTTTTTACATGGTTTATTTGTCTGTAGAAATTTACAATGATGTAAGTATTTGGATCTTGTGCAGTCATGAAAAAAACAATTAAATAGATTTAATTTGTTGTGATAACGATGTGGTTTAAAGTAACAAAAATATGAAAGAAAAAACAAATTAAGAAAATCAAACTGTTAACAATATAAGGCAAAGAAAAAGTAAAAATTTTTATGATTAAACTTATAGTTATTTCACATTTAGGAAAAATTATCAGTAATGATGGATTGATTAGCGCTGCAATAAAAAACAGGAAAACCGAATTAGAGAAAGTAAATTTCAACTAAACACATTTAAATAGAGTATTAAAATGTTGAAATGATTTTTTTTTTCACGAAACGGCCTTTTAAGACCAGGCGAATATCATTACTTTTCCTACATCATTTTTCCCTTTCTTCCCCCCCACCCCTAGTATTTTCTCATCATATCTGTTTGCATTTGCTTCCTTTCCTTCAACCTCACAGTACCCTTACGTTTTTTTTTTTCACTAGAAACTAGACTTCCTTTAATATTTTTCCGTATTGCTTTTTATCGAAGTAATTTTTATCTGTCATTTTTAAGGTTTATGTTTCCGCTCTCATTTGTTTTACATACCCTCATACGTTTTTGTGTTCATTGATTTTGTCAAAATTCCACTTAAAAATTTGCCCGGTAGAATCTTAGTCTTCTGATTCTTATTTCGGTTTCTACGTCTTTCATATTCCTGTAGATTTCCTAGTTGGATCTTAAACTGTGTCCTTCCTGAGTTTTTTTGGGGCAAATAGATTCTCTTCATGATCCTTATCTGTATTTTCAGTAATTTTTCTAGTCTAGGAAGGTATCCAAACCTTACAATCCAAAATCCTTATCCTTAAAGATTTTAATTTTCCACTATGTTGCTGAGATAGCCCAAAACCGATACCTGTGTTTTCATAGTAAGCTCCATAACCACTCTAGTCCACTAGTTTCTCAACTTGCTTCCCAATCCATTCCCGATACTCCTCTGAGGTGTCTGAAAAGAAGATGGCCTAGTGACCTTCTAGAGTAGAATTTATACTGAAGTGCTATTGATGAGTTGTTCTTTTCAAGTTTTGACATGTTACTGTAATCGTTATCAACACACTTACTTGACGTATATATTCTGTACAGTTGTAAATGTCAATAAATGGACATAAACAAAACAAAAAAAAAACAATAGTCTAGGGAGACTTGTCTCCTCCCGTGCAGAATTACTGCTTTTATCATAGTGTTGTGGTCTTATTTTTGCGTTATGGGAAAGATTATTCTTATTGTGAATAATTATTTACTTCCTCCATTTTTGTGATTTTACACTCTTTTACATTAGTATTATTTACTAAGTGAAAAAATATATGTATATGTTTAGTACGGTTCTTGAGGTTCAGTCAATAAACAAAAAGAACTATTTTGGCGACGGTTCGAGACTATATTGTTCTCATAATCATGCCCTGCACCTTAGTAGGAATATCCTAGTATTCTTCGCATTCGCTAGTTTTCTGTTGGATTTCTGGAGTTCCTTCATCACTCTGATTGCTTCAGGACCGTGGGTTGTCTTGATTTCTTCGTAAGATCCCATTCTTCCACTATAGATATTTTCCAGTAATGACTCAATGTGTTAGTATGAATAAATTTCTTGACTGTTACTATTAAATGTTTAGTAAGGTTCTTGAGGTTCAGTCAATAAACAAAAACAACTATTTTGGCAACTTACAAACAACTAAGATACAGGGCATGATTATGAGAACAATATAGTCACGAAACGTCGCCAAAATAGTTGTTTTTATTTACTGACTTAACCTCAAGAACTTTACTAAACATTTAATAGTAACAGTCAAGAAATTTATCTCTATTTATAGACATTTATCGCTATATGTATTATTTGTATTTTCAGGCATTTAATTGTTTTGTTTTTTCAGATTTCCAAAATTTCCAAGTTTTAACTGGTTTCTTTCATAAACTATAGCGATTCTAATATTTGTGGTATCCAAACTGGCAATTCATTATACAAAAATTATAGTTTAAAAAAACTAGAAAAACAAACTTTTATAGAAAACCTAACTAAAAAGCTAAGTGTGGTGAACAATTTGCAGCAGTCAGGCGTTTTAATTTTTTGAGTTCAAGGTTCGAAGCTAATTTCCCTTTGCTAATCGTGTATACTTTAAAAATCTATCTATCTTGCACAGAATGTAATGATCTAGAACTTTTAGTATATAACAATTTTTGATTGAATTAGCCAATTCTTCGTTATAGACTCTTAAACATGAAGAAAACTAACAATCGAATGTGGCTAATCGCCTAAATCAAATTCAGTTTAAGGGATGTCTTTTGACGCACACTTTAATAAACTTTAATTTTTTTAAATAGAACATTTTTCAATTGAAAGCATTAATCTATAAGTTTTTCCAAATTATGAAAAAAGTTTGGGTTTTTTTTTGGCCCCCAAATATTTTCCCCTTATCAAATTTAGTTTCATTTTTGATGTTTTATTGTCTGTACCCATCTGGACCATATAAAAACGTACTAGGGTAAGTGCACTAGTAGTTGACAGTGCACTGACAATTTGGTAATAAATGTCTTATAATAAGGTTTCTGTTTGCACTTTCGTTTCGTTTTAAATTTTGGTGGGTAGTTCAGTTATTTCTGTATGCAAAGAGTGACAGCCATGACTTCCTCAGGGTCTCTACATCCAAAGTCCATTTTTATTAATTGCTCCGTATATTTTCCGAATATTTTTCGTTCTTGTTTTCCTATTTCCCTAATTTTGGAGTGCCCATCAATGAGCATTATTTCTGCTGCATAGGAGGCTTCACTCTTTGATAGTGTCTCAATTTGGCGTTTGTCGAGATTCACTTCTCGTTGTAATGATTCCATGTTAATCTGCAGGCAGGCCTTCTGCAGCTTTACGACTCTCTGTTCGTTGGCGATTCTGTTTAAACCAGAGGATTGTGTGGGTTCTCCAAGGTATTTAAAGAAAAACGTGTATTATTATTATTATATAAAAGAAAAGTTATTAATTTATTCATCGGTATAGGATTTATTGAATTTGACTAAATATACGCTATACTGTATTATTTGTATTATCTGGCATTTTATTTATTTATTTTTTTTCCAGATTTCGTTTCTATCGTTAAATCTCAAAGTTTTAACTGGTTTCCTTCAAAAACTATAGCGATTCTATTATTTGTGATATCCAAACTAGCGATTCTATTATTTGTGATATCCAAACTAGCGATTCATTCTACAAAATGATGTATTTTTTAGATATTCTCATTTTTTATTTTTTATTATTATTTAAAAAAATATATAAATTGTATTAAATGTATTTGTATTTATGTAGATGTATATCGTTAATGAAACGATGTTGACAGTAGCGGGGGAAGCGGGAGTGGGAATGGCGATAGAGGCTGGGCGGTGGTAGGGCCACATCGATCCCAGCTCGCAGTCAGGGCTCAGCGTTCTACTACGATGGGTCTGTACCTTCTCTTCATCCTCACCTTCTTCACCGTCGTATCGGCCAGGCACAACTACACCATCGACCAGAAGATCCGGGATGACTCCGATCTATCACAGGTTAGTGGATAACGTCTTAGCAATATCCTAGGCATAAGCAAAAGCACTCAAAAGTAGCTTCTTATAGTGAAAATTTGTCCAGAAACTACTCATAAAACGTAAACTACCCACCGAAAAACTGCTTTAAGCGATAAATAAATTAATAAAAAAATTTGGTGAAGAAATTTTCTATTTTTAGTGTTTTAATAAAGCTCTACTGATAACGTACCTCCGTGCTATTGCTGTTGCTTGTTTTCCTTTGAATGCCTGTATTTCCAGTTATATATCACATTTTAATGATTGCAGTTTAAAAGAAGAAAATATAAAAAACATCAGAGATAGCGAAACTTTAAAAAAAATAATAATATTTATATTATACGTTCCGAAAACTTTGTTGTCCGAAACGCCACTTTGTTGTGTTTTTGTTTAATAATTATAAAACTACCTATTCTTCATATTTTAATTTTTTTAAATGATATTTTTATATTTCATTGAATGAAAAATATATATTAAAAACATAAATTAATTTTTAAACTAAAAACATCACAAAAATGCTGTTTTCTATGTATATCCTTTGAAAATAATTTTATTGACACTATTACAAAATTTTCGAAAAAATTTAATTTAAATTATTGATATTAAGTGCCTTTAATTGTTATTATGATGAATTCTTAAGATATTTCCAGTTTTTTATGAAGCTCTAATGATATATAATGTAAACGGATTTGCTTTTGCTTTTGCCTATATACTATTATTTTAATTATGTTTAGAGGAAATCTCTCGATTGTCAGTATTTACAATCCTTATCCAGTTAAAAAATGTAATATATATATAATTAAGATCTGTGATAATGCGACGTCAAAAATTAATTATTTTTTAATTTTTTTTTTCTATCTTTTAACTACTTGTGTGGTATATATAAACATTTTTTACATTAAAATTATTATTATCGAATGCTTTTAAATATCTAGGTTAAAAAAATGCCCACCAGTGGAATTATATATCTTTAATTTATTTAATGCTGTAATTTAAAGTAATTTTCATTTTTTTTTTCTTCTTTAAAGGAAAATATATTAAAATTTTTTTTTAATAATAATACACAAAATATTAATTTTTATAACCAAAAAGCACCACCAAAATGCTGTTTTTATGTTTATACTTTTTATAACTTATAAAATCTGATTTAAAAAAAATACCCATTGATTTGATTATATTTCTTTGATTTTTGTTATGATATATTCTAAAGAAATTTCTAATTTTTTTAAGAAGAAAATATTAAGAAACTCATATTAGTTTTTATTTATTTATTTAAATAAACATTTTTTTAATCCACTAATGTAAATTCTTTAAAAAATTCTCTATTAAGAAATACCTATTGATAAAGCGGGTTTTGATAGAAAATAATAATTTCTTTAAATGACACTATGATATATTTTAGCAATCTCTATTCTTATTTTTTATTCTTTTTACTGGAAATTATTATTAATTGTCTACAAATTAAAAAAAAAAAAAATTATGTACTGCTAATTTACTAAAAATATTATTACCGAAAATGTACCTAATTTCCTCCGTCAAAAATATATTTTGTTAATTAATGTCATGGTATATGAGGAAAACATTTCTATTTTGTTATATTCTTTTAACAGAAAAAAAAAAAAAGTTGGTAATTATTTTTATAAAACAATAACAAAACTGCTTTTATTAAGCAAGAACAATACCCACTTTTTAGTTAATGAAATAATTTTTTTTTTTTTTCTTCTAAAAGTAAACAAGTTTCAGTATAGATTTTTTTACTGATAGATGGCTCTGCTTAATGTTTATTAAGGAGTCGATTTTATGTCTGCAATACTTTATTACTAACATAATTAAACCATTAACTATCTCCTTGTAATTATTTATTGAACAGTGAGACTATTTAAAATCAATAAAAAATCCATCGGTAATTGGAAAACGTTTAGTCTTTGAATATCGTGTAAAATTGGATATTTTATTAATGAGTAATTTAAAAATTAAATTATAAATATTGCCATTATTTCTTGAGACAAGGCCAAATCGTTTACCGCTACGAATAGTTAAAAAATAGGTAAAAATCAGAATTTGTATTTTTGTTTTATTTTTTTAAATCTCTTCTGTTGTTGTTCTAATTATAAATGAATTAATGTTTGTACATTTTGTAAATACTGGCGAAATATCGTTTTTATTAGCGTTATTCAGTTTCAGTTGTTTGTTTTAATTAGTATTTTGAGCTGTGGTGTACGTTCTGTAAAATATTTCAAGTAATATAAATTTATCATAAGTATTTTTAAATGAAATAAAATCAATTAACGAAGAAATAATACTGCTGAAAAGTTAGTGCGATAGTTATTAATTTTTTAAATCAACTGAATAAAATACTTAGATTCGCATTCGATCAATAAACATTAAAAGAGACGGCTTATTTGTATGATATCGTCCCTACCGCGGTAAAGTATCGAATTGCGATTCGTGATTATTGATTTGGCATAATCAAATAGTTTGTATATTTGACCCTTTGACAGCTTCGATTCAGATCTGAGAATTCGCTAAAACCTATATCAGTCCAAAGCCATTGATAAAATAATACGAAAAATGTGTTTTTTCACATTCGATACTTAGCAGTTGTAGTAACGATTTGTCAAAATGGAACTCAAATATTTATCGATAGTTGATTTTGTGGCTCCTTAGGAAGTAATTCAAGTAATAAATCAATATCTATGTATATATATATATATATATATATATATATATATATATATATATATATATATATATATATATATAATGATCATTTATTTATTTATTATAAATAAATTAAATAAATGCTTATATATTCCACAGCCTCGTGTATCAAATAAATCAAAATAGGGAGAGATTAATCGGTTTTCATATTATATTTGGTTCAATAATGTTTACTTTTCATTTAATACACATTTTTTTTTAATTGATGCTTATTTAAAAAGTTTTGATCATTAAGAAAGCATTTATATTATTTGGATATTTTTAGTTTTTCAAAGATTTTTTAAAAAAATATGTGATCTAGTCCTTAATGTTTATATTATTATTTGAATACATATTTAAAAAACTAAGTAAGTAAAAACATTCATACATTTATGAAATTCGAATTAATATTGCTGCATTTGCAGTTTATAAAAAAATAAAGAAAAACAATATATCATATTAAAATATCAATATATTATATTGAAATTAACCATTTTATTTTATGAGTTCTTAAATTTTATTTTATTTTTAATATGTATGTGTAGGAATATTTATTTTAAAATTAACATATGTTCTATTGTGTTTTTTTATTATATTCGGGTCTCTCATAAAATAATGGTCACTGACAACTTCTATTTGAAGAAAATAATATTTCTTTGATAATTTTCCCTGCACGACGTTAAATAATATATTTGTTTTAATGGGCATTACTCAGTTTTAAAAATGCTTTTTCTTATTACATCACATTTTTCCTCTAATAAAATTTAGTCAATTCAACTACCATATACGATCCTTTATTAAAACAATTTAATTTTCTTTTCGAGAAGATTTGAAATCTTACAATTAGCAAAATTGTATCTAATTTTATTTTTAATACTTTAGTGTAATGCTAGAAATTTAAAAGAAATGTAAATTATGTATCATGTAAAGCTTTATAAATTTAATGAACCGTATGAAAGAATATGAAATATTTTTATTATCTGTTATTCAGTTGGCACCCCTGTGCGATATTGACTTTTAAAGCACCCTGGTAACTTTTTCAATATCCTGTTTTACATGAAGTCAATTTGGTTAAGCATTACAATGAAGTAGCTTTATGCTTTATTGGTTATCAAAGTTGCACTTCATATCAAAGATTTCTCCTTCGGTGCTATCAAGAGTTACTTAAAACTTAGTTCATAAAAATGAATTGAAAAAAAAAAGAAAAAAAAATCTTCATTTTCAAGATTGTCCAAACCTTTACACAAAATGAAAAAAAGCAAAGGATCGACATTTTGATTTGGTAATAATTTTTACTGTCCAGTAAAATCAAATCAAATTTTGATTTTACAATTTTATTGATTCCAATTGGATGTGTTTTAATTTATAACCATAAAAGTATAAGACATTGTGGCAAACCTCGTTTCTACCTCTCAACACTGTACGTTTAAATTTTTATTATTGCTAAACCCTACAGAACTATGCAGATGATTTAGTAATAATTTGGTATATATGGGTTCAGTAATTTTACCATTTTAAATTCTATTGCGGAAGGGGAATTAAACTTTATTTAAATCTTTTTTAATAATTTAATAAAATTTAAGTAAAGTTTATTATCAATTTTAAGCTATATATATCACCATACCTTTGTAACCTCTCATGTAGAATGTTGATCGCCACCTATCGGTAAATTTTCAAACTTCACAGTTAATAATATATTATCGCTTTTTAAATAATATTTTGATTGAAAATATGTAAATTTTATTATTGCTAAACCTTCCTTGAACTATGAAGATGATGTAATAAAAATCTGGTACAGATTGGTTCAGTAGTTTTCGTGGTTAGTGATCACAAACGAAAAATGGCTTGTCCTTTTATATAATTGTATAATAGCTGTCCAACTGTTGAAAAAAAAATAATAATAAATTTTAACATTTAAATTAATTTTTAAATGTATTTGTTTACACAAATCTATCATTACCTTGGTAAACTCACTTATAAGAGCCCTTGATATAATTTAGCGAGTTAGACATTATAGCTGGGGTTTCCAGATGATTTCATTATAGATTTTCTTATTATTGATTGGATAGTTTTTAGTTTGTGTAGATTACTCTATTTAGTTATTGTAGCTTCCCATAAACTATACGCCTGTTTGGGGTTTTAATAATTTTAATGAGTGCATATATTAGTGATGTGTCATACCTAAAAATTTTCGATTCTAAATCCTGATACGGTTTGAAATGAAATTTCTTCTACAAAAAATAATTCATATAAGATCTAAAAAAGCCGGGCAAAAATTAAAAATTAATCAAGAAATAAAATCGTAAACAGCAGATAGCATTTATAATCTACAATACATTATATATTTAAATGTCAGAAAAAGTACTAAAAAAATTAATTTTTCCTGACTCAGAGAAACAATAGCTCACTAATATTTCCATCCATAATCTACTGCTTTTCCCAATTAATTTTGAATTAAAAGGATGAAATACTTAAATTTATAATTAAATTAAATTAACAATCAATGATCTTTCGAAATAAACAAAATTGAGAGAAAATGGCGGTTTCAAACGTGTATTTTTTTTATTCAAACCAATATATGGCGCCTAAACGGTAGGTTTTAATGACTGTTATATGACGGAAGATATTCTCCATTAAATTTCAGAAAGGAGTCTCGTCAATTTTTCGACCCGAGCAACACCAGCGGAGCTAGAGCGTGTCAAAATGAATTTGAAAAAACGTAACAAAAAAAAAAAATAAATAAAAAAAAATAAAAAAATAGACCCCCAGGAAAAATACATATCCATGTCAAAATTCTGGCTGTTTTAATTTTCGTTAGTGCTTCAGTTGTTTAGTTTGATATTGTAATCATATTTGTTCATTTTCCTAGAACGATTAAATATCCTTGGTGTTCATACGTTCGGCTTGCAGTAGCCATGTTTGATTTTTGAGGAAAATTGTATTTTATACTGTACTATCAGTGTTGATCTAAAACACAGAAATCATGCTCTCTTAAAAGATGAACAAATATCTTAATTTCATAGCAGAGAGAATAATCGATGTTTGATAATTATATAATTAGGTATCACAAAACTAACGCTGTCGGTACATAACTTATGGTATCGATCTGTTCATGAAAATCGATTTTGGATCATCGATCATCTTTTCTAAAGAATCTTTGGACTTGAGAAATGACGCATCCCTAGTATATATTAATACGTTATCTATACATATATATTATAATATTTTTTTATTTTTATACAATTATTTATTATTACAATACAATTAACCGTTTATTGAAGCTTTTCATATTTTCGTAATGTATGTATTAAGTTATGAATCGTATTCTTTTTTTCTTTTTTTTTTTTATGATTTATTGACTTTATATCGGTGAATAAATGACGAACTGTCCAATGCCCGAGCGGAATCTTCAAATGCACAAAGATAGTCAAACGAAATGAGAAAAAAAATATCGATGGTCTGTTTGTATATATATATATATATATATATATATATATATATATATATATATATATATATATATATATATATATATATATATATATTTTTATTCATTATTATTTCATTTTTTTTTTTTTTTTTTGTGAGAAATAAATAAAATAAAATAAACATATATAAATGTTTAATAAGATTCTGGAGTTTTATAACATTTATTCTTTAAATTACCAGTGTTACTTAAGAAAAATTAAGTTAAAAGGACTGGTGGTATTCTTTTTAACTTAATTTTTCCTAGGAAATCCTCTATAAACCTTTGTAACTGTTTTTCAAAATTCCCCCAGGTCAGTTGTGTACTAGAATTGTTAGAATTTAGTTAGTCGATACCTTATCCACCAGTAACATTGTAAGTAGTTTCATACTCCTCTATATTCTGTAATTATATATATTTTTATTATTCTCACACATATTGTTATATACTTGTATTGTAGCCAACTTTATGTTATGAAATAACATGTATAACTTATATAATTTTATTGTAACTTTTGTTTTCACCGTAGGGCATGATTATGAGAACAATATAGTCTCGAAACGTCACCAAAATAGTTGTTTTTATTTATTGTCTGAACCTCAAGAACTTTACTAAACATATAATAGTAACAGTCAGTCAAGAAATTTATCCATATATATGCGTGTGTGTTTGTATGTATGTATAAATTGAAAGAAATTATAATTTCTCCTTTAAAAATAGATATATATATATATATTTTTAAATCTTTATGTAAATACTGATTTTGAATGATAATATGTGAATATTCCCACAGATGTGATAATTTCGTTCTGAATATTGCGAATGTATTGAGGGTGATGGTATGCCTTCTGGATATTTGCTTCAGTAATTCAATAGCGATCAAGTCACCTTTCTATTTTTTTTTTAAAGTATCATAGCTGAAATTAAGTATCTTGTAATTTCGTTCTATGTTTGATCATTTCAAAAATATATATTTTTAAATATTTAAAATTCATAAATAATATTTTTATATATTTAATAATTATGACTATAGCTTTCTAAGTTTTATTAAAACAATACAAAAAAAAAAAAAAAAAAATTGTATTCGAAGTACCGTTTTGCTAGAAATAAAGCCATTAAAAGCTTGGCCGTGAATCTTTTATTAAGACAAATCTCTCTGGGACATCCGCTTATAACTGTTATCCGTTCCTTTAAAAATTTTTGTTCATTTTATATTCTTTTAAGTTACATTAAAATACATATTTTTGTCTTTGAATAATTAAATTTATCCTTTATATTTTTATTTAACTGAACGATTTTTTTTCTCATATTTTGTTAATTTGCTCACTGAAACTGAATTAATCAACTATTACGATTTTCGTGTTATTAATTCAATGATTGAAGTAGCAAAATAAAAATTTTAGCTACGATTGTAATGGCGCCAAGGCTGAAGAACTATCATAAATAAATACTGTTATATAAAAGGACAAGCCATTTTTTGTTTGTGATCACTAACCGCGAAAAATACTGAACCATTCTGTCCCAGATTTTAACCATGTCATATCCTTAGTTCAAGGAAGGTTTAGCAATAATAAAATTTAAAGATTTTCAATTATATTGCTATAAAAAAGCTATAAATATATGTGGCGCAGTTACGTTTGGTAATCTACCGATAGGTGGCCGAACACTTTTCGAGAGAGGTTGCAAAGTTGTACGGTGTTATAGAGCTAGAAATTTATGATGAAAATTAATTATTTTCAACTCAATTGTTAATGAAAAATCTATAAATATATGGAGCCACATGTGGATCCCAGTGCAATTTAAAAATTGACTGATAGTGGCCATTCTGCAACTGAGTTTGCAATGGTGAAACTATTAAACCCAACTACCAAATTTTAACTACAACATCTTCATAGTTCTAGGAAGGTTTATAATAATACATTTAACTATAATACTAATTAAAATGTATAGTCTTGAGTGCCAGAAACGAGGTTTGCCACTGTCATATACGTTTATGGTTAGAAATTAAAATCCAACCAGATGGATCGATAAAATTATTTCTGCCAAAGAGGATGTCTAATTATGCTTTTAAGTGCTCTTTGAACACCTAATCAATGCAATTTTAACCAGGTTAAAATAACTGCAGGTGAAAATATCATGCTAAATTCCATACTTGAATACAGGATTTTTAACGATAAACAAATGAAATTCTTTATTTATGAAAGCGGGCGAAGCCGCGACGGGGGATGCTAGTTTAAAAATAATTCACCACAGTTATTTAAGAAATTTTGTCATTTTATTTATAGAATTTAATATTTTAATTAACTGTGATTCGTGTTTTAAGTGTTTCTTTTGTTTCTATTGGATATCATCTTGATATATAAATAGATGATTGCGAAAAAAAAAAAAAAAAAAAAAAATATTGCAGTATAAAACAAAGCTTTTGTGTTATGACCAGTTGTTATGATGATTGTTTTGTTATCTTGATGAACCTCAGAAGGTCATTAATAATTTCTTGGTTCATATATTTTTTATTATTATTATTATTATTTTTTAAAATTTATTTTGTTGGTTTTTATTAACTAGCTGGTACAAATATTTTTGTTCATTGTTTTTTAATGGGTTCGATTTCTAAATCGTTAATATATTGTACGCAATAAATATGTAGAATCTTTTATGTACACATCAAAAATATTGAAATTGTGAAAAACTATATAAATCAGTAATAAGATAATTATAAATATAAATAAAAGTTATAACAAAATGATTGTTTCAAACAAGGATGGATTTTACTGCAGCTTATTTCCCATGAATACAATAACAAAACCTTCGTTTTAATTCAATTCTTTATTTAAATTATTGATTTTATTTTATGATAGTATTTGTTTTATTCTTCTTATGTTGGTACTGGTAATTTATAGTTTTGGTTAAAGGGCGTGATCGTACAAGCTGTTATTTTTTTTTTTTCCCTAGTAAAATTAACAATTAAATCAGATTAAATTTTATTTTTATGAATTAATGGTTTCATAAATACTTAGAATCAGTCCTGTTGTAAGATTTCGTGAGGCCTACTAACTCAGAAACCGAAGTAACCAAAGTTTTTCGGGTTTTCTTTTTAGAGGTGCTATCTGTCCCGAGTAGGCTATCCAGTAAGTTTATTTTCTCCCAACTTCCCCCAACGAAGTCTTGACTCGAAGGAAACAGCCATGTTTTATTCTCGAGTTGTCAGCAAAAAGGGACTTTGTCCTTTTGGTTCTGTTCTGTACAACTGCTTCTGCTTCTTAAATCCCTTTTTTTAAGTGAACGATTACATTTTCAAGAAAACTCATCTAATGGCAATATATGCTTTTACTTTATATACATTTATATACAGGGTGAGTACCTCTTAGATTAAAAAAAAAAATTCGGTGAAACTCGATCAAAAATGAAGAAAAATGCCGCAGACTTTACCTTTCTATTCTAATCCGTTGCAGATATACAATAAATCAAAGAATCTTCTAAGGAAACTACGTTTTTTGTCATAAAAGCTGTAATATCTTCACTTTATTTAAACATTTTTCAAATTTTGACTAGATTTTTGGATTTAGCATAAAATTTTCTATATTTAAGGGGACCTTATTTAGGGAAGTTACAATGTTTTAAAATACTTCAACGCTCACCGTGTTTTGAAAAAAACTATCCACAGAACTGAATATCTCTCAAAACTTGAAAACTTAACAAGATTTCAAAAGTTATGATATAATTAATGATTCCGTATCGATTTCATGAAGAAATTTACTTTTAAAACGGAAAAAAACATGGTGTTTCCATTTGGCATACAAATCAGTTATATGTGTAAGACATGATGATCGCTTAATGAAAATATATATTTTAAACATTATGAACTCTTCATTGGAATAAAAAGAAAAGAATATATTTATTGTTTAACAGAAAATAAAGGAAAACTGTAAAGCGACACAGAGGAACTCACCCTGAATGTTAATTTAACAATAATTTATCAAAAAGTAGTAAAATCCTGCTGATGCCTTGTTATGAAAGAAGTAGATCATTGTATACTAAACTATAACATACTAGTCCCTCTACATGTACAAAGGACAAAATTAATGAGATTAGTTAATCTAAATCGGTGGAGAATTGGTCAAATTAAGACTTCTAAAGAAGAAATGCATCGAGGAATCAATAAACATATACTTTCTCCCTTTTCATCTAAGAACAGATCATGGTGAACTTTAAAATCGCAACTTTTCAGGACAGCGCTGTTCAACTTAAAACTTTAACCGTAAATCCAATTTTTTTGAAAGATAAAGTTTTGTTGACATTGATCACCAAAATGGCGGGCTGATTAATTGTCTTGAAGAAAATTTAATTCACTGAAGCCGTTAAAGGATTAACGACTATTTTAATTTCTTTATTTACCTAATGGTTCGCTAGAAATTGCCAATTTATTCGCCGGATTTAGCTAACATTATTAACCAAGGTTTTTCTCTTGTTTATTCCTTCTAAGTAAAAATATCTTTTAAATGTTGATCTAAAGAAAATGTAGGTAGGTACTAAAGAAACAGCTAGTTACAAGGAAATATTTTTATTACAATAGGAATTGATTAAAAGAAAAGCAAAAGAATGAAAAAGTTTTTTACTACAATACTTTTTACATGGATATGCTTCTTATATGGGTTTATAGTTTTTCTCTAGTGTAACGTTTCTTTTAAACATTTCGACACGCTCTATGTAGTTGTTGCACGGATCGTAAATTTGAAGAAGTTTTCATATCAGAAATTTAATGGAAAATATAGGACCTACTGTTTAGGAGCTATATTGGTTTGAATAAAAAAAGTAACGTTTTCCCTAAATTTTCCTACAATTTCCTCATCAGATAGATATAATAGTTTTGACAATTGTTTATAGAACGTAGGAAAAATCAAATATCCTCGTTAACTTTCATTTAATCAGAAATAATTGGTTTAGGATTTACTTAATTATTCACAGGGTACAGGTGGCTTAGGAGGTGATCACAGTGTATTTAACTCATATTGGCCATTTGACTTACCAACTAATCCTCAGTGACCACCGATTTAACTTAATATATGATATCTTTTATACTTAAAAGTACAACATAAGTTAAGTGCTCTACCTAAATCTCTAGTTTCTACGCAAAAGCAGTACAGTTATACCAACTTAATAAAAAAAAAAAAATCAATATAAAAATACCGAAAATATATATTCTTAATTTCTCCTATAACTATACTTTATTTTATTTTAAAAAAATAATTCAGCAAATCAATTTTTTTAAAGTTTTTTATTTAATTAAAAAAATTCTTGTTGTAATACTTTCCTCATTTCTTATGTTAATCTTTGTACAAACATGTATATATGTTTGAAGATAACCTGTCCCGCTCAAAGTTTATAAGTAGTGTAGTTTATTTTTATTTTTTTTTTTACTTTTTCCTTTAGCAGAGAAATGTTACATAGCCCCTTTATATTTTCGTATTCACATAGTTCTAGTTGTTTTGAAGTATTCAGATTTTGATACCTAACACTTTTTCATATAAATCCTTTATTCCAAGGACTAGATAAAAATTTAAAAAAAAAAAAAAATGTGACATAATCTCTTTCATCCATCAAACCCTTTAATTATATTTTAACTGATATAATGATTTATTTTTGAATTCTCAATATCGTAACATTTAATTTGTATATGATATGTATATGTATTACTTAAAATTTGCATGAACGAATTAATTATCTGTTCATCTTCATCTATCCGAGGAACATTTTAATACTGAAATTACTCAATGGTTCAGATACAAAGTGTATTTTGTGATTTGACTATCTATTAAGCATCTATTTTTGTATTGAATTTTACCTCGTTCGATATAATTACCTGAATTTAGCGGGAACGCTGGACGAAGCCTTACAGCGAAGGCTACCAGACCGCAAATTAGCATAAATCCAATGGCGACCTGGAAATTTCTTTATTAATACTTCGCAGCTGTCACATTATCGATAGTAAATTCGATAGTAGCTTATAATCTTATTAGCATGTATCAGGCAGCAATAGAATAATTTTTACTTGCACTAAAATCGATTCCTTCGTTAATCAATGATCGAATAAACTATTCAATCTACGTCTCAATAAATTTCGAAGCTTGACTACTAGTTGTTAAAATGACTGTGAAATTTAATCTTCTTACTGTTTTAAAAACCTAATTTGTATCAAACGTAAAAACACAAAAATCTATAATTGTCTGATATCGGTGGTTGTAGTGAAGAAATCGAACGATAATAGTTTTAAAGTTGAAACGAGTTAAGTATTAACCTCCAAAGCAGAGTTTTTAATATTTTTTTGTATCTCCGTTGTAAAAAAATTATTAATTTATGTATGCGACAAGAAACTGCTAGTCGTAACAGGCTACTTCAAGATTTACTAGACAAACGACCAAAGCTCCTAATTCATTAGAAAAGACTCATTTACATGACTGTGATTAGACCTATTTGGATGTACTGAGTTGAGCTTTGGGGCTCTTCTAAACCATCCAATTCATCTCATATCCAATCCTTACAATCCAAAATCCTTCGAAATATCCTAAATGCTCCTTACTTTGCCACCAATATACTTATCCATAAAGAACTTAATGTCCCATATGCTAGGGCTAAGTTAGCCCAAACCAGATACCTATCCTTTCATAGTAAGCTCCATAACAACTCAAATCCATTAGTTTCTCAACTTACTTCCCACTCCATTCCCGATAATCCTCCGAGGTGTCTGAAAAGAAGATGGCCTAAAGACTTTCTAGTGCAGAATTTTTATTGATGTGCTACTGATGAGTAGTTCTTTTCAAGTTTTGACATGTTATTGTTAGCGTTTTATAACACATTTACTTGATGTATATTTGTACAGTTGTAAATTTAAAAAAAATGGTATAATAAAAAAAAGAAAATTAATTTATGTTTCTTCTTAATGTGACTATTTTGGCGCAAATGGTATTGTTTAAATAAATACAGGATTTTGGAAAACTATCTAAAGTATAATTTATCTCTTTACCACAACCAAATGTTCAATTGAAAGGTATTATTTTGATATCCACTTCACGGCAGGGATGTATCAATAATGTTATTTCTAGGCAGTCATACCATAAGCTTTGTTACTTAAAAAAAAAAAAAAAAAATTAAATTACATATTAAATTTCTTTCTTGATAATAATATAAGATTAATATAATTATTAAGACATTTAAATTATTGAGTAATCCTGGAATAGGGGGATATTTAGGGATATTTTTGTTGTGGCTGGAAGATGGTTGGGTTCTGTTTACCTGGTCTCAGGTAGCGAACACCTGCTGCCTTTGGTCGCTTTGACTGTAGGATGTCTCCACTGACTAACCTTACGCTGCCTTTTGTAAACATGATTAATGGAAATTTACCAGAGTTAAAATGTCGTCCGCTGTTAAAAGGTTCAACTGGATATTTGCCGATGATATCTAATTTTAATTATTATATTTTAATTTTGTATTTGAGTAAGGTATAATATTTATAATAAACTATTATTACGTTTACATTAAACTAGGTGCCTTGTAAAGTATGATGAAATAATTGACAATGCAGCAGTGAATACCTTCCTCTTTCTGACTGTTATGAAACAAGTGAATTCTCACGCCGTGGTTGTTATTTTAATGGCAGTCAGTGATTGACCACATTCCCTGGATTCAGCGCTCCTATCGAAGCTTCTTCAGATAGCTAATAGCTTTTAATGTTAATATGCTTACAGAATTACATTTATGTTAACAAATATGGAACTGAGAGTTCTGAGAAATTAATGCAGGATTTCATGTTTAAATCAAAACCTGATATTATTATTAATGAGATTATTTATCTCTTTACCACAACCAAAACCTATTACAGTACGTTTACTCTACGTGGAAGTTTCAGCCTAAAAGTCCTATTAAATAAGATCCCATTACCCAGATCTGATATTGTGTGATAATCTTGTGTTCAACTAACAAGCAGACGTTTTGACTTGTAACTTACAGATTTGAATGTGTGGGCAGTAGG
The DNA here is from genome assembly GCA_003667255.2 of Euschistus heros. Lineage (NCBI taxonomy): Eukaryota > Metazoa > Arthropoda > Insecta > Hemiptera > Pentatomidae > Euschistus > Euschistus heros. Next base: position 2,612,723 of record RCWM02000033.1, read on the forward strand.
GACCTACAATAGTGCAAAACTAGAGTTATAGTCGCCAATGAGCATTGGGAGCCGAGAAAAAAAAAGAAGAAAACTATGAAACGTTTTATTTTTTTACTCACCCCTCAATCAAGATACAGAAATAATTTTTTCACGTACATGTTTTTTTTTTTTTTTGTTTATGCTGTCTCTTTACCACAAACAAAACCTGATAAATAATATCTTTAATAATAATGCCAGGTTATGGTTTAAACATGAAATCATGCATTCTTTTCCGGAAAGCCCAATATTATAACAATTTTTTTAATTCTCATTAGGGAGCATAATAAGTATAATTGTTTATAAAAAGTACATACTTAGGTATCACAAAACGTATCAATCGGTTCTTGCAATCGAGTTTAGATCATGGATTCTCTCTTTGAAAATTGGTATCTACACATCCCTACTTTGAAAAAAAAAAAAAAAAATTAATAAAACGAATTTTATTAAAATTTTTTAAAAAACATTGATTATGAAATGTTATAAATAATCGATATTCATTAACATTTACAAGTTATCACCCCACCAGCTGGCATTTTCCCAATACTATTATGGCCTCTGTGCAGACTTCCATAATCCGTGTTGGAAGCTCCTTTAACAAATGCGATAGAGGCGTTGTGTTGCGCACGCGATTCTCCTTCGTTCGTCGACCTTGTCTTTCTAGGTCAACTACTTTTTTCCCATCAATGTTCATCGACTCTGTCCAAATCCCCTTTGCTTTCTTCAATATTGTTTTCTAAATTTCTTTTACTCCTCAAACAGACAGCTTTTTATAATTTTTTTTTTCTACTTTATTTAGAGTGTGAAAGATCTTAGTTAAGAAGATAAAACTAGTTCAACCGGTATCAGTGATGGCTTATGTTTGTTATTGGAGGTGCTTATAATACTTGCATTCAATATACACTATAGCATTTATAGAGTACAATAAATTAGATAGCATTTTGAAATAATATTAATACGTCATATCCACCCACACTAATGCGATACCATTATCATCCTATTTTCTTTCGCCGAAAGATAAAAAAACGTTGATTAAAGCAGAGCATACGAACCGAACATCAATGACTGTGAATCACGTTTACAGGAAAAACTGGAGGATCACTGGATCGTTTAAAGGACATAAGGAAATACAATGATATGACGTGGAATTCCTGTTTCACAACACATCGAAATGAAATTATTTAAAAAAAAAAATATTTCATATCTCATCGAATATATAATAAGAAAACGACAACAATCTCCTTGAAATTTCGTACATATCCAAGTTTGATCACTAACCTAGCTGGAACAAGTTAGATTTTATATATATATATATATATATATATATATATATATATATATATATATATATATATATATATAATAGGGACGAGGTAGCCGAGTGGACTAAGCATGTACAGTAGACATTTGAAGGTAAGCACTCTTGGCAGATGTGGATATACACAAAGCCAAAATAAATAAATAAAAAAAAAAGTTAAGCACTGTCGAGCGTGTTTAGTACTTGGATGGGTGACCGTGGGTTCGATTCCCACATCGGGGGAATACACTGTCCTCACCCTAAAAGTCACAGGGAGTTGAGTGATGAGTGTGCCTAGCCTAACTCTTGGTCCTTCAGGCTAGGGGTTGGCCATAGGGCTAGTAACTCTAGTCTGTAAAAATCTTCTAACAACGAAACCTTCAATCAGCCTCAGAAAATCTGCCTTAAAGGTGACCCTGACTTTGTATAACGAAGATGCCCAAAAGAACCAAAGGCAACAAAGTGGAAGCGGTAGCCCAAGATAAGAAGCAGAGGTGGAGCAGGCTGGTTAAGGGTCGCCAAGATCTAAAAGGTCTGTAGAGCCAATAAAAAAAAAAAAATAAAATAAAAAAAATAAACACACACCCACATATATATATGTGTGTATATCAGCGGTGTAGGTTTATTTGTCCATGAGAGCCCGAAGTTCCGAATCCTTGAAAGTTCACACCCAACTGACTTAACACATATAGAATTCCTTTTTGTTGAAATTTCCTAGAAAACTCACCAACTTCTGTATGTGGTACTTTACCGCCCACCCCATGTTCTTTATGACCCATCTTTTGAAACTTCCCTATTCAATTACGTTCCTTTTTATTCTGTCATTATCTCAGGGGACCTGAATTCTGATTTCCTCTCTGACTCACATGATAAATTGTTCCTTGAAAATCTCTTTTTCATCCTGCATCTCTTCATAGTTCCATTTCCCCAAACCATACTTCCTCCTCTGATAATTGCTTGACTTATTCGTAATCGATTCGTTAAAAAACCTCCTCGCTACTTCTCAGTTACCTGTTCCTTTCCTGTTCTCTCATGATCTAATCAAAATATTATGCAATATTCAAGCACCTTCGTTCATTCCGAAAACAATTGCCTTCCGCAATAAAGAATCCCTAACACGTAAAAATTTACTCCTCCTCCTCGATCGACTCCATGATTAAATATCCTTGACGTCCACGCACCCCTCAATACCTACACGTTTCTTCGTCGTCCTGCTTCTTGGATAACTCCAGAAATTATGCAGCTTTAAAGAACTCGAAAAGCAGCACGTAGACGGTTCAGGCTTAAGATACATTTATCGATAATAAAAAATTAACTGTCGTATTGCTCCTTGATTTTTCTAAGGCTTTTGATTTCCTTGATCTCTCTATCCTGTTCTCCAAATTAGAATCCTTAAAGTATTCGCACAGTTCCATCCGTTGGTTTCAGTCTTTCCTCTCTTACCATTGCCAAGCAGTTTAAATACCAAACCGACCCCTATCTTCTTTTCTTAATCTTACCTGAGGTATTGCTCAGGGATCCAGTATTTCTCCTCTTCTTTTCAATTCGTACTCTAATGATCTTCCCGATTCAATTTATCATTGCTCCTACCACCTCTACGCAGATGATTCCCAAATCTATCTTTCCTTTTCTCCTTCAGAGCTATCTACCACTTTCTCCAAAATTCAGGATGACCTGAACAGAATCAGTGCCTGGACGACTTTAAATAAATAAAAACATAATGAAAAGAAGACTCAGACCATTATAATAGGCTCTGGCTCCCTACACCTAATACACACTCCTATTTTATATATATAAAATATATATTATATATAAACAGAGTAAGAATCTCTGACGATAAAAGAGTTTCTATGACGATAATTTTATTTTACTTTTTTATGTAGTTGAAAATCTATTATCAAATCTCATTATAATTAACATTTATGAATTGTTTTTAGTATTTTGGTCATGTCTTTTGACTGGAGTCTATACTTTTTTGGTTTTACGTTTTTTTCAGATTCATTTTGACACGCTCTATCGCTCTGCTGGTGTTGCTCAGATCGTAAATTTGACGAAAGTTTTCAGATTAGAAATTTAATGGAGAATATTTTTTGTTATACATTTGTCGGTCAGGGAGAAATTGAGTTTTTAATTTATAGTAATAGAAGCTTTGTAATAAATAATCTTTTAAAACAGATGGTTTCCTCAATCTTTTGGTTCTAACAGTTACATTTATTAAATATACTCTGTTACATAATCGATATAAAATTAAAGTTTGTTGATGGAGCCCTCTGTAGGCATTATTGACGAAGTTTCCTAACTGCTTTGTTAACTTTGTCGCTGTGTGGTTGAGGCCTCATTATGGGACCTGGATCGGCTTGTTTCGATGTGGTAAGTACTTCCGAGTACTGAAACTGTAATGGTCCCGGAATTATATGTAAATAATAATCTGTGTTGTGTTATTCTAATTATTTTTAGACAAGAGATAGAAGGAATGCGTAATTAAAACTGACATCTGACCCTTGTAATCAACCCTAGCCGCTTGATTAATATATGGGGTAGGGCGTGTTAGTGTGTTGATGTTAAAATTAAGGTAACCATTAGACTCAAGATTTTTTTGATACTTTTCATTTTGTTAAAAATATAATGGTTGTCTCTTATATGCTTGGAATATTCACTATTGCAATATTTTGTATAGAAGAATGAATTTTTAAAAATTAAAGTTTATGGTTGAAGCATATGGTCAGATATGCATTTGATTCTAATTATATGATATGATATGGATTTGATATGATAGTATAGTTAACAGTATGATATAATGTTTGAAGAATATTTTGCATCCCTGACCATTAGGGTCGAGCGAGAAAAACAAATGTTTGAAAATCTTAGAATCCCTGATACGGGAAAAGTTGCCAAATCAGCTTAAAAAAAAAAATAATGATATTATGTCATCCTGATGTCGCCCGAATAGTTTCATGTTCTCTGTAGCTGAAATGTTCCGAAAAAAAATCATATTTAAATCTTTAACAATCCTTCACTCTGGATTATTAAATTCATATTGATTACCTATTTTCTAGCTTAGAAAAGATATGAACGCAATAGAAATTGTGTGACCCCACTACCTGAAAATAAAATAAGGCAGTGGTACATATTAATAGGACGGGTTCAGAAGAACTGAAATAAACAAGAGGAAGCAAATTCTACAATTGCGAATAAATAATTTCTCAATATTGTAGATACGGGACCCCAGGACAATGATCTAAATGACCAACAATTGTGTCGTCTAGTTACAAAACCGGCCAACTCCTCAATTTTGAGAAATACGTTTTTTCTGTTTTCTGAGTCCTAAGATACATTTTCCAGCTATTGAAAACAAGAAACCTCGCAAAAACCCGTGAAATCCTTGTTAAACCTGCGTTTGAAAAACACAGTGTGCTGCAAAACCGGCCAAATCCTTCCGTGAGTGAGTTTCAAAACCGGCCATCTCCACATCCGCGCTGTTGTTTCAGTTCAAGAAGGCCTCCTATCAGGTAACTATCAGTCTGCTCCTGCTTTTCCTGTAGTTAACGTTTATGCCTTTATCGTTTCGTACACTTTTCATTCGATCTTTATGGAGAAATTTGTAGAAGAAGTTCCAGCTAATTTAGCAAGAAAAAGACAAAGAGACCATACAACATGGAGAAGAAACAAACCCCTCCAGATCGGATTTTTACCCAAATTGAGAAGAAGTTAAAGAAAATCGAGTCTCGTTCAGCCTTCAGAGTTTTTCGGCATTCTCTCGAAAAGTGGAACTGTATTCAAGCCAGGAAGAGACTACACAAATCTTGATTGGAAGAGTCCCAGTAATGCCCTCCTCAAACCCCCTCCACTATGGCACTTCAAAGTCACCCCAACGAAGAGATTTTTCAGAACCAAACCAAATAATAAGGTGCTAGTTCAAAGGGAGGTTTTCTACAGATCGTTTGATTTTTTACTGCAACGTCGTGGCATCAGCTGCTCAAGAAGGAGAAAGCAGAGAAGTAGATGAGAGGGATGAAGAAGAATATCAGAAAGAAATGTGTGCGCCTGTTGAAGACGATAATACAGCAAGAGTATATGTTTCTGAATGTTTATATTTTTCTAAATTACTTTTTTCGGAAATTCTTCTTCTTCTTCTTCTTTTAGCACAACAGACAACATATAGTGGCCACTGGCTTTCTCAACTTCTGCCTTCCATTTCTCTCCGTCTATTTTCGGAACTTATTACTTTGAAAATAATTCTCGCCAGTTTTCCGTCTAGATGTTTGAGTTACACTACAACATTTCAGAGTTTAATTTTTCAAATAATATTCACTTATTGAAGAAAGTTTTGTTCATTTGCATCCCAAAAAACCCAATATTTTCATTAAATTTAGTTATTTTTAAGTTCTAATTCATTGCAAAACCGGCCAACTCCAAACTGAGTTGCAAAAGCGGCCAAATCCAAAAATAAATTGAGTAACTCACCCCCTCCACTTGCCCCTTCCATTTCAAAAAGTGCTTTCAAACACACTACCCTTGTGCCACTAAAAACCGAAGAGATTTTCTTCCTACTTCGTTTTGGCGTGATGTAACAGAAAATCAGCTCTCCTGAAAAATTTTGGTTTTTGGAGATGGCCGGTTTTGCAACTAGACAACACAATTATTTCTCAAGCCCTCTGACTGAAAAATATTGCTTTGTAAATAATAAAACTTTGATTTTTTTTAATTTCAGAATTTTTGCTACACATATTTCATTCACGAATTTTACACAATAAATTTTAACAACTTTCGTAACTATTCCTGATCAGGGTTTTACAGATTCTGAAACTTTTTTTTTTTTTTAAGGTTGTTTCATATTATCCGGCACGACACGTAGCGGACCGTAACGTTTCAGACAAGACAAATATTATTATAGTTTGTTTTATAGTGCCTGCGTATATATAGCGGATCAGATCCGGGAATATAGGGCACATTTCATACAAGACATTAAGACATTTCTCGAAAAGAATATTTTGTCGGAACCGGCACGTGTCCTAACGTGTCTTCTTCTACTATAATTTACTTTCCGACTCCCAAAGTGCAGTTCTGCAGTGACTTTGCCCCGTTCCAGTTCTTTTATTTTTTTTTTTTTTTTTTTTTTTTTTTTTTTTTTTTTAAATTTTATTTTTTTTTTTTTTGAAAAACTGGATGTTGAAAAATTCATTGATTGCATAAGGAGCAACACATTGAATTCAATATAAGAATATACACTAGTATTAAGTAATATAATATAAACTACAAACCATTAAAAAAATATATATCTCCGCTTCTACTGTGCTCCTGGTCAAAACGTAAAAGCTTTCGATCTTTTCTACCTCTCACCAAAATATCTGTTGAAAAGTTAGTTCTAACGAAAGCCTGTTTGTATTCAAACATAATCTGAACTAAACTAAATTTTCTGTAATATGGGCTAAAAATAAGTTCTATAACAAGAATAAGATACAAAATTTCGGATTTTTGGAATTTTTTCAAAAATTGACCTAAATTGTTTTGTGACTTTTTCAGCTTATGCTCTCTACGTCCTTAAAAATATTGCATAATACACTATGAACGATTTTAAAGGTGAATTAGTTTGCTACAAAGCTAACAACATATAGTATTATAACGGTCAATGCTCCTTATATAAATTACTTGCTTTGTAGCGCTATAGCCCGGTGTAGGCCTTGGCTTCCTGAACAATATCCTGCCATGTACCTATACCTTTGGCCTTCTGTTTCCATGCTGCAACGCCGAGGATCCCTAGATCTCCTTTAAGGTCCTGTAGCCATCGTCTTCTTGGTTGGCCAACTCTTCTTTTGCCAATTGTAGAGCCTTGCAAAAGTTTGCTCGGCATTCGATTAGAGTGCATTCTTATGGTATGACCCAACCGTTCTAGACGTCGTCTTTTAATAAAATGGACCACATTTACATTTTTGTACTAGGAATACAACTCGGCATTGGATACGGCTTCCGCGTATTTGATTGCACATCGTGGACTGGACCTTAAAATTTCCTGAAAAGCTTACGCTTAAAGTAAGTTTTTAAGACCGCTCCATATGTTAGGACTGGGCGAATTAAGGTTTTACACAGTCGCACCTTTGTGGTTTGAGACAATGGACTAATTTTAAAAAGTTTTCTGTTTGCGAAGTAAGCCCTAATAGTTGTCATTATTATTTTTCTTACATCATTTATTATTTTGTTCTCATCATTTAATTCTGAGCCCAGGTATGTGAAACTTTTAACCTTTTTGAAAGAATAGCCATCGATATCTATGATGGTCCTGCTATGCCTTGTGCTAGTACTCATAGTCCTCATTTATGCAAATGCTCATTTTTTGCTTTCATTATTAAGTATACTAAAGGTCTCTTTAACCCCGGTGGAATATTCCTGGCTATCAGGCATATATCATCTGCTTATGCACATAGTTGATTGCATGAATGCATGGTATTCCCTGAAACGTTAACCTATATATAAATAGGTGGATAAAACATATCTATGCAAACATATCATTTTTATTTTTATTCTTTTATTAATAGAAATTTACTACTGTATTAAAAAACACATCTAGTAAAAATGAGGTATACATGAGATATAATGACATGAATAAAACTTGTAGAGGAACTACCCACTGGTAATTCTCTAATGAATATTTACAAAAGAAGATCACGAGACCATCAAACATATTATTAAATTAATGTATATAACGTACCTTTCTATTACATTTATTTTTTAAAAATGCTAATATGTAACTTACAATACACTTTTAACTATGAAAAACATGTGCAGTGTTTAACTCTCCGGTTAATCCGACCTTTTGCCAGTAGCGCTCTACCCTTTGGTCCGTTAGGGGTCGGATTAGTGAGGTTCTACTTCATTAGTGCCTTAACACCTCCGGTAATAAAAAACAAACAAAAAAATATATTAAATATGTTCTCATCGTTACTGAGCTGACGATATATTCGGTTCCAGAGTAACAAGGCACCGCGGTGAGCTTTGTGCGATATCTAACCGGGTATTAGGGACCCCGCTGCGTTACAATACTCTCGCACTCTTTCTTTGACTGACGCGGCTGCAACCGAACGTTACCCCATTGTCGCAAAGTTTGCGGTTTACGAGGGGTGACTGGTTCCACCGCAATGGTACAATGCCTATCAGATCGGACACTGTTATTACGGCTGTTTATAAGGAGTCACACCCATCCGGTAGCGCTCCTCATGGGGTCCGCATGTCATTCAATATCTAATTGCTGCCCGTATCTCAACCCTCGGGGAACCCTTTCAGATCGAGCTACTATAACCGTATCCCTGGGTTCCTCCTTGTTAAAGGCTACTTTGAACACTATAACTCGAGCGTTAAAGTGGTTAATAATCAATTTTGAACTTTTCCAACTTTGGATATGATTTAACATTTGTCTCTTATTTTACCATTCTATTTGCGGGTGCTTGGTATATGGGGGGCTGTCTGAGAGTGAGCTCGCGATGAGATATGAAACTGTAAATAATAAAACTGATGAACTGTTCCATCAGATTCTTTTAGGAATCCGCAGACGCGTGACCGTCACGTGCTGGTATTCTGAGCTTGTCTTACTTATTTCCGAAGGCAATCCTTTTAGAACTATTGGACATACGGAGTTGAGCTTAGGGTTTCCACTAAAAACTCCAATTCTTCTCATATCCCTACAATCCAAAATCCTTCGTAAAATCATCAATGCAACGCATTATGTCACAAACAAACTTATCCATAAAGATCTTAATGCTCCGTAAGATCTTCATTTGTTGCTGATATGACCCAAACCATCAAACCTACCATTTCATATTATTTCATACAATCGACTCCACTTGTCTCCCAACTTGCATCACACTCCACTCCCAATAATCCTCCTAGGCGTCTTAAAGGAAAATAGCCAAAAGACTACTAAAGTAGAATTATTGAAGAACAGTTCTTTACATATTATTTTCCTCAAATTTACTTATTGTATATAATGTATACGGTTGTCAATATCAATAAATAGTTTAATTTTTTTTTTTACAATTCAAACAAATAAAATAAACATGTAACTATTTTGATCAGTTACAAGAGGAGGCGTCTATGCCCTCCCTAGGATATTATTGAGGCATTGATTAATAGTTCTTAATTAGTGCTACTTAATGTCGCGGCGTCTTAATAACTCTTCATTGCCGATGGAAATCATTCCACTACGCAGTTATCATTACATTTTTTTAAGTATACTAAATTCTATCGAAATAAAAAAAACAAAGGAAAAGCAGTTGATCTATTGTTTTTTCCCATTCAGGAAGAAATTGATTTTTTTTATTAGGTTTCTGAAAATTATAACTAGTATTCCCTTATATAACTTGTTATGAAGTGATATAAAAGAGAAAAAGTCACTAAATTACATAAAAAGATAAATATGTAATGTACTATTTTTAAAATTATTCATATTTCATTAATTATTCATACTAAATTAAAGTATTGAACAGCAGCAAGAATGTGAAAGTATTTTTAAAGGAAGGAGTTAGATTAAAAGGAATATACAAGTGTATTGTTTGTAATGTGGATGGGTTATTGAATGAATTGACATCGAAAGATGTCAATCGCCAGTTACTATTGCACACCTAATAGAAGATCGCATATTATTACAACAGTTAGAAAAAATAAAATACCCCGATCCATAGAACTTGCTCTAGGGGACTCAACAAATTCTATAAACAAAATTATAAATCTTTTTACAGAACTATCACTTTACCATAAAATATAATACGAAAATGATGATACAGGATGATGAAAAATAAATAAAAAATAAATAAATCTAACATTTAAATGAAAAGGGCTTAATAACCTGGGAGTTGATCTCCCAAATAAAAACCTCAATCTAAAATCTTGAATGAATTGTAGAAGAATGAATGGAGAAGATAATATCAACATAAGAAGGTTTTTTGGATTTTATTATTGGAATTGAAATGTATCAAGGAAGTATTATAGGAGATCTGGATAGAACCAGCTTGAATAGAAATACAGTGAAAAATATAAGAATAGTTGTGGACCGCAAAAAATAAATTTTATGATAGAATTCGTTAGTCTTTTCAATTAGTTCATTATACAGTCATCCATATTCTAACCACCCGTTGTCGAAATGGGTATGAGGTGTTGAGGCCCAATATAGCAGTGCGGATGATTTGAGAAGTATGATCATTCCAGAATAGGACGCCGAGGTTTTAACCGATCTTTGAAGTTGAATTTTAAGCTTGTTTGTAATAGAGCGATAAATAGCAAAAAGGGAAGAAACCTGCAGGTTATTAGTATTGTATGAAGAAACTTTGCATGTCTTCTTTGAGAATAATGAACTTTAGAAACCATCGAGATCCAATTCGAACTGACTTATTCCTTCGTTCTTACGTTCGCAAGCATTCCATCCCGCAATTCTCTTTAAGCCTTCTTCCGACCAACTCCTATTTTCCACATATTGATTGTTTATTGGATCTGGCCATTTACCGACTCGAGTTGAGCGAACGCCATACTCCTCAGGTCTTCCCTAACCCAATTTGCCATAGCGTCAACCCCCCCCCCCCTTATGTAACAGGGGTGAGGCGCCATTTTATTTATCCCCTGGCACAGATTCAGCTTCTGCCGGAGCACTCCCTCCTTTCAAGTTGTATTTTTCTTAATGGAGTCGTCGGTCGTTTAGCATTTTGTTTACTTTGAGAATCACTCACGTTTTTATTATTTATTCAAAGTTTTCTGAGCTTTTTTCTTATTATTCGTCTTCTTTCAAATAAACTCAAACGATTTTTTATTACTTTTCTCGACATTTTATATATCTTTTCAAACTTATAAATAAATAAACCTGTACCACTGATAACCCATGAAGGCTCTTGGTTTAGTACTTAGGTAACAATGTTACTATTCCAACGGTTGTGAAAGGCGAAGATTTGGTCTAAATCACGCTAATCCGCTAGGTTTTTCCCATTTAAGGGTATATATTATTATATATATTCTTTAGTAAATTTAAAGGACAGTTTCTTGTCGTTTAAGTCTTGTATGAGGATTCCAAGTTAAAAGTTTGTCCAATTGAAGTCCTAGATAGCGGATCTGTTCAACAAGGTTCAGCGGAATATTATTAAAGGATACTGTAGGACAGGAAGTCGTAGGTGGACAACAAATGCTAAAGGATATTTAAATATATTTATTTTGACTTTCAATGTAAAAAAAAAAATCAGTGATTAAAAATATATTTATTAAAATATTTTAATTTTTTTTATTTTGATCAATATAAAATCTGGGCTTATATAATAATAAAGAATATAAGAATACTATTCAAAGAGGCAATATATATATATATAAAACAATAAATAACACAGTTCATTATAAATCAGACACAGAAAAAACAGAAACCATAAACATATGTTAATATAATAGATAAATTAAAAATATAGGTTGTCCAACGTAGTAATAAGAAGAACACAAACAAAATAATATTGAAATAGACCCTTGAGCCCTAATAAGCAGTGTAGGTTAAAATAAACCAGTTTTAGTTATTGACCTGGTGTGTTAACACTGTAAAAAATAATAGCTGAATTAAATAATTTTGATTTAATTTAGTTTTATTTGATTTTTTGAATGAATATTGTTTAGAGTGAAACGCAAAAAAAGTTTTAATAAGAAAAAATGTAAATTTCAGTCTGAGGATGGGATAACATCCCGAAACACGTAACACTGTGTTTGATTGATAATTAAAGAATGTTTTGAGAAGTTATGCTAAAAAAGGTGTGTCTAAAAATAAATTAAAAACTCCTTTACTAAAGAATATATACCCTAGGAAGAAACATGTCTAATTTCGGGAGGGATAGAGTTCCAGAGGGTAGTGGATCGAGCTTGGAAAGAGTGTTAGTATTCACAGATGCTTCAAAAACAAAACTACAGACATCGATAGCAATAATAGATACACAGAAAATTTTTAAAATTTCTACTTCAAACCCTACCAAATTCAGCATCGCATCTGCCGAAATGTATGCTATTTACAGAGCCATGAACTACTGCGAACAAACGTACACTAATCGAGACATAGTCATCTTAACTGACTCAGCTTCATCGTGCATCAAACTTGAGAAGATACACACAAACATGATAAAATCCTACATAGATTTCAAAGTTATCCAAACCACAACCCAATTGAAAAACAAGTTTTCTTTAAGTTCCAACTCCAGACCTACTCAGAGCTATAAAGAAGCAGGCGATAAAAGAATGGCAGGATAGATATCACTGGGAGTCAAAATCTAAGGGCAGAGATTATTATCAAGTTAAGCCCAAAGTGAGCCTAACTCCATGGTTTCAAGCCATCCGTACCAATATTGATAGAAATCACATTGTAAGAATAACAAGACTCAGAACAAATCATGGCTGTGCAAAGAAATACCTTAACCTGATAAAGATAGAAGCCAATAGAAAATGTGAGATGTGTGACTTCCCGGAAGACCCTTGGCATATAATATTCAGATGCAAAAAGCTCGAAAAAATCAGGTCTGAATAAAAATTTAATTTTGATCCTCAAGAAGAAATAGAATACTTAAAAGAACTGGACAGGGATAAAGTAACTAAATTAATTGAAGTTTTAGATAAATTAAAAGCTAAACTATAATGAAAGAAGAAAGAAAAACAAAGAAACCAATCATAACGAATAAAATGAAACTAAATTGAACTTGGTTAAATAGGATTTGGCAACAAATCTTTAACCAAAAAAAAAAAAAAAAAAAAAGTGTTGGTATAATGCTGTTCGGTGGAAAAGAGTATTTAGGTCAGACTAATTTGTATATCATGTATACACTTTTAAATATCAATAAATATTTTTTTAAAAAACAACATAAATAGTTTATTCTAAACTATTGGACAGTCCACTCGATACCTTATTTCAGAGTAACAGAAGTGACACATGGCTGACTCATAATTTGATGGAACAAAAAATCCAACTCCCGCACAGAGTCAACCGTAATTATCATTAGATGAATCACGCTAAAAAAGTATTTTAACGTTTGGAGGGAGCCGGTTCTGGAACTATTGTCTGTGCTGTTAAGGTATTGTTTTATTGTTTAGGTATGTTTATAAACAGGTTTTACTTTATAACTGGTTTAATTATTTGGATAATTTTGATAGCATCTAAATATTGAAATCATTAGTTCCACCACTGGTTTTTTATGTGTAACAAAGTTATGTGTAACAAAGTTTCATATGTAATATATATGATTTCGGAAATAAACTTTTTTTTTATATACCTGAACCTCCGAATTCTCCTGATATGAGTTCTAAGTAGTCTCTTTCATCTTTTCTTGTATACGGAGTCCTTTCTGATAATTCAGAGCGGCAATACATAATACGTTTTTCCTTTTCAAAATCCCTGATACAAAAATAAAAAAAAACCTTCCTTTATCCTTAATATTACTCTGCTTTATTCTATCCTCTTTTTGAACCGTATTGTTTTCCTATTATATATGTCACCCCTTTAACACATCTGCATTTAGTCAATCTTTATTTATAATGCCCCTTTCTTGACTTCTTTATCCATTTTCTGATTCCTTCACATGTTTAAGATTCAAACTGTTGTAAATAATATATATATATATATATATATATATATATATATATATATATATATATATATATATCAATTAAATGTATTGATATTGATTACAATGACATGCAAAAAACTTGTAAAGAACTATTCACTAGTAGCACTTCAATAAAAATTCTACACTAGATGGTCTCTAGGCCATCTTCTTTTCATACACCTCGGAGGATTATCGGGAATGGAGTGGGAAGCAAGTTGAGAAACTCATGGATTTCAGTGGTTATGGAGCTTACTATGAAAGGATAGGTATCTGTTTTGGGCTAACTTAGCAACATATGGAACATTAAGGTCTTGATGGATATGTTTATTGGTGACAAAATAAGGAGCATTGAGGATTTTTTGAAGGATTTTGTATTGTAAGGATTGAATAAGAGATGAATTGGATGGCTTAGTGGAGCCCCAATAAGTCTAATCACTGTCATTTTAATGAGTCTTAAGTAATTAATTGCAAGCTTTGAATGTTTGTCTATTAATAAATGGACTTAGTCTCAATACTAGTTTTTACTATTTCTTGTCCAACGGTTGGGAAAGGGGATTTGACCAGAATTACACCAAATGGCCAGGTTATTTCCCCCATATGAACGGTATCCACTTTTTAGAGGCTGTGTTTGTTTCCGACCCCGACGTCGATTTTTGTTTATAACAGAATAAATAATTAATCTTCGTCTCCCGGACTCGAATCTGCGTCCGTTTCCGAGAAGTCTAATTAATACCCAAACTACTGTATACAGTCATATAAAATATTTAAATACCCAGTCTGAAGAAGTCCTAATCTTTTACCCGATTTTTAATGGGTTTAACATGATTCTAGCGGTAGTCCTTGGATTCAACCGTATCACTGTTGTTAAAGACCACTGAATATGGATCTAAAACAATAAAATATTATCTAGCTATAGTATACGAATAATAAAGATATTTTTTTAAATACGATAAATGATTTTATTTATTAAATCAATAGATTTTATTGATTGATATTCATATAATGAAACATCCTTTATTGATGGTCTACAAAGATCGAAAAAAAAATGACGATCTATACGAAGGAGAAGACAAAGCATTAATAATGTAAAAATAAAATATAGGGTCAAATCTTTCGCCTTAATAAGAAAAACAACGTAGACTCACGTTATCTGTACCCGATATAGTTTAAGAAATATAGGAGATTTGAGTAATATAGTGGGAATGAGATACGGAATCACGAGAAAGGCTAATCAGCGGTCAAGCGAAGGTCTGAGTGGATTTTGTTATATGGTAGTGTAGATTTAGCTCTTGATGTAGTTTGGTGGATGATTTTAGATTCCCCTAAGCCTTATTGATATTATTAGTATATTATTAAACAAATTAAGATATAATTATTAATAATTGACTACTCATACGTCTGATATGTATATAGATATCTTCTTGTTACTAGTTATGTAGCTAAGTAATTGGTACACATGGTGTGCAATACTAGCAAAATCTTTTTTCCTGTTTACATTTTATGTTCGTGACTGAGTGCGTTTGAGTCTTTTACGTGCAGCATGAACATTCTAGCCGTATTATTAATTGCATGAAGGTTCAAGGTCGTTTAAAATATCATTATACTCAAATTATTATGATTAAAAAGGCACAATTTACAAAATTTATTTATTTTTTTATTAGAATTTATTTTAGACTTATACCTATGTGATATTATTCTCCCTACTAAACAAGAAATTCTTTCATTGGGACATAACTATATAAATCTTGACTTGATTTGACAAATTCAGCCGTAATTAATAATGTCGTATTAGAATAAAAATACGCCATGTAGATCCC
Source organism: Euschistus heros (assembly GCA_003667255.2). Classification (NCBI taxonomy): domain Eukaryota; kingdom Metazoa; phylum Arthropoda; class Insecta; order Hemiptera; family Pentatomidae; genus Euschistus; species Euschistus heros. The sequence goes on from RCWM02000033.1 coordinate 2,628,451, forward strand.
AGCGAAGTTTGAAAATCGAATGATAAGTAACCACTTTATTTCTATTGGAGAATGGTAATAGAATGATAAAACTACTGTAACAATCTGTACCAAATTTTATCTAAATCATTTTCATAGTTCTATAAAGCTTTAACAGTAGTAAAATTTACAATAGTTAAAATTTAAATGCACAATGTTGAGTGGCAAGAAAGACGTTTGTTATACTTTTATGGTAAGAAATTAAAATCTAACCAAATGAAATCGATAAAATTATTTCTACTTAATAATAATTATGACCAAATCAAAATGTCGATACTTTGCTTTTTGATATTCCATGTTAAAATATGATTCATGGACCTTTAGTTGTAATAATTAATAACCCAGTCTGTTATACGCAAGAGTTTAATCTTCAAACACTTAGTCATTTTAACTATAGCCAGGTTAAAAATTACTGCTATGCGTGAAAATATCATTGAAGAAATAATGCTCAATTATTAATTAAAATTATCCTAGTTCTTTACTTACATACAAAGGGGGATGCCAGTCATAATATATTTTGTTTTCCCTGAATAAATACGTTTCTGGTATTTTTAGAAATAAATTGAATTTCTAAGAATTTAAATTTATTAATGACTCTAAATCAAATTTTGAAATCTTTTTTTGGGTTGTTTCTGATATATCAATCAAACGTGGTGATTCTTGGTACAGTGATACACTTCTGTGTCTTCCATTAACCTTACTGGTCTTCATAAATCAGATACGGTCCAGAAATCACATATATCCTATCCGTCTTATCTCAAGAGTTACGTCAACTTTGTTTTCAAACAGCGTTTTGTCACGTTTGGTTATTTGTTTTGAATATTTTTATATTATATTTATTAAATAAAAAAAAATATAAATTTATAAATATTTTTAACAATATTAATATACCGTGATAGTTTACACATAAAAAAACCATTTGAGATCACGTCCGAAGTATTTAGAGTTGACTAATTCTTGACGTTACTGAATCATTGTGGTCAGTATCGCGGCGCGGCATCTTGATTCATCACCTGACTAATAATGGCTACTATTCTATTCATAGGTAGAGCCAGGTAAATTCTATTAAGCATAGTCCATTAAGTCGATCTTAATAAAATAATTATAAGTAATAATTTAAAAACGATTTAAATGACATTTCTCTGATATCAATGTTTTTTTACGATTTGAAAAAATAATTATTTCAACAAACGTAGCAGTCTGGTGTACTGAAGGAGCAATTAGGAATAGATTTTATTATTATTATTTTTTTTTTTTAACTATTTATTGGAATTTACAATTGTATGCAATAAAATAAAAATATATTTAGTTAATGTAAATATAATGCTCATAGTGACATGTCAATTGCTAGTAATGCATCCATTGTTAGAAATTAAATGAAAGTTCTATATTGCAAGGTCCCAAAGCCATCTTCTTTTCAGACGCCTCGGAGAGTTATCTGGAATAGAATGGGAAGCAAGTTGAGATAACAATGTATTTGAATGATTTAGGAGTTTACTATGAAAATATAGGTATCTTATTTGGTCTATATCAGCAATATATGGTACATAAAGATATGGATAAATCTGTGACAAAGTAATGAATGAGCACTGAGGATTTTGGATTGTAAGGATTGGATACGAGACAAATTAGGCGGTTTAGTAAAGCACGAAAAAAGATTTTCTTACGATTTTCAAAGGAATTCTAATATATATATCTCCATTTATTGAAATTTACAACCGTACAAAATATATACATCAAGTAAATGTGTTGATAACGATTACAACAACATGTCAAAATTAGAAAAGAACTACTCATCAGTAGCACTTCAATAAAAATTCTACACTAGATGGTCCCAAGGCCATCTTCTTTTCAGACGCCTTGGAGGATGATCGGGAATGGAGTGGGAAGCAAATTGAGTAACCAGGGGATTTGAGTGGTTATCGAGCTTACTATGAAAGGATAGGTATCTGGTTTGGGCTAAATCAGCAACATATGGAGCATTAAGATGTTTATGGATACGTTTATTTGCGACAAAGTGAGGAGCATTGAGGATTTTTCGAAGAATTGGATACGAGATGAATTGGATGGTTCAGTGGAACCCCCTAAGCTATATTTGAACAATAAAAAAAAAATATTTTACTAGTTGGATCAGTAGAGTACCTATTCATTATTAGTTGAGGGGTCTTTTACCCATCATTGAATTGCAAACTGTTAGTAAACATCTCAGTAGTTTTATTCTATAGTTTAATAAGTCAGCCTAAATTGATTATCATGAATCAAATTATTGATTACTACATTTCCTTGAATTTACGTTTCCAATCTTATGATATAATTTAGATCCATGCCCTTCCTCCGCTCATGACTCGAGCAAGTTTACGCAAATTTTCTTCGCTCGGTCTGTTCCTAAATATGCCGTTAGCTATGGGCGGGTTCGGAGAACTTTTTTCATCTGTCGCAGCGGCTTCACAACTTGCCAAACCAGCGACTCATTTCCTTCGGAGGAAGTTGAAATTGGTGATTTCCAAAGAAGCCTAACCGTGACTACTCAGCCGCACGATTGAGAGACTTTCCTTGTGTTAATTGCTTACTGATCGTGGAGGCTGTGTAGCGATTGATTGAGGGTGAAATAGTTTTAGTCTTAGTTTGATTCTAAATTAGTCGGCAGCAGTATTGTATCAGTTGAAATAAATTAATCAGAGACTCCGTCTCATGATGATGCGAAGATTCTTTATTTTTCGGCTATGGTTGTTTACCATTCGGGATAGCTCACAATCTTTATTTGATAATAGAAACTAGACAGCTATTTATTTATTGAAGTCTATTCTAGATGTCACTTTCAATAAAACATACATATGTCTTAAGAATAGGAAGCTAATTTCATAGATTCATTAAAAAAATATTACCACCATACCTGGTTGGTGTTGCAAAAACTAAATTTGTTGGGCTATATACTTTTGACAACCTGACTCATCTAGCACCGTCCTAACCTCTTACGCTAATGACACTTGTTATCAGTAAATAATGATCTCTTTATTGTAAGACAAACACTACAGTCTCATATTACAAACCTGCGAGAATGGTATCGAAATTGGAGGATCAAAATAAGTCCAAACAAATTTCATCAAATAGCTTTTACCCTTCGTTGTAAACTTCCGACTTTCTGTTCTACAGTATTTTATAATAATACTCCACTGACCCTCGTTGAACAGATACTCTACCTAGGACTCCGTTTGGACAAACGTCATGCTTGGAATCCACATACCGGGTTTACAAACAAGAAGCTGCTCGTTATTATGGAGTACTTTAACATTTGCTTAACAAAGCTTCCAAATCAATTACAAAATACTTATTTACATGACAGTAATTATACCCATTTGGTCATACGCGGTTGAGCTTTGATGCTCCGCTAAACCTTCTAATTCATCTCCTATCCCATCCTTGCGATCCGAAATCCTTTGTAAAGTCCTCAATGCTCCATGTTATGTCACAAATAAATTTATCCATAACGATCTACATGCCACATATATTGGAGATTTGCCCTAATCAAACTCCTTCTACTAGCTAAATAACCCACTCTTATCCACTAGTCGCACAACCTCTCGCTCGATCCCTGATGACTCTTCGAAGCTCCTGAAAAAAATATCCTAGAACATGTTTCCAATTTAGAACATTTGAAGAGTTCGGGAGAAAAAACCAGGTATTTCAAATTTTATGGGAACTGAGGAAAACGTAATTTAATGTTTCTGACTTATTGTTTTATGAAATATTATTTTGGATTGGAATTCATGTTTTGTCAATAAAAAGGAAAATTAAAGAAAAAAATATAGCAGGAAAAATTCTGACTCTGAGAACTTTGCCCTACTTGCCTGTTTCTTTCCCCATGCAGTGAAACTTCCATTGGATATATTTTTTGACTCGCTTGGTTTTTCCAGCATTCAACTCGCTAGAAGAATGCATGAACCTTTAAAGTGGTGTTCCCTCCAGTGCTTCTGTATGGATCGGAAAGCTGGACGGCCCTCGACAAACATATAAATAAGATAACAGCGGCTGAAATGAGGTTCCTCAGAAGAATGGTTGGAAAGACCAGGAGGGACTGCGTCAGAAGGTAGACATCGTGGTATCTATGAGTATGTACACTGACTACATTGGAAAACTGGAGACAGGAAGATGATGCACCATACCGGAAATGAGAAGACTAGCAAGATATAGGGACCAGTGGGCTAGATAGTCGAGAACTCCACGCTTAACGGCACATAGGAGTTAGAGAAAGAAGAAGAAGAATAGGATAAAGCAGCTTTTCATTCTGAATCGATTAATACCCATAAATCATTTTTATAAAAAAAATTGACTTAGCTGTTTTTTTCTTCTCACCCTTTCCATTGAAGTGCTACAAATGGGTAGGTTCCTTACAAGTGAACTAGTCATTGTAATCCGTTTCCCGCTCATATACTTATCGTGTATGTTGTATACAGTTGTAAATATCAACTAAACAAATATCAATATAAAAAGTGTTAGAAAAAAAGAAAAGAAAGAAAGTTTTAATCATCTTTGCAGTTTTGATCACCTTGCTTCTTTACCGATCAATATTACGGTTATGAATAATGAATCCGACTTCAGAATGTCCTTATTCGTTTCTGAAATTCCATGCAAATGTTTGTTGAACTTCACACGTATTGTCAATATTTATATAAAAAATAAAGTTGATATAAACGAAAGCGATCCTACCTATCTATAACGGCAGGCTCTATAAAAAAGTCGAAGGTAAACAGTGTCAAGCGGACGGAAGGGCTCTATAAACAGGCGTTAGGAGAGGGAACATCTGTGACTGAGTCATTGATGCTTTTTTAATTTTTTGGGATTATTGTCCATAATCCAGCAATACCGAGACATCCCTCGATAAGAAATACAAATATTAAATTCTAATAAACATATTTTTATTTATCGAAGTTAAAATCGATAGCAAACCACTAATGAGACGACGCCGTATATTTCATCCAATTAGTTCATTAAACCGTGCTTCAATTATGTCGGATTATCTTCCCGCCAACGCTTCACTCCATTAGCCCCAGGTTGCTACTCTCAGGCAGTATTTATAAATATCTTAGCTCCTTGCTATTTACATAATGTGCTTATTTGTAATGTTTACGCTAGAAATATATTAAGTATTGATACTAATAAATTACCTAAAACTATATTTATTTTAAGAATTAGTTTGACGATTAACTTCCATACAATCCACATACAATACTTAAACGGCAGGAAACTGCTCGTCGTTTCCGACTTCTTCAACATTTACTAGACAAACGTTCAAAACTTTCAATATATTACAAAAGACTCATTTACATATCAGTAATTAAACCTCTTTGGATATATGGAGTTGGGTTTTGGGGTTCCAATAAACCTTCCAATTTTTCTCTTAACCAATCTTTAATGCTCCTTACTTTGTTACAAATAAACTTATCCATAAATTTCCATCGGATCGTAATGTTCCATATGTTGCTGATTTAGCCCACACCAGATACCTATCCTTTCATAGTAAGCTCCATAACCACTCTAATCCTCTAGTCGCTCAACTTGTTTCTCATTCCATTACCGATAATCCACCGAGGCGTCTAAAAACAAGATGACCAAGAGACCTTTTATTGTAGAATTTTAGTTGAAGTGCTACTGATGAGTAGTTCTTTTCAAGTTTTACAGGCTATTGTAATTGTTATCAACACATTTACTAGATGTATATATATATATATATATATATATATATATATATATATATATATATATATATATATATATATATATATTGTACAGTGGTAAATTTTAATAAATTAAAAAAGTAGATTGTAAAACAGACATATAAAGACTTTGGATCAACAGCAAAAGTTCTCCTCGGAGGGGGGTAGGAGGAGTGAATCTTCTTCCGAAATGTATTACGAAATATGTGACTTTTCAATGAGTTTAAAAAAGTACTGTGATTAAAAATCTAAAAAAAAGATTCGTAATGATATTTAATAGAGTGGATGATGCTTGGGATACGTATTCATTTCGTTAACGCTATAGAAAAATAATAAGAAAATCAGATTACTCATTTTGTTCATTATTATTTTTATTTTAACATGTTTTACTCCAAGGTCTATTTGGTCAAAAGTAATACGTTTTTGGGGAACGCGAGGGCGCAGTTTGACTCGCTCTAACTCTGTTGGTGTTGCTTGAATCTAAAATGTGCGTACAATTTCTTTATCAGAAATTTAGTTGAGAATATGTTCTGTATGTAATACATTTGTCGCTAGGACCTACCGTTTAGACAGTATGAATGAAAACATTTACGCGCCAAAGTGCTATTTTCTCTTAAATCTATCAATTTCTTATTAATCCTTCCATATCATGCGTATTTCAACTGTATCCACTATATGTGGTCATAAAAATTTTAGCTATAAATCTAAGATATAATTAACATAGAACATGATAAATGAGCCAATGGAATAATTGAGCCCTTAAGCCTGATGAAGAACTATCTATTTAGTGGTATTTGATTTATAACCATGATCACACATGCGTTAATCGTGGTTAAAGCAAGAGGCTTCCGACAGCCAATATATAGGGGGAGAGGAAACACAAAGAGGATGGGGCACAAAGAGGCCGAAGACAAAGGAGGTTCAAGCACAAAGCCAAGTCAATATGTCACTGCATACAATCGCCAGCGAGTTCAAAAACAATAAAACAGCCATTTCCCTCTCTTCTGTTATATGATAGTTATATTTGAGCTATTATGTATTGTATATATACAGGACTACAAAACTATCTATAGTAATTGAATGACTATTAATTATTACCTGTTAATTAATTTACTTTCAGGGCATGGTAAACACGTATCCTTTTCAGCAAAATCTACTTAATATTACTTTTAACATTATAATTTATTGGTCTTACTTTGTGACTTTCAGTTTTGTTCCCCTTGTAATTATTTCATTATATTTATTATTTCTCTCCCATGTGACCTTCTCATTCATTTTGTTTAATACTATCCCTTGTCACATGATCCGATTTGATATCCTCAAGGTCCTAACTGCATAGCTCTGTAGCCCGGTGTGTGCCTTGGCTTCCTTGACAGTATTGCACCAATCCTCTTTGCACACCGTTTTCGTTCTCCAATTTCTGATACCAAGCACTGCTAAGTCTTTTTCTACATACTGGAACCATCGTCTCCTAGGTCGTCTTCTTCTCCAGGTGCTATACATCACTCCAAGTGGAATCCATTTGGCATGGATATGTTTTTTGACTGGTGGTATATAGTTATCTTTATACTATTTTATGTTTTGTTCATCTTCAAAAACGTAAAACGCAGCATATTTCGTCGGTATAGCTAGGATCGAAAATTTGACGATTAGAAATTTAATGGAAAATATTTTTGTCATATAACATTTATTGCTAGAAACTACCGTTGAGGAGCCATATTGGTTTGAATGAACATTTTTTCCCAACATTTTTTAACTGTTGGGGCTTTCTTGACACTGTCTAGGTCTGGTGGTGTTGCTCGGATAGAAAATTTGATGTCAATTTCCTGATCAGGCATTTAATGAAAAACATTTTTTGTTCTATAACGTTTGTCGCTAGGACCTACCGTTTAGGAGCTATATTGGTTTGAATGAAAAAAGTCACATGTTTGAAACCCCTACTTTTTCTCAACTTTGTTTATTTCAAATAATCATTACTTGTTAATTTAATTTAATTATTAATTTAAGTAATTTGATCCTCTTAATTCTACAGTAAAGGAAAAGGTTTAGAACGATTTTGAAATTTAAACGACAGTTTATGATGTATTGACATATCTATTATCTGTTGTATTTCTCTGTCAGGTTTCTATGAATCCATTCTTAATTCATAGCCCAACCATTCAATCCTAGTTGCTTTTATAAACCGGACAATGTAGTACTTTGACCATGTTTAAACTCGTAAAAATAAATTTGACATACATTCAAAGAAAATGTAACACAAAGTAAACTAATTTTTGAAAAAAACAATATTAATAACCATTGTTTATAGTCCGTTAACTAGGCTAGAGAATTATCTTTGTTTAATTGGCACCCAAACAAAATGAATATTCAAAACATGCATTATTTTTACACCAACCCAATATGTGTTTTATCCTTCAGATCATAGTATCTTTCGGTTTAGTTAACGCATTTCTGATACTTGGTTTCTTATTCTGATAAAAAATAAAATGTCCAACCCGCTTCCCATCCCATAAACAATAGACTTAATGAAACTGCTCGAGACAAACGAACCCCTTGAGCCACTCCCCCTGAATTTACTGCCCGAGCAGTGTTGTTTTGTTTCTAGTTTAATTTGTCAGGATTAAGGTCGTTAGGGAGACAACTATTAAATTCCCCGGGCCCCTCCAGATTCAATTTTCACCCTCTCCCCTGGGTGGCTTCCTTACTCCTTTTTTATACTCACCCTCATTGTCACTTGATCCGATTTGTGATCGTCCAGGTCGGAGCGAGGTCCCTGATCAACGCACCCTCTTCTCCTCTCGCCCCCTTGTCTAGGCGATGCATGCTCTACGTCTCAATTACTGTCCTTCCACTTTTAAAACGGATTCCTGAAATATGTTATCCATATAATTAACCGTTCCCTGCTATTTTAAGCAAATCATAGATTAGGGGATATTGATTCCCTCTTCAAATCAAAATCCTAACATTCATTTACTCATTATTGACATTTTTTGCCACCCACTACTCAGATATCTCTTCTCTTCCAGTGGCACAAATTTCTAAAAAAAAGATTAAGAAAAATTTTTCTACCAAGTTTAGGACTACGATATATCGTGATATTAACAAAAAACAAATTGGATAACTTCTACAATACTAAATTCAGGTATTTCACAATAAACGAAGCGCCTCGAACATTGCTGATACGTATCACCTAAATTCTAACGGAAGCATTGATCGGCATGTCCGACTAATCGGCCTTTTTGCTATCCGACTAGTCAGCTAGTGACAAGTCGGCCAAAATTCCTCAGCCGACACATCTCTACTCATTACGTATCTTTCTTAAGCTTCTCACTTTCTTTATTTCTTATGATTTTAAATCGATCCATATTTCAGTTAAACGTCCATCTTCTATAATCACTTTTTTATGTTAAGTTACATACATGTATTGAAATGTTACATTTTTCAACGTCATCTCTGGGTTCTATCAAGACAACAGCGATTATTTTCTCCAGTTTAGAGGTGTATAATTAAAGGTAAAATAGCGAAAAAAAATTCTCTTTAAGATAAACATAATCATAACATTAAAAGCTTTTAATTCAAACCTTTAAGTTTTAGACTCCATAATGCAATTATACTCTAAAACAATCAGCTTGCAACTAGGAAGTGTGAAGCAGTAGAAATCAATGACTTCTAGAAGTGGATGGACACACCTCATGTTAGAGAGAGTATATTGTTTGTTTGTTTATTTCGTTTAACGTCACTTTTATGCTGCTATGGCTAATCGGACGATGCTACGGTGGGAGTCCTAAATTTTGCCTATCTAGGTATAATTAGGATAGGGATCTTTAACGAGTACCTGACATCGTACAGGCTCGGGACCTCCATTTTACGTCCCTTCCGAAGGACGGCATAGCTAAGGATTTTTTACTCCCTTTTAAAAAATTCCTAAGGTCATCTGCCGGAGAGAGAGTATAGTTATTGGATGCACACCTCGTAAATTTCAAGATTCTTCAATGCATTTGACAAAGCTCCATCCTCGGAAGTATGTGGTGGTGAAGTATTAGAGATCATGTGTAGCATCAAGTAATAAAACAAGCAAAGCCATAAACGCTCGGTGGATCTACTTTTTTGAAATGGATAACCGCATTTTGAAACGTAAACATAGGTATTCAATTGTTTATAATCACTCTCGCTGATATTATGACTACACAGCGAACGCTATCAGTAACGACTAAACCAAACAAACTGACTCCCTTGAAAATGAGCTAGTAGTACGCGAGTGACGTAACAAGGAGTGACTTTCACCTCTACGCCCAAGGTCATCTTGTATTCCTACGCCGTCCGTTAGATGCCAACTGACTTCCCGCCTTAATAGTTCCCTCTCTGCAATATTTTTCTTTTACTTTAGTGAGAGTTTACCCTTTATAAGAATTTGATATTGTTATCTGAGGAATTTATTCCAAAAAATAGAAAAAAATATCCTTTTATGTTCTGTTCCCTAAAAAAATCTCTAAAACATATTCAAGTGTATTGTTGACTAGTTTGTGTGTGTTTTTATCTTGTTTATGTGGAATGATTGTTGTGCTGAGGCGGTAGATATGCGACATGAAATAAGCAAGCTGTACCCAATACTTATTTGATCATGCTACGGTATGTTGGCTTGGCTATGTTCGGATAATAGAATAACAATCCGTTATCGATGCTCCAGCAAAAAACCCGGATCCAAATAGAACATACACTGAAATTTCCTCGCTATGATTTCCAGGTGTATTGATGTTCTTCTACAACCTTGGCAGCCAAACTCAAACTATGCTTCTAGATTCGAGGTCAGGGAAACCTCTCTTTCGTGGTTAGACACAACATACAAATTTATGATTTACATGTATAGTATTATAGATTATCAGCTGTTGTAACCATAGCTACGCTATGGCAGGTTATTTTATGTTATCATGTGATTTGTTCTTATTGTGCAATGGAACGTTTTGTTTGCGAATGGTGTTGTTAGTGCTATATTCAGGTTACTCGCTACGCTCGCTCAAGAATTAAACAAACTGACAAATATTTCTTGTAATTGAATTTTTTTACTTAAAGAAGCCAAATCCATTACAAAATGTCCTAAATATGTCTTGGTCAATTAAGATAGAACTTGAGGATGTGTCAGTTTGCTTGAGAAAAGGTTTACTACAAAATATTTTTAACCTTTTTTTGTTTATTTAGCTTTAACGTTTCCTGTTCTTCATGGTGCTGAAAGTGTTTTTATCCTGCAGGTTACAGTTATTTCTATTCATTATGAGAACTTCAAAATTCCTTTGAAGGTTTACTACAAAATATTTTTAACCTTTTTTTGTTTATTTAGCTTTAACGTTTCCTGTTCTTCATGGTGCTGAAAGTGTTTTTATCCTGCAGGTTACAGTTATTTCTATTTTTAATCTAGGATCGCCTTGATTTGCGATGTGTTGATTCAATACACTTGGCCAATACATCCCCAAGACATTATGTTTACAGATAAATTATTGTAGTAAGTGTTTGATGATTAGTGCTGTAGTATGGGTTAAGAGGATTTAAGTATTAGTATATTTTGAATATTAGGTCACAATGAATATCACGAATGAACCAAATAGTTGCTTGAGGTTCAATCTTCAATCTTGGAGATACAGCAAGAACATCGATGAAGGAAACTGTTATCAATCGTTCTATGATTATTGTAAAGAATAGCAAGACACTTATTTATCAAAAATAAGAATAATTTGGCCTAAAATCGAAACTAAGAGTGTCACTACACTCCATCGCTTATTCCTATTTAGTAAAGATTTCCAATGAAGAGGGTTAAAACAAGTGGGCCGGCACAGAAATCTTGGCATCGTGTCAAACCTTACATTGCCATTGAGTATGAATCACAACCTGTAAGGTGCAATGATTTGCGTCATCGGAGCATGTTCTGCATTCTTATTTCTGGTATCGTCTACTGTCATTGGTAAAACTTATATTATTTACAGCAGTATATGGTCTACCTTTTGATGTAACATCTCTTTCCTTAAAGTGATTCGGAATTTTGAAAAAAAAAATTAAGTATGAGCCAGACTACTTTAAAATAAATATAGTTCTGGAAGTTAATAAGGGAATTTATATAAATAAACGTAATTAGGAAGATGTAATTTAATGATCAACCCTCGGTGATATAGGAAATATGTATTAGAAGTTGTAGCTAATTCTTGATGCTTATCATATTAGTCTTTTAGTTGTGGCGACGTTTTCAGGTTTCCTAGGCAGCGTTGAGTCACACCTGACTCATTTCCATTGATTATTTACAACCATTTACCTTCATAGTTTTATCATTTATTTATTCATATGTTTTAATATAAATATTACTCTCTTAAGTACCTACACGCCAACAACAAGCCCGGACCTTAAGTTCAGCAAACAACACCCATGTAGGTTCTTGTTTATTATGCAGCTGACAAATTGCGTGAATTATTGCGTGAGTCGTCTTTTGTGTGTTAATGTTATTGCAGTTACCTAGTGTATGGTTCAAGATTAACCTTTGTGTTATATCATCAGCTTCATTATTTTTTTAGAAATTATTAACTGCCTATATCAAGTAAATATGATTACATTCATAAAATATTTTCTTCATTATGATTGAAAATAATCATTTACTATAAAAGATAAAATAAAATAAATACTAGGGCATAGACAACGTTTAAAATAAGATAGGGAATAACAACCAAAATTGACGATAAATATACTCGTATGTTTACGTGAAAATATATGAACTAAAACTGCCCCCGACTGCAGAGGTTTTGGGCGGAATATTTTTGCAAGCCCTTGTCCGTTGCGCAAAATGTAAATTGAAAGTAGGCGTTGATGAGTGATGGAAAATGAAACGTATTCATAAATAAATTGGGCTTTAAAATATATTCTTGGATATTGGTATATTCAATTGGATAGTTGATCTCTGTTAAACGGATCCGCTACCTAAGACTCCAACTAGACAAAAATTTAACCTGGAATCCGCATACAAGACTAAAAAGACACGAAACTGAATTAGACCTATTTGGACATAAGGAGTTGAGATCTGGGTCTCCACTTGATCCCCAACATCTGTTTCATCTAATCCTTATCCTTAAAGAAATTAATGCTAAATATGCTGCTAATTTTGCTTAAACCTAGATACCTATCCTTTCATAGTAAACTCCCTAACCATTTAGATCCAATAGATCCAACCTTGCTTCTCATTGAATTCCCGACAACCCTCGGAGGTGCCTGAAAAGAAGATGTCCTAGGGACCTTCTCATATACAACTTTTATTGAAGTGCTACCAGTTAGCAGTTGTTTTACAAGCAATTTACATGTTATGAACGTTGTTATCACATTTGCTAGATGTATTTTTTGTTTACCCTTGTAAATTTAAATTGATATATAAATATAAAAAAAATATATTTTGGTTGGCACTGCAGACTTTGGAGAGTTTCATTGCTTTGAATATCAGACAGATATTCATTGCTTGTTGGAGTATAGGGAGAGGAATACCCACCTCTCGTTGCCGATCACTATGGTTTATATGGTACGGTAAGGCTAACCATAGCTCGATCAAAGATTCCCTTGGTCGTAATTCGCTATTATCCTCCCCAGCCATTAAAAAAAATTTATAACCATTTCTAGATTAGACTAGACCCCTGCAAAAGCGAGTTCTTGGCCGTTGTCATACTCACCACTCCTTAAAAGTTGAAATTACAAGAATTCCCTGTGTTACTCTAAGTGCATCACAGGTGGTAGAATCCATTGGAGGTAAAAGCTTTTAAATCAATTAATTAATTTTTAAAAACTATTTAATTGGGTTTTTTTCCGTCTTTTTCCTTCAATTTCATTTCTCGAAATTATTTCCGGTTATAAATATTGCTGGTTACGTATTGATAAATAGATACTACCAATTTTAACTTAATTGGGGACATGTAGGATTTGTTGATATCATTACTTTTGAAATGGAGCTCCATAAGACGGGAAAAAACTGAAAAGTAGTTAAAAAATAATAGTTTTATAAAGCGAAATAAGAAACAAATGACGAAGCAAAAAAAAAAAAAAAAAAAAAAAAAAAAAAACAACAACAAAAAACATAAAGAGTATAAATAAAACTAATACCAGCAATAAATTACTTTATGACTCTTCCCTGACCCCTCTGACCTTCTACTTTACTACTATGGCCGAATTACTCTAGTAATTTATTTCTATCGTATACTCTGATGTTTCCATCATCATAAAAGGAAATGGGTTATAGTCGTTTATTTCATTTCATTGATGATATCCCAATCATCAAATGTTTTTGTAAATTTTTAATGTTTATACGAAGCAAAACGAAATTATACTTTAAAAATATTACATATGAAAAGCATAGCAGTGGAAATAACCATGATTATAATCCTTGCGGAACACACTTGAAGAATACTCCCTGTCAGGTGATGCTCGCTAGCCTTCCCTACTTTGTTATAGTTTTCATTTATACTAATAATTAAAACATTTTTATAAAACCAAGGGTTAAGAATAATAATAACACTGAATAATAACATTAAAATTAGGATTGATGTATTATTTGCTACTTCTGTTAGAAATTTTTATCAGTTCTAAAAACATTAAACACATTTAAAACATTAGCACTTTGCTACACATTATATATATTAAATTTAAAATGACAAGAAATCAAACATTTAGGTACTCCCCTAGGGAGACGAAACAGGGCTTCTAAAAGATATCAGCAGACTGACAATGAGTGAAAAAGAGATAAATTTACTTTTAAAAAATGGGCAGTCCTTTAGTTTTTCCTAATGAATGGTCTGCTTTTCTTTTTATACTGTAAATATTGATTTGGTAATTTAAAGAAAAATCTGGATTGATTTTAAACGATTTTATTTATTTCTAATGATTATTATATATATGATTTTAAAATATTTTCTACTTGATTAATTAATTTCCCTTCTGAGACTTAGATTTCATTTCACTTCAGATTTTTTACAAAGGGTCTGTTTTGTCTTATGTGAAGGAAAATAAGATGAGAATGGTTAAATCTATTAAGCAAAGTGCTGATGTTCTATGATTTTCGTATATTTTTATAAATTAAAAGAATTCCTAAAAAAGTGGCAATTAATTTATCAATCCTAATTATATTTATCCTTCTATACCATCATGCGTTCCCTACGTAATAAACTTACAAATTAAAAATGTTCAACATTTATTCTGTAAAATCTAGTTTGGTGTATAAATTTAAAGTGGGTTTTAGCAGTCGTATATTCAGCATTTGTATATACTTCAAACATTAATCGCTACATTACCTCTTGTGAAATTCCATTAGACTAATGCGCAATTCAAATAATAAGCATTATAACTAAATTGTTAGCTTAAAAGCAATTTCATTGTTACACGCGATGTGCAGTACCGCGTCCAAGCGACATTATAATACGCTAGATGGAAAATATTGAAACAAAACTAAATAAAAAAATAATAGGGTTATCAGATTTAATTCCAATGGCTATAAAATTATTGATGCAAATTTCGAATATTACTGTAATCGTATATGACGAACGGTTTATAATTTTTTTAAAAATAATTATACGCCTGAACTCCACTGAGTACCGATCAGCCAAGCCTTTTATCTGTTTTTTTTTTTTTTTTCTCAAAACATTGGATTATCAAACAAGACATTAGACAATCTCTGTACGAGCATTATACAGGAAGGATGGAAGATGGGTCACTAGAGTAAATTAATTTATTAAGATAAGTTATAAGATATTATAGCTATTAAATATAAAATATTTTATAAATTGTTGAGAGCTGCTCATTAGTAGCACTTAATAAAAATTCAATATTGGTAGCTTTCGAGGCTATCTCCTCGCCTCTGAGGGTTATCTGGAATAGAATTGGAAGCAAGCTGAGATACTAGTGGATTTGAATCGTAATGGAGTTTAATATGAAAGGATAGGTATCTGGTTTGGTTTTTATCAGTAACATATCGTACATTAAGACCTTTATGGATAATTCCGTTTGTGAAAAAGTAAGGAGCTATGAGGATTTTTCGAAGGCTTTGGGATTGTAAGGATTGAATACGAGACGAATTGGATGGTTTAGTGGAGCCCCAGAGCTCAACTAGATATGTCCGAATAGGTCTAATTTCTGTCATGTAAATGAGTATCTTGTAATTAGTCGGAAGGTTTTAAAGTTTGTCTAGTTAATGATGAAGAAGCCGAAAAGGGCAGTGTCTTGTTTTATGTTTGAGATATAAATTTACAATACAAAGTCTTAAGTGCCTAAGCTACCAATCACTTGGTAGTAATTGTAAAAAAAAAATAGATAGTTTATATTGACCATAGAAATGAATTTAAAGTAAAAAGCCATGATCTACTATATTAATAAAAAAATATAACATTGAAATATTCAGGCATATAATCCTTTTTTAATTTTTTATGAGGGAATAAAATTTAAAAAAGGAGTATATCTCTTTTAACATAATCAATTAAAATAAAAAATGTTTCAGGTAGTGAAATTACAAGTAATATTATTAATAACAACTTATATAAAAAACAATCATCATTAACGTTATAAAATATAAGATGTGTAATCAAATTGTGTGTAAAAAATAACAAGAAAACTGTGTACATAAAATAGCAACAGGGCTGCTATATAAATAAAAGGATTATGTATTATTTAATTCCATTGGGTGAAAGTTCTGTTCTATATCTTCCCTATGTAGAAAAGGAATGAAA
Organism: Euschistus heros; assembly: GCA_003667255.2. Taxonomy (NCBI): domain Eukaryota; kingdom Metazoa; phylum Arthropoda; class Insecta; order Hemiptera; family Pentatomidae; genus Euschistus; species Euschistus heros. The sequence continues at coordinate 2,644,913 of RCWM02000033.1, forward strand.
TAAGAAAGTATAGGGCCCATATCTTCAGGCCCTCTGCTACCGCGATAAAAATACTTATCGATAAATAATGGCCTTGTTGGAATTTTTAATCGGGATTTTCTATCCTAGTTTCCATTTCTATTGAATACATTGTCTTTCCTATTTCTACTGGCACTACTGCCAAATTTTCATAGGGAATATACTTTAATTTTTTTATTAAATTGATGAATCCTTTGTAAAGTTTGAAATGTTATCCTTGGTACTTATCGATACGGCTGAATTTAGCGATAGTTCTGTGATACCAATTTATGTAAATACTATTGATAGTTCTCCCTAATATTAAAAAAAAATTAACGATTACTGTATTTTGTAATTTTAGTTTCACTGCATTTTATAATATACTCGATCAACGATTCTCGGTACACAGTTTTTAACTGTACTCTTAAAAAAATTAAACAGTGCTATAGCAAACGGTAGATATATCTGTGGCCCTTGTGAATAGTGTGAATTTTGGGTTATGGGTATCAACAGAAAAATAATTTTGTTTCTTTATATTTGTGTCTAATGGACAAGTTATGTAGCTATTACAGAAATGATATTCATTTATCAATCATTCTGAAAAAAGTTTCTTAAAATATGATTTTTGTACTTTAAACACTATTCACAGGTGCTACAGGTCAGCAATTATAAATATTCTGATATGGAAAAATCATTAAGAAAATACCTATGAGTAGTTCTTCAATAAAGCTTTTATATTACAAAGTCTAGTGATCACCTTCTTTTCAGGTGCATCTGGGTTTTATCGAGAATAGGCGTTAAAGGACTAGTGGGTTTGTGTGAATATGGAATTTATTTTGAATTTCCTGCTATTTAGTTTGGAACAAATCAGCAATATATGGGACATTTAAATGATTAGGGATAAGTTTATTATTAGTGACATAGTAAAAAGCACTCAAGATTCTAGATTGTTAAGATTCGATACGAGATAATTTTTTTAGTGGTGCTCCAAAGCTCTGTATATCCAACTAGAACTAGCCATGTAAGTGACTCGATGTAATCAGAAAATAACAGTGTTTTTAAATCGTCTTTTTGTTTTTAAGATTTTTCGTGAAACGGACCCATTATAGTCTGTTCAAGAGGAATTATTGCTATAGAATAGAATAGAATAGAAAAATAATTTTATTCTGGGACAAGTCCCTTAAGAATAACAGATAATTGCAGGTATAACTAAATTAAATCTGATTAGAGACATAATGAGCTACAAAAAAGAAAAACAATAATAAATTAATGACACTATGTACATAGAAGAATCTTTAAATAAAGAGAAAAGAAAAGAAGATATATTATTATGCCAAAGGATACTTTAGGACGAATGGTCTACATTATGTTGTAGGTATCCACGTTTTGTATTTCTTTAATTCTTTCTTCTAGGTAATAGTCCTAAGATTCAGAAATCCACGAATTTGAACCAATTTTATCAACATAGCAAGCACTTTAGGGTGTTGTGTATATATGTTGCGTGTTTGAAAATAGTTATGAAGGATCGGATATTGTATATTTGCTCCCCTTCCTTAAACATATATTGTATATAGTGGCACCAACCAGGTGAAACTATTTAAATATGGATATAAATAATGATACAAATTAGGTAATCAGCGACCTATAGTTCCGGCCCTACCTGACGAAGACCATAACAGTTGCCGAGACCGTTGGTGGAGCAGCGCGGTGCGTGGTACAGCCTTCGCACCCCTCGCCCCTGCCCTAAGCTTGTCACTCAGCATTACCATTTAGCCTGAATTACATGACAACAGTTACACTCGTTCTTCTGGTCGAAGCCACCCCGTGTTATACGGTCTGTCGAGCGGAAATAAATCGAATATCTTTCCCCCTGGCTTGTATTCATACAGCAGCGTAATCCTTCCATCCCCAGTTGGCAAGAAGTTCATTTATCATCCTGAAAAAACTCGAATGATAACCGTAAAAACTGTTGTTATAACCATTTATTTCCAACGAAGAAAGCATTTAAAATCAATGTCGAGTAAGGGAGATAATTTGGTACGAATGTGTGACAAATTTTGAATTATAAAAGTAAGGAATTACTTTTGTATTCGCCTAGATTGACAGTGGGTTATCTCTCAAAATCGTCAATATAATTGCTGCATATCAGAGTGGAGGAAGCAGAATGCCCAACTTTATCTCTTTCTTGGCATTTGTCTCATCCAGGCTACCTATGGCAATCCTACCAGAGTTGGGAAAAATTTAATAATAGCTATTGGACAACTAATTTCCTGGGAATGAATCAAAGGAAATGAAGAAGCAGATCGGGCAGCAAAGGAAGCAGCAATATCATCAATACACATCACAAACATTTACTTTTCTGACATTTGCAATAGGTTATAATACAGAGTCACCAGCTTTGGGAGAAACATTGAACAACTAAACAAAATGTAATCTGTTAAAAAAGAAACGAAAATTTGGAAAAGCTCTAACCGTAACATTAGAAAAGAAGAAGCTGTTATAACTAGACTTAGGATCGGCCATACACGCCTCACTCACGGGTATCTTATAACGAAGGACAATTCACCAAAGTGCATATTATGCAATATACAACAACTTGAAATATAACAACTAAACATATTTTAGTAGATTGACTTATATGAGATACATAGTTATTTTCTAGAAAAAGGATTACACAGAAACCTCCCTACCATGCCAGGTGATAATAGTACAAATAATTACGTTTTTTTAAAAAATACAGCTTATTTAATAAAATTTAAAAGAAATATCCAAAACTAAAAAGAAGAAAACATAGATTGAAGGACACTAAAGACCCTCGACGTTGAGAAGAAATAAGAAATTTAACCTAACCCTCATTTAATTAAGGGTTAAATCTTTTAGTCAAATAATCATTATTAGTTCATTAAAAAATCACTGGAAGATCATGATTAACTTAAGTGATTGATTCCAGGAAATTTGTTGTGAAATAGCTATGATGAAATGTTTCCCAACTCTGCTTCCTACAAATGAGTTTCGTCCACGTAGTTTTCACTTATGCCATGATAATGTTACGATTTATCAATTCCTCATATTATGTTAATAACATGCCCAAGTGTTTCTGTGATTTGAGAACGTTTGAAATTTGGGTATATTTGTTTTATTTTGTGATTCCGGATATTTGAGATGCGCGAGTCTGTTTTAAAAATATATTGATCGCGAGTTTTTGTCCAAATTTTAATGTAGATTGCCGCCTGAGTGATGCGTAAAACACAAGATTTAACTTATTGGATTCTTAGTTTATGAACAACATGTTAATCTCTTTAACTTTATTTTTAGATTATTGATTTTGTTTGTTATTTTGATTCATTATGTGGTGGGAACCTTTATTATAGTTTAACCTTGTTTCCAACAATGTTGTCCTGATATAGTGAGGCCTTCAAATATTACATAATTTTTCGAATCAAGTGAGCAGATTGTATGAGTCTACGTTCTAGTCTCCAAGATTGCATCCCAAAAACTGAAAAGATGTAAGGCTATTTTAAAAAATTAGAAAACTTAAATATTTTCCTAAATCGTGGTTAGGTGGAGGCAAATACAACCTAACTTTATAAATAGTTTAACAGTTATTTTATTTAATTATAAATTATGTAAAAAAAAAATACTATTTCATGGCAGAGTCCAAATGTTTGTTGTTGTTTTTTCTGTCCCAGTAACTTCTTCACACGTATCTACAATGCCAATCAAGCCAATGTTAAACATGGCGGAAAATGTTCCGAACCTTTTAGGACTTCAAAAGGTCTTCCGAAGGGATGACCTTTATCACCCACGCTTTTTATGATATATGTGGATGTAGACCTCCGAAAATGATCCCTGCCACCCCATAGTTAAATAAGAAAATAATTAAATGGACCCATTGGATTTCAATAAATATATTTACAGGCTATGTATGATAAAAAAAATCATGCTGATATACTGGCCATTACTATTACATCATAATGTTGAAAATATCCTGAACCCCTAATCTTTTCTGACGATGTTCATACATACGTAGCTTCGTCTGAAATACTAAAAAAATTTTACGTTTAAATTACGTATAAAAAAAAAAAAGGGACCTGTTTCGGCCCATTTTTGTGAATAAAGACAACATACAGGAATTTTGAAATAATTTGCAGTAACTACTAAATGTTGCAAAGGTTAATTTTTTTTCCTATTTTCCACTAGAACTCCACTGAGATTTTTTAGCTTTATAGTAAAGAATTGATATATTTTTACCCAACCGTAAAAGGTACTGGTAATGGAATGAAAAGATTTAGAAAAGAAAATTCAGGAGAAATCTTAGTTAAAAAGTAATAGATCATCTGTAGTTCTAGTTCTAAAAAAAAACGCAATCAAATCGACAGTTCCGATTCTACTATTTCAGGGAACAGCTAACTCAGAGGTAATTTTTTGATTCATCAGTTCACACCGGTTTTTTGTCACGCAACATTGATCGATCATATTGTAACCTCTGTCATTAAGTTAGCGCATCATTCTGATTTATTTTTATTGCTGTGAAAAAATTGAAAAGTCTTTTACTATTTATTTGACTAGTTAAAATTAACTAAATGGTTAACACGATGTCATATTTGTTGTTGATCCGGCCCGAACCAAATACTGTTTATAAGTTTAAATAATGTCTATAAGTTTCCTGCTCTAATATTCCTCCACCAAGAAGGCAAAGACCAACCTATCCATGCACGTCTGTGTCAGCTCTTTTCATATCCATCGCCTCAGTTCAATCAATCTATATCTAACATAGGAAAACACTATGATTATCACATTATTCAAGATAGTAGACTGCGTAGTTAATCAATTGATTTGTAAAGAGCCTTTGCTTTTGTGAAAATTATAGAACGCTTGGATAGTGTGTATGGGCAGTCTTACCTCTAAATGGTGAATGGAAATCCATGAAATCAAGGAATGATATACGACATTAATGTGAGTATTATGCAGGCCTGCTTGTAGCTTGTGAGACTAGGAGGTTTAAGAGAAAAGACTAGGAAATAGGAACAGAGGTGTTCGGCTTCTTCATGACAACACCCCTGTCCACACACTATTGATTTCCAAGGCCACTGTGTAGAAGTGTGGCTTCTAAGAAATCTCTCATCTACCCTATTAGTCTAACGAATTGATCCTAGCCGCTATATTAGAATATTTTCAAACAAAGAATAAAATTATTTTTTTAGAGAATTTTTTTTTTTCATTATTGAAAATAAATTACATAAAGCCGAACTAGGCTAAAAATGACATAGGGACATGCTTGGACACACATTCATCTCACATGTAACAATAAGTAATAAGGAGGAATCTATAAACAAATGAAGAAACGTATAATAATTAATAGTTATAAACGATAATAAGTAATACTTGTGTAATATTTCATAATTTATAGAAATTAGTTTTTTAGTATTCAAGTAATAGGTGTTTTGTACGTTTATGTTTGTATAATTTTAGAGTTTTCTTGTAGTAATTTCCTATTTCTTTGCTATTTCGGCTTACAGATGTATCAGTTGATAAGAAAAATGACTTTGTTAGTGACTGAATGTGTTGTTTGATTGTGGGTAGATTGAGATCAGTGAGCATAGTGGATATTCTTGTGTATCCTGAGGTAATTGTTTATGATTCTCATTCAAATGTTTTGTGTAACTTCCAGTTTCCTGTAATTTGTTATACAAGTTTTAATGGAATATATATGTTGTCTTAGCGTAGTATTAAATGAATAAAATTTATATCTTTAGGATTCAAGAATTATTTGCCTTTTCTATTGGAATTGTATTGTTTTGATCCTTCTATTCCATCATGCGTACCTGAAGTGAGAAAAATATATTTTTCTACACTATTTTTTCTTTCATATTTCCTACCTTGGTACAGAAATCTTTGTACTTTGCTTTTTTCTTGGATAATTTACTACATAACCTCGACTTTTTTGTATTTATTTCTGATACGGTTCCTTATAAACCTCTGTGGCTGTTGAAAATGGACTCGGTAACTGTGTGTGTTGATGTGTAGTTTCTTCACAAATTATAACATGCCGTATTGTCATAATACAGTTGTAAATTTCAATAACTAAATAAGAAAAAAAAAAATCGTCTCTTTGGAATTGTGACGGATCAGAATGATCGGACGTGACAGTAGCATAAACCACGCTTGTCATATTCTGTATGTTACTTGACAGTACAATGGAGGAACAGTAACGCCAGTTCACATGCTTCTTTGTCACTATCCTATTCGTCATCACGTTCGTCTTTGCTCCTCTGTCATCGTGATCTCAAACCTCAAATCCTAAAGTGTTCGTTCATCATACTGAGAATTTTTTTCTCATCACTAACCAGTATTGCTACTCAATTTAATTACAGCTAGCGTAGCTAACATAGAAGGTCAAAGAAAAGAAAAATATGTATGTTGGGAAAAAAAGTGTGGAGAGATATGAAATAAGAAATAGAATCAATACTTCGGATTCGCTAAGCCATTTATTCATTTAAAAAATATAAAATATCGATTTACAACTTTGACTAATTTGTTTTTTATTATTTTCCTTCTCTTTTTTTTTTTTTTTAACTTTTCTTACTATATACAAATACTATCAGCGTACTGCGATACAAAAAATGACATATGATGCTTGAAAGAGACAAGTACCTGTTGATACCTCCTGATTTAACCAATTTCAGGGCACAGTATATTACAGTACACCATAATACATTAGATTGTTTGGAGGAGCCCTATCGTTCATTAACATTAAATGAGGTTAAAAAACAAAACCATTGTAATAAATGAAAGTAAATTATTTTTTGTGAATTTAAATTATTTTAAATATGTGTGCCTGACCTGAAAAGTGTTAAAGATGCATGTAGTTGGGGTATGCAGTCAAAGATACACAGTAATTAAAAATAAAATTTTAATTTATAATGCCGACGTTTCGCCTTGCATTGCAAGCCTTCATCAGGGCTAGAAAAAAAGAAAACAAACAAAAAGATATGAAAATATTGCAGAGAGAATAAAAAAAAACAACTAAGAAAAGAAAAACGCAATAAGAATAAAGAGTTTTAATTAATTAAAAGTTAATGAATAAATACAACAAATTAAAAGCTAAATATAATAATTAATTTTAATTTCTTTTCAATTTAATTGTTAATTGAATAGTCTTTATGTATTGTCTTCATCATCTTTATATATTGCCTTTATGTTATTCTCATAGAGTTGTTCTTTTCATACTTTTTATTCTCTCTGCAATTTTGTCATAACTTTTTGTTTGTTTTCTTTTTCTTCTAGCCCTAATGAAGGCTCGCAATGCAGGTCGAAACGTCAGCATTATAAATTAAAATGTGTTTTTAATTGCTGTGTATCTATGAGCGCATACCCCAACTACCTAAATCTTTAAATACTTCTCAGTCAACAATCAATATGAAAAGGGTTAATTTCAAAGAGTTGTTTTTAAGGAGATCCTTCGTCCATCTCCTTTTTAGCCTTTTAGTATGTGAAGGCTCATAAGTCACCTTCAAAATCATGAGCTTACTTTGTAGTTTCAATATGTTGGATTCAAAAATTTATATTGTTTTTATTCCGTTCTTGTAAAGAGTTACTTATATATGACGTAAACATCGATCAATCGAAAAATATTGATCTGTTACAAGTATGATAAGAATAAACACCATTGAAGAGGAAAAAAAAAATAATAGAATAGAGACTAGTAGCACCTCGGCTACCTGGATTATGCTGCTTTAGGTTGCCACTTTTTCTACATTTTTTTGTTCTGCTTAGGTATGCCACCTTTTCTTCGCTTCGACTGTTCACTATTGAAAGTTTCATCTGTCTCAAATTTTCCTTTAACCTATTCAGATATATTGTCGTAGGATCGGTTAAGCATTGAATTCCTTTTGATAGATTACAATTACGTGAAACAGTCAGACTCAGATGACCTGTTTTTTATTTACTGTTAACTTCAGCTGTTTTTTTATTATCAAGTTTCCTAGCTTGATTCATTGCCCTGGTACATTTAAAAAATGTAAAGATTTGATTTGCTTTTTTTCATCATATATGATCTCTGAGTTTATGAAGCTAAGATTTTTTTTTTTAAATCCATTGATTTTGGTAAAACTTGTCTGATGAAGATGGTTTCGCAATCCGTATACTACTGAACAAAACATAACATATTTGGTATATTTTTGGATGATTTCTAGCCCCGAACGCTATAAGATTAATGAGACTCGAATAACTAAAAATAAGATTATAACTAATTGTAAGTATATAATTTACTGTTGTTTATTACATTATTTTATTTATTTTATTGTTACATTATTTTTATGCCCACACTGCAGGAGTATTTCGTTTCCTTGACCCACTACTTGACATACTAGGAATCTATTGTATATATATTTTTTTAATTTGATATTTTTTAAATTTAAAAATGTAAATGAGATGATAATGCTTGTATTGACATGTCAACTGCTTGTCAAGCACCTACCCAATACTTCAATAAGTTCTGTATTAGACGGTCCCTAGGCCATCTTCTTTTCACAGGCTTCGAATGTTATCTAGAATAGAATAGGAAGCAAGTATAGATACTAGTGGGTTTGAATGGATATAGAGTTTACTATAGAAAGATAGATGTCTGGCTTAGGCTAAATCAGCAACATATGGAACATAAAAATATTTATGGATAAGTTTGCTAGTGAGAAAGAAAGGAGTATATAGGATTTTTCTACGGATTTTAAATTGTTAGGATCGTATACGAGATGAATTGGATGATTTAGTGAAGTCACTGTGTATCATTAAAATTATTATTCAAAGTCACTTATCAATTTTGTAATCTATATAAAAGGACTAACCATTTTTCGTTTGTGATCACTAACCGCGATAATTTCTGAACCAATCGGCACCAAATTATGACCTTAACATCTATATAGTTCCAGGAAGGTTTAGCAATATTAAAATCTACTGATTTTCAAATTTTTTTTTTTTTTAACATAATAACTTTATACACAACTGTGCACAACGGACAACCAGTGAATGTGAAGTTACATTGAAACAACAGACATGATCACGCATGAGGGAGTCAGCACCCAGTGGTACAATCTCCAGGCGTGAAACTAAATTATTAGGGATTAGACTAGGAGATACCTCATCCACTTCCTTTTCAGCCTCCGTTGAGTTATGTCAGGAATTTATACTGTTGCTATATTATGTATCTGTTTGTTAGTGTGCCCACGTAGTTTTTCATGAAATTGTCGACAAACTTTATGGATATGGGTCTTAACGGTCTGTTATCAATCTTTCGATTGAAATGTTTGAATTTTCTGAATATGTGTTCTTTTGGCCGGTCCATAAATTTGAGATGCATACCTCCAGATGGGTTTTAGCAAGTAACTGTAAATGTTAAGTTTCTGTTTTAAAGGTAGTTTTGAGCGTCTGTGAAGTACTGAGTATAGAAGTCGCAGTCTTAACTGTAACGTCTGTTTTTTTTGTCTTGAAATGTGGGTCCCATGTCAGTCTTCTATCAAGCGTAAGTCCTAAGTATGTCACTTTTTCAGTTTGATGTAAAGGTTGGTTGTCAATGTAAACAGGCGGGCAGGTCTTGCGTCGCAGTGTAAATGTAATATGAAGGGATTTGTCATAATTAAGTTCTATTTTCCATTTCTTACACCAAGTTTGAATCTCGTTGAGGTTGTGTTGAAGTATTAAGGTGGCTTGGAAAATAATTTATTATTAAAAAAGCAAAAATATTTGGATAGCAGTGGAGTTTGAAAATTGACCGATAGGTGGCGAGTGCCATTCCGCATGAGAGGTTACAGATGTATAATGTTATATAGAGCTTGAAATTGATAAGAAGATTTATTTATATTCAATTAAATTATTAAAACAATTATAAATATGCGGTACGACATTTAGATCACAATGAAGTTTGAAAATCGACCGATGTGTGGTTAACACCATTTTGAAACAAAGCCTACATGGTAAAATTATTAAATCCATCTGTTATCAAAATTTAACTAAATCATTTTCATAGTTTAAAAACTAGGAAAGATTAATATATAATAAAGTATAAAATAATAATAATTTAAATATTCAATGTTGGGTGGCAGAAATGAGGTTTGCTACACGGTCAATTACTTTTACGGTTAGAAATTAAAATCCAGCCAGATGTAAACAACAATATTATTTTTGCCGAATAAAAATTATCATCAAAGTGTCTAAGATGTGTATAAAAAAATATATTTAAGGGCCTTTTAAGCATTGGTAATGCATCCTTCATAAGATTTTTATCGATTAACAAATAAAACTTCATTTATTAGTTATATTCATGTTCTTTACTTATAAGAGCGGGCGAGGCCGCGACGGGAAATGCTAGTTTTGAATATTTTCAGTGGTTTTGTTAAATAGTAAATCGCCTGTAATAAATACGATAGGAATTTATTCAGTTTCTGAGTTTCATAATAAATTATTTACATCCGGCGCGGGCAAACTATATATAGATTTTTACATTTGTTTTTTCGGTAAATATTCAGCTGAAAACTTTTCTCCGATTTGCCTGAAAGTTTGTAGTAAACTTTTCCTCCTAAAAAGAGACAAAGTAAAAAGTTTTAGTTTAGTTCCTCGGAGTACGAAAACCGAAAACTTGGAGACCTCTTGCCCAACAGGCCATCTGAAGGGCTTCCCTAAATCTTATTGAATGGCCTTATTCTATCGACCAGACCTACTTTCTTACCTTCCCCTCCAACCTACAAATATATATTTTATTTCAAATTTTATCTGAAAGGAATATCAACTTATATCAAGCGGCATGTTACACAATGTATAAATAAAATGCCTTCTGGATATATATATATATATATATATATATATATATATATATATATATATATATATATATATATACATATATATACTGGGTTTAAAAACAAAGAAACAGTTACTGGTTATCTATATCTATATCTAAACTATTATATAAAAGGACAAGGCATTTTTCGTTTGTGATTACTAACCACGAAAACTACTGAACCAATCTGTACCAAATCTTAATTACGTCATCTTCATAGTTCAATAAAGGTTTAGCAAGAATAAAATTTAAACATTTTCTAATTACTTGTTGCTAAAAATATATAGTGTGCAGTGAAGTTTGAAAATTGACCGATAGGTGGTGTTATATGGAGCTAGAAATAGATAATAAAATTTACTTAATTCAAATGAATTGTTATAAAAAAAACTATAAGTGTTTAGTGTTACTTGTGTTTGCAATGGTAAAACTATTAAACCCATCTGTACACAATTTTCACTACATTATCTTCATAGTTCTAGGAAGATTTAAAATAGTATAGTTTACTGTGATAATAATTTAAATGCACAGTGTTCAACGTCAGAGGTTTGTCACACTGTCATTAAATTTTATAGTTAGAAATTATAATCCAACCAGATGAAATAGATAAAATTATATCTGCCGCACTAAAAATTATTACCTTACCAAAATATCAATTTCTTTTTTTTTTTTTTTTTGATTTTGTGTGTGAAAAATGGGTGACCTAATCTTAGTTTTTGCTAATTATTAATAATATCCAAATATGCTTTCACGTAAATTTCAACCACCAAATCATTATATTAGTACCGGGTTAAAAATTACAGCTTTGCGTGAAAGTATCTAGAAATATTATGAGAAAATAATTCTCAACTGCATGATACAGTACAAGATTTTTATTATTAAAAAATAAACCTTTAATAATTACTTAAACCTATTTAAGTTCTTCACTCTTATAAGATCGGGCGAAGCCGCAACTTGGGATGCTAGTTATTATATAAAAGGACGAACAATTTTTCTTTTGTGATCAGTAACCGGGAAAAATATTGAACCAATCTGTACCAAGTCATCTTTATGGTTCAAGGATAGTTTATCAATTCCTTGAAATCAATTTATCCATAGTTTAAAAAACGATAGTAAGTGGATAACAATTTGAAAATTGACCGATAGGTGGCGAGTGCCCTTCTACATGAGAGGTTACAATGGTACGGTGTTACCTAAAGCTGAAATTGATAATAAAATTTACTTATTGTAAATAAAATTGTATTTCGAAAATCTAAAATTATATAGTGCGACATGTTGATCTCAGGTAAGTTTAAAAATCAACCGATATATCATTAATAATGGATTTCCAATTATTGTGCGTACTCTTTTTATCACATAATCAGTGCAACAGTGCCAGATTAAAAATTTCTGCAACGCCAAGAAATAAGGCTATAATTCCCACTGTAACAGCTACTGAAGAACTCGCATTTAATCCTAGATTCCCAAAAAATATTACTGATCTACCATTTCTAATCAAATTATTAAAATTTTCAATTAAAGTTTGTTTTGCTGTTACAAATGGCCAATCGCAAGTCTAGACTTACCAAAACGTTGTAGTGGGTCCTAGGACTTACTATTTCTCTCAGGTAATTTATATGTAAGGCTTTCCAGAATTAGAACCCATAACAGTCGAATCATTCTATTAAACATCGGGAGATAAAACTCGAAATGTAGTTTATTTTTTCGGATGTCTTATGAATTTATGGAGAAAAAGATCAGGGATGCAGTCAAAGAGGAATATCACCTCTAAGTAGAAATACTTTAATGCGTGGTAACGTTTCGACCTACCTTGCGGGTCTTCTTCAGGGCCAAAATACTAGATGTGACAGAAATAAACCGGGGAGGAGTCGAACGATGACATGAGTTTATGATTTCTAGAAAACAATATTTTTATGGATAAATAAATAAAACTTAAATATTTACTAAAATTATGTAAGTTCTTTACTTATGAGAGCAAAGGAAGCCGCGAAGGGGAATGATGTCATTAATATTTTTCTATAATATCGTCCAAAATATTATTGGTAAAACTTGAACTCAAAAAAACTAAATTGCATCTGAGATTTAGCCTTTTTTTTTTTTCTTTTTTTTTTTACTCAAATGTCGTACTACAGTAATGATCAAAAGATTCCGGCTACCTAAATAATTTCATCTTAACCTCCGTTTCATATGTTTTTAAATTCATATTTCACGAAATTATTATATTCTTTCCAGGATTGTTGGAATCTATAAACGACGACTGGAATTGGAACATTCGTAATTAAAATTAAAGTTTTATAATCTCGCCAGAGTTAACCGATTCTCCGGAAAGTCTGAGGCATGATCAGCATAACAAAAATTGGATCCTTTCCAGTTTAGTTCACTATCACCCTAGGAGGACATATTTTTTCACAGCTTCATATTTTTTAATCAAAGACGAAAGCATTTATTTAGTTCCTTGTTTCGATGAATACACCTTGCAGACTAGCAAGGATTACACCACGATGATTGGCCGAGGACACCGTAGTCCATCTGTTTGATACCTCCCAGTCTCAAAGGGATATTGATGAACGCCTCTTTGAGTAATCACAGCCTAATCAGAACAGGAGTATCAATCCACGATCGTCTTCCTACTAATTAATATATTTCTATTACTATTAGTACTAGTCTATAGCTATGTACTAAGCTACTAAGTTACTAAGCAATAGAGACAAAATAAAATCGTATATCTCCCTGACTGGAAAAAACTATAGATCTTGGATATGTCTTCGTATAATCTACTGCTTTTCCCAATTTACATTAAAGAACTGAAAAGATCAAGTTACTTAAATTAATAATTAAATTAAATTAACAATTAATGATTATTGGAAATAAACAAAGTTGAGAGAAAATAGGGATTTCAAACATGTGTCTTTTTTCATTCAAACCAATTTGGCGCCTAAACGGTAGGTTCCAATGAAAAATGTTATAAAACAAAATATATTCTCCATTAAGTTTATAATAAGAAAACTGTAGACATATTCTCGATTTGAACAACAATTTGAAAACACAAAAAGGCTAGAGCTTGTCAAAATATTAAATTTTGAATGTGAAAATTCTCTTCTTATAGCACCTTTTATTTTATATTTCTCTCGCTCTTTCCCATATTTACATATTTCTATTTAAGTTAATTTCCTTTTGTCCTGTTCTATTTTTCATGTATTATCCTTTTATTCACTGCCCTTACAATTTTTTTTTTTTTTTTTTTTTTTCATTCCTGTCTTAACCAAATCTTGCTGCTTTGTATTATTACTGATTTATGTATCTGTTCTTTTCTAAAGCCTTTTTTTTGTACATAGTTCTTCATCCATGTCATCTGTTTATAGGTCTTTTATTTTTGTCACATCTAGTATTTTCTTCATTATAGCCCCGAAGAAGATCTGCAAGGCAGGTCGAAAAGTTGACACGCATTTAAGTATTTCTACTTAGACGTAGCGTTTCTCTTTGACTGCATCCCTAATTATCTTCTTCTCCATATATTTATTTAAAAGTTCATAATCTTAGTTTTGTTAAATACTGTTTGTGTTTTTGTTTTTTTAATTAATGTGGCATAAGAACTTCCACCCCATTCCGTCTAAATATAGCTGTGTAGCAAATAATTTGTTAGTTAAGCTAAACATGAAGAATATGCTTATAACTTCATAAAAAAAAAAAATTATAAAAAAATGAGAGAGAAGCTTCAAAAGTTGAGTTGGAAACCTCATTGAGTATTCAGAAAAATATAATTAGCCGTTTATTCATGAAGAAAAACTTCGTTTTTTTATTTTATAACTTTGTATTATCATTATTTTTTGTTCTACATTTCAAATGATTCATACTTTTACGTCCTAGCTTTAATTATATTATATTAGATTCAGACGACAGCTCTGTTATCCAATGAATAGATATAGTGATCGTTTACCACAGAGGACGATGCGACAACTGAAGTCTTCTCTTCCTAGCAAGAGAAAATGTTAGCAGAACTTCCGGAGGTTTTCAGTGAGGATTGTGGCAGAGCCCAATAAATACGGGATGAGTGGAGTCAGCGCTACCCTTGCTGGCTACCCCGAAAAGCAATATCCTGAGGAAATACTTCCCTACTTGCCCTGGGGCAGAATGGCCCTTTAAGACCTCTCTGCCCCACAACCTCATGACAAGAGGAGTTCCTGCCAAGATGCATAGCCTTCACAAGAACGTCGTCCTCAATCTCCTAGAAACTATTGGTCGAATAATCTTTAAATCGCTTAGAATAGTAGAGATTCTTATTTTCCGAAGCAAATCTTAAATATACCCCACCACCTAACCTTTGGATATTTTATTTCTTTGTTTGTAAACTTCTTTCCCTGAAATCGTTGGTCAAGGGATCTAAGGTTCCTAATTGGCACGCTGCGTGGTGGTAACATTAGGTACTACAGAGGGAACCTCAAGCCTTAAAAACAGTTCTGAAATATTTTTTTGGTAGGGGATTGGAAGGATGTAAATTCGTTTTTTTTTTTTTAAATAACAGCTGAATTACATTAAATTTGGTAATCAAGATTTTTAGATGCCTATTAACAATTCTCAAAGGATTTAAACTACTTAAATTTATTTTTTTTTTTATTGGCGCTGTATAAATATAAAATAAATCGATTTAAATTGTGGGACTAAGGAGGAGGGGGCTAATAGAGGTAAATATTTTCGTAAGAACAGTTATTCTGATAATAATTGATATTAGGTACTGATTTTTCTTTAGTGAAGTTTCTTTTCTCGAATAAGTTCTAGCTATAAGAGCATAAGTTCAAAAAAAAACTTTTATTATTGTCTATCTTGCTGAAAATCAGGCTCTTAAACTGTTACTCACCCTTATCCGTTTGATAATCATAATTGAACTGCTGTACCTCGATAACAGCGTGCCTTGAAACAATTGACATTGCTCTTGTTATTATCACACTCTAGCAGATGTTTTGTGGGTTATGTTAGTCATGTTTCATCGCGAATCCGTCAGTGTACTTTTGTCTCTCCCACAAAAACAGTAATACAAAATTACGATAATGGTTATATAGTTGATTGTAGGGTGTAATGCAAGTGAAGATATGGCCAGGAGTGCAGTCAAGCAAATAAACACGTCCAAATTTTTAAATAAAAAAACTTGGACATGTTTATTTACTTGATTGTACCCCTGACCATTTCTTCACTTAAAATACAAAATTAGTGCAACAGTACAAAAATAATACTAAACAAAATCAATAGTATATTGTGAATATTCATATTTAATTTTAAAAAATATTTTCTTCTTCCATATGACTTTTAGATTGCATACCTAACAAGTAAAGGAAAAGTTGGGATTTAAAGCTATTGTGAGAGGAATGGCGAATGTTGGAAGGGATGGAGTTCCAGAGAATGGATGCTCTGGAAATAAAGGAGCGTTTGAAGGAGGTGTTGAAGGGTGTTAGGTAAAGGTCCAAGGGACGGGATCTGGTTTTGCGTGAACTCACTGATGATTTTAATGTTAATGCTTTGAGGATTTCGGAAGGTGATTGAGAGAAAAGTGATTTGTAAAGGAACGAACCAAGGAAGTATTGCCTTCGAAAGGAGAGAAATGACCATTTTGATTTTGTGTAGTAGTAAGATACATGGTCATGGCTTGTATCTCATCCTGAGATTCAGAGAGACCTCTGTACACCACACTAACAAAATCAAAACAAATAAAAGGAATAAAGAAAATCACTTGTATCAGCTAAATTGGAGTTGCGTATTCCAAAAATCATAAAAGTGTTTCAAGGTTCAACAGTAAATTTATAACTTGCAATTAAATTTATAACTTGCAATGTAAATTTTGGGTTCTCGTTTAGTCTTAAAATATATTCAGCGTTGAAATATCTTATACATGTGGCCGTGTTAGCAGCGCCATATTATTTTGGATTATTATAGTAGATGAAGACTACCATTTGGCATATCCTCTATGGACAGAGTGACAGGGGACAGAGAATACTGAGTAGCTAAGATGTGATAACTATATGCGGGCCCTGAGAGGCGAGCTGGGGTCAAACTGCTCTAATTGTGTAATGACTCCTAAACTCTAAGCCTGCATCTTTCCACTAATCCACGCGTCTCAACTCCATCCTCTGTTCCAGGGACAAATATCAAGGATGAAATACTTATATTTTTTTCTGTTCTCAGTTATGCTGTTATAAAATAATAAAAAAATTAAAGTAAAATGAAAAGGAGAAATCAAGAAAAAAAATAAAAATATATTTAGTAAACACTCTCCATCCGGAGCTCACAAACGAGGAAAATTCTTGCCGTATATATGTGAAATTTATAATAAAAAAATAAATAATATATTAGGTAACTATGGTAAACCAGGCAGTTATTGACACCCTCAAGGAAATATTTGAAAATGTTCATACAATTATTATAGGAGGAATATTTCAATAAAGTTAGAATTTACGGATATTTTTCCTTAAATTCTATACTTTAAGCTTAATTAGAAACTTCACACCAAACATTATTTCTGGAATATATTTTACAAGATAGTGACAATAACTAATATAGATAATCAGTTATAGACACCCTTTAGATATCTTTTAAAAAAATGAATTAAATTTAATGTATGTAGTTTTATACAGTTGAGTTGTATGATTTAAAAGGAATGTTATTAATCTGGAATGGAGTGGGAAGCAAGCTGAGAAACTACTGGATTTGAGTGATTATGGAGCTTACGATGAAAGGATAGGTATCTGGTTTGGGCTAACTCAGCAACATATGGAGCATTAAGGCCTTTATGGATAAGTTTATTGGTGTCAAATTTAGGGGCATTTAGGATTTTTCGAAGGATTTTGGATACGAGATGAATTGGATGGCTTAGTAGAGCCCCAAAGGTTAACTCCGTACGTCCAAATAGGTCTAATCGCAGTCATGTAAATAAGCCTTTTGAAATGAATTGTTAAAAACTTTTAATTTTAGTTTATATTTGTTATTCACATACTAGACTCTCTTCAAGATTTGAGAGATTTATATTACTAGACAAGCGTTGCACGCTCCCAATAAATTAGAAAAGAATTATATACACGTCAATAATTACACCCATTTCGATATACGCAGTTGAGCTATGGGCTCCACAAAATCTTACAATCCTTCTCGTATCCAATCATTTCATCCCAAAATCATTCTTAAAATCCTCAATGCTTATATTATATTACAAACAGACTTATCCATAAAGATCCTAATGTTCCATATGTTGCTGCTTTAGCTTAAACCAGATACCTATACTTTCATAGTAAACTCCATACCCTCTCGAATCCACTAGTCTCCCAACTTGCCTCACACTCAATTCCTGATAATCCTCCTAGGCGTCTGAAAAGAAGATGACCAATAAACTCTCTAATATAGAACTTTTAAATGTTATTGACATGTCATTGTAATAATTTTCCTCAAATTTACTTACTGTATATAATCCATACAATTGTGAACATCAATAATACTTTTTACAAAACTTTATTAATTTTATTTTACGACTTTTTTAGCTTTTGTAATTTTTTACAAAAAGAGAGTAATTTCTAGTAGGGATCAAACAGGCAGTTTGGAAACGTTTCCCGAATACATTCCTTGATCCCCTATTACGGTGGCAGAGTAACACCGTTAAATATGATTCGTTCCGACTGCAATGCGTATTCGATAAATCTCCGAAATGCTCAGCACCGATCATTTGCTTTACGCGGATGTTAGGAAACGTTACTATCTCATCTCCATAGATCTGCATTTCCCTCATTACTTTACTTTAGCAATGTTAAATGAATAGGAGATACCTCTAAATTCATATATATTTAAATTCATTAAAATGTTTGTCAATTGATTTACTTATTAAATATTTATTGTTTTGAATTTTTTTATTGGTCAGTGTAAATATTTATATAATGTTTTTATTACCCCCCTCCCAAAAAAAGGAATATATTTTATTAAACATATGACAGTTTTCCACTCCGGGACGGAAAAATATTGATGGCAGATCGGAACCCGATAGGACTCGAAGAGAAGGGCCGTTGCGGATTAGGGAGTACCTCTATAGGGAGGTATAGAGTTCCATAAGGACATGGCACTAATGAAGGCTTTGGAGAGGGATATAGAGTTCAGGTTGGAGCGTACAGGAGGGGTATTAGGATTTGAATTGAGTTGAAAGAGAATGAGTGTGTATTGCGATATCATATACAACATACGCGGACAAATACATTAACAATGGAAGAAAGGAAATATGTATTAGCGAAACATAGAATATGCCGCTGTCTATTAAACCTGGAAGGTCTTTGGTCAGTATAAAAAAAAGAAGTTTCCTTTTGATTGAAACTTATAGTAAAAATGTTAAACAAAAATTAATATTTATAAATCAACTAGTCACTTTTCAATAAAAAAAAAAAAATTATATTTTCCAGGACTGGGAAAAAACAATAGATTATGGATCTATCTATAATCTACTGATTTTCCCCTTTAACAATTTAGAATTATAGGTTACAGACTACTTCAACATTTACTAGACAAACGTTCAAAGCTCCCAATTCATTACAAAAGACTCATATACAAGACTGTAATTAGACCTATTAGGGTGTACGGAGTTCAGCTTTGGGGTTCCACTAAACCATTCAATTCATCTCGTATTCAACCTTTACAATCCAAAATCCTTCGAAAAATCCTCAATGCTTCTTACTTTGTCACCAATAAACTTATCCATAAAGATCTTAATGTTCCATATGTTGCTGATTTAGCCCACACCAGATACCTATCCTTTCATAGTAAGCTCCATAACCACTCAAATCCGTAAGTTTCTTAACCTGCTTCCCACTCCATTCCTGATAATCCTCCGAGGCGTCTGAAACGAAGATGGCCTAGAGACCTTCTAGTGTAGAATTTTTAATAAACTGCTACTGATGAGTAGTTCTTTTCAAGTTTTAACATGTTATTGTAATCGTCAGTAAATTTACTTGATGTATATACATATTTTGTACAATAGTAAATTTCAATAAATGCATATATTTAAAAAAAATATATATATATAAGAATCAAATTACTTAAATAAATAACTTAATTGAATTAACAATCAATGAGTATTCGAAATAAATAAAGTTGAGAGAAAACTTTTTCCATTAAATTTCTGATAAAAAAACTGCTCTTCTCAATCCGAGCAACATCAACAGAGCTAGAGTGTGCCAAAATGTTACATTTTTGTGTGAGAAAAACGTTACACAGTTTCAGGGTGAAAAAAACGTTACCCAAGAATCTATGTTAAAACATGTTACTTATAAAACACCTGATTATTTGATATTTTTAGTGTTACTTAAATTAATAATCAACTTGAATTAACAATCAATGATTATTCGAAATATACAAAGTTGAGAGAAAATATTGGTTAGGTTTCCAATGTGACTTTTTTTCATTTAAAGCAATACAGCTCCTAATCGGTAGGTCCTAGTGACAAATGTTATGAAACAAAAATTTTCTTGGTTATATTTCTGATAAGAAAAATATGGGAAAATTTTCGATCTGAGCAATACCAACAGAGCTAGGGGCTTGTCAAAATTTTTCTGACAAGCTTCTGGCTGAGAAAAACAATAGGTCGGGGATATATTTATCTATGATATCCTGGGTTTTTTCCCTGCACTGGGATCCACATGTCATGTTTATAGTTTTTTTAATTACATTTTATTGAATTTAAAATAAGTACATTTTTTCATAAATTTTTAGTTCTATTTAAGACCGTATCTCGAATTGTGCTCGCCACCTCGGTCGATTACCAAACTTTACTGCGCACCACATATTTATTACTTTTTTATGGCAATATAATTGAAAATCTTAAAATTTTATAATCGCTAAACTTTCTTTGAACTATGAAGATGATGTGGTTAAAATTTTGTTCAGATTGGTTCTCTAGTTTTGGCGTTTAGTAATTACAAACGAAAAATGGCTTGCCCTTTTATGTAATAGTATAGATATAGATAAGTATATGATTTTATAAACAATAATTCTAAAATATCATAAAAATAAAAGAAAATGTATATTCATTCCTCTAACTGATCGGGCTATAAAATTTTATCTGTGAAGAGGATGAAAAGTTAATGTTAGCGAAGAGGGATGACACTTTTGAAGGGGAATGAATTCATTACTTGAAGGGGCACTTAAGTGGGGCTGTCCAACCAGGGAGTCATGTACCTCCGGCTTTTTTCATTGATTAATAGCTGCCGTTTTTTTTGTTTTATCGTTATTTACTCCAGTATTACATAGGTTAGCTTTAAAAAACAAACAAATATGTTGATATTCAAATTATTAATAATAATACTTGAGAAATATAATCAGAATCACACCTTCTTTTTCGTTATACTCTAGTGTTTTTGGGAGTATTTAAACTCTGTTTAGAGTTTTAATCAAGTATAAATCTTGCCTGTATAAGTGATTTTCTGTTTGATTCATGGCCAGTCCATCTTTAGTCTGGAGTTTTGACAAAATAAAAAGGGTATAATCTATCGTATGTTAATATAATCCATAACAAAATATTTTTAAAATGTACCAACAACACTTAAACGGCAAGAAACTACTCATTTTCGAAATTAACAAAAAGAAATCGAATATATGAAACCGTTAAACATCCGAAATCCAATAGTGTGTCTGATAAATAATGAATATTTCACATACAATAGTTTTTATATAAATCAATTTATTGATATATACAACTGTACAAATATATCCATAAAGTAAATATGTTGATAACTATTACAATATGTCAAAACTTGAAAAGAACTACTCATCAGAACTTTCATAAAAATTCTACATTAAAAGATCTCTAGGCCATCATCTTTTCGGAGGGGGAAGCAACTTCAGAAACTAGTGGATTTGAGTACATTAGGAGCTTACTATGAAAGGGTAGGTACCCGGTTTGGGCTAAATCAGCGAAATATGAAACATTAAGATCTTTAATGGTGACCAAGTAAGGAGTGTTGAGGATTTTTCAAAGGATTTTGGATTGTAAGGGTAGGATATGAGATGAATCGGATGGTTTAGGTATTAAATCTCAACTCCGTACGTCCAAATAGATCTAATCACAGTTGTCTAAGTCTTTTGTAATTGATTGAGAGCTTTGAACGTTTGTTTACGAAATGTTGAAACAGTCTGTAACGAAGAGCAGTTTCTTGTCGTTTTAATCTTGCATACAATAGTTAAAATTATTTTACTAATGAAGTAAATGAATAAAAGTCTAAAAAAAAAAATGTATTTTATATTCTTCAAGGTACTTTTTTATTGATGTTTGGCTATAGTCAGTAATTTCTATAGTTATTGGTGTATTATTATAAGCAATCAATTTTTTTTTTATTTTATTTACTTTTTAAAATTTATATTCACAAATTTCAAAGTTATTATTATTGTTAATTTTTTATTAATTAAATTTGTTTTTATTTTAACTATTATTAAGCACATGTTTCAGTATATAGATCCTATTTTTAGATTATTTTCTTATCTCCTGTTACTAGTATGTTGTTGTTCTAGCATTATATTTCTTATGTAATACTCCACTAATCACTGTATTTAATTGGACATACAAGACTAAAACAGCAAGAGACTTCTCATCGCCATAGATTACTCGAACATTTACTATTTAAACGTTCAAAACGTCCGGTTAATTACAAAAGACTCATTTACATGACAATAATTAGAACTTTTTAAGTGTACAGAGTAGAGCTTTCGGCTTCCACTATAACTTCAAATCCTTCTCGTATCCAATTTTTAGAATCCAAAATCTTTCAAGAAATTCTCAACGCTTCCTACTTTGTCACAACTAAACTTATCCATAAGGATCTTAATATTCCATATGTTCCTGATTAAACCTAAACCAGATAAGTATCCTTTCACAGTAAACTCCATAACTACTCAAACCCATTATTCTCCCTACTTGCTTTCTTACTCCATTTCCGATAATTATTATATTCTATGTCTATTTACATATATCTTTGAATATGTAGTACTCCAATCTCAAATCACAAAACTTCGTGAATGGTGTCAAAATGGAAAATTAAAATAAATACCATCAAATAACATTTACCCTTCGTCATATCTCACTGATCCCTATTGAGCAGATAATCTATCTAGGACTGCTTACTTAGATTTCAAATACGAGACTTAAAAGACAAGAAACTGATTATTTTGGAATAAAATTGAAGTAGAACTTATTAACAAAATTATTCAATTTATAGGAAAAAAGCTTGTTGCTTTCTATTGCCGTAACACAATCTATTCACGAAATAAAATTTATTTTCTACTTTTTAGTTCTTTTTTTAGTTTTTTTTCAACCATAATTTATTTTCTTAATTTTTAATCTCCGAACGATATGTATAGTATTTCAATAATCTCGATTTAAGTCATGTTTACGCAACCTTTCCATTCCATCTAACGCATCACTATTACATGAAACATTGCCTGTTAACTTCTAGCAATCAAGTTCTTATATTTAAAAATGCACTACCGACTGTGGTAACACAATCATTACCGCTTGTATTCTTCAATTATCTTCTTTTGATAAGACGGTCAGCTTGCTGACTTGTATAACTATTTTCTTTAATTCTGATAATCTAGTAAGGACATTAAAACAAGGTTGTGAAATGATAGTATTGTCTTTGTTCCTTGGCACGTGTCCAAATTTTCAATTCAATCAGATTGCTAGAAATTGGTGAAAATTACGCTGAAGAATTCCGTTACATACGCACAGCCCACGATGATAAAAGAGTGCTAGAAAAAAATAATTAAAAAGTGCCACATAATTTTAAAATAGCTATGGAAATCGTGTTCATCGGTGTGTATAATATACCAGTAATTTATTGCCTTTTCTGCAAAAAGAACACCTTGGGATAAACGAGCCGTCAAACGCAGGTTGGGTGGCCCTTATACAGGAAGTTGAGGAGGGGTAGGCGGAAGTGGGACTACTCTTGTGTGCAGTTCTGCCACCCTAGGAATTGTGTGTGCCTAACTGGGGAATAATGTCCGCCCAGTAATTTTATGGCTTTTATTTCCAACGACCCTCTTTAGGGGAAGCCGTTCCATTTACTGAGGGTTGATTCCGACGCTGATAGGAAAATTGATCGCAGTCTTTCATTCCGTAATCGAAAGCTGTTGTTATATCTAATTGTGTATAGTACAATTGAGTATTATACCATTATTTTAAAGAACATAACATTTCGTTAAAATGTTTTTTTGTTCAGCTATTTAAATCTGTATACATTACAGTAGAACCTCGATTATCTGAACTAATTGATGTCAGGGGTGGTTCGGACAAACGAAATGTTCGGATAATCAAGGTAGAAAATTGTACATAAAAGCAGAAAAAAAAATCGGTCAGTTAAATGAAATCCGGAAAAGTAGGAAAAATTCAATACATACATGTAAATTCTTAATATTTATTACAATGCACATTAAAACTAAATATGTACATAATATGCTTTATCTACATACAAAAGGCCTCATTTTTTTTTTTATTTCGGTTGGTTTTTTTTTTTATTTCGGTTGGTTTGAAAAAATCTTAACTGTTTTCATCAGAAAGGATAGGTAACTAGTTTGGGTCAAATCAGCAACAAACAGATCATTAAGATCTTTATGGATACGTTTGTTTGTGACATAATAACGAGCATTGAAGAATTTAGGAAGGATTTTGGATTGTAAGAATTGGAAGGTTTAGCGGAGCCCTAAAGCTAGGTATGTCCAAATGGGTCTAATTACTGTCATGTAAATATTTCTTTTGTATTACTTGAGGTACATTATGATGGTATAGAAGGATCAATACAATTAGAATTGATGAACTAATTGCCACTTCTATTGGGATTATTTTATTAGAAAACTAGTTTCGAATGCTAAACATTCATCTTCAGTTCTCAGGAGATCTAAGAGATATCACCCACATCAGGATATCTTTTAGATCTCCTGAGAACTGTATTTTAGCATTCGAAACTAGTATTCTAATAAAATAATCCCAATAGAAGTCTTTTGTAGTTTATTGGGGGCTTTGTACATCTTGCCTTGTTGGCGGAGAGGACGAGCAGTTTCAGGTCTTTAGGTCTCGTATGTGGAATCTAAGTAAGTCGTTTGTCTATATCGAGTCCTAGGTAGCGGGTCTGTTCAACAGGGATCAGTGGAATATTATTAAAGGATACTGTAGGACTGTAAGTGATAGGTTTGATGAGATTTGTTTGGATTTCTTTAAATTCTCCATTTTCGACATCATTCACGAAGTTTTGGAGATTGGAGAAATACGTATTTAAATATATAAATTGACACAGAATTTAATAAAATCAAATAATTGAATTAGACTTTAATTTGCATACAGATAGGATTCAACTAATAATTCATTGATTGGTAAATTCCTATGATCTAGGTCCTACACATTGAATATTACTATTTAATAATTTTCACAACATTATACCATTAAATGTTTTAAGTATTTTATCTCTTAACAATGTGCTGGGTCTGTCCCTTGGGTTAAGGAAATCCCCAGAGACCGAGCGATTCCATTTAAGTAATTCGCCATCCACTTAAATTGAAATGAAAAGAGGAACTTGTTGGGTAGACCTTTATACAGCCATAAAAATATCACGATATCAATTTACTTAAAATAAAAATTATGTTTAGTTATGTCAATTTTTAAAGTAATTTATTTTAGATTTTTTTTCTTTTAATTTATTTGACATGGATATGCTTTTGGCTGGGGGTCTTTAGGGTAAACCACAAAGTTATTGACACTATATTAAAACTTTAAAAATCAATATTAGCCAAAAAAAAAAAAATTCTTTGAAATCCTACAACTCAACTGTGTTAAAGTACTTTCAATTCTGTCCATTTTTTAAAAGATATCCATAGTGTGTCAATAACTAATTTTCCTTATTTTTTGTCACTATCTTGTAAAATACATTCCAGGAATAATGTTTGGTGTGAACTATCTTGCTTAGCTTAAAATATAGCTAACTTCATCGATCTATTCTTTCTATGATTATTTACTCACTAACTCACTGATTGGTTCTACAGCTCTTAAATAACCTTGACCTCCTCCATAATTCATAGCCACTCCTGGCGATCCTTGGCTGTTGTTTTCCATCCTCTGATTCCCATTTTTTGGAGATCCATTTCGACATTTTGCAGACACGTCACCCTCGGCCTCCCTCTTAGTCGCCGTCCGTCAGGCTTGTCGTATAACATTATATCTATGATTACAATAAGAATATTTCCGAATAAAGGGAGTCAGTAACGTCTGGTTTACCCTAATTATTTGGTGAAACTTTTTTTGTAACATCCAAAAATGTAACATTTTTACACGCTTTAGCCCTGTAGGTGTTGCTCGGATCGAAAATTTCCAAAGAGGGACATATCACGTGGGACAACCCAATGCTACATTAATTTTCATTGTGATTTTTTTTCGATTTATTTATCTGGAACTATTTTTAACTGATTTAAGCCGCTCAATGGTCGATTGGCCACTCCTTCATCAATGCAAATGCATTTCCGTTTCGGTTCATGCATCAGTTGTCACAAGTCCAATTAATCCTTCAATTTGTTCCTCCTGTCTCTCTTATCTTCTATATTCATCAAATATGGCACCCTTTATTGAATTACCATATCACCGATATCATAGCACTTCAATTTATCGACAATGGGTATATGCCTAACTGAATTATAAGTTTGATCGGTATCATGTTTCGATTATTTTTAGGCATAACTGACAGGTATTCTTTTCTATAACGGAGTTTCATTAACAAATCAAAACTATTTTATTTGTTTACTGAAAAAAATGTCTCCCTGTCTCGGAAAAACAATAGATCATGGATGTGGGAGTAATCTATAAGGAGGAGTTCCTTGTCACTTTAGTCTTGTATGTGGATTACAAATAGGAAGAATATTGAGATTGGGTCCTAGGAAATCGTAGGTTTACGACCAATTTTAAAAGTTATCTACTGAGATTTGTTTGGATTTATTTTACTTCTCCAATTTTGACACCATTTTGCTATATTTGATTTCACCAATTTTATAAGAAGTGGCTTGAAGTCGTTTCCTCCATCAGTATTGATTTTAAAGTTTTGTTTAATACTTAATATAAAGTTATCCAAAATTTTATGAAAGCAAAAGTTGCTGTTTAAGTAAATTATTTTTTGTTTTCTTATTTCATGAGACCTTGAATGCCAGAAAGGAACTTTTTTTTTAAAGTTTTGTGGTAAAGGATGTGGAGAGTGAACATGACACTCGATTCCCAGCGGATTCAGTGACCACACACTGAAGTTCCTTTTCACACATAATACGTATTGTTCAAAATTTTAAATTTTAGTAAAATTTGTGAATTTTGAGCATTTTTTTTTTAAATTTATGTTTATTAACCGAATGTTCAGTTATTTTTTCCCTGATTAATTTTATGTACTATTAAATTTATTGATGGTATTCTTATTTTTAATGATGTTTCGGTTTCACCTAATTATTAAGAATTAATTTTCTTGTTTTATTTATGATGAAATGTCTTTTGTTATGAATTTTTTTTTCTGTTCATCTTTTTCTTAAAAGCCATAGTTCCAGAATATATTTTTTATTGTGATTCTCTTTTAGCTATGTATAATTCAATTCATATGCATATTATATTCATTGTAATTATACATTTTAATAAATATATTATTGTTATATTTTTATACGATTTTACTGTGATCAATAATTACCATATTTATTTTATTTTCAGGTGAGATTCCAGATTATGAATAATCATTATTTCTTCTGGATTGGTGAGTAGACTTTGTATGACACGTGGCATATTATATACTTTTTGCTTAAGTTCTCATGTAAAGTTAGCAAGATAGAAATATCACCCAAAAATATGCTGGTATTCGTTTAGGTTTAGTTGTGGTTATCTTGACGTTTTAAAAGATTAGTTAAGTTAAAATTCTTTTAAAATATTTGCTGGAGAGTTTGACAACAATGACGTGGCTGAGAGATCAGTGCAGGTATATCTTTCGATCTGGGTTGTCTTTCCATTATATAAGATGAGAGACAGCCTTGGTTTAGGGATCCCTAGGTAGTGTGTATATTTTTATTTTTATTTTATTTTTAATTTAGTTTCCTTTTTTTTTTTTTTCTTTTCTGCTATCAGAATTATTTTAAACTTATTTATTAAATTTTATTTATTTTATAGTTAGAGGTTCTTTCCTTTTTTTTTTTTTTTTTTTTCCTTTCTTTTTCATGCATATATTATATGATTATTTTGTTTTGGATTTCATTTGAAGCTTTATACGTTTGTTTAGTTAATGTGGGAGTAACCTATAACGAGGAGTTCCTTGTCATTTTGGTCTTGTATGTGAATTCTGTAAGTCACAATTATCTGTTAGCTCTATACGATTCTAACATATGGCGGTATAAGGTTATACTATTATATAAAAGGACAAACCAATTTTCGTTTGTGATCACTAACCGCCAAAAACTACTGAACCAATCTCTACCAAATTTTGACTACATCATATTTATAGGATGGTTTAGCAATAGTAAAATCTAATGATTTTCAACTAATTTCTTATTGAAAAATGAATAATAAGTGGATAACAGTGAAGTTCAAAAATGGCGGCAATTGCCATCTACATGAAAGGTTAAAAGGTTTTTACAAGTTTTAAAAGGTTGTTACATAGAGCTGGACATTGATAATAAAATTTACATATTTTCAATTAAATAACAACAGCTATATGGAGTGAAATATACTAAATTTTAACTAGATCATTTTCATAGTTCTAGGTTTAGCAACAATAAAAATTTAAATGTACAATGTTGAGTGTTAGAAACGGGGTTTGCCACATTATCACATACTTTTATGGTTAGAAATAAAAATCCAACCAGATCAAATCAATAACATTATTTCTATCGAATGAAAATTATTACAAATCAAAATTCCGATCCTTAGCTGTTTAATATTGTGTGTAAAAATATGAATTTTGAACCTTTAGTTGTAAGCACTGATAATGCAGTTTCTTATGCTGCAGTTTCTTAATAGTCTCTGTCCATCTGGATTACCAACTCATATATTAAAATTGAAAATTGGATGTCTAATTATGCTTTATGTTATCTTCAAACACCTAATCAATCTAAATTTAGCCAAGTTAATAATGACTGCTATGCGTGAAAATATCATAAAAAATATAATTTTCAATTGTTCACTTTAATACAAGATTTTTATCGATAAAATCAATTATTAGTTGAAATTATCTAAGATCTTCACTTATGAGAGAGGGCGAAGCCTAGACGGGGGATGATGAAGTTATATATAAAAGGACAAGCCATTTTCGTTCGTGATCACTAACAGCGAAAACTATAGCACTATTCTGTACCAAATATAACTATATCATCTTCATAGTTCAAGGAAGGTTTAGGAATATTAAAATTTACATATTTTCTATTAAATTACTGTTTAAAAAGCGATAAATATGTTGTGTGCAGTAAAGCGAGCGCCATTCAAGAGAGGTTACAATGATCCGGTGTTAAATATGGCTAGAAATTGATAATAAAGTTACTTAATTTAATTAAATTGTTATCCAAAAAGCTATAAATATGTGGCAAGCGACAATAGCGTTTTAGTAAAACTAATGAACCTATCTGAACCAAATTTTAACTACATCATCTTCATAGTTCTTGAAAGATTTTCAATTAGAAAGTTTACTATATATAAAAGTATAAATTTATATATAGTTTATTAAATTTATATATAATTTAATTTATAAATTTATATATAATTTACTATATATATGTATAAATTTATACTATTATATAAAAGGACAAGCCATTTTACGTTTGTTATCACTAACCTTCTGTCGTAAGCACTGATAATGCAGTTTATTTTCCGCAAGAGTTTCTTAATAGTCTTTATCCATCTTGATTACCAATTCATACATTAAAATTAAAAATTTTATGTCTAATGGTGCTTTTACGTAATCTTCAACCTCCTAATCAGTGCGATTATAACTAGATTAATAATTACTGCTATGCGTGAAAAAATCATTGAAGAAATAATGCTGAACCACATGCTAAAATACAAGAATCTTATCGATAAACAAATAAAACATTAATTTTTGGTTGAAATTATCTTTAGTTATGGAGGGCGGGCGAAGCCGCGACGGGGATGCTAGTGTTATATAATAAAAATCTTCTCTATTAAATTTCTGATCCAGAAACTGCTATTTAACACTCGATCCGAGCAACAAAAACAGAGAAACGTGTCAAAATTTTACATTTTTGAGTTTGAAAAACACGTTACACCAAAAAAGTATAGTTTCACAGCAAAATACTTCCATATCAAAACTATCTCTGTGAACATAAAATAAACCTTTTTATTGACTTTTTCGATTCATAATTTCTCCTATTAGTATAGTATAGTAAGTAATGATTTTAATTATAATTTTATAAATTTTCATAATTTATATGGCCTATTGTTTTACATTGTAAGTTTAACGACGTTGTCTTTTATTCGATTTCTTTCTGTTTATCTTCATTTTATACTTCATAAACACGAAATTCGCCATAAAAGGAGTGTAAATTTTGTTATTGTGCATTTGATGCCCTAGACATAACATAACCATAAATTAGAATTCGGGTGGGCTGTTTTGACCTAGCGATATAAACCACTACCTTGTTTGTCTTCCATGGGGTTCCAGGTTCTCTCTTTTTTGCTACTTCTACATTCTCTCATTTTTATGGATATTCTAATGGTTTATCAAACTCGAAACTCCGTCTGGTTTAATTTATAAAATATTTTACAATTTATGTTTAATGTAGAAGTCAGTTTATTTCAACTTTATTTTATCTCTAATTAATTTTTTTAGTTATAAATTAGTAAGGAGTAATCAAATTATATTAAGGGATAGCATAAAATAATTTATTAAATAAAACAGATATTTTATTTAACGACTTCTTATATTATTGTAATTATTCTTTTTAAATCTTTTATTTTAAGAAAAATTAAAATCAGTCACACTGAAAGGTAATAAGTAATTGTGCTGTAAAATACAAATTCATCATTCATCATTTGTTTAAAAAGACATTATGGAATAATGTTAAATGTCTTAGGTTCAATGCTTTGGTAAGGATGAGGCCAAACCAAAATTTATGAAAGGAGATTTGGTTGAAGTTATACTCAACTGTCTGGTATTTTCCCCGGGATACCCAGTTAATATGGGTTTGATGTGCCCCATGAGTGTTTTCCCGATCCAAGTTTATCTTTCTCAACGGTTCATGAATGGAAGAATAGTGATGGCTATTATACTAGTAAAAAAACAAAACAACAACTAATAATTTGACTATTATAATGCAGAAGATGATGATCAGGGACGCAGTCAAAGAGGAACACCACGTCTATGTAGAAATGCTTTAGTGCGTGCCAACGTTTCGACCTACCTTGCAGGTCTTCTTCAGGGCCACCGAACCACACTGGTGAGGAGACATAGGATGACTCTCCTAATATTATAATAATTTTTAACATTATTGTGAAGATTAAACCTGCTTTGGATCATTTGTGGAAACCCCTCAACATCTAGATATCCTCTTTGAATTTAATGATTTTAATAAAAAAAATTAGGTCCTTAGGGTTCATTCTAACAAACTCCTCATATACAAACCATCATTAAAACTATTTGGGACTATGGACTTGAACTGTGGGGGACAAAAAAAAAATATCAAACGCATTCAATCTTCCAATCCAAAATGCTTCTTATTATGTCTCCAACAAATCCCTACATAAAGATCTCAATATACCTTACGTCCTCGACCTCATACCCCCTCTGGCCATTGCCAGAACTCCGATAAAATATATGATTAAATATTTACTATAAGTATAGATACCATTGCCGTTTTTATCTTCTAAGTAGGTTATAAGGATAATGCATGATTCAGAGGGTTAGGAAAGTCAGAAAGGTTTTGATTGAATTTCTAAAATTTAGCCGGTATGAGATCAATGACGAAAGATATATTGAGTTCATTATTGTTGTAGACATTATATGGAACATTTACAATAGTACGAAGAACTTATGATTAGAAGGATTGAATGATGCTAGTTGAAGAATTACAATTTAGTTTTCTACATATTAGCTTTGCTTCCTATCCTTGCTTGACTATTCTTTCGATTCCTTTATGCCCTGTTTTATGGTAAGTTTATTGTCTTTGGCTCATAACATTAGAATAATGAAGTAATGCCAGATCAGAATGTTCGTTTATTTTTATATGATTCATTCATACTTTATTGCCTGAAATACACATTACACTCATAGAAAGCATTTCTTAGTTGTCTCGGTAATCAAAGCATAATAATTGCTTCTGTTAATAGCTACGCCTACAGCAAAACAGAAACCAACATGGAATGTAGAGCATTGTGTATACAGTCATTCGCCAAACTCAGTTCTACTTAATATCCAAGAACTTGTAGACTGGAATACCTATAAAAACTATAATGAACCATTTTAGTAGATTGTAATCTTACACGTTAACGGATCACTATTAAAAAATAAGCCATTGTTATTAGTGCCACGTGGCCGGCTACAGGTCGCTCGCTGTGTGGT
This sequence comes from Euschistus heros, assembly GCA_003667255.2. Classification (NCBI taxonomy): domain Eukaryota; kingdom Metazoa; phylum Arthropoda; class Insecta; order Hemiptera; family Pentatomidae; genus Euschistus; species Euschistus heros. The sequence continues at coordinate 2,677,316 of RCWM02000033.1, forward strand.
CAAATACCGCTGGCTGATGGTCGCTCTAAACGACTTCTTCCTCCTTCCAGGTTGTCCGGTCCTAGTACTCACTGTTTAGCAGCTCTGATCTTTACCAGTTTAGTTCAGAGGTGTGTGGTCTACGGTTGGTGGAGTCGGCATCGAACCTTCGGGTTCGCTATGCCTTGTAATATTTATTTATACAATACATACAATAAATGTGCGGGAAAATCATTGCATTGACTTGTCAATGACTTCTAAAGAACTGCCCTTTACTGCACTTCAACAAATGTTCTAAAATAGAAAGTCCCTAGGCCTTAATCCCGACGATTATCAAGAATCGAGTGAGAAACAATTTGGGAGACTAGTGGATTCTAGTGGGTATATAGCTTGTCATGAAAAGATGAGTATCTTGTTTGAGCCGGATCCACAACTTATTGATTGTTACGTAGTTTATTTGTGACATTATGAGGAGGAGTGAGGATTTTACGACGGATCTTGGAGTGCAAGGATTGGATACGACAGGAAATGTAAGCTTTGTAGAGGCCCAGAGCTCAACTCCTTATGTCCAAATCGGTCTAATCGCCGTCAATGTAAATTTTCGTAATTTTTTGGGGGCTCTGACCGCCTATCTAGGAAACTTTAGTCTTCGGAAAAGACGAGTAGTTCATTGTCATCATACCAAAATTTGAAATTTTAGTTTTTTGTTGGGTAACTATACATTTTATAAGTTAGGGCTACCCTACTCTCTATGATTCAAAGTTACCTACTTCTGATAGGCTTGAACGTGCACTAAACGGTATTTTGTTTACAATTTAGGTGTATTGATTTAAGTAAAATTTATTAACATTCTATTCCGCTGTATAGGATGGAATCATTTAAATAGACCATTGAATATATTATTTTGTGTGAAAGATGCTATCAGTGTCCAGTTTTCACCTATTTACATAGAACTTTTGGTATGTCACTATAAAAATGGGGAAGATATTGAGAACGCTCTCCCACTGAACGAGAAGACGTCATCACTATCTTATCTGGCTTAAAAAAACAAACAAAAAAAAAAACCGTTGTTAAGTAGAATGTAGGTAGAAGTTGCACGATTTTTCAAATTTTATTTTATGGTTTTAAGTCATATGTACCATACGTGTAATGTACATTAAAATAATAATAATTATTATAAATTCGCCCCTGACTGGGAAAAATATTAGATTATGAATATGCCTATTTATGATCTACTGCTTCTAATAAGAGGACTGTCGGCAAATTTTTGATCTGTGAAAAAATTCGGGATTCAAATTATCGGGAGTTTACTTTATGTATTTTATTTTCTAATCATACTGAAACTCAAATATAAATAACACATTAAAACTAAAACGGATTTCAAATTCATTTCTTTAAGACGGTATAATCCAAAAAAATAGCCCCTCCAGCGCTCTTTATATCAATCAACTATGTTCACTATGTTCTTAGTATATCTTATGTTGTAAACAATCATAACTAAATATTGATATTTCAAAACGAACTTAATGACCTTTAATATTTTCAAATAAATTTCCGATAAATGTTAAGAAATATATAGATGACTGCTATTTCAGATGAGGGAATGCAGTCCTATCTGGTTCGGTTGCCCTGAAGAAGACCTGGACGCATTTTTTATTTCTCCAGGCTGTAACTCTGATAATTTTCTTTTTAAATTACAATAAATCTTTGAGGCGTTCGGTCATACATTCGAGAACTGCTGCAGAACATAGAATTGGGACTAAACTAGGCCTAACAATAGCTATCTGTATATCATTAGCACTTCATATTTATTTAAGTCTGCAGAACCTAGCAACGGTCTAGGATTCACGTGGAAATTTTAGTATCATCCTTGAAGAAGGAATAACAAGCCGGAACATTCTCATTACCCAAACAGCCAGTTGAGATTCTGGAAATCTTCTGATATTTGAAAGAGCCATTTGCATCATCTGTGGCTTCATCGTCAGAACTCTAGAATTAGACTTTCATCATTTTCTTTCTTTCTTTTTTGGCATTTAACCGATATATACTGATTATTAAAAAAAAAAAAAAAAAAAAAAAAAAAAAAAAAAAAAGGATTAAACATAGAAGTAAAATTATAATTCTTTTTTATAGTGGTTTCGTACAGTTATCCTCATAGGACATCGCCGAACGTTAAAGAAGATTTAAAAAAAAACAGGCTTATGGAGATTTTAACTAATAAATATAACGTCTCTGCAAACAATGTCGATAGATGTTTTTTTTTGCGAACTAATTTTTTTTATATATTGGATATAAATAATTTCGTGTGCTAACAGGAGAATCGTTACCTCATGTGAACTGTCGATGCTTACGCCTGTTGCTCCTCTATTCTGGAAATACTGGACTATATCGGAGATCAATAGCAAAAATAATGTAGGGCTCAAACTTTCCCCTTGTAACAGACCTAAAGAGATGTTGATTTCTTCAGAGAGTTGTCCATTGACTGAAATTTGAGTAGGGGCATTGTCATATACATAGCATTTTTATTTTTCTAACAAATTTACCTCCAGTTCCCAGGAAAAGAAGCTTTTCCCAGAGAAGACTGGATATAAATAATTTATATATAATAAATAAAAAACTTAGTTGAATGATAAGAGTTATGCAACCTTTCTCTATATACATTTTGTGTAGTTATTAAACTTAGTTTTATAAAAGTAAATTTTGATATTTTTAAAGAAGATTATTTCCGAGAAACAGCCAACTAGTATAATTATTATACTCAGAAATCATCTACTTAATAAATAAAAAATATCAAAAGTTACTTAATATAAAAAAATAAACTACACAAAATTTATATTTAGGAAAATTTTACCGTTTTTTAATTATTATTCGAGTCAATAGTTGGATTGATAATAAATTAAATATTATTCGGAAAATCTATAGATAAGTATGGAAATTCACAGGTGATAAGCAGGCACACTTTGGAAATTTTAAATTACAATTTTCTTCTTTGTCCCTTGAACTATAAGAATAATTGCGAATTTTTTCAGTAATGATTCATCTACTAGCACTTCTTTCATTCTGAGGGCGCGTTATTATTTGTTTAATTTATAATTCGCATAAATTCTTACTTAACCGGAAGCAAAAATATCCATTTTATTTTCTGATTGTTTTAAAAATTTCATTCGGGACTCGATGGCCGAGGGTTTGTTTCTTGGCGTACCCACGGAATGAATGACCTCCCACCCTAGTTAGGATAACCCGTCCTGCCCTAGTGCATAAGCCCCAAACGTTGGACTTTAGGCAACAAATAGAAAAAAATATATATTCCTGTATTGAATTATTTTTTTAGACTGCAACATTCTTTAAATAAACTAGAATAAGCTTTAAGTAATGCCAAAACTTAAATTAAAAATTTACTCGGTAAAGTTTTTGAGATTTATTTTCTTCCAGTGATCTTGTCTATTAATTTTATTTCTTTTACGACCAACGGACTCATCCGCCGATGTTAACCACACCCTGATAAGTACCCCCAATCAACTAATGGCGTAATAGATTTTTTAATGGAGCGATGTCCTATAAAAAGTGAATTAACAGCAGCTGTCCAATTTCACTTAGGTCTATATGGATTGAAGGTGTTTCCGCCCTAGATAGAGCAACGTGTGTGGCCTTGGTGCGATATCATCTTTATGGTGATTTATCGTCCAACCATACACCTTTGCTCTCAATTATCAGCTGTTTATAGATTAAGGATTAATTATGGAACATTCAAGTATATGTGTGTAATATTCAAGATTTTCGATGTTCTGTCATTCACGAAATAAACCAAACTTTGCTAGTATGTCTTGCGTTTTATGGAAATATGACGTTGCTCTCACTGACTATTCAGCAGTAAAAGTTACCATTATGCATAAACTCTCATTTCATAGATCAAATTAGAATGATTCACTCATCTACTAAGAGAAGAAGAAGAAGAGAAAAAATTTTATTCTGGGACAACTTGTCCCCTAAGAATAACATACGATTACAGTACATAGGACAATCATCTGGCTATGATAATTATTAAAAATAAATATAAGAAAAATAGATCTTGTGTATACAGTTATAATGTATATTTCGTAAATATTCATGTTTTACATTTGCTCGGCAGATTGAAAATTCAGGAGGTAAAGAAATAGATGACGTTTAAAGGAAGTAAGAGTGGAGCTTTTTCGAATTGAGATGGGCAATGAATTCCTAGTAAGGTTAACTGTTTGGCAAAAACTCTCATTTCATTGATAAAATTAGAATGATTCGCTCATTGTTAAAAGCTATTTATCATGATTCACTGAAGCTCCTCTGTAGAAAAGTGGTGACTTTAAGCATAGTTGACTTACTTAAATAGAGATGTGTAAATCATGATTCACTATTGAAACCACAAGAAACTGCTTGTCGTTACAGACTACTTCAACATTTACTAGAAAAATGATCAAACCTCCCAATTCATAACAAAAGACTTATTTACATGACTGTGATTAGACCTATTTGGGTGTAAGGAGTTGAGCTTTGGAGCTCCACTAAACCATCCAATTCATCTCGTATTCAATCCTTACAATCCAAAATCCTTCGAAAAATCCTCAATGCTCCTTACTTTGTCACCAATAAACTTATCCATAAAGGTCTTAATGTTCCATTTGTCGCTGATTTAGTCCACACAAGATACCTATCCTTTCATAGTAAGCTCCATAACCACTCAAATCCGTTAGTTTCTCAACTTGCTTCCCACTTCATTCTTGATAATCCTCTGAGGCATCTGAAACCAAGATGGCCTTGGGACCTTCTAGCGTAGAATTTTTAACAAAGTGCTACTTATGGGTAGTTCCTTTCAAATTTTAACATACTTGACGTATATATATTGTACAGTTGTAAATTTCAATAAATGTATTTTTTTTAAAATGTAGTGTTTATTAGGATTGAGTGAAAAACAAGTTATCCTATAGGTTGCCATCTTATTCTAGAAGTTCGAAATTTATTCCGTGGAATCGCCATTAAATGAAAGACAGCCTACCAAGGTAAGATCAGATAAAGCGCTGCTTCTGAATAAGTTGCTCTATATCTCAAACCGCTCGGTCACTATGACCTCTATCCTTAGTTTATGTTGAAAAGTCAGCATTACAATTCTTAAGTTTAAACGTTCGAATGACTAAATAAGATTGGTGCATGCCATGAAATCATTTGTTTTCGTTACTGAGTTGGAAAATTAGAATTAGGAGCTGTAAGTTGAGATTGGAATTGCAACATAAACTGAACCTTGCCGTTTTGCGTGAAGATAAAATCATCACCATTGTTGTTCTACTTCATATACCTCTGCACTGTTTGACGAAATCGTCTGTTGAATCTGGACCATGTGTCATTTTCTTCGTCAGCTCTCATATTTTCCTCCAACCCACTTCCTGTCCCATTAACTTCTCCTCTATACCGCACTTCCATAAGATGCGTGATCTTCATCTCCGTGTTTTTGGTTCCATGCGGGTGTTGCAGGAATCCTGGGCAGTTTTCTCGTTATCCATGTAACGAGATCTTTTAGTTAAGATACTAATGCAGCTTGACCTCTAGGATAATTTCCCATCCAAGGTTAGTCTGTAATGTTACGTTCCAGACCGTATCTTCTACTGATTCTGAAGAACGAGAAAATAGGTTATGCATATAGTAAATAAGTATTCATTCATAAATTCTTCTATTTTTTTTTTTTTTTTGTTTTTTAATATATAATATGTAACCCTAAACCTGCCGACTTTTATAAATACCTATTTCAATCAGCACGAATCAAATGACCCGTGTTTAAAAATGTATATACGAAAATGTATATCGTATTACAAGATGTTCAGGGAAAAAATGTGTTAGTTGAATACTTTTTTAAGTAAAAATTCCATCCCGTTTATTTTGAAAAAGAAACATAAATTTGAACTTTAATGATATTTGATTTCATCGTATTTTTTTTGTTGTTGCAAATTATAGTATTTCGTGACGCATATTTTTGCATTTCAAACAGATGTTTGTAGTTTCGTTTTTCGTTGCAGTACCATTTGTTTTTCAAAGTCTATCCAAAGAATCATATTCATATTGTTATTATTATTAGGGGTCAAATGATGTAGACAACCCACATTACATATATGTCTTGGTAAAAAAAAAATAAGAAAGGAGCCGTTATTGAAAAACATGTTTGATATATAATTTAATAAAATTAGTAAAGTCAAAAACCAAATTTTCAAAGTTATTTCCAAGAACTTCTACCAAAAAGTCCAAAAAGGAGCATTGGACCCGTCTTTGTATATTTATTGTTAAAGTTATTTGTTTATTGTGATTACAATGAAAATTATAGTAAGCCTTGTTGGATATTCAAAATTATTTTTTATGAAACTACCGGACGGTTGAAGCATACTCTTTATTATGGTAGCGAACCAATCATTATCATCCGCAGCTGTCCGTGTCGCGTGCTACTTTATGTTATTACTTCCCCTCATTTTTCAGCTGGTTATAGTCTTCGATCTATCGATTTAATAATTTCCTGGAGAATCCGTAAAAACAAAAGATATACAATAAATCCATCTCTGATAATCCTCCGAGGCGTCTGAAAAGAAGATGGCCTAGAGACCTTTTAGTATAGATTTTATTGAAGTGCTACTAGTGAGTAGTTCTTCACAAGTTATTTGCGTGCCATTGAATTCACTGTCAACACATTTACTTGTTGTATATTATTTTGTACAGTTGTAAATATCAATAAATGAAAAAAAAAAATACAATAAAAAAAAACAATTAACTTAAAATAAAATATAGTTTATCATTTAAGTAACTTTTTAAAATAGGTTCAGTGTATGTTATTTAATTTGTAATTATTTACATGTATAATCATCGCTTAACATTTTGTTTTATGTTTAAACTTGTTAGAAATAATTTTAACCGTAAATTTCTTTTTTAGTTAAAAAAAAAAACAACTCAATTTCTCCCTGACTGGGAAATAAAACAGATCATAGATATGTATATCTATAATCTACTGTTTTTCTTAATTTACATTTCAGAATTAAAAGGATCAAATTGTCTTAATTACTAATAAAATTAAGTTAACAGTCAATGATTATTCCAAATAAAAAAAAAAAAGTTGAGAGAACATAACGGTTTCAAACTTGGCTTTTTTCATTCACAACAATATAGCTCCTAAACCTTAGGGCAAGTATTGTATAAAAAAAATACGAACTATAAAATTTCTGATGGAAATGTCAAATTTTCAATTCGAGCAACACCAACAGGACTAAAGCGTGTCAAAAAAAAAACCCAACACTTTCAAAATGTAGGCAAACGTGACTTTTTAATTCAAACCAATATAGCTCCTAAACGTTTAGTCCTGCCTACAATTGTTAAATATAAAGAAAATATCCTACATTATATTTCTGATCAGGAAAATGTCTGGCCATTGAAAACAGACAGGGGAGAATTTAGAAACAGGAAAAACAAGGACCTTTACAAAGAGAAGATGAATGAAAGGATCTCAGATTCAATCAGGAATAGAAGAATCAAATTCATTGGTCACAAAATGAGGATGAATATCAACAGGCTTACGAAACAAATTTTCAATCATTTTCATAAGAACAAAAATGGTTACCAATGGATTCAGGGAATTAACAAAGACATGGTAGATATTGGTATAACAGATATCGTAATACAGAACAGAACAGCAGAAGAATAATACTAAACTATAAGGGTTTACAGAAGAAGGAAAAGAGAGAAAGAATTAGCATCTGGGCAGAAGAGAGAAGAAGACAGCAATGAAGAACTATTGGAAATCAAGGAAAGAAATACATAAATGATTGCATATGGTTACTTCATGCGGTCCTAGGCGGCCAAAATTAAGAGAGAGAAAAAAATCAATGAAATCTATAAGGAATGTTTCAAGACATAGCATTGTCTTCAGGATTTCTAGTGATAATGAGTGCGGTCTGTAATTGTGGAAATCATCCGCCTGGGAATTACTGATTGGTTATTTTAAAGTGGCAATTCTCTCGCCATGATTGATAATTCATTCGTTGGTAGATTACAGCGGTTGTCTCACGGTGCGGGAGAGTGGAGGATTAAGCCCATCGTATAAATCTAAACTATATGTATAAAATAGTATATTTTAAAAAAAATACTTAAGTCTATTTGGATCAACAACAACACAATGATTCACACATAGCATTTGCATATAATTACATCAACATAAAATACAACGATTTTCACATTTGTAAACGAATTCTATTCCACTTTTATAGACAATTTCTTCATTCCTGTTACTCGATAACATTTACGTCTGCTTAAACGTACCGGCCCAAGATCTTAATATTGATATATTGATTAAATTTCATTCTTATAGTTTTATTTCCTGTTTCGTAATATTATTCCAAAAACAAAAGCCAGATTATTGAAATAAATCCCACTCACGCAAAAGGTAATAAAATTAGCTTATTAAGTTTTTAAGATACCCCCGAACGTTTGTTTAGGAACACTTCTGCTACATTATTTTCACTTTCTGGATACATTAATAATTTTTTGTCTTCTGTATTTTATTTAATGGATAATTATGTATTGTTTTATTATACAGCTCAACTCTATTCTGAAACCCAAGAGCCTGAACAAGGTGACAATATTACCTGACATCCTAACCTTCACTCTCCTTCCAATACCAACGATAGAAAAAGGTAATCGAAAATTATGGTTCCTATAACTATCCTATACATACAGAATTTTTTTTTTTTTTTTTTTTTTTAATTATGAGGGATCAGAAAAAAAAAATCATTGTTTTATAAATAATAGTCATTCAAATAAATGCAGTTTTCATATTCAATATTTTGAAGGAAGTATTTTCGATATGTTGAATGGAATTTGTTACTTGAGGGATATAAACTGAATTCCGTTATCTAACTATTTATTTTCCAAAAACGGATACATTTGTGATATTTAAATATGCTTTTATTCATCACACAGATTCTTTTTTAATATTTAAATTAATAATCGATAAAAAATTAATTATAATTTTTATTCCAATATAAAAATTAGTTTATTCCTAATTTATATCATCCAATTATGAAATCACTTTTACACTTATTGCCCAATTATTCAACCAGTCCGTGTTGTGATATCTTGTTTTGTATCACATACCTTGTTTGTCTAGATTTTTTTTCTTGTTCTCGTTGATGTATAGTTTTTCTTTTGATGCTGTTTCTGTGAATAAAAAATAAAATAATCTTTTTTTAGTGTTTAAATTCATTATTTTTCTATTTAGTATTTTTAATTTTATTAATTTAGTATTATTTTTTTAATTTAATAAACGTAATACTAAAGATATGGTTTAACAAAGGCAGCCTCTTCTTTTGTAGTGGTTTAGTGTTTTTTTTTTTTGTTTCATTGTTCCCTTGTTTACTGATGAATTAATTTTATATCAGCACATGAATATTTGTATTTCTTTTTGTTGTATTGTTAGAATAATACAAATCTGTAGCAGGATGGTACATTAAGACTATTTCAAATATAAGACTAAACAGTTTTAATAGAAATATAAGATTTTCAAACAATAGAAAGTAGTAATCAAAACAAAACAAAAAAAAACTGATTGTTTCTTTTCTTTTTTTTTTTAAATTTTTAATGTTTTAAAGGTATTTCTTATTTATATCCACTATTTTTGATATGGATTTTTTAAAAAATATTTTGAGGTCTTTAAACATATTGTTTATCAAACATAGACCATCCACCGGCCATTGTCCTAGTTTTGTCTGTAGTATAGTTCTGTAGTCAGTGAGTAGTCTGCATTCATATATGAGGTGGTGTATATTTTGTTCTTGATTTAAATCACAAGTACATAAGAACCTAAGAACATTGATTATTTATACAAACACAAGAAAAAAAAATAACAGTAATAATTTTGTTATTTTCTTCTTGGAAAATTTTGTTGGTGAAACATTATAAAAAAATTAAAAACGTGTGCAATGGTTTATTTGATTGGCCCTGTTGGGAGTATTATGGACCATAAAGTTTTTCCCGATTACACATTAAAATTTTATACTCCAGATTCTACCGAACATATTAAGTTGGTTGATGGGTAAAAAAAAAAATTGTTTTGTTTGAGGGCGAAATAGAAATTTGTTTGTTAAAAAAAATCTAAGAATAAAGGAGCAAAAGAAGAGAGAAACAAAATCATTTATGGTCTCCAATAGGCATTAGTTCAATCAGATTTTTTTAAAAAATGAATAGATAGGCCATAGATGTTTCAGTTCTTGCAGAACCTCATGAGAAATAAATTATAAACATGGATGTGGGAAACACCTTGTTTAGAGTGGTTTCGTCTCATAAAAACTATTTTATTTAATTAACCTAAGAAATATTGAAAAACATAATTGTCATTTAAGGTCTTCTTTTTCTTAGGCTCTACAGTTCTTGGTGAACTTTGGCCATCCTGGCAATTACTTACTTGATAATTATTTCTTTTCCAGTTTTTTCTACCTATTTTTATAAGATCCTCTTCCACATAAGCAATCTAACTCTTACGGAAACGTATTATTCTGTTTCCAGAGAAAGTTATTTGAAAAGCTTTTTTGACCAGTCTTTTTGTCTGACATCCTTTCTAGTCCTAACAAGGACCACCTGGTTTAATTTAAGCTTTAGGTTTAATGAAGTATTAAAAATTTTCACGCTGTATAAGGCCACTCATGTATTGGTTAGTAGCGATGCAACAACCTTGGGCTTTTGCAGGGCCACAGATACGTTGTAATCTAAAATCATATCCACTAAAACTTAGTTTCTATTCGTAATTAAAAAAAAAAACAACAAGAAAGTTATGATAATTTGTCTGATATGTACTTAGGACTCAATTAACGTGGTTAGGATCAAAATAAGCTAGGATAACCAAATTCCTGGTTAATCGACACCCCAGAAAAGTAAGGAAAATATATAAGAACAATCAAATAGGTCAATCGACGTAATTCATATATCTATTAAATAACAGAATAATGCTTATTATGTGTGCAATAATAATATAGATATTTATCATTATTGCGTGTACATTAAATTTTATGTCTTAAAAAAATCACTGATTTTCTATTGTATAAGTACCGACATTCTATCTGCCTCTGTAAAAATCTACAAATTGAACGATGTTGCATCAGTTCTTGCTTCGAGATATTAAAGTGCCTTCTCTAACCCAGTAAAATCTTCTTCACGAGAAATTGTTAATGTCGATTCGTTTCCTAATTTACCTTTCTCTCTATTCTCCAACATTTCTGTAATAATGCTCTCACAAACGTTAGCTGATGTCTTGTTCGGCATATCGTGTTAATCGAGTCCCTATTGTAATTTATTGTTTTTACATATGAGATGTTCGTTTTTATTATATTAAAAAAAAAACTATTTAATGATATTTACAACTCTATATATTACATACAACAAGTAGTTTTGAGGAAAATTATTACGGTGACGTCAATAAAATCTAAAGAACTATTCGATAGTAGCACTTCAGTAGTTCTACATTAGAAGGTCTCTTGGCCATCTTCTTTTTAGACACCTCGGAGGATTATCGGGAATTGAGAGGCAAGTTGGGAGACTAGATGATTAAAGTAGGTATGGAGCTTGTTATGAAAGGATACGTATCTGGTTTGGGACAGTTTAGCAACATATGGAACATTAAGATCTTTATGGATAAGTTTATTTATCACGTAACAAAGAACATTGGTGATTTTACTGAGGATTTTGGATTGTAAGGATTGGATACGAGAAGAATTGGAAGGTTTTGTGAAGTCCCAAAGCTCAACTCCGTATGTCAAAATGTGTCTAATTATTGTCATGTAAATAAGTCTTTTGTAATTCATTGGGAGCTTCGAACGCTTGTTTAGTAAATACTAGAGTATTTGGAAAGGACAAGCAGTTTCTTTACTAGACTTAAAAATGTGGTCGATGAAATATAAAATTGCTTTTATTCATCTGTTGCCTCGGCTCCTGCGGCGTTCAACAGCTCTCTCCTTTGTGTTGAGTTAAATAAAAAATGTCACTCTGAATCGATACCCTAGTTTTAATAATTCAGCTTGTTCCATATTTCATGATGTTCGATATTCTTCCTCTGTACAAGGATTGTACTTTTTTTTTCAAATACTCCATCCATAGGTTTGCCATTGGTGAACCCTTATGACCGCCGTGACCAAAGACGATGGGCGCAGACGGCAGTATTGCTCCAGATCATTAGGTTTAACGATTTGTCACCGGAACAACTTCCTTCCTTTTGTCGCTCCGCCCTTGGAGCGGAGGAAGTACGGGGAGGGAACGTCCTCCTTTGTAAACATTGTTTTTTTTTCCACAATGGCTCCGCGTTTTAATTTTTTCTGCTTCTAGCTGTATTCCAAAAAAAAAAAAAAATTGCTAAGCGGTCCCTTTGATGATCAAGGGCCTGAAAAGGGAGTTGAGTTTTGAGGTCAGATTATTTTTGTCCTATGGACATTTAAAACAAGTTAATTATAAAATATAATAATTTATATTATAAATAATTAGTAATTTATTTATTTTAAAGTAAACGTTAAACTGAGTGAATATGTTAAAAAAATAATTTTTTTCTATATGTAATTTAAATATTTTAAAATCATTTAATATTTAAATTTTGAGGTATCAGTTGGTCCTTTTGAAAATTAATATATGTATTTGTAAAAAGTATTTAGAAAATACTATTCTCTATATATCTATTCATACTTATTTTTATTTCATTCCTTTTTTTTTTTTTTTTTTTTTATTGTTTTATATATTTCTATCTTTTTCCTGAGCATATTGTAATTATTTTGATTACTACAGTAGAATTTCCCAATCCGACTCCTAGACCCTCAGGCAAAGTAAAATTGTACATTTCATTATGTAAAGGAGGGAAAGTTGTAGATTTTTTTAAAGGATGTTAGTGTTGTTCATGTGTACGAAAATACCAGTTTTGGATCTTGAAGCGCCACCGCTTGGTAGCGTCAGAGTATCAACTATCTCAAAGTTTTTTTTACCTATATAAGTATACGTAAAAAGTATTATAAGTTTTTTCAAAGTGTTTTATTACCAAAATATCGCTAGACACGCTTATTGTATTCAAAATTAGACTCGAATAAATTAATTACAACGGGGCTTAAATTAAAGTTTTAAAATGTTCGAAAATCTCTCAAAAAGTGGCAGAAATAGTGTTTTTTACGGTTTATCCTCTATACGTCCTTAACAACGACGTTTAGAGCTTACTTCAGTATAACCGATTTTAAAAATGAGTTTCTTTGCTATTAAGCAAACACAATACAGTGTTATCATAGCCAATGCTTTTATACTTATGTACATAGCTAGTTAAAACATTTTTATGCGAGTAAATAAGTCTAATTACGTTTCTATTTGCTTAACATTTTTTATATATTAATATAAAACTTTCAATATAATTATAATAAACTTTTAACTATGAAAAACATGAACTTACTAGAAATCCTAGGCTAATCCGACCTTTTGGCCTTTTCGCATTACCCCTTGTTCCTTTGGAGTTTGCATTGGTGAAGTTCTTCTTCACTATTAATATTTAGATTTAGAAAAACAAAAAACATTATATGAAATATTAATAAATATTCTTTATATTTTATTTTAAAGATACTAATTTCTTGAATCTTAATGACAATGGCTATTAACTATCATCGTTAGCTTTTTAATTATTTTCTTTTTTTTCTTTTTTAATTGGTGTACGCATGGTACGTTCCTCACGTTAATCCATAATACCTACTTCACTGACAATATTTCTCTACTGAGCCAGCTAGAATTTAATTTAATATTTCTTACAGACAAATAAAAATATTTAAGAGAAAGGTAGTGTTAAATATAAAAAAATTATATGATATTTGTCTGGTTGGTAGTGAGGTAGGCAAATGTCAGAACCGAAGGGGGTGGAAAGGGCAAGCCTTGGTTTTTGCCGTTTATTAGGCTAGGTCGAAAACTACTGCAGGGAGGGCGTTTTTGTTATAGTCAAAAAGCTGTTTGAAAAATGTATTTTTAACGTATAGTGACCTACTCAGAAAAAAAAAAGTTATACTAAACGATTTATACATGGTACATTCCAACTTAAAAAACAAAATGATTTACACATTTCTACATTTCATTAACATAAAATACATTAATATTCACATTTCTGCACATCTTAATACACTTGCTCAGACATCTTCACCCTTGTTATCCGGCAACCCCTTACTTTAGTTTAAACGTAACTGTTCAAGGGATTTCTAGATTAACTTTTCTTCTTCCAATTTGGTTCCAGTTGATTTCGAGTTTATTTATATATATTTAGTAAGGTTCTTGAGGTTCAGTCAGTAAATAAAAACAACCGTTTTGGCGACGTTTCGAGTCTAGATTGTTCTCATAATCATGCCCTACTTTGAAAAAACAGGTCACAATAAAATTATATAAGTTATACAAGTTATTTCAAAACATAAAGTTAGCTACAATATAAGCATATAACATGTGTTAGAATAATAAAAATATATATGATTACAGAATATAGAGGAGTATGAAACTACTTACAATGTTACTGGTGGCTATGGTATCGACTAACTAAATTCTAACAATTCTAGTACACAACTGACCTGGGGAAATTTTAAAAAACAGTTACAAGGTTAAGGGGGGATTCCCCAAAACTGGGTGGTATTCCCAAAGATGTAGGTATAAAAAGGATTTAGGTGTATATACTTATAAATCGATAAATGATTGGTAGATGTATATTAATGTAAATGCATATTATTGGTCAGAATGTATTAAATTGGAATAACAGGTGTTGAGAAAAACAAAGTTATAAGGCATGAATATTTGGTTTTGGTCATTTTTTCCAAAAAAAAAATCGAAAGACTTTGTATATAGGTAAGTGACCTTAAATAGTTTCAAAATGAACCTCCCTACCTGAGATACCTCTTTGGCCAACGATCTTCCGAACACCCTGTATATTATCATCAAGCTACGAAGAAGGCAGTAAATGTAATGGAGGATTGTTAGGAATAAAACTGTTTGAAGATGGTGACATATTAAGTAGGAGTGGAACCAGTTTATAGGAATTGTATGATCAATGCAATCAAATGCTTTTAAAAATCAAACAGAAAGTTAACACAGCAGGTTAACAATGAGTAACTTTTAGCCAAAATATCATGAGGAAGAATTTGTTAAGTATCACAACTACCATTATACTACAGAAAAGCAAGAAATTAATTAAAGGTCAATACGAGGTTTTTTGAGGATTTTTGAAACTGCATTGGGATTTTTTTTTTTTAAGCAATGGATTGTAAGGGAGGCCATTAAGATTTAAATGATATTTGAATAGCTTGTCTCCGTTTTTGATTCGATATTATTAGGGCTGTAAATTATAAGCAATAAAAAATATCCACATATACACAGTGAGTATCAATTAGTGTAGAAAAAAAAAAATTGGGTCAAACTAGATCAAAAATGAAGAAAAATGCCACAGACCTTACCTTTCTATTCCAATTCGTTGTAGATATACGATAATTCAAAGACTTTTTTGAAGAAATTGCGTTTTCTACCATAAAAACTGTAATATCTCCATTTTTTAAAAATATTTTTCATATTTTGACCACATTTTCGAATTTAGCATTAAATTTCCTATAAGAGCAGAGTACATGTAACCTTGAATTTTATATTATTGGGACCTAAAGATCAGCTTGACCTTCACCTTATTTAGAGAAGTTTCAATGTCTAATACTTCAACGCTCACCGTTATTCGAAAAAAACCATCCAAAACACTGAAAATCTCGAGAAAAAAAAAAACATGCAAATGTAACCAGCTTTCATACGGTATGATCAAATTAATGATCTGCCTCGATTTCATGAAGAAATGTACTTTTAAAACCAGAAAAACATGGTATTTTCATTTGGCATCAGTTACTTGTCTAAACATTATGATGAGCGCGTAATGGAAATATGCATTTTAAACATAATAAACTCTTTATTGGAATAAAAAACAAAGAAAAAATTCATTGTTTAATAGAAAATTAAGGAAAACTGTCAATAAAGCGACACCAAATCAAAGGATTTTATGTTATTAGTTTTTGTTGTTTTTTTATCACGAAACGACCTTAAGGACCACGCGAATATCATGACTATGGATTCTTCCTTCTGTTCTTTCTTTCTATCCATTTCTCCTTCATTATTTTTGATTGCCTTTGTTTCCTTTTTTCCGTCCAGGCAATCTTCTTCTTTGGTTTCCTCTTGTCCACAAGAACTGTGACCTCATGCAACGTCTTTCTGTATTCCTCTTTGTCCAAATAATCTTGGTCGTTTATCCCCATTTTTCTTCTTTCCTCTTTCAACTGCTTTTGCGAGCTCTGGTAGTCCCAGAGTTTCTTCAATTTTTATTTATGTATTATTATTATTTAGGATTTATTTGATTAGATTTTTTAAGTAAAGTTTAAAACCCAATGATAATGAACATAGACCTCAATTTTGCCGTTAGCTTCTGAATGCAGATGATGTTAATGACTACCACTTTTTGAGGTGAATTTATGGCCAGTTGAGTCTGTTTATACAGGGGAAGGCATTTCTACCTTTCTATGTGGAGTATCCTTGGTTTATTGATTTTTGTACTGCTGTCGAATAGTTTTGGAAAATCATAGTTTGCCTAGCTGATTGAATGGTGAGAGTTACTAGGATTTGTTACAGAATATCCTGCCACAACCTCACGATATTCCACCTGAGTTCGGTAAAATATGATTTTCCAACTCCATGGTGCTCCTTCACATTATTCGAAAGCCGTACAAAAATGAACCAAGGATACCCCACATGGAAAGGTAGAAATGCTTTACCCTGTAAAATGCAGAGTTTTCCTTCAATTTTCTATTATGTTCTATCGCAAGTGCATTTATTGACCGCCCTACTTATTATTCATGATGGTAACAATATTGAATTAAATAGTTCAATTAATCCTTATCTCTCTGCCTGTATTCTCCATAGCTACATAATAAACATATTTATCTCCCTGTATTCTCCATAGCTACATAATAAATATATTTACTGTCCTAATCCGAATGGTGTATTGATGTTTGATTAATATTGTTCCCCTGCCCCACATCTCTGACGTCCTGGAAAATGTAATTAAATTGTGTATTTGTTTTGTTGGGAGGTTATTTGGGGAGGGCGATAGGAGATTCGGTTGATTAAATTGGGTTTTCCCTCGATTCCTCAACCGCACATGATCGTTGATCTGAATGAGAATAACGATGTTTATTCTAGTTTATAAAAATATCCCCTTCTTATATTTTTATTAATACATATTTTTCTGTTTAATGCTCTTAAAAAACAAAACAAAAAAAAAAAAAAAACGCAATAAATATGCCCAAGGACTTTTGTAACAACCTTTTATAATATATAATACTTTTATAATATATAATATATAAGACTTGGGAATGTAAAAAAAAAAAAAGTAATGAAAATGGAATTCCCAAAATGCATATTCTGAATTGAATATTGTATAAAAAAAATATTGTATAAATTAAAATATGTAAAAATCATAATTGAGCTAATTCATTTGTATCAATTTCACTGAATTATTCTAAACTAGTATTAGAAGTAAGCAATTGAGAATTATATCTTCAATGATATTTTCAAGCATAGATCTAATTTTTAACTTGGTACAATTGCACTGATTGGGTGGTTCAAGATTACATTAAAGCATAATTGGATATTAAATTTTAATTTTAATGTATAGGCTGGTAATCGAGATGGACAGAGCCTATTAACAAACTCTTGCGAATAATTGACTACATTATCAGTGCTTACAGAAAGTCCATAAATTATATTATTTCACACATATCAAAAAGTCATCGTCCTTCTCCTCACAAGTATGGTTCGGTGGCCCTGAAGAAGACCTGCAACGCAGGTCGAAACGTTGGCACGTATTAAAGGATTCTTCTTTGACGTGGTGTTACTTTGACTGCATCCCTGACTATCTTCTTCTCCATCAAAAAGTAAAGTATCGACATTTTGATTTGGCAATTTGGCAGAAATAATTTTATCGATTTTGATCTGGTTGCATTTTAATGTCTAACCATGTGTATGAAAGTGCAGAAAACCTCGTCTTTGTCACTCAATACTGTACATTTAAATTAGTAATACTCGACATAATATACACACACGACATTCCAATTAGCTCTGACATTCTTACAGCGACATATCCAGACGACACAGCAATTTTAACAAGAGATAAAAATCCGAATCTTGGTTCACTGACCCTACACCATTACTTGTCAAAATTACATGACTGGCTTAATTTTTCAAAGTACATATAAATTACGACAAATCGCAACATATTACATTTACACTTCGACTTGAAACATGCCTACCAGTTTTTCTTGACAACACACCGATTCCTCAAACAGACACTGTACACTACCTAGGTCTTACATGGGGTCCACATATAAAGAAAAAAAATAAAACGCTTAACCAAAGACTAAGACTTTTATATTCACTCCTCTCCAAACGTTCGACCCTACAACTTAAACAAAAAATTAACACTTATACTTACTTACTGAAACCTATTTGGACATACGCTTCTCAGATATACGGGACAGCTAAAAAGACACATATTAACAAACTCCAAATCTTCCAGGCAAAAAAATTCAGGACAATTACAAAAGCCCATGGTACGTAAGCAACATAACTTTACATACTGACCTAAGCATAGCAACAGTTAAAGAACATATACAAACCTACTACATGGACCTACCTCCTACGAAAAACTACTTGGACATCCTAATACACTTATAAACAACATGGCCACAACACATATTCCCGACAACACACAGAGAAGACTAAAAAAGAGCTGGATGAGAGACCTCCTTGACTAAAATAATAAAACAAAATAAAGACTGGAGGTGCCGCTGGGTTCTGCTCCCTCTCATGCCTTTCAAGCCATTTAAATTCGTAAAGCAAATTCACTGGTTGTCAAATTTTAATTGACAGGTGTGAATAAATATATATAGCCAAAAAAAAAAAAAAATTAGTATTATTGTCAATTTTATTATTGCTAAACCTTCCAAGAACTATGAAGAGGATTTAGTTAAGATTACACACATGTGGTTTCAATAGTTTTACAATTGCAAATTGTTGCAGAATGGCGCTAGGCATATATCGTTAGATTTTTAAATTTCCCTTGGATCCACAGGTCGCACAAGATATTTATAGCTTTTTAAATAACAATTTATATGAAAATAAGTAAATCGTATTATCAATTTCAGGCTCTAACACCGTACCTTTGTAACCTCTCTTGAAAGGCGCTCGCCACCTATCGCTCGAATTTCAAACTTCACTGTGCACCACATACTTATCGGTTTTAATGAAAATTCAATTGAAAATCAATAAATTTTAAACCTACCTTGAATTATTAAGATCACGGAGTTAAAGCAGATTAGTCCAGTTGGTTCAGTAATTTTCGCGGTTAGTGATTACAAACGAAAAATTACATCCTTTTATATAATAGTATAGATTCAATGAAATTCTTTCTAATTCTTATGTTAGCAGACATTTAGATTGTGTGCAAGTGTGGAGGAGCTTTGAATGAGTTTTATAATACGTACTACGTAAATTAATCAGTAAAAATAAACTATAATTTATTTACTAAAAAAAAATAAATAAATAAATAATTCGACAAAGACCTTCATATTTCATATGTTTGCTGATTTAACCCAAACCAGATACCTACCCATGCATAGTAAACTCCACAAACTTTCAAATCCACTAGTCACTCAACTCGCTACCCATTCTAATCCTCCTGAAAAGAAGAAGGCATATAGAACTTTCATTGAAATGCTGCCAGTGGGCAGTTGACTTGCTATCATGAGCGTTGTTATCACATTTACTAGATGATTTTTTTTTTTACATAGTTGTAAATTTCAGCAAATGGATCAGAAAACGTTAACTGAAATGAGGGAAATGTATAACTATTTTAAAAAATAAATGATAGATAATGTAGAGATGAAAAAGTTGCTTCGGCTTGGTACGATCCGTGTATGATATAAGAAATGTAAAGAAAATATATTGCAATTTAAATTTACTTTATATATATTATCACCCCAATATTAATAATTATATAAAATTATATCAATAAATAATCTAGGCTTTTATTTTATATTCCTTCCTAGCGGCAGATTTTTTTTTAATCTTCATTAGATTGACTGATGATTCCAAATGAATATATCACCATTGATTCCAAACATTTTATTTTTATTGCATCTGTATTTTTATTAATCCTTAACTCGCATATAAGGTCAAATTTTTAAAAATTATTTAAAACATTGCATATAATAGAGATTTCATCTGTACGGAGGGGAAATGAAATCATTCTATGAGGAAGTCATTTTTTATTTATTCAGGTGTCTTTAAAATCCGTACCTAGCTGTTAACTCATTAGTGAATGCACCATATGATGCTAGTTTTTAATTCTAACATTATTACCTATATAATTTTTCGTTTCTCAATATTATTTAAATCTAAAATATTTTTAAATAAATGATAATAATATTATTAAAATTAATAATAATTATATATAGAATACTATTACAATATTTTTCCAAAAAAAAAAAAAGAAATTAATTGATGATTTCAAGAGCAAGCGTAGCGTTGAGCGGTGGTTTAAAAAATGTTGGGAGATAGATATCAGCCTTGAAGACATGGAATGTTGTAGGACCCCGTCCATTGATGAAGATGAAAAAACCACAACAGAACTTTTAGAGAATCTCTGTCAGCAAATTGACCATCGCTGACCATCTTTAGGAAATTGGTGAAAAAATCGGGAAACTTGGTTACATGATGCACTAACTTACCGATAAAAAAATCACCGTTGTGAAGTTTTTCCTTAGTTTGGGAGACTCTGCCTCATCCGTTCTACTCTCCAGAACTCTACTCGCCGGCAACAATTTTTTTTTTCTTTTGAACCACTTACTAATTACTGAGTACTGAATCATAAAAATTTTCATTATAAAAAAAAGGAATAGAAAAGATGTTTTTAGAATTTGTTATTGTCAAACAATTAAACATCTATTCACAGAGTATGGAGAAGTTACTGACTCGTTGGCAAAAATATATTCTGAGTAATGGAGAGTATTTTGACTAGTAAAAAATGTTTTAGATCATTAGTGTTATTTTTTATGTTTTAAAACCTTAAACGTTTTCGACATTTACTATACAAACTTTCAAACCTGTCGCAAGATTGCAAAAGACTAATTTTCATGACTGTAATTAGACCTATTTGGACATACGGAGTTGAGATCTGAGGTTTAAACCATCCAATTCATCTCATACCCAATCCTTACAATCCTCAATGTTCCTTAATTTGTCACAAACGTATTATTCCAATAAAATAAGGCTCCAAACGTCCGTTTTCAGGAAAAAACTTCCACACTTGCCCACTGAAGATGTCATAATTTTCATATTTTGCCAAAATATACACATTTAGCATGATAGCGTGGGTGTTTCACAGGATTTAATATAAATTACATATATACAATCTAGTAGTAAATTTTAATTGCTTTGTGATGAAAAAATAAAATTTTGTATCGGACAAATAGTAACTTAATTCTTTTAGTTATAGCGAAAAATTGGCCAAAAACGTAGATTTTGCAACATTACGGTTTTTTTTAGCCTGCTTGTAAAGGACATTATTAAAACTTCATATTTAATAGTCTCATTTAATCAACTTTAAGATGAAAAAAACTAATTTTGAATTGGACAAATAGTTACGGAGTTATAGACAAAAAAGTACGACAATGTTTTCGCAGTTTTTTCTTCGGCAAATCCTTATTTTACTGGACTGTATCCACAAAGACCTTCATGTACCATACGTTCCTGACTTAGCTCAAACCAGATAGATATCCTTTAAAACCGAACCCCATAACGATTCAAATCTATTATCTTAGCAAAATCATTCTATTCCAGATAACCCTCCGAGGCATCTGAAAAGAAAAAGGCCTCGGGACCTTCTTATATAGATCTTATCGAAGTGCTACTAATTGGTAGTTGTTTTGCATGCAGTCGAAGTGTTATTACGAGCATCACCATCTCATTTATTAGATGTATTTTTATTTTACTTGCATACAGTTGTAAATTTCAATAAATGGTTTTCTAAAATATATATATATATATATATATATATATATATATATATATATATATATAATAAATAAATAAAAAATAAAAAATATATTTAAAAAATATTTATTAAAAAGAGAATTATTTCATAACATATATATATATATATATATAAATACCGTTAATTTCCTGACAAGCAAATAAAAAAAATATTTTGGGTGCTTTAGGAAAGTCAACACCAAGTGACAAGGCAGAACATTGGTACAAAAAACCAAACAATGTAATTCCCCGTGAACTTTAACCCCCCTCCCCCTCACCTAGCCCATTTGCGCACGCTCCGGAAAAGCAAACGGACTGTGACATAAAGGTTTCCTCAATCCTAGTTCTTTTAGGCACTCGATCATCGGACCCAGTGGTACGGTTCCCATGCGCCGACAGCCATAGACTGCAGTAACAGAATACGACCGTTGAAGCGGCAGATGGCCCTGGTCACAGGGCGTGACCGCGGCCTTTGTCAGCGCGGCTCATTGAGGAACGAGTCGTTCATCATAATTCATTTCCTAAGTCCCCTTCCTCTAAATAGGCCCTAATTAGGACCAGGTAGTGTCAGGGCATAAATTTAGATCCCTATATATATATATATATATGACAAGAGATTTAGACGTTTTTGAGTATTTGTTTCGTCCTCAGTATTATATTTTAGTAGCATCCCCCCTCCCCTCGAGGCTTAGCCTGCTCTCATCAGTAAAGTACTTGGACAAATTTAACAAATTTGAAGTTTTATTTGTTTATCGATGAAAATAGTATTAAAAAAATATTGAATTCCCTCAATAATCTTTTCTTTTTTTTTCCTTCCAGCAGTAACTCTGTTGGAAGTGATTTTATTGATTTCTGTAAACACCATATATAAAAGTATACAATGTCCCATGTAAATTTTAATTTTGGTTTTGATTATTTTTTTACATAGTACATGCGTCGGAAGTTAATATAAAGAATAGAACAAGAAATATAAAATAAAGAACACAAAGTTATACAATATTAAAATTCAATAAAACCAAGCAAAAAAGTTATTTCATCATCAGAAATACTTAAAAAAATATTAAATAGAGAAACGTCTATGAATTTTCATGTTTTAAAAGTATTTCATATTGATATCCTCTATTTTTGGTATAGAATTTTAAAAAACATTTTGAAGTCTTTAAACGTATTGTTCATCAAACATTGTCCATCCACCGGCCAATGTCTTAGTTTCTGTACTGTTTTTGTTTGTATTATAGTTGTGTAGTCAGTGAGTAGTATGCATTCATATATGAGGTGGTGTATATTTTGTTCTAGAGTGAAATCACAAGGACATAAGAACGAATCTCTTATTTTGAATCTATAAAAGTAACTGTTCACCGCCACACTGTGATTTCTTGTGTAATGTAGAAGTCAGTCCATGAGTCTCATTTAATGTAGGTAAGGTAAGTCTGGAATGAAATTATGTTGATGTCTTCCCTTGTGTGTTGTGTTCCAACGTGTCTGCCACGGGTCTACAGAGTGTGTTTAGCGTGTGCTTTAGGTGTTCCTTGGTTATCAAGGTATATGGCAAAGATAGGTAATGAAAGTACCATTTTACCACCCCAAAACAACATTATGATATGCAGAGAAAAAACGTTCAGCAGTTGTTTCCTGAAAACGACTTTCTGGAACCTTATTTTGCTGCCGCCATCTTTACCGTGTTTGTAAACGACAGCAGTGGTTTTTCTCACTCAAAAATTTATTGTTTGGGGAGACATCTGATGACACACTTAGTGTTGTCGGCTACTAGACTATTAAGCCTCAACAAACAAATATTTAAATTATTTAAATTAAAATAATGTTGTTAACTATTGATCGATTTCTATCAAATTAACGGTAGTCAAAATTCGTTCTTGATTTCGTAAACTTTTCTACAGAACGCTTCCTAGAGTCATGAGAATGATATTGTTAAAGATAGTTTTATTATTTTGGTAGGAAATTTGTTTAAAGTGTTAAGAGACACGTTTAGTCCATTTCCCACATATTTCTTAACTACACCACATTTCTTAACTAAGACAGATATAAAAAGATATACTTCAAGTAGCAATTTATTTGATAGGATATTAAAAGAGAGCTGTTGACGCAGCCGATAAAGAGCGAGTACAAAGTCATCCTAAATATATTTAGGGTTCTGGGACTCTCAGAACAGAGAAGGGAGGGTCCGCCCGGCGCCCCGCCGATAGATCCGGCCCAGGCGCCGAATGTTTTAAGTCCTGTTTTCATCCCTTCCTTCTCCCCCCCCCCCTCCAGCCCTTACTCGGTCACTAGGGCTTCGCCTCAACTTAGCTCAAGTGGACTTTAGTAAATAGTCGAAAGTTCCTTCAATTTTAATAACAAATATATAGTTGCTAGTTATATTGCTATTTCGGTGAACAATGTTTTACCACTTGATGCACGATATAGAAGGATTAATACAATTAGGATTTATGAATTATTTGCCTCTTCTATTAGTATATTTAAAATAAATAAATTAAAACTTAATAAAAAGAAGACACAGGCCATTATAATAGGCTCTAGCTCCCTCCTTAATTCCTACTCACAATTTCCTCCTTTAACCTTAAATAATCGTCCTATCTCTTTCTACTCCTCTGTGAAAAATCTCGGGATTTGACCAAACCCAGATTTGACCAAACACTGAAAACCTCAGATTGCCCAAATTTCCCCCCGTTCCATAGGCCTTCTCCAATTATTCCACCGAAATCGTTACCTTCTTCTCTTCTTTTAGTCTCTTCCTTATTATTCCCTTACATTGACTATAGTTGTCTGGTTTACGGTGGCCTCTCGACGGTTCTCGAGGACAGACTGAAGCGAATCATGTACTGCTTCGTCAGGTTTTCTTCGGCAATCCGAGACGCTCCCATGTATCCAACCTCTATACCCAACTAAATTGGCTTTGTCCCACTTTCCATAGATCATATTTCCATGGAACAATCCTATACCAAATTATCAATACCCTTTAACATTTTTATATCTACAATATGCTTCATTTCAGATCTTCATGCTTCATTAAATACATACAAGATCTGGCCTTTTTGATCTGTATACCCCATCCTCTGGAACTCTATTCCTCCTCACATCAAACAAGCCTAATCCCTGAAAACATTCAAATACTTCTACTTTCAATACCTCCTTCTCATCCAAGCTGACGCTTGCTAACTATCTACCTACATAGTCGAAAAGTATTATTGCATTGCTAGATTCAGACCTTGCATAATTAAGATTCCATTTAATACAAATTTCACTTTTTATGAATATAACATTGGGTACTTCTATTTTACATACAAATCTAATCATTGTACTAAAAGATTTTTATATTTTATTTTATTTATTTTTTCTTATTTCATTTTATTTTCTCTAATTTGTAGAAAGTTACCATATTTTCTTTTCTGTATATTTAACTACCATCTATGTACATAGTGTTATTATTGTATTATTGTTTTTTCTTTATTTTTTTAATTTCATTATGTCTCTGACCAGATTTAATTTATTTGTACCTGTACCGATCTGTTATTCTTAAGGGACTTTGTCGCAGAATAAAATTATTTTTCTATTCTATTCTATTCTATATTTTAGTTTGAAGTCTAGATTCGAATGTTAAACATTCATCAGTTCTAGAAACATACTACAAACTTCAAAATATCACTTTCCAACACTAATTATGTATATTAAAAAAGTACTCCATTAAACTTGCGATTAAGTACAAGAAAATCATTTATATGGCAGTAATCAGACCCACTTGGGCATTCGGAGTAGAGCTTTGGGGCTCCACTAAACCTTCCAATTCTTCTTTAATCCAATCTTTACAACCCAAAATCCTTTCGAAAATCCTCAACGCTCCTTACTTTGTCAGGAACAAGCTTATCCTAAAGATGTTGGTACGTATGGATATGGTTATGTTGCAGATTGAGCCCAAACCAGATATTTATCCTTTCATTTTAATCTCCATAACCACTCAAATCTACTCGTATTTGTTATTTGTCATACATCTCTTTATTATTCAATATTTTTCATTTGATGACGGTCCAAGTATTGTCACATATCTTATCCAATCAAATCAACTTCCTTAAATATTTTATCTAAAATTGACTCCCTCAAGCACCCTACCACCCTCCTTATCTCCTATTCGCCCCATCATCATCATAAAGCTGCTGCATCTTACAAATCCTTCATTAACCACGCTACTTCCTCATGGAATTCTATTTCATTGTTTTGTGCTTAATGTTCTCTCTCATTCCATATTTTATATTCCCCCTTCCCCACCCCCTCTTCGTCCATTTTATTTGTCAACAGGAATCTTAATACCATTCCACATGAGCCTACCAAAATATTTCAAAATAATAACTGTCGTTTTCATTTCATATTATTTATTAATTTTATGTGAGGTGTGTCTGTTATTTAGATTTTTTTTTTTTTTTTTTTTTTTTTTTTTTTTTTTTAATAAAGAATATTACTTTCTCCCAGTACAAATATGATTCTAATGGCATTATTATTGGGCCGTTTCATATGATGTGTTCGTTTTTGTTAATTTTTTAAAAAACTATTTATTGATATTTACAACTGTATAAATTATATAAAACAAGTAAATTTTGAGGAAAATGATGACAGTTACATGTCAAGAGCTACTAACTAGTAGCACTTCAATAAAAGTTGTTCATCTGGTCTCTTGGCCATCTTCTCTTCAGACGCTTCGAAGGATTGTGGATTAATATGGATTAAATATTAACGCTTCCTGAATTGTAATTATTCATAAACCCTTATTTCGGAAAAAAAATTCCTTAAATTTTTTTAAAAATAAAATTATTCAAGATAATTAGAATTAGAGATAAAAATATTCGTTGAAACTGAAATGTTTCTTTTATATGAATCTGATTTGATATTTAATAACTGTTGAAAGGGACCACTATGAAAGTGAAAAGAGGAGAGCTGGCATTTTAAAATCAATATTTTTTAATAATCCCTATACATTTTATATACCCTAGTTACAGTATAAGGTGGAATAAAAAACTAAAAATGAATGAAACTTATTTCTTATATCAAATGAAATGAATGAAACTTATATCAAGGAAAATGAAGAATTCAACTGGGTGAATTTTTTTTCCTGTCAGCTAATAATTTGAAAGCTGAAAGATTCCTGACATTGATGGATAAAATTTGGGTTATATACGGAAAAAATATTTTTAATAATTTAACGAATTCAATCTCTTATATATAAATATAACACTAGGCATATATAATTTTATTTTTGTTAGTTTGATAATATCAATGTAATTATTATTCCATATTTTCCTTGTAAACTAAGAGTATTTTTTAATTAATTAACATATTCTTCATTCTTTAGTAGAATGTATTGATTTAAAACTATCTCGAAGTTACATTGGTTCTAACGTCATGGGTGTCTATTGTCAGTTTTAAGCAAAGTAATTATTCAATTCAGTTTAATTGTCCCTCCTATTTTTTTTTCGTTCCGAACAGTGGGAATAGACGATTCTATAACAGTTGAGTAGGCGTAGGTGTAGGCGAAACGTTTTATTTTTATTTTTCAAGTCAAGTTATTTTATGGTAACTTTTTAACACGTACCATATTATTCAAAGATTTTTTAATTCTATATATAAAAAATAATAGCTTGTACGACCAAAGACAACCTAACTCAATTTCTCCTTGACTGGGACAAACCATAGACCATGGATATCTCTATTATCTACTGCTTTTCCGAATTTTAGAATTAAAATGATCAAATTACCTCAATTAATTTATTTTTATATATTCCTCTGTATAAACTTTAACAAAAGTGTGTAAATTATAATATATCACATAAACTAGCACACTCATAATATGTTCACTATGTCAATAAATGGAACCAACGATCACATTTACGCATAAAAGAAAATCAACAAATAACTCTCAACTATACAAGCAATAAAATAACTAAGTAAAACAAGTTCATAATAAAAAACTATACTATTATATAAAATGCTAAGCCATTTTTCGTTTGTGATTCCTAATCGCGAAAACTAATGAAACAATCTGAACCAAATTTTAACCACATCATCTTCATAGCTCAAGGAAGGCTTAGTAATTAAAAATGTTAAGATTTTCAATAATAATGCCATCAAAAAGCGATAAATATGTGGTTCGCAATGAAGTTCGGTAATCGACCGATAGGTGGCGAGCACCATTAGAGAGGGGTTACAAAGGTACGGTGTTATATAGACCTACAAATGTATGATAAAAATTACTTATTTTCAATTCAATTGTTATTAAGTAAACTATGAATATATAGAGCGACATGTGGATCCCAGTACAGTTTAAAAATCGACAGATGCGTTGCCATTCTGCGGCAGAGCTTGCAATGGTAAAACTATTAAACCCAACTATCAAATTTTGAACTACAACATCTTCATAGTTCTATGAAGGCGTATATTAATACATTTTACTGGAATAACAATAATAATAATTAAAATGTATTGTCTTGAGTGCCAGAAACGAGGTTTGCCAAAAGGTTATATAATTTTATGGGTAGAAATTAAAATCGAACCAGAAGGATCGGTGATATTATTTCTTCCTAATTGGATGTCTAATTATGCTTTTACGTACACTTCAAACACCTGATAAATGAAACTTTAACCTGGTAAAAATATCATTAACCCTTTAACGGGCAGGCCGTGAATTTCGGAATACATTTCTTTTTTTTTTTCCTTTGAATGGCTATTACCACGCTAATGCCCACGCATGTATCATGAAAATCAAGGTCAAATAAAATATATTAGACGATAATGAGTAGGATAATGCGTCGGACACTAGGTCATTTATTGAGCAAAAGGCATTAAATATGTGTATCCTCCAGGATACTTTGCCTGTTAAAGGGTTAAAGAAATAATTCTGAATTTCATACTTCAATATAAGATTTCTATCGATAAACAAATAAAATTATATTGATTGTTAAAATAATCTAAGTTCGTTATTTATGAGACCGGGCGAAGCCGCGACAGGGTATGCTAGTATTTATATAATCCCCTTTAAAAACTATAACAAAAGTATATATATTATAACCCATCGCATAAACTAGTATACCCATAATATGTTCATTAAGTCAATAAATGGAACCAACATACATACAAGTCATAAAAAATAAAATAAAACAAATTCATAATAAATAAATACGTGGAATAAAAAATAAAACAGTATTAAGACAAAATCATTCTATTTATAATACATGCAAACACTTACCTCGGGGAACCCTGAATAAGTCCGTCCTTTACCTAAGAACAGAAAATAAAGATGTTTTTTTTACTTTCTTGTTGTATCAATCCATGCCAGGCTTTATACTTCTCTCAGTCATAACCTCTACGTAATATGTCCCTGGCGTGAATTGTTCTCCATTCCTGTGTTGTGTTTGTCCGCGAAAAAGAACTGACACTGTAAAATTTCGATAACTGCGGTCTTCATAAACTGACAAAGTGCACTGCTCAGGCGTCAAGGAGTGATTTCTTTTCGACTTGTCGAGACAGGTGTCGACAGAGTTGATTAACCTGTCATCAATGGAAGTTTCCTTTTCCAGACTTTTTTTCCTGGACATTCGACAATGTCTGTGATGTTTCTTAAGTTATTATTGCCGTTGAAAAGGATAATCGCCTTTCCGTATTTGTTTCTCTTCCGTCATGACTTTCTCGAAAAATCCACTTTTCAAATCTTGATAATATAAACAACAATATTTATAAATATATTACAATTAACATATATCAAAGAGATATATTGGTAGGGTCATTAATACTTAGGATTGAATTGAGGTGTTGAGGTTAAGTTAAATTTATTCTAACTTTCATTCACTGACCGATAATGGCTTATTCGAATATGGCCCTATGTAAATAAATATTTCACTTTAACGTTAGGCTTTAACTATCTTAAAGATGCAAAACGATCCATGTAACAGTGTACAAGTGTACAGTGCGTATACTGTTGTAATATAGTTATCTTTATAAATATAGAAGGAAGTAGATGGGACGTGCAGTCAAGGAAACATAATAAAATTGTATTAAATAATTGTACTGACGTTTCGGCTTACATTATCATCATCAGTGCTAGAAGAAAAAACAAAAAGACATGACGGAATGGCATATCAATTTCTTCCTTAGCAACCAAACCATTGGTGCCGCATTAATAAAAGTTCCATACTAGAATGTCCCTATGTTGTCTTCTTTTCAGACAGCAATTACTTTATAGGCTAAAATATCCGTTTAACATAGTGCTGGTTTGATGAAAATTTTCTATGTTTTAGAACTGAAGATGAATATTCAGCATTCCAAACTAGTTTTCTAATAAAATAATCAATAGAAGTTGCCAATAATGTATCGCTATATTTATATTTTAAATATAGGACACATTATATACGAATAGGTTAAAATATTAAAAATTTTAAAATTGCGACAGCAATAATTAAAGTTGAAAACCATTACTATAATAATCAAAAAATAATTTTCTGGTAGTAAAATTACTGTATATTAAAAGTACTTATGACTAAAAAAATAATAAATATGAATAAAATAATGTATATATATATATATATATATATATATATATATATATATATATATATATATTTTTTTTTTTTTTTTTTTTAAATGGTGAAGAAATGAATGTGTATCTTATATAGCTATAATGTACTGTCTTTAACTGTTTCCTATAATAATTGTTTGTTTAAAAAAATATTAAAACGAAGGTCGTGAAGCATTATCAGCTCAATAAACCAAAATTTCTTTTTTCATTGGCATAAAATATGTACTTAATGGTTTATTATAGGCTATTGTTATGGTAGTCTTTGTGGTTGAGTAGTCGCGTTGATGACGGTTCTTGATTCCCTGGCTTATATTTTTTTCTGAAATAGTATCCTTCTATCCTTGGAAGGAAAATCGGTGTTAACAGTTTATAAAGTTACGAGTCACGAATAATCTATTAATAGTTATATTAGTAAAATATTTTGAGGCTCGTAAAATTATATATAACCTAATTTGAAATTGAATACATAAAAAGAAATGATTATAATCTTGATATCCACTCTATGCTTTAAGTCTTCTTTAATCACGCGCACTGTAGTCTTTAATTATATTTGTCTTCTCCCTGTTGAACGCGCTACAAGTGGCCTTATGAGACGAACTGTAACGTGAGGATAACTTGAAAACTTGTCACGAGACTGAAACGTCAAGAAACTGCTCGTCGTTTCAGAGCACTTCAACGTTTGCATACAGACTATGTAAACAACTAATTAATTTCAAAAGTTCATACAAATCATGATAATTAATTCTCTCTGTACTGAGTTGTGCTTTGAGTCTCTTGTAAACCATTAAATTCCTTCCTATGCTAGAACTTAAATGTTAAATGCTTCGCAAAATCAGCTGATTATATCAGAACCAAATTCTTAAAAAAATATTTTTTTTTTTTGTAACTTAACTTTTTTATTTCAATTCACACCTGTTTTCAAGCTGAAGGCAATAAAAAAATGTGTTTAATACATAATAACTAAAATAATGACATGTACAGTATAAGGGAGAACCGTATACATTCAACTCCTTTTGAGTCATCAGTATGCATTGTCGGGTATACTTGTTGTGGCAATGTATTGTCTGAGTCTGTTGGGTTGTTCATGAAGTTTGTTGTGAAATGTTCTGTTACATAGGTGATTCTAAGGAAACAATTTTCAAAGCCGAAACTTTACCTTTATAAAATATAAAACAAATATTTCTAGTAATACTAAGGATGTCTATTGAGCACTCTGCTGCTTGGAACAACTCAAATCATATTTTCTTAATAGAATTTAAAATTTGAATTTTTTGACCTCCATGGAGATTGCATTACTACCTCAGTAGGTACCAAACAATTTTTTATTTCCTAATAGATTTTTCGAGTTACTTACAACCATGAAAATAGAATATTGATAAATAAATAATTTCTTTTTTTTTTCCTTTTTTTTTTTTTAGCATTTTAATATAGTTATAAAATATTAAAGTTGGTATACACAAGTAGGTAGTATTTTTTTTTTTACTGTAAGATTACATCGTGTTTAATTATTACTTTAAACAAAAATGTTGGTAACCATTACTCAATTAGTTTTAATACTTAATAAGAAGTAGCTAGGGAAAAAATCTAATTTTTACACATACTACAAAAGGTTAAATCGTGCATAAAAAAGTTTTTAATTAAGGAGAAAATCTAATGATATACATTAAATGGATATTAATGACATGAAAGTTACGGATTCCAAAGCACGAAGATTATACCGACCTTCCGAGCTCTGGTGCGCTATAGGAATAGAAAAATGATATGCGATCAATGATGTTGGAATCACTAGTTTTTCCACTTTTTTATGAAAAAATTCCCGTTTCAAAATCTTACCGCCTTAGTTTTGTTTTTTTCTAAAAGTCCACAGAGTTTTGACAAGACAAGACAAGAAACAGCTCGCCGTTTGCGACTATTCCAACATTTACCAAGGAAGTAAGAGTGAAGCTTTTTTTAATTGAGATGGGCGGGAAGTTTTTTTGATTGAGGAAGCGCGGATAATAAAGGATTTTTCGAAGGATGCAGTTTGATGCGCAGGAGTGTACAGGTTGATGGGTTGGGTTCTAGTATTTAAAAGGTGGATGGAGGAGCGCAGAGTAAGGAGGTCATGAATAAAGGTGGGTTTTTTGGTTTTCAGGCATTGAAATATGAGTGCACCTAGGAAGTATTGACGTCGGAAACTGCGGTAAAGCCACCCAATTGCAGAAAACCTATGTGAGAGATATGTGAGAACGTCTAGAAATCCCAAAAATAAATCAAATAAAACAGTTCAACGGTTCTTATAATTGAAATTACTGTCAGTTTTTTTTAGTTTATATAGTCATCTATAGTTTTTTAAGTCATCCGGACGATGTAAGAAAATTACTGACAGATGATAGTTACAGATTCCAAAGCACGAAGATTATTCCGACCTTCCGAGCTCTGGTGCGCTATAGGAATAGAAAAATGATATACGATCAATGATCTTGGAATCACTAGTTTTTCCACTTTTTGATGAAAAAATTCCCGTTTCAAAATCTTACCGCCTTAGTTTTGTTTTTTTCAAAAGTCCATAGAGTTACATTTTTTTCCGGGACCAAATCAAAATTATTTTCGAAACTAGGGATGTTCGCTATTTCAACTACTTTTCTTAAATTTTAGGTCAACAGTGCCTGCCAATCCAGGAAAATGGGTTCACCCCTAGGGTAGAAAATGAATTTAATTACCAACAAAGAAGATAAAAACTTAATATGAGGAAATCCATTGGCGTTTGAAAACAAATAAAGCCAAAAAAACATCATTATTTATATTATTTTTTAAATTTTTTTTCAATCCTAATAATTCTTATTTGGGTCAGTATAAATTAAATATAAAAAATCTTGTTAAACTTCACCGTTTCTTTGGATATTTAATCAAAGCTTGGTTAAATCGGGTAAAAAAATCCCCCCCCCATCTTATTACTTAACCGTAGCCATTTATTTCTTTGACTAAACGCAAGGTCGGTTCTTCTACCTTGGAGAACCGTGGCCAATTGTAAATAGCCAGTATAAATTATGAGGCCCATCTCACTTCCCGTCGGTGTTTTTATCAGACTCCAAAAGTTTTCTTGAAGAACTATTCTCCGTGAGCAAACTTTTGTTTATTTTTATAATAAATTATATTTCATTGTTATTTTATTTTAATTTTTAATAACGACCTAAAATGAATATCCAGTTAAATTACAAAAATATTAAAATTAATAGTACACTAAATAATAATATTAATATTAAATTTTTTTTTCTTAAACCTATTTATTGAAAGTTACAACTGTACATAAGAAAAAAAAACATACATCCAGTGAATGTGATAATAACATAAAATAACAACATGACAATTGCTTGTGAAGCAAGTACCTACTGATAGCACTTCAATAAAAGCTATATTTGAGAAGGTCCCGAGGCCATCTTCTCTTCAAACGCCTCGGAGGGTTGTCGGGAATAGAATTGGAAGCAAGTTGAGTGACTAGTGGATTTGAATGGAGTTTACTATGAAAGGATAGGTCTCTGGTTTGGGCTAAATCAGGAACATATGGGACATTCATATCTTTATGATAAGTTTATTTGTGGCATAATAAGGAGCATTGAATATTTTACGAAGGAATTTGGATTGCAAGGAGGGTTTAGTGGAGCCCCAAAGTTCAATTCCGTATGTCCAAATAGATCTGATACTGTCATGTAAATGTTGAAAACGACGAGCAGTTTCCTGTCGTTTTAGTCTTGTATGTGGATTCCAAATTAAACGTTTTCCAGTTGGAGATAATAAATAATAAAATTGCAAAATTTTACTAATTAATAAATAAAATTTAAAAAATAATGATTATTCTAAATTATATTCTTATAATTACTTTGAATTACAAACTTTGTGGCAATTGAATTAGCCAGTACATAATGTTAAATATGTGTAATGTTATATCTGTGGCACTTGTGGCAAAAATCGTATTTACGAAAACCGTAATTTTTCCACAATGATTGATTGACACAAAGTCCAATAGACACAAATAAAGAGAAGAAAAAATATTTTCCGGTGATAACCATAGCCCAAAATTGACAAACAATCTTAACTTCCAAAATGCATTAAACCGTCTTTCCGCAAGTGCCACGACATACTATTATATAAATAACGTGTTATGGATAGAGTAAAGTGAAAAAGAAGAAATCTAAAATGATGGAAACTTTTCTATATATTTTCTATAATAAAAGCTTATCATCAGTGGAAGGAGGATTGTTCTAGAAAAGGTTTGGGGGAGGCAGTAGATTGAGGTCTGAGTAGGGGCCCTTGTACAAATCCTCAAGGAATAGAAACAAATAAGCCATTTTGTGTGAGGGCAGAGAGTGGAATCAATACGTGTAAGCCTTGGCCAACCTCTACCCTATTCTCTTCAACTTACTATCTCCCTCTCTTTTAACTTACTCATCTCAACAACTTTACTTCGGGCTCTTCACCAACAGTTCATATATTGGGCAACGAACTCTTGTCAACTCTGCCTATGCCATCTGGATCTTGTTTGCAAAATATTGTAACTTCAAAATTAATTTATAACTTTTACTGACGTTTCATAAATATTTCATTTACAAACAGATTTTTTTTTTATTGCGAACCAAGCAACAAAGGACCACACAGATATCATCTTTAATTTAATATCACATACCAGACATAAAAGACGAAAAACAGATCGCCGTTTGCGACTATTCCAAGATTTACTAAGGAAATAAAAGTGGAGCTTTTTTGAATTGAGATGGGCAATGAATTCCATAAAGAGGAAGCACGGATAATAAAGGATTTTTCGAAGAACACAGTTCGATGTGCAGGAGTGTACAGGTTGATGGGTTGGGTTCTAGTATTTAAAAGGTGGATGAAGGAGCGCAGAGTAAGGAAGTCATGAATAAAGATGGGTTTTTTGGTTTTCAGGCATTATAATATGAGCACCTAGGAAGTATTGACGTCGAAAACTGCGGTAAAGCCACCCAATTTCAGAAAACCTCTGTGAGAGGTATGTGACAACGTCTAGAAATCCCAAAAATAAATCTAATAAAACAGTTCAACGGTTCTTATAATTGAAATTACTTTCAGGAGTTTTTTTTTTTAGTTTATAAGTCATCCGGACGATGTAAGAAAAAAAATGCCAATAATACTGATACATGAGATACGTAAAATCCTCAATGCTCTTTATTATGTCACAAACAAACTTATCCATAAAGATCATAATTCCGTATGTTGTTGATTTGGTTCAAACCAGATGTCAATCCTTCCATTGTAAACTCCATACCCACTCGGATCCACTAGTTTCCCAGCTTCACACTCGATTCCCAATAACACTCTGAAGCTTCTGAAAAGAAGGTGACCATGAGACCTTCTATTGAGGAACTATTGAAGTGCTACTAGCAAGTAGTTCTTTACATGTTATTGACACGTCATGCAATGATCTTCTTCAAATTTACTTGTTGTATATATATTAAAAAAAATTCTGATTAGGCTCATTTTTTCTTCTCCTCTGATAATCCTTTATTTTCTCTTACTGTTGCAGTCTTCTCTCTTCCGTCCATTCTTCACGTCCCTGTCTCGTTCTCTCTGTCCAGACCGGTCCCTATCAGTAATTTCAAGTCTCCCATGTTCCTCCTTCATCTGCTTAGCATAACCATTCTAGCTTTTCAGGTTGCAAACTTATAAAATATCTGCTTATTTAACCTTTTTATTTTCCATCCTAGCCATGTGCCCGTAGAAGCTAAGTCGTGTTTTCCTCATAATTGTTTCAAAATCCTCTGCCTTTCGTTGTTTCTTTATTCGATCTCGGCCTGTAGCTTTCCTGTTTTTCCTGCTGTTCGGATTTTTAATACGATCCAGCAAATTATTTCCACACCTTCCCTACTATAAACGCGATATAGTTAAAATTTGGTACAGATTAGTTCAAATGTTTTCGTTAGTTAACAGAAACGAAAAATGGCTTGATTTTTTTTTTTTTAGGATGGATAATAATTTTCAAATACATAATTAAATAGGTTATTTTTTCATCTTCCTTTTTTACAATCTTTTCTATGTATATTTAAATCCCATTCTGAAGAATAAAGGAGTATAAGGTTATATCGTGCAGCTGAATTCAGTCTCGTGCTGAAATAGAAGTCTTTTATCTCGGGATTCGGTCAATAGAACATGAAATAGAAATCCTGAAAGGTTTTATTTATTTATTTTTTTTGTTTAAATTTCTATTTCAAATAGCCAATCAATAGTGAATTGAACGTGGCAAAAGTATACTTTTTGAGTTATTTAAAAACAACTGCCATGTTTGAAAGGAACATAGTCTATTACCTAAGCCAATGAAAATCGGTATTATAAGAACTGCTAATTAATTACAATTATAAAATTATAGATAATGAATGATAACGTATAATTTTAATAAGAGAGGGAGCAGACGGTGAACAAGCCAAAGGTCATTGCTCCAATGTTCAGGACAATTTATAATTCTGATCAAACGTCAACGTCTGCCTCTAGCTTATCAAAGTTATAATATTCCATATGGAAATTATGTATTCGTTATACATAATACAAATATAACATTTACTGTATGACACAAATAATAAGTCACTCTCTACATATACAAATGATGGCGCTTGTTCCAGATACAGGCACCAGTGGGGTTACGAATATAATTATAATGGGATAGTTTTAATCACTAATTCCTATTGAATAACAAATCTGAATATGATTTAATATAATTAGAATAGCATATATAATATAATTCGATATTTTTGTTTTAAAAACTATTGATATTGACTACTGTATACAATATATACAAGTGAATTTGAGGAAAATGATTACAATGACATTTTAAGAAAAGGTTTACATTAATAGGTCTCTTGGTAACCTATTAAGAGGCTTTGGCTGGTTATCAGGAATAGAATGAAAAACAAGTTGGGAGACTAGTGAATTCGAGTGAGTATGGATCTTGTTATGAAAGGATAGGTGTCTGGTTTGGGCTAAATCAGCAACATATGGTACATTAAGTTCATTATGTATAAGTTTATTAGTGACAAAGTAAAGAGCGTGGACGATTTTTCGTAGGATTTTGGATCGTAAGGATTGGATACGGGAAGGATAAGATGGTTTAGTTGAGCCCCTAAGCTGAACTCTATACGTACAAATAGGTCTGCTAACTGTCATGTAAATGAGGCTTTTGAAGTAAATCCAAGTAAATTTGTGGAAAATTATGACATGCCAAGAACTACTCAATAGGAGCAAGTCAATAGTTCTACTTTAGAAGGTCTCTTGGTCATCGCCTTTTCAGACGCCTCGGAGGATTATCGTGAATTGAGTGGAAGGTAAGTATGTATTTTGTTTGCGCCAAATCAGCAAAGTATAGATCATTAGAGCAGCACATTTTAGATCATTATGAATAAGTTTGTTTGTGGCATAATAAGAAGCGTTGAGGATTTTACTTTTGGATTTTTGGTTGGATTTTATAGGAGAAGAATCGGAAGATTTAGTGGAGTCCCAAAGCTTGATTCCGTCCAACGGGTCTAATGACTGTCATTTTAATGAGTCTTTTTTAATTTATTGGAAGCTTTGAACTTTGTCTAGTAAATGATGAAGTAGTCTATAACTATTCGGTTGGTTTCTATTGCTTTATGCGATTTATTTGCCGTGCCATCTCTCTGGTGGTAACCCAGTCCGTAACACGTTGCTTTTGTTTTTAAAGTGCAATCCACAAACCTTTTAAGTTGCCTACCACGACTAATGTACACTCCACCGCTTTTCATGTTGACAAATTTGTTGTTAAAAAAGAGTACTTTTTTGTCTAGCCACACCTTGTTCTGGGACTCAAAGTTCGCCCTTTTTCTACAGCTCATTTTCCATTTTATTTTTTTATTTCAGGTAGAAAAAATAAACGTTGGTTATGAATTTTTCTGATTCCGATCCATCGAATTCGAACTCATTAGTTAAATATTCAAAAATGGTTGATTTCTTACTTTCAGTTGGCACCGAAGTCTTTTTTTTCAAATAGTGCTTGTTTGTAGACTGAAAAATATCGTTACAAATCTTGCGCACCTAGTGAAAATGACCCCAACACTTAATTATAATAGGGTAATAACATATAAAAATTCCTCTGGGGTCTATTGGGGTCTTTTCGAGAAATTCTTTTCTAAATTTGAAGTATTATTAAAATTTTACAATTAATTACTTACAGTAAACAAGAATCAAAAAATTAAATATGTGAAATATATATATTCTACACCATTAGAAACCCCAGCTATGATTGCGTTCAGTTGTGCTACACAAGGAAAAATTACTACTGAAATTAAGATGTCATCAGCCCTTAGGTTGATAAGAGGTGTGGCTTGTCTACGTCAGATATAATCCTTACCCAGAAAGACACGCTGTAAATTTGGACCCGTAAGTTATAGTTTACTGTCCAGGAACTAATCAGAGACTGTTCATAGCCATTTAAGTTGAAAAATAAATTTGTTGATCAGAGTACTGTGTGTAGTGATAAAAAGGAAATGATTCACTGAATGACTGGTTGTTGTCTTAAATTGAAGGTGTGCGGGAATTAGCTGAAAAGATCACTTATTAATGTAACATTTACTGAACTTTAATTATATATTGTTAATTATTGAATTCGACAAAATTCTTTAAATCCACTTTTGATCGACTTTTCTGTAGAAATACTGTGCAACGGTTCTTATCCTATGTTGTTCCTTGGAGAAGGTAATT
Source organism: Euschistus heros (assembly GCA_003667255.2). Taxonomy (NCBI): domain Eukaryota; kingdom Metazoa; phylum Arthropoda; class Insecta; order Hemiptera; family Pentatomidae; genus Euschistus; species Euschistus heros. The sequence continues at coordinate 2,716,740 of RCWM02000033.1, forward strand.
TTTGGGAGACCACTGGCCTATTCAAATCAACATATTATATTTAAGTCAACAAGACTGTACATGGATGCTGTGGAGCCGGCTTTAAGACAGTTGTAACGAACCCTTTGCCGTGACATATAGAGACGCCCCTAGGATCGAATGCCTAGCCGTGATCCGAGCTATAATGGACTGAATTGCCCCATCCTGCCTTCTCTCTCTTCCTCCATCAGCTTCTACACACGGCTATTTATACCTTCCTATCTTGCCACACCTGACCCAGCCAACTTCTTTCCTTAGGTCACAGGTGAGAAACAGCCCAAGAAGTTCATGAAGGAAGGAGGAAGTAGCAAAAGTGCAAACCTAAGGAAAGCTGTGGTATCCAAAAATTTTCATTGTAGGAGATTTGAATCAGTTCTAATTTTACACCGAATGAGACAATATGTAAATAATAGAATACAGAATAAAAGAAATTACAAATTTTTATAATATTTTTTTAGGGATGGAGTGTACCGATAACAATCCTATGCTCCTATCCTATGTGAATAAAATGGTTTAGGAACCTTGTTATATAGAAATTTTTTGCAGCGCTACTTGTGAGTAGTTTCTATACAATTTATTGACAGTCGCATGTTATTGTAATAATTTTACAACACATTTATAAGATGTATACACAGTGAAATCTCGATATAACGAACCTCAAGGGGAACAAGAAAACTTTGAATTATCGAGGATTTCGATACATCGTGGTTCGATTTATTGAGATGATTTCTGACTGACTTCGATATATAGGGGTTAGAGGTTTATAATACAATGCTGAATGTAACTATAGAAAATATGTACATATTTTATTAAAATAAGAATAATAAACGAATAATTATTAAATTCGTGAAAAATTTAAGCGGACCTTCGTAAAAAATTTGAAATAGTAGTTTGTTTACCTGAAAACGAAACTTTGTCTAAGTCGATATCTTGGAACCCGGCCCCTTTTAACCTCTTACATAATGAAAAAACTTGAATTTGATACTTCAGCCTATTTTTCAAAATTGTGGATAAGGTATTCGCTGGTATTTTAAACTTTTTTGCAATAACGTACTGTCTGTCAACCCCGGCATCCACGGATTGAATCATTTTTTTTTTTTTTTTTTATACGAAATGTTTTTACGCTTTACCATTTTCAAGAGTAAAAAAAATATTGTGGAACAATAGAAAACTAAAAGCATCGCATAATTGTTTTATCAGAAACAGAAACAAACCGGAAACAAATGTCAGGATGGGAGTTACAGTTAATCCTTTGTAGAATCTTTGATCAGTCTAAACTCTACTTATTTAACAAATCGACTTCGATATGCAGAGGTTTTCCGATAAAAAAAACTTTTTTTGTAGAGGTGTGGTGTAAGCTAAGGAATCTTCAAAATTTCGATATATCGAGGTCTTCTTAACCAATCCTTCGATATGTAGAGGTAAAAAAAACATAGGAATGATAGGCAGATTCAAGGGAAACAGAAAAACCTTGATTTATCAAGGAATTCGCCATATTATATAGAAAGAAGAAAATGAACTTTATTCTGGGACAACTTGTTCCCTAAGAATAACAAATGAGTACAATACATAGGACAATCGTCTGGCTATCATTATTCCAAGAAAGATGTTGATCAAATGCTCAGATTTTTTATGGAATTTTGGAAATGAATTTGTCGGTTTTTAAAGTAAATTTAAGGTACAAATTTAGTAGTTTATATATATATATATATATATATATATATATATATATATATATATATATATATATATATATATATATATATATATTACTAGTTGTAAATTCGAATAATTAAAATTAATATTAAAATCTGTATTTTATTTTATACGTATTTAAAATATTTTTACTTTTTTTTTCAGGTAAATAATGAATCCTAGACCGAATTATGGGTACTCTGTTAACACATCTAAAGGTATTTTAAGATAATATTATGCTCTTTATTTTCTATTATATTATCTTTTCTATTATATGTAATATGTACTTATTAAATCAAAAGAATTTTCTTGTAATATGTACATATTACATGAATGTTATTTTGGCATGTGTTATATTTATTCAGTCCAGAAAGTTAACTTAGTGACAAATATAAATTTAATAACGATGTCATGATTTTGTAAACAATTTCATCAATCAATCAGTAACAGATATTTTCATTAGGTGCCTTCTATGTCAATTTAAAATATACGTGTTAGATAAAAATATGTATTAAGTTTTGTCTATCCACAACTTTATTTTTATTTTTTCATAACACAAGCAATTTCCATTTGGTAGTAACACATTAAATTTAATAGATACCGGGTTCATAATGAGCTTGCGCCTAAGAATGGCACTTATGCCGAAAGCGCTTGGGTTGGGGAAAATATAATTTTGTGCTGACAAAACATTTTATATTTTTTTTTAATACGGTTTTATTAACTTCACCTTTATGTAACGGAATCTTTCATTGTAATTTTCACCAATTTCCAGCAATCTGGTTAACTTAAAAATTTGCACACGTTTTACAGACCAATGACAATACAATCATTGCACAACTTTGTTCAAATGTTCTCACTTATTGTTAGTCTAGTTGAATTGACCTCGAAATGGGGGTCTGCCTAGCAAAAGGTGAAGTAAGAGGTTTCACGTTTTTATATGGTCTTGATGGGTCCTGAGAATAAAATATCAAAATCAAACTAAATTTGATAAGGGAGAAATGTTTCGGGGGCAATAAAACACAAAAATTTTAGAAAAAAAACATATAGAAAAATGCTTTCAATCGACAAATTTTTCTTTGAAACATTAAAGTTAATAAAATTGTGCGTCTAAAGACATCCCTTAAGCTGAATTTGATTAAGACGTTCAGCCACTATCGATTGTCTATCATCAAACAATTTTGCTACTTTAAAAAGCTAGATTTGGTCATGTTTAAGAGTCTGTACAACTTACAACCCATGAAGGGTCTCGGGTTCAGCACTTAGGTAGGTTGTACTGTTTCTAAGCCAACGGTTGTGAAAGGAGGTGATTTGGCCAGAGTTCACGCTCAATCGCCAGGTTTGTTCCCCAATTAAGGGTACCCACTTTTTGGGAGGCTGGGTGTGCCCCAGGAGGGTCTCCCGACCTCGAATTCGATCCACGGCCGAAATAACAGAAATTAATTTTCTGCCTTCAGTCGGACTCGAACTCGGGCCCGGGAGCATGGTAGTCAAGTGCCTTACCCACTGAGCTACCGCGCCTCCTCTAAGAGTCTATTACGCAGAAATGACTAATTCAATAATAATAATAAAATGTAATATACTTAAAGTTGCAGATCATTACATTTGGTGCAAAATAGAATTTTAAAGGTAAAAATCTCGACTCTAAGATATGTCGAAAAAAAAAAATTTTTTTGGTTTATTTTGGATAAACTGTGTTAAAACTGCAAGCAAATCACGAATAGTTCAGAGAAATAAGCTTTGAATCTTGAACTCAAAAAATTAAAAGATCTGACAGGAGGAAATTGTTCACCACACATAGCTTTTTGTTTAGGTTTGCTATAGAAGCGTGTTTACCTAGTTTTTTTATATACCAGTTATCACAAATCCAGAAGCATCTTAACGTATGTTAATTAAGCCGGATCTTGTGTTCTGTGACTGGAATTGAATTGAAGTATATTATAAATGTAAGAAAAACAATTAGTGTTTATAATATGTTTAAGGGAAAACTGTTTCTTAAGAAACCTGAGAAAATATTGTCTTCGGATGGAAAGAAAAAATTAATGTAACTATTTATGTGTGGAAAACATAAAATCTAGGTACCAAATCATTTAATAACTCCTTCAAGTGGGTTCTCGAATTAAAATAATACATGATTAGACGTTTATCACAACAGCCCATTTAAAACAATGTTTTTAATTTTTCTTAAAATAAATCTTTACAAATGTTCCAATAAAAATTTATAAAATTTCTAGAAACGTTTTTAAAAATAGCAACATGAATTAGCGTGTTCTGAATTAAATATATTTTTAAATCAGGATCCCCCCCCCCTTTCTTCGTTATAGCAATCATGATAATGGAAAATATTTTCAATCACATTGAAGAGCCATTATCTCTCTAATGGTTCTTATTTCCCATTTAATGGACAGGTGTTATAACTGATCCATCCTATTGTATCAAAAGTTTTTTTTTTTTTTTTTTTTTTTTTTTCCAATAATGGATATTAATTGATGATGGATGTCATAACACTCAGGTTCAATTTTGATTATGTTACTATATTGAATTATTTTCATTAATAAAATGGACTTTGCGTTGTCTTGGGAAACATATTTTATTTATTTATCGATCTCCAGTCAGAATATTATTGTTTGAAAGTGGATAAGAGAATTCCCATAAAGTAACTAGTAGGTATTCGTGAGTATCTTACAATTCCTTCCAGCTATGTTTTTTAAAATCGGTTAACCTTTCGTTGGGCAATAATAGATCCATTGTGATTTTTGTTAATATTTGATGTTTATCACTCAGTTGGGTGCTAACATAACAAGAATCTGTAGGAGAAAAACCATTTTTGTAGATACCATAATACAATTTTTTGCTCAGCTAAATCAGCTGCCACTGTCGATCAATGTTACCAACTCATTTCTCAGATAAATTCCCTAGATAGTGAAAAAGAAAAGAAATGAAAATTTTATCTTGGAGAGGAGAAAAATTCACTGACTCTAGGTGTCATATACGGTACCGTGTCAAGCTAAGTGTTACAAAAACGAAGGAAGTTATCGGAAGTGCTTTAAAATAAAAAGTTATCCTGTTTTTTTTTTTTTTTTTTTTTAAATTTTTTTTTTTTTTTGTTTTTTTTTTTATAACTTCGTCGTAAACCTACGACTTCCTGCCCTACAGTATCTTTTAATAACATTCCACTGATCCCTGTTGAACAGATCCGCTATCTAGGACCCCAACTGGGCAAACGTTTAACTTGGATTCATAATACAAAACTAAAACAACAGGAAACTTCTCGTCGTTTTCAACAGATATTCAAACCTAATGATTACAGTTGTTAGACCTATTTAGACATACGGAGTTGAGCTTTGGGGCTCCCCCAAACCATCTCTTATCCAAACCGCGCTATGCAAATTCCTTCGAAAAATCCTTAAATTATCCATAAAGACATAAATTTTCCACACTTTACTGTTTTAGCCCAAACTAGATCCCTATCCTTTCATAGTAAACTCCATACCCACTCGAATCCACTAATCTCTTAACCTGCTTCACATTCAATTCCCGATAATCCTGCGATGTATTTGAAAAGAACATGACCGAGATACCTTCTAATATTGAACAATTATTGAAGTAATACTTGTGAGTAGTTCTTAACATGTTATTGACAATTCATTGTAATAATTTCATCAAATTTACTTATTTTATATATATGTATACAGTTGTCAATATCAATAAATGTTAAAAAAAAAAATATGTTATAAAATTTTTATCTTGGTTTTTCTTAAATAATAAGCTCTCAAATCAAAATTAATTCTCTTTTACTAGAAAAGAAAAAAAATAATAACTCTAGAATACGATTTTGTTACCAATATTTCGTTAACTTTATTTTTTTCAACTATTTATTTATATTTACAATATATACAAGGAGATTTGAGGAAAATGATTACAATGACATGCCAATAACTTGTAAAGAACTTCTCAGTAGTAGCACTTATATAAAAGTTCAATATTAGGTCTTTTGGCCATCCCTCGAAGGATTTTCTAGAATTAAGTGTAAGGCAAGTTGAGAGACTAGTTGATTCGAGTAGATATGGAGTTTACGACGCAAGGATTAATCAGCAACATATTGCACATAACATTTTTATGAATAAGTTTTTTTGTGGTATAATAAGCAGCATTGGAGATTTTACGAAGGTTTTTGGATTGGAAGGTTTGGTGGAGCTCCTAAGCTCAACTCCGTATGTCCAAACGGTTCTAATAACTTCCATGTAAATGCGTCATTCGTAATTTATTACAACCTTTGAACTTTGTTTAGTAAATCTTGAAGTAGTCTTTACTGACGATGAGTTTCTTGTCGTTTTAGTCTTGTATTGATAGTTGTAAAAATACACGAAATTACTATATTTTCATTACATTTAAATAAAGAGTTTGATGGATGGTGAGTTTATAAAACAAAACCTAATTTCAAGTCATTTATGTTTGAACATTTTTTTTCGCATTTTTCTTTAGCAGGGAAATGTTACTTAATCGTATTCATATATCTTTTTCTATTTGTTTTGAGATATTCAGATGTTGCTACCTAACATTTCTGCACATTAAACCCTCATTCAATGAATTTTTATTTATATATTTTTTTAAAATGTGACATAATCCCTTTATCCAAAAAACACTAAATGTTCATTTGTTTTCATCTGAGCAAAAAATAAATAAATAAACTTTGAAAACTATTTAATGAAAATAATTATTATGTTGACTCCCTCCTTTAATATAGAAAAAATATATACGTGTAAATGTTCTGCTATGAATTATTTTAGCGTGTTAATATTTAATAAATAATCGGTTATTTATTAATGAAACTGTTATTTCAAACGGAGTGTTTGATTTAAAAACTTTTTAAATGACATTTTCAAATGTATGAATTATGCATGCTGTATATTATTTGATATCATTAAATTTATTTAGTATATTATATTATTTATTTATATGACTTGTCTTATAAGACCTCTGACTTCATCTAATTAATCTTTTGTAGTATATCAACTAATAACTTTGTACTATAATTTTTTTTTCTACGAATCTTTATATTTACTTAATCGTTTTAAATAGTCTCGTTGATCGATAGCAAGCTTTAGTTCTACCAAGTAGGCATTTAGGTTATCTGTGATTAGTAAGTTGCTGCATGCGATCGATGTTCTGTATCCAAGCCTGCTTTTAAGTCCAGGCTTATCAAGTACTTCCATAAATCAAATGGACTTTGTCGAAATTATCAGTTTATCTGTTCATCAGCATATATTTTATTAGGTCCGTGTGATTTATGTGTTCCCATATATGATTTCCTTTTCTGGAATATTTCAAAGCTATTTTAGAACAAATTTTATATATATATTGTACTTTGAAAGCACTTAGAAGTAATTATTTTTATATTTTTTTAGGAAAATATTTGAAATGCTAAATGTCAGTGGACACCATTCAAGGCAAAACTTATTTCAATCCTCAGTTAAATTTTCGAAAATTCGCGAAAGAATGAGACGAAGCAAAATCATTCTATATTGGTATGAAGTAATTGCAATAATGAAAAATTTATTTTTACTTTAAATAATGATGTGAACGAATGGTACTATTTGCTTTAGATATATAAGAGTCACTGAACTTAAAACTAATAGGATATAGAGAATAGCAGAAAGTTATTCTTTAATAACCGGTTATTCTAGAATAAATCTGTTATTTTAAATGAACTAAATATTTGGAACTATCGTTAGGTTGAACCTGTCCTTTCAAGGTTGTAACTAATCACATAGCACGCAAAGCGTTCAGTTGACATCTTTAATTACAGCTCCGAATTTGTCTACATTTATTATTTTGTTGGATATTTAGTAGAAGTTCACGAAATAGTTCAACTTATTTCAGACATGTTACGAACTGCAGTTTTGTGCAACTAACTTTTAAGTTTTTTTTTTTTTTTTTTTTTTTTTTTTTTTTTTTTTTTTTTTTTTTTTTTTTTTTTTTTTTTTTTTTTTTTTTTTTTTTTAATCTGGACAAGAATGTGAAGCAAGTTTAGATACTCGTGAATTTGAATGATTTTGTGTTTACTATTAAAGGATAGGTATCTGTTTTGTGCCAACTGCTGCATCATATGTACGAAACTACACTACGCGCCCTACAGACGTTCCAGAACACCGTCCTTCGGCGAATCGTTCGCGGCACCAGCCTTCAGAGGGCCAAAAACACCCGGATCCTCGAGGAGCTGAGGATGCCCACGATCCCGGCCTTTATCAGTAGTCAAATTCTTTGACGGGCTGAGCTACTGTGCCAACCCTCTCTTCAGGGACATAGCCCCGCCTCCCAGGCCTGGGAGGTGGCAAGGCACGATCCCCTTAGCGTACGTACTCGCCGAGGGAAGGGGTTCAGACCATACGGACTGACCCGATATGACACACCATCGCCGGCAAAGTGTATCCTCCGCACTCGACATGTAGACGGATTGCCTCCAGCAGACTGAGACCCTCCAGAGATGGCAGAGCTATAAATAAATCTTAAAATGCCGAAAGGCAATAAAAGATCCATTACCATAATTTTTCTATCTTTGTATGTATTTATAATAAAGTCGGAGGTTAGAAAAAAAAAAAAAAAAAAGTTTTGTGCCAAATCACCAGTGTATCACACATTAAGATATATATGGATGAGTTTGTTTGTGACATAAATAGGAGCATTGAGGATTTTTCGTAGGATTTTGGATTGTAAGGATTGGACGGTTTAATGGATCCCTTTAGCTCAACTCCATATGTCCAAATAGGTCAAATGATTGTAATGTATATGTAAAGAAGTCGAAAAAGACGTGCAGTTTTTGTTGTTTTAGTCCGTCATGCAAATGTAATTTAATGCTCTGTACGTTTTCAACTACTCCAACATTTACTAGACAAGCGTTTAAAGCTCCCAATAAATTACAAAACACTTATTTACATGGCAGTAATTAGATCCATTTGTACGTACGGAGATGAGCTTTAGGGCCCCACTAAACCTTCTGTTTCTTCTCGTATCCAATGCTAATTCAAAATCCTTAGTAAAATATTCAATGATCCTTATGTCACAAACAAACGTATCCATAAAGATCATAATAATTCCAAATGTTGCTGATTTGATCCAAACCAAGATACCTGTCCTTTCATACTTAACTCCATACCCACTCGAATTTACTAATCTCCCAATTTGCTTAACACTCTATTCTCGAGAATTCTCCGAGGCGTCTAAAAAAAACAGCGAAGAGAATCTTATTGACATGTCGCTGTAATCATTTTCCTCGAATTTACTTGTTGTATATAATGTATACTGTTGTAAATATCAATAAATAGTTTTAAAATAAATAATTTATGTATTTACTGTCTATCTATTGTTGCTATTTATTTAGTTATAATCACATTCATAAATAAATAGTAAATGTGACTTATATTTTATAAATTTTAACAGTATTATTCGAAAATGAATATATCCATTTAGTTTTAGATTCTTGTCTTTACATTAAATTCTTTTGCTTAGAATTAGAATGAGTGGCTTTTGGACGTGCTGGATGTACATTCTCTCTTGCTGCTCTGTTATTGTATATGCCTCACTACCCTAAATAAAAACAGGACAAAGTACCAACTTTTTACCCTTATCTTTAGTTTTATATGTGTCTATCGAGTAAGAAAAATTTTCATTAGTGACCAGTAGCATTTTTTTCCATTTTGTTATCTTCGGTTACAATTATACTGATATACTTAATTTTTTTGACGCTCTCTAAGTTTAACCCTTTGCCTATCAATTTATAGGTAAATAGGGGATAATGGTTTTTTCAAAAAAAAAAAAAAAAAAAAAAAAAAAAAAAAAAAAAAAAAAAAAAAAAATATATATATATATATATATATATATATATATATATATTGAGATCATAACCTGAAGATTGTTTTTTCTTTATTCGAAGGCTTTATTGAAAATGAGGAAGAGACTCTCTGATGTAAATGTTATTGACATGTCGTTGTAATCATTCTCCTAAAATTTACTTATTTTATATAATGTATACAGTTTTGAATACCAATAAATAGTTATTTAAAAAAAATAGCATTCATAATACATTAGAAATGCTGAAAGCTTTTTGGATACGTTTCAGTGCGAATTTCGATTGATTTGTTTACTTTAATACAAGCCTGCTAATGTTTCATATAAATTATATTAACATATTATAATGAATAGTATTCTATGGTGGTTATTAACAATTTTGCTATGTTAGTGACAAAAGTTAGGAAGAAACGAGAACGTTTGAGAAAGAAACGCGGTCTTTTGGTGTGGGCGGTTGTTAATGTCAATTTAAGAGGCCATCTCTCTCCAGTTGTTACTCAGCCCTGGGCTCTTTTAATGTCCCAAGTCCTCGCCGCTTCTCTTAATTATCGCCTCTATACTGGCTCCAGGAACCTTCCTTCATAGCAACAGACCTATTTAGCCAATAGTTATTGTTGTAGTAGTCACTGGAAGAAAACTATTAGAAAAATATTGAAATCTGTTCTAAGATTTTTTAAAATAAATATATTATCAATTACTGTAATTTAGTGTTATTGAGTCTATTTTCGCTTGCTCATAATATAGTTCCTACTTTTAATTATATAAAAATAAGACAACAAATGTTGTGTGCTCAGTAGATAATAAATATAATTATCATTTGTTTATTTTTATTAAAATAAATGTTACATGTTGCACAAGGCACTCTAACTCTTCAACTAATTCACAACAAGATACAAGTTTGGTGCAAAAATGTAAAATAAAACTCAAGTATGAATTGATATTCGTATTACATTTACGCTACGATGCACATTAGGGTCTTTAACAGGGCGATCGCGCTCAAAACTCCCAATGCCGGTTTTTTCGTTTTATAAATTTATTTTAGATAATAATTTGATTTTAAAAAATGTACTTACATTACTGTATATATTTAATTAAAAACTTTCTTTGATAGAATTATCGTAATGATAAACAAAATTTGTAGAACTACATATTAAACAACCGTTCAATTAATAAAATACATAAAAGTATTAAAAATTATATAATTAATATAACATGTACTTATAGTATAGCAATATTAAAATATTGTAGGTACACATATTTCGTACAAAATCTATTATATACATAAAACAGTAAACATTTTACATATTTTAAGTATCAATCATATTTTTAAGATTATAATTAAAGTATAACAACTACCTAATGATTTTTAGATAATTTCTTCAAATTTGTTATTTAATATTCACTTCAATTTTGAAGAATCATTTCAAATTTAAATATTGAATCAAATTTAGTTTAACTGACCTCCCCCCCCCCCAAAAAAAAAAGTAATATGAAGCTAGATGTAATGATGTCTAAGCTGAATGGTCCAGTCGATTTTTAACATGTCACAAATTTCGGGCTCTAATGATTCGTTTTTTATGTTGTCATTTTACTGATGTTAGTTATCAATAGATCGAAGATATTAACAGCCAATTAAAAACGTCCGTAATATAATGAATTCTAGAAGTCTTCCTACTAAATTGTTCCCTATAAGCCTTAAATAAAATCTTTGTTGCGGACCTTTCACTTAATTCAAAATTATCAATACCTTAATTTTACGCAAAGAAATTTCACTGCCTTTTTCCTTCACTTTTATTTTTATAAAAACACAGGGTCAAATTCTATTATGAATTAAATGGTACTTACTACATAAATCGAGAGGATTATTATTTTAAATGATAATTTTTTTTTCCATTTGTTGGCCATTTGGCCCCACAGTGTTCACTTTAGCCGATTTGGGTGACCGAAAGTCGAAACTCTGATCAAAGAAATTTTAATTTTAAGGTAGCAAAAAGTTATCTTAAATATCTCATTGTCAAAAATAAGGCAATAATTCAATTAGATATAGGGCAATTGTGGAAATGGCATGGAAAATTTTACCTCCTCACCTCATCAATCTTATTCCGATAGGTAAAATTAGGTTTTTTTATTATATTCCTTATGGAACCCTTTTATGTTTTTACAAACAATTATAATATTATTATAAAACGATGCTTATTATTAAAATAAGCTCATCAATATGTTATTAGTTTGACAAAATTTATTTTAGAGAAGACATGGGTAGCTTTGAATGTTGCTAACAAGTAGGTCAGGGCGCCATTTTCTTATCCAGCTCTCCGGAGGATTATAAGGGATCTTCGGGCGAGTAAAGCGGATTCGCATGGGCGTGGAGTTTATTGTGAAAGGGTTCGGATTAAGTCTCAGGGATATTCAGATCGTGAATTATTTTAGTTTAATAAAAAGATTAAAATTAATCTAGAATCGATTGAATGAATTAGATGTGTTAGTAAGTTAGTTTTATGTTATCGACGTAAGTATGGTTCTAAAATGAAAGGTTATTCAATACATTAAAGGTAAAATATACGGAAAATAGAAAAATCCATGGCCTACGAAATTAGGGGTATTAGTCAAATACAATAACAATATACTTATTGGTAATTATTTTGATTATTTACTAAACTCATTGTACTGTATAAGCTCGTATTATATTATTAAATAATTAAACATTTTCTATACAAATCAAGATTATTTTTTTTTGTGGATTTTTGAAAATTGGTGAAAAATATATGTGGTTTTCTTCAACCGAAATTTACTTTTTCTTTTAATTTATATATTCTATAAAGCTAAGTGCTGATGTTTTGTAAATTTTTGTATGAAACTAGTGTGCAAAAAAAAAAAAATCCATTAAATGTGGCAATCAATTAATCAATCGTAATTGAAAAAAGTTATAATCTACTGCTTTTCCCAATTTACATTTAAGGATTAAATTTTATGATTATTCGAAAAAATAAAGTTGAGAGAAAAAAGCGGTTTCAAACGAGACTTTTTTCATTCAAACCAATATAGCTCTATATTATATACCAATATAGTAGGTTCTAGCGACAAATGCTATATATCAAAATATATTCTCCTATTAGTTACAGATCGGGAAACTGTCGGCAAATTTTCAATCAGAGCAATACCAAGGGAGCTAGAGCAAGTCAAAAGCCACAACACTTGAAAAATGTTGGAAAAACCTGTCCTTTTTTCATCCAAACCGATACTGCTCCTAAACAGTAGGTCCTAACGACAAATTTTATATAACAAAAAATAGTTTCCATCAAATTTCTGACAAGGGGACGATAGCCAAATTTTCGATCCGAGAAACATCAACAGTGCAGAAGCCTATAAAGCTATTAAATTTTTGAGGGTGACAAAAGTTAAGCAAAAAAACAATATAACCCCAGCCAAAATATCCATCTCAAAAAAAAGTTTCAGGATAGTTTTGCTTTTGCTGAAAGTTCTTGGGTAATCTAAAAATAAAATTGGTGATGGACAAAACTTACAATTAGTATATATTTTTCACAATTTTTTCTTAATCGTAACTATTATATTTACAATCATAAATTTTCAGACTGATCTACTAAATATCTATTAAACAAATATAATAGATATGTTAAATAAATATGTTATGTGTTATATGCCTGAGAGTTATATAATTACTGTTCGTACCCCAGCTTGAGTAAATAAAATTATTCATAAACAAACAGGGTCACGTGTAGGGGTGTTGCCCACACCTTCCTCCCCTCTGCCAGGACCGTCCTCCAGTACTTGTGTCGATTCTAAATTAACTTTTGAATGGGTGCCATTTTTTTAATTTGTAATTCTTCTTTTCTAATCATCATTTAGGATTATTCAGAATTAATATATACCCTAATCAATATCACAAAAGTAATATTAAGCCTACATCTATACTGCTATATAAAAGGACAAGCCATTTTTCGTTGATCACTAGCTATGAAAACTACTGAGCTAATCTGCACCTAATTTTAACCTAATCATCTTCATATTTCTTGGAAGTTTAAACAATATTAAAATGTATAGAGTTTCTATTAAAATTGTTATTAAAAAAAAAAATAATTATTTGGTGCGCAGTGAAGTTTGATAATCGACATATTATGGTAATGTAACATATTATGGCCATAAATATATAGCTGATATGTATATATTATTTTAAAATAAATAACATATTATTAAGGTGATTTCCGAAAAAAAAAAATTGTTTTCTATATCTTCCTTTGATATATTATTATTCGATCCGAAAAATTAATTATAATGTAATTTGTTGTTCATGATCGCATAATTGTTTGTGAAATTACCTGTAAGATATTGCCACCCTATTACAGATAAATCCCTCCCCAAGAATATTTCCCTCTTCTGGGAATACCAACAGCAAAAAACTCCCTACGTGCATCAGCCCCTCTGGAATGTGTCACGCAGGGTTTTTTTTCTTGTTTCCATAAGTTATATAGATCTGGTATCAGCCCCTCTGGAATGTGTCACGCAGGGTTTTTTTTCTTGTTTCCATAAGTTATGTAGATCTGGTAAACATCGATCTGTTTGTATAATAACAAACCCAGAACTGCCACAAAAAATCATGGAAAACTTGTATACCTTAAATATTTACTTTACCAATATTAATGTTTTAGATTTCGTAATAAAACATTTTTGACATGAAATGGTTTTATAAATCCTTCAACAAGAAAATATTTTTTGAAAACCTATTTATTGTAATGTACGCCAAAAGAACAAAATATTTTTATTAAATAAGCTGAAATAAAAATCTAATCTAATTACTTCAATTGATTATTATATTAAATTATTCAAGTAGGTAACAATTATTCGAAACGAACAAAATTAATAGAAAGTAGGAGTTTCAAACGTGACTTTTTTCATTCAAACCAATATAGCTCCTCAACGGTAGGTCCTAGCGACAAATTACATAAAACAAAAAATATTCTCCATTAAATATCTAATAAGGATACTTTCGACAAATTTTCGATCTTACCTTCACCAACAGAGCTAGAGTGTGGCAAAATGTTACATTTTTGAATGTGAAAAAAAACCTTACACCAAAAACGTGTAGACCCCAGCCAAAAGACATATACCTAAAAGCAAAAAAAAAAAAAAAAGAAAATAATAATAAATAAATTAAATAAGAATGTTTTTAAATTAAAATAGTCATTAAGTCGTTAAGGAGAAAAATATTACATTTTAAGATAAATTTTTTTCACCTTTAAAAATATTATTAATTTTTATTTTAAACTTTTAATCAAATTTTAAATCTATGTTTGATTAAATAATAATAATAATAAAAAAAAAAAAAAAAAAAAAACTTCTGTGTCATCCCTAAGGAAACCTCCTTTTCATATAAATAAATGTACATAATAGCCTTTTGGTTAACAGGAATAATTTATGGATTACTCGATTACTTAAATTAAACTTTTAATGAATTTCTTTTTGCAGCCTGTTGGAGTTCTTAGCGATTTATTCTATGTTTGATTTAATCTTCTGTGTCATCCCTAAGGAAATGAAACGTTAGAATTTCTGGGATGAAAGTTCTTAGCGATTTATTTGAAACGTTATTATCGGAATTAGCATTCCGAACTCAACAACCACTAGCCATTACTCCTTTAGAAATTGCTATAATCAAAATGTTTACAATCATCTTCAAAAACCAATTTTTATTTTATTTTTTCTAGTACTTATGAAAAAAATTTAACTTCAACTTTTGATCAACAAAATAATGCGTTAGAACAGAGGCCTGATAGCGCCGATGCAGTAGGTCGAGGATTCCACCTGGATTGGTTGTTATTTATTTCGTGAATGTCCCATAAAATGAAACTCAACTGCCCTATTCCAGCTAGAATAGGTTGGTAACTTATTGATAACGCGCCGTTCCTGTACAAGTTGGAATACGTAAGTTAATTGCCAAGACACAAAGAAAATTCTATTATATACTATACTTTTTATGTCTAAGGTTGTTCGACGTTGATGTTAATTTACCCCACATATTAGATTAACTAGCCACGACGAACTCAAAAGTACACATTACCATCTAACACTATTCCTTACTGAACATGGAAAAATTAAATATTATTTTAAACGATCCACTTCACTCAAAATGATATTTGATTCTGCGACGGACAAACAACAGAAACGTTTAACCACATAATCTACAATTTACTTCTCCCTCCTCCGATTTGAAAAGGACAGACACAGTCTAATCAGGACTTCAAGAAAATAAAATATACAGAAATTACTTAGCGAATTAAAAAAAAAAAAAAATGTGGCAAACTTTGATTTCTAGCTGCTAGAACTAAAGAAACAGAAAAAAAGATAGACAAGGACAAGAATTTTAAGAAGAAGCCTCTAGTTAATTTTGTGTTTCACGAACGATTGTTTTTTTAAAATTATTCAGTTGTTTTTTCTTTCGTTGGACATACTTCATACCGTATTTATCTTTCATTCTTTTTTATTTTAATTTTGAATCTGTTACTTCATATGTAACTATTACTCCATGAACAAAATAATATTAAGCTTAAATTCGCAAGCATTTCAAGTATTATGCAAAATGCTTTTAGTGTGATGTATTATTATCAAAGACACGCCTCTTCCATCGGGGTTCATTGATGGGGGAAAAAAAAAGTCAATTCAATTAGGACTGACAAATTATATGCCACTCCTATTAAAATTATTTTTATTTGAAAAGTATAGCTGTGAACAGTTGGAACCATTCTTTCAACTAGTGTGGATACAGCTTGAGCTATTGTGCAGACTGGTGTTCATTCTGGACTGCAAACTTTTGAGAGACATGTGAAATAATTATCGTTTCATTTTCTTATGTTTATTTAAAAATTATTTCACAGTAATATCTGGAAAGCGGAGATCTTAAGCTACTTTTTGAAGCACAACTTTAGTGACGCAGGCTTTTAGATTACATGTGATTGTAGCCATTTTCTTAGGTGAAGTTGGTTTAAATATGGGCACCCTTTCTTTGTGTAAATATGGATCCCCATTTCCCCGGAAACTTCGACATATTTTTTGTTAGATTCATATTTCTTGCATCTTTAGATCAACTGACAACTTACTCTTTTAACTTGTTATTCAGTGATCTTTTGAGATGGAAAATTGTCTGAAGACATTCGGGGAGAAGTCTGGGTAAAATGTTCCCGAACATGGTAAGTTAGATTGTGCCGGGGCTGAAATAATATTATGATTGCGATTTTTGTAAATATTTTTTTATTCCTTTAATAAATAAAGGCTCTACAGTTTCGAATTATTTTATCCTGTTTTAAACTATTTTTGGTGAATTATTTGAAGAGGGTCCATATTTACACTCCACTTTTTCTGGCGCTATTTTTACTGCTTTTTGTTAATCGTCGTTTTTGAAATGAAATAATCGATGTAATTCATTGTTTCGCATTCTCACATTTAAGAAA
This sequence comes from Euschistus heros, assembly GCA_003667255.2. Lineage (NCBI taxonomy): Eukaryota > Metazoa > Arthropoda > Insecta > Hemiptera > Pentatomidae > Euschistus > Euschistus heros. The sequence continues at coordinate 2,733,758 of RCWM02000033.1, forward strand.
GTTGTTATAATTTTTAATTAAAGGCAAAATAATAGAGTTTTTTAAGTTATAAGTAACTTATATCAAGTACTGAATTATATTCCATCCCATAAACTTGTTCACAGCCTCTGTATGATAAATCTATTCAAATGTAATAAAAATTTCACCAAAAACTTCATGTGCACTCGAACCATAAATTTATGAGCTTATTTACGTAGGGTATTTGTTATTTTAAAACGAGGTATATAAAAATATATTTGAAAACAGGAGGACTGTAATATAAAGCTGAGGACGAACTGCAAAGCAAACAAGTTCGCATATTTGTTTTTGAACCCGTACCCTTTGAAGCAATTGAACAAACGCAGTGTCCTATTCCAATGCAACTCCACACCAGCTTCTACAGCAATTATGCACTGGATATAATATTGTTCCAACAACACCGAAAAATCCTTTATTCTGTTAGCTTTCTTTGAAATACTAATTGTTGTGGAGGGGGCTTTTCTCTTTTGAAAAACAATCACCGCCCCAAATGAGTGCTGGTAATAAAAAAAAAGTGAGAAAAATTACATGAAACCAGAAACAAAATAAATTTTTAAAATTATACTTTATAACTAAAACTAATGAAGAATTAAATTTCATGGATGAAACAAAGAAGAGTTTTTGGTTATTAGAAGAATTACGTACTAAAAAGAAGAATACTGAAAATACGTATCCTAAATGGCGGCAGCGCCCCCAAAATCTGGCGTGAAGGCAGAGGTGAGAGAAGATACCCTCCTGACGGTGAGTGAAGATCACTTTGCGTAAATAGCGCTTCCAACTTTCTTCCTGCTGTCTCTGACGACGCTCATATGTTTTCTGTTGTTTTTTAAAACAGCTGTCATAGTTTAATACTCAATTTGAACCCGTGTATAGGCAATACATAACTTGAACCATTACTTATATGAACTAACTAAGGAGAAATATTTATAACTATTTACAATATTGTATTTTTATAAAGTATTACATAATTTCTTTCTCACTATGAGAGATGATGTAAAGAAAAAATTATATAAAAAATTAAATTATCGGGCTTTAACTCTTATCAATAAATGAAATGAAAAAAAAAAAAAGTTTAAAGTGAGCATATGGATAAAGATCAGGCAGTATAAATATTGATATAAGATGCATAAAAACAATTATGTATGCTTTAATACTTATGGTTTTAAAACACTTTTTGCTGGATTGTTTGGCACTTTGGAGACAAAGGCAAAAGTATTTAGGCGAGTTTCTACTGCCCAGACCTACTCCTACTTGAGTGGGAAGCAAGTTGGGAAACTAGGGGATTTGAGTGGTTAAGGAGCTTACTATGAAAGGATTGGTATCTGGTTTGGGCTAAATCAGCAACATATGGAACATTAAGATCTTTATGGATAAGTTTATTGATGACAAAGTAAGGAGCACTGAGGATTTATTGAAGGATTTTGGATTTTAAGAATTGGATGGTTTAGTGAAGCCCCAAAGCTCAACTCCGTACGTCCATATAGGTCTAATTACAGTCATGTAAATAAGTATTTTGTATTAATTTGTGAGCTTTGAACGTATATTTTTTTAATTTTATATTATGTGTGATATATGGATTTTATGTTTGTTTCAATTTATTCATTTTTTATTTTTTATTTTTTCATTTTAGCTATTCATTCTGAAGTCAGACCTGTGATTGTAATTATTTTTACAAAATACAGTAATTCATTCTTATGGTTTTAATTATATTTAAACACCATTAGCTGTGCCTTTTGCCTTTTTAAAATACTCGATACCTCTATTTTATAAAAAACCCTATATTAAAATGGACCTATATACGGTTAGCACCATTCTGCAATAGAGTTTACAATTGTAAAACTACTGAACCCATCCCTAACAAATTTTAACTTCATCATTTTCATAGTTCTAAGAAGGTTTAGCAATAGTAAAATTTACAAAAATAAAAATTTAAATGTATAATGTTGAGTAGCAGAAAAGGTTTCGTAAAACTGTCATCCTTTTATAATTAGAAATTAAAATCCAACCAGATAAAATCAATAAAATTATTTCAGCCGAATAAAAATCATTACCAAATCAAAATATAGATCTTTTGCTTTTTTATATTGTTCGTAAAAATATGATTCATGTGCCTTTAAGTATAAGCACTGTGCAGTCTATTTTTCGTAAGTTTCTTTATAGTCTCTATCCTTCTGGATTAACAACTCATACATTAAATTTAAAAATTGGATGTCCTATTTCACTTTTACTTAATCCTGATCATTGCAATTTTAATTAAGTTAAAAATTACTGCTGTGCGTAAAAATATGATTAAAGAAATAATGCTCAATTGCAAACTTTAATTCAAGATTTTTATCGATAAACAAATAAAACTTCAATTATTTGTTAATACTATCCTAGTGATTTACACATGAGAGTAGGCGGAGCCACGACGGGGAAATCTATTGTTAAATATGAGAGTACTTTTAATTTCTCGTATCTTAGCGATAGAACCTACAAAGTTAATCACAACTTTTCCTATTCTTCTCTCTTTGCCCAATCTGCCGGTGATCCTCTAGGTAGTATCCTAGGTCCTATCCTCTACACAGTGTATACAGCTGACATACCAACTCATCCTACCACTGTCCTCACCACTTACGCTGATGACACATGTGTGTTATTTAGTAAACATTGGTCCCTTCATTGCCTCTCAAACCCTCCAATCCCATATCCTAAACCTTCAAGAATGGTGTCAAAAATGGAGAATCAAAATAAATCCAAACAAATCCCACCAAATAACGTTTACCCTACGTCGTAAACCTACGAATTCCTATCCTACCTGTCCTTTAATGATATTCCACTAATCCCTGTTGAACAGATACGCTACCTAGGACTCCACTTGGACAAACGACTAACTTGGAATCCACATACAAGACTAAAACGACAAGAAACTGCCCGTCGTTTCAGACTACTTCAACATTTACTAGACAAACGTTCAAAACTGCCTATTAATTACAAAAGACTCATATACACGACTGTGATTAGACCTATTTGGACGTATTTAGTTGAGCTTTGGGGCGCCACTAAACCACCCAATTCATCTCGTATTCAATCCTTACAATCCAAAATCCTTCGTAAAATCCTCAATGCTCCTTACTTTGTCACCAATAAACTTATCCATAAAGATCTTGATGTTCCATATGTTGCTGATTTAGCCCACACCAGATACCTATCCTTTCATAGTAAGGTACATAATCACTCAGATCCGTTAGTTTCTCAACTTGCTCCTCCATGCCTAGAGACCTTCTAGTGTAGAAGTTTTAATAAAGTGCTACTGATGAGTAGTTCTTTTCAAGTTTTAACATGTTATTATAATCGTTGCCAATACATTTACTTGATATATATATTCTGTACAGTTGAAATTTCAATAAATGTATATAAAAAAATCAAAAAGAAAACAACTAAATTTCAAGGGGCGTTGTCAATTTGTTTCTAGATTCCTTTATATTGAAAGGTTTTGATTACTACAGCAAGCAGCATATATGTTACGAAAGGTTTATATGTTGACATGTTTATTTGAAGCCTAGGTAATCCATAGAGCAACATTACTCGAGCTAATAGGCTATAAAAACATCAGAGGGCACCCTCGCAATTAACCTTTAGCCTTGACCTTATCAGATAGGAGGGATCCTCAAGATAGATAAAATAGATGACCAGGAACTAAGAAAAAGAAATTGGAGGAAGCACTTCCAATAGATGAAAATCCGAAATAACTCTGACTACTTTATGTATCTATATATAGTCTGTGTACTGCTAACACGGGGTGACTTTTCGGAGAACTCGTAAACAATCTGTGAGTTTAGTCCCAATTCCAGATATTTACTTATTTATGCAATTTATCGACAAAAAAAAAAATTATATTTATTAAATCCTAATAAGTATTGAATATTGATAAAATATTCACAGAATCAGATCTCTCACTCACTACTCACCACTCACCACTCTCCACTATCTACCCACCCCTCTCGTACTAACCCCATTCGGTCATTACTCTTCCTTTTTTTTTTTTACTGAGCGAAGTTGGCATCGGATTTCATCTCCGTTCCCTCGCCCTCCTTTGGTCATCACTTTTTTTTTTACAGAAAGATATTTCTTATCATAGAATTGAATGCCTTTGCTTCACCTATCTCTCTTTGCGGTGAATGATTCAATCTGATCCAACCTGATTTATTAGCTTTTGCTCATATCATACCTAAGGAGTTGAAATCCTGAACGCACCAAGCATCTTATCTTATCAAATACACACCAAACTATCTAATTGTAAGAGAGAAAAATTAAAAAATTAAAAAATTAAATAAATAAAAATTAATCATTTAAGTCTTTTTTGGCATAACTCCTATAACATTTCAATATATGTAGCGACTTGATTCGGAACATTGTTCTATCTTCAGACTTCTATTTATCTGTGTTGATTTTCACATTTATTATGCTCAGTAAAATGGCTGGTGATATGGACATAGATGAAGAGAGAATGTGAAAATAATCACAGATATACAGAAGCCTGAAGATGGAACAATGTTCTGATACATGTAGCTACGTATATTGAAATATAATAGGAGTTATGCCAAAAAACAAAACAAAAAAACTTAAATAATTGATTAAATCTCCTACAGCATAAAACTTTATTAAAAATTTAATCATTATATTTAAATTATATAATATAATTATTTCTTGTTGGAGTGTGTTACTCTATGTCTACCTATAGGGGCTCGATGGCCGAGTGAGTTGCGGATTTCAGCGCTCTTAGTACTGAAGGTACAGTGGGCTCGAATCCCACCTGGGCGGGTTAAAATTTATTTCGTAGAGAACACACGAATAAATCTTGACCTTCCCTCCCTGGCTAGAATAGGTTAGTAACCTGTAGGATAACCCGTCCTTCCTGCCTTAGAGTACATAAGGACGTTCAGTGTCAAAAAACAACATTAACCTATTCAGGACCAATGCTAGAATTAGTTGAAAGTTTGGACTTTTCTCCAAAGAAATATGTTTAGGGTAGTTTAATGTAAGGAAAAATTAAAAAAAATTTTTTTTTTATTTAGCCATAATGGTAGCAGAAAATGTATTTATTTACTTCTTTTTTTTTAGAGCTAAGCAAGGTAATATATTCATATATACTACAATAATACTGTATCATGAAAAATTTTGTTGCACTTGTTTGAATTATAAAATCCTTGAATGAAAAAAACACACAAAAATAACAATGTTTTTTTATTTTTGCTATGCTTTAAAGCAATATGGGTGTTAACATATATCTCTCACACAATTTTATTTTAGCAACCTTTATTTGGCTAAACTTAACATTTAAATCGGATTACTCAGATATGTTAAAGAATTACCAATTGAACTATTATTTTTCAATGATTAAAAAAACAAACAAATTTATAAAAAATATTTTTATTAATTATAATTCTTAAATAATAAGCTGATGTAATAAAATAGAAAGATATTTGAACTCATAAAAAAAAAATTGTTAAATTAATGTTGCATATACGCAACAGTGGACGTAAATGGGTTAATATTATATTTTATTTCGGTGTTCAATATTCATTGGCCCGTAATGTATGCAATGTTAAGTTGATTAATTTTTAATGTTATTTAATTTATTTTTTTGTTCAAACCAAAATCAGCGTTATAAATGCCATTTGTCAAAACTGTTCTGAAGATTTGCGGATTAATCCTTCAGAGAACGATCCATGATGAATAATGAAACGAAAACTGTGAGCAAGCCTTTGGGAAAATTCCCTTTGTAATGGAGAATTTAGTTTTGCCTTCAGGACCAACGGCATACTAAAAGCAGGAGTGACAAAGCCGAGTATGGTGGATCTTCATCACATCCAACCGAAGTTAGATAACGTCACGTCCGTGATATCAACTTACAACTTCGCCAGCAAATACTTTGCCGTAACCGCGCAGCGAACAAGCAACTCAATTTTAAACTTAATCTCAATGTTTCATAACCGGCCGGAATGAATACATGTTAAAATATACGCCAACATAAATCCATACCGCTCATTTGCTGCAACAACGACATAACTCAAAAACAAGCTTTTGAGTTATGCCGAGATTTTAAGTGTATTATGAACCATTAACCAATGGAGTTTTAGTCAGTAAAATGTTATATTTGAACTCCAACTATTCGCTAAGAGAGAGCAGGATATTTCACCATTGTATGTCCACAGATCGTCATGTACTTTATTCACAAGACTGTCCTTCTACAAAATTGAAGTTTTTGAGTTATGTGGCTGTTGCAGGAAATGAGCGATATAATCAACTGAATATTCCATATCATATTGTAATATAATGAATTTGTTGATAGTTTTTTCTATAAATATCAAAACTATTTCCTCAAGGATGGCCAAGTGAGGAACAGTGTAACAAAAAAGTTATTTTTACTTTGAGTGAAAAGAAACGTTTTTTATATCTTCTTCTAATTGTATACCATAAATTTAACAATCTTTAACTTTCATAGGAAGCTTGAAATAGTATCAAAAATATATTTAAAAGCTATTTATTTTTTTAGTTATCAGAAATCAAAAAATTGTTGCAGTGTGTCCAAGGATACTATTTTTTTTTTTTTTTTAATATTCCAGGATTTTACTATTTTATTAGTTATCTTCCTTAAGGATGCTATTTTAAGATGCTGGGAGAGCATAAATATTTGTTTTCGTCCTTAAGGATATTATTATGAAATATTTCAGGATTTGGCGGTTTTAAGATGGCGAAAGGATGCTATTTTTCTCCTCCACCAATTAAAATTAGTTTTCATCCTTAAGGATCCTATGTTTTTTTAAATATTCCAAGATTTAACTATTTTATTAGTTTTCGTCCTTAGGGATACTATTTTGAAATAATTTAGGATTTAACGGTTTTTAAGTTTTTTTATTCCGCCATTGGTATTTTAGTTTTTGTCCTTAAGGATATTATTTTGAAATATTCCAAGATTTAACGATTTTACACGGGGACACTAAACATACGTTAAACAAAAAATATGAAAAATAGAAAACGTCTAATTTCTATTGGACCCATTTGGAAATATGGAGTTGAGCTTTGGGACTAAACCTTCTAATTCTCGTATAAGATCCTTCGTTAAATCTTCAATGCTCCTCTTTAATTATCTGAATCTCCCATATATTGCTGAACCACTTTACATATAGTTCCACTCAAATACACTTGGCTCTCAACTTGCTCCCAACTACATAACCGATAATGCACCGAGACGTCTGAGCGCCTTTGAAACTTCTTATGTAGAACTTTTATTGAGTTGCTAATAATGCGTAGCCTCTTCAGAGGCTAATGTAATCAATCCTCACACATTTACTTGATATATTTATTATATAAAATTGTTAAAATTAATAAATAAAATACATATTTATTTTATTATATACGTATTTATTAAATTTTTAATTTTTTTTTTTTTTCAGGTAAACGATAAATTCATGTCCGAATCTCTGGTACTCTATTAACACATCTAAAGGTATTTTTAGTTGATATTTTCCTTATTATTTCTATTATATTATATATATATATATATATATATATATATATATATATATATATATATATATATATATATATATATATATATATATATATATACCATATTTACTTGAGAAACTTAACTTACAAGGGGACGTTTGGAGTTGTAACTCACAGATTTTAATGCAGATTTTTGTGTGGGTAGTAGGGACCTATAATAGTGCAAAACTAGAGTTATAGCCGCCAATGGGCATTGGGAGCCGAAAAAAAAAGAAAATATGAAAATCACGTTTTATTTTTTTTCTCAGCTCTCAGTCAAGATAGAGAAATGATTACTTCACGTTTCATTGCTGTTCTGTATGTTATCTTAAATAAAAATACTTTCGTTATGCTCAAGACACTACCCGGCTTTAGGGTGCTCAAAAACTCAAAAATAATGACAAAATTCCAATGAAATCCGCTCTAAATCAGAGGAAACTTTTTTTTCATGAACAGCTGATCTCAAATATCGATTTAACGCACCATAAAACCCTTATATGTGAAATTTTATCAAAATTAAAAAATATTGATTTTTTACCCCTTTGAGGAGGTTAAAATTTTGAAGTTGAGATTTCATCAACAATTTTTAATGGCCATAACAACTGCTGTATTCAACCGATTACAATAGTAATAGCGTCACAAGAATCAGCATACATTCTGTTTTTTACCCATGCATATAACATTGGGATTACTTCAGATTTTAGTGGACTAAAACTGATGTGAATGAAAAAATCCGAGGTCAGCTATAACTTGAGATATTTCAATAAGGAGAAATCCTGCGACCTCCGAATTTGAGCTAAACTATGCAGTTTTAAGAATTCTAAATGACCTTAAAATTTGGTCTCAATCGGTGGCGAAATATGTGAGATAGCGCAAATTATTTACATTTTTTCAGAAATTGACAGCCCCTTGCCTTCTAAAATCCTACAGAATTTTGAATTTCTATTATTATTTTAATTTGTACACAATAAATTTCAAATAAGACCATTTAAAAAAATATATACATATTTTTTAACCAAAACCTGATATTAATTTTAGATTATTCATCAATATTAGGATTTCAATGCGATTTGAAATTAAAATATAGGTGAGAAAAATTTTTAAACTAAAAGCTGATATAATTTTCAGATTCCTCATCTCAAAAAAACATGTAGAAACTAAATTTTGTCGAAATCAAAAATAACTTTTTTTTACCTTTAAAATTATTGTTGAGTAATTTATGTTTTCAAGGTTTTTTCTTTTTTCAGGAAAATGTAACATAGCCCCTTCATCTTCTTTATATCTCTTTTTCTAGTTGTTTTAAAATATTCAGATTTTGCTACCTAACGCTTCTACACATAAATTCTTCTTCCAATGAACTAGATTGTATTTTTGAAAAAAATGTAATACATCCCTCCATCCACTAAACCCTCCACTAGTTAATAATCTACAGGATGAGAAAAAGTTTATTTTATTATATTTATGAATATGTTTTGTTCCTATACGATTAAATAAGAATCGATTTGAGTTGTACAAGTACACCGTTGGGGTATAGTTTGTACCAGTTGTGTAGTTTGTATAGTTACAACAGTTGACAAACTCCTAAGCTAAGTCCACTTTGCGAGGACATCATCGGGGGGGGGGGGGGGGGAGGTGGTTGCCCCAGGACGAAACCCTGGCGCCAGCCCTGTATTGATTTTCGCCTCCACCCTGTCTCTTTTTCAACCTGTGTTTTTGACACCGTTTCTCGCTATGTTTAATATGACTTTTTTTTTTAAATTTATTTATTTATTTTTTTTTTTATTGACTCATAAAAACAGTTTAATAATGCAGTTATAAATAAAAATTAATTTTATTATTAAAAAAACATTATTTAATTTGAAGAGAGTGTCATTCTTAAAGAACTGCTTATTCAAAAAATATTTATTATATGTTTAGTTTTCACTTCAAAAATATTATTAATGCTATAATATTACTGTAAAAAAAAACATTTCAATTTATATCAAGGATCGAAGCAAGGAAACACGGTACATGTTTTTCGGATAGGTATATATTTACTTCGGGTAGGATCAGCTTGTACAATTAGTTTAGTTAATATAGGTTTATGATAAGTAAAGTAGGTATTACGTGATGTGGTTGATATTACGTGCAAACACTAAGTTTATACAAATACCACTGCGTGTACTAGTTTCCTTTTTTAATAATATAATTAATAATAATTTATGTTAATTTTATTTCTAAGCCCCTATGACTAAAAAAAATTGTTTTGATAAATTCTACCTCCTTCACTGCACCAAAGGTGCATTCCAAGATGGTTCTGATGAGAGCAGTGGTTTGAAGACAAACAGATCATTATTTCACTATCTGGTGATGGGGCTCTCTAGGGTTTTAGGGTAAAGGGGCGATCAAAGTTTTAACTTAGGTCAAACTAAGCTGGTCGACGTATTTTTTCCATCTCTGTGGTTTTCCTGTTGGTGTTCAATAATAGTTCAAGAAAATGTGGTTTTCAACTGTGTTAAATAAGATATTTGTTGAATGTTGCTTTCAAAGAACTTAACATGTCTCCGTGAAATAAAGTCTGTCACCTTTGGGAAGGGTTGTGAAGTTCTTCAACTATTTTGATTTTCCAATTCAGAAAATTTATTTATTTCTACAATTTTCTATGCTTAGCTGAGATATATATTGTATATATTAGATATATATTATTTTTCATTTAATCGATTATTACCACTGTCCTCACTACTTACGCTGATGACACGTGTGTTATCAGTAAACAATGATCCGTTCATTCCCTCTCAAACACTCTAATCCCATATCCTAAACCTTCAAGAACGGTGTCAAAAATGGAGAACAAAAATAAATCCAAACAAATCCAACCAAATAACCTTTACCCTTCGTCGTAAACATACGAATTCCTGTCCTACAGTATCCTTTAATGATATTCCACTAGTCCCTGTTGAACAGATCCGCTACCTAGGACTCTAGTTGGACAAGTGACTAACTTGGAATCCACATACAAGACTAAAACGACAAGAAATTGCCCGTCGTTTCAGACTACTTCAACATTTACTAAACAAACGTCCAAAGCTCCCAATTAATTACAAAAGACTCATATATATAACTGTGATTACACCTATTTGAACGTAAGGAGCTCCTCAATGCTCCTTACTTTGTCACCAATAAACTTATCCATAAAGATCTTAATGTTCCATATGTTGCTGATTTAGCCCACACCAGATACCTATCCTTTCATAGTAAGCTCCATAAACACTCAAATCCGTTATTTTCTCGACTTGCTTCCCACTCAATTCCTGGTAATCCTCCGAGGCGTCTGAAACGAAGATGGCCTAGAGACCTAGTGTAGAAGTTTTAATAAAGTGCTACTGATGAGTAGTTCTTTTCAAGTTTTAACATGTTATTGTAATCGTTGTCAATACATTTACTTGATGTATACATTTTGAGCAGTTGTAAATTTCAATAAATGTATATAAAAAAAAAAAAAATTAATCGATTATAAAATGTCTCCTGAATACTACTATCATGATAACGTTGTTTTTATGAACATAATTGATTTTCTTTTTACTATATACTAATATAATTAGAAAATGTACTAAAAGGATACAATAAATACAGAAAAGCAAATAGTAAATGGAATGTGAGTTAAGTAGGAAACACAGTTCTTGAAGAAATTTTTTTTTTTTTACATAGATATGTCTTTTGGCTGCAGGTCTATATTTTTGTAAACTTTTTTCATCCTCAAAAAAATAACCATTTTGACACGCTGTAGCTCTGTTGGTATTGCTTGGATCCAAAATGTTCCTGATATTTAATGGAATTTTATATATATGTAACATTTGTAAATATAACCTACCATTTAGGAGCTAGATTGGTTTGAATGAAAACAGTCAGGTTTTGCCTTCACAATTTTTTAAGTGTTGAGGCTTTTTTGACGCACTTTAGGTCTATTGCTATTATTGGACTTATCAAAATTTTTACGACAGATTCCTGACAAGGAAATTTGATGGAGAATTTTTTTTTTTTTTTAAGTAGCATGTGTCGCTTGGACCTACCGTTTAGTAGTTATATTAGTTTGAATGAAGTCTGAAGTTTGGTTTGAAGTCACGTTTGAAACTTCTATTTTGTCTCAACTGTGTTTATTTCAAAAAATCTTTAATTTAATTATTAAAATCAAAGCTCCCAATTAATTACAAAAGACTCATTTACTTGACTGTGATTAGACCAATATGGACGTACGGAGTTGAGCTTTGGGGCTCTACTAAACCATCCAATTCTTCCCGTATCCAATCCTTACAATCCAAAATCCTTCGAAAAATCCTCAATGCTCTTTACTTCGTCACCAATAAACTTATCCATAAAGATCTTAATGTTCCATATGTTGCTGATTTAGCCCAAACCAGATACCAATCCTTTTATAGTAAGCTCCATAACCACTCAAATCCCCTAGTTTTTCGCAACTTGCTTCCCACTCAATTCCCGATAATCTTCCGAGGCGTCTGAAAAGAAGATGGCCCAGGGATCTTCTTGTGTAGATTTGGTGTTTTATTTTTTTTACTTAAGTGCTACTGATGAGTAGTTCTTCTCAAGTTTAGGCATGTTATTGTAAACTTTTTTTTAAACACGTTTACTTGATGTATACTTGTACAGTTGTAAATTTCAATAAATTGATTTAAAAAAAAAATTATTAATTTATGTAATTTGATGTTTTTAATGCTAAAATATAAATATGTAGCAACAGTAGATTTTAGATTGACATATCCATCATCTATTTATATTTTCCCAGTCAGCGAGAAATTTACATTTGCAGAAAAGACTTAAACAAGAAACTGCCCGTCGTTTCAGACTACTTTAACATTTACTAAACAAACGTCCAAAGCTCCCAATTAATTACAAAAGACTCATATACATGACTGTGATTAGACCTACTTGGACGTACAGAGTTCAGCTTTGGGGCTCCACTAAACCATCCAATTCATCTCATATCCAATCCTTAAAATCCAAAATCCGTCGAAAACTCCTCAATGCTCCTTACTTTGTCACCAATAAACTCATCGATAAAGATTTTAATGTTCAATATGTTGCTGATTTAGCCCACACCAGATACCTATCCCTTCATAGTAAGCTCCATAATCAATCAAATCCATTAGTTTCTCAATTTCCTTCCCACTCCATTCTAGTGTAGTAGTTTTAATAAAGTTCTACTGATGAGTAGTTCTTTTCAAGTTTTAACATGTTATTATAATCGTTATCAATACATTTACTTTATGTATACATTCTGTACAGTTGTAAATTTCAATAAACGTATATAAAAAAAAAAAAAAAATGTTTTTTTAACCTTTTTATTTAAACCAAACTTCACCAATACATTTTTTTAAATGATTATACGTATTTAAAAAGAAATAATAATGCAAAGCTTTAATTTCATGATCTAAAGTTTTTATACATTTCTTTTGTTTAAAATTTTCATCGTTTAGAAAAGATATTTGTGATTATATTATTATTTAGAGTTATAGTAAAAGATATAATGTGGATAAACCAATCGTCTAATTATTATTGAACTGGGACAATCGATTTAACCCCGATCTCGTAGACCTTGATTCTGCTGCAATGCGAAATTTTCCCTGTATTCAATCAATTTTCTCAGATTTAATCTTTTTTTTCCTTTCTTAATTTTATTGTTTTAACTGATTTAATTGTTTATTTTGTATATTTAAAATAAGGGGCTATAATTAAGCGGCAGTTAAATGATTTTTAATGATAACAATTTAAGTTATAGAATATTGTTGCATAAATCAAGAATTTTAATGCTTTATTAATCATTATATATTTTAATTCCCATTTAATTTAATATTAAAACTAAACATAAGAAGAAAAATATCAATATGTAAGTTTCATATTAGTTTAAGAAAGAGATCAGAAAAAGATGTTCCCCAACATCTTCATAAACCTCAAGATAGTCAACATTAATGTAAACTTTGCCATAGAACCGCCTAAAAGTGTAACCTGGTTACAGAAAAAGGCGCACACTCTCTTTGGCTTGTATAATTCATATAAATGCCCACCACTGTATATACTTGATAAGTAGGGGTTTTGAAATAAAAAATATAAATTCCACAAATAATAAATTTGATTAATGACTACTCACTGACAACAGAACTATTCTACAGACAAAAACAGTACAAAAACTAGGACATTGGCCGGTGGATGGTCAATGTTTGATGAACAATTTATTTGAAAATTTCTAAATATTTCTCAAAAATTCAATCATAAAAATAGTAGATATAAATATGAAATATCTTTAAACCAGTAAATATTTATAATTTTTTCTGTACATAACTTTGTTGCTTGATTCTGTTGAATTTTTAATTATTTATGTTATATAACTTCTTGTTCTTTATTTTATTTCATTTTTCTTGTTTATTTTTATATTAACCATTCAAATATGTATATGTAAAATAATAATAAAAACGAAAAAAAATTATAATTATATGTACATTGTATAATTTGTACAAGTATGGTGTGTACGGAAAAAAATAAAATTCCTTCCAACAGGGTTACTGCTGGAAGGAAAACACTAAAAATTTGTTTAATTTGTAATAAATAATGATATAGTATTCTTATGCTTAAGAGTAAATATATATATATATATATTAAAAGAAATTTTATTAGGTTAGGTGAAAATCCTTGTGGTTCGTAATAATTTTAACTTTTTTTTTTTAGACTGATAATAGACTCCTTTCATACGTGTCAAACGGAACACTCCATATAGATTTATATAATTTTTATAGATATTTTTCACGGTGGATTACGTGGATACTAACAAGTAGAGTATGAAAACGTTGCAAATTCCAGATTGCAAATGCTGAAAAAGAGCTGGGTCTCCTAGTAAAATCCCTGAAATAGTGTCAAGCCGGAATGTACCACTTGATGCTCACTCCCTTATTCTTCACTTTGTATGTTGTTTCTGATTTCATATCACCATCGCTGCTTGTATGCAAAACATTAAAATTATTACGTTAAAATACTTTTTTGACATGGATACACTTTTTGCTGGGGTATATACTTTTTTGGTGCAACATTTATTTCACACTCAAAAATGTAACATTTTCATAGGCTCTAGCTCTGTTTATAATGCTCGAATCAAAAATTTGCCTATAGTTTCTTTATCAAAAATTTAATGAAAAATAATTTTTCTTATATAACTTTTGTCGCTAGGAACGACTGTTTAGGAGCTGTATTGCTTTGAATGCAAAAAGTCCCGTTTGAAACCCCTATGCTCTATCAGCTTGGTTTATTTCTAATAATTATTATTTAATTGAAGTAATTTGAACCTTCTAGTTCAGATTAGAATTGGGTAAATCAGTAGATTATAGATAAAAGTATCCATCAATAATTTTCCAATTTTTTTTTTGTATTTTTAATACTTTTTTTAACGTAATAATTTTTTAATATTTCTTAATGTTTTCATCCTGTTTATAATAACTACATTAAAAACCAAAAATGTTACAACTAAATTATAAATATCAGTGATGAAGTGATAAAGAACTAGAAAAGCCTGTATTGCGGGGTGGGTATATTCCCAGCGCCTTCTCTTATCTCTTCAGCCTAAGACGCTTTGAGTTTCTACTTATAATTATTTCTACTTCATAAACGTATATATTCAGTAATTTTACTTAATATTATCTGTTATATTTTTCTATATTTTAGACATTTAAATTGTCATTATATTTTTTAGAAATTGTTTGATTTTTTTGCATTCGCTATAAAAGTTATTTTGCGATCTTGTTAAATGCATTCAATGGAACTAACCAATTATTTATGTGGTCACTGCTAGATTAATAATAGGGCACACAAATCTGAACCATTCTTATTTATAGTTCACTGAGATGAAACTCTCATGGTGAAACATATTTTCCAAGAATTTCCATTAGATTTCACAATTAGCTAAAGTAGGACTCACATTAAATATTTCAATACTTTTAAACAATAAGGAGACAAAAGTGAAATCAATAGTAACTTTTTTAAATCTGTAAATATAATGAGAAAAACAGATTTTTTTTTTTTTTTTTTTTTTTTTTTAAATAAAATTAATAATAGGCGTTGATGACCTTGTGCTGTTACGCTTTAAAACTAACAAAAACTAACCAATTATCATGATAAATTTATGTAATATAGTATTAGCTTACAAAAATAGAAGATTTTTCAATTTTTATGATTATTAATACAATAGTTTTTTAATAATTTTATAAAAACCATTCAGTTCGAAATATCACACTTTAACTCAATGATGTGTGTGTCTGTTAAGTAGTAGTGATGTTGCTTGTTAAAGGAGAGAAAAAAAAAACAAAACAAAAAAACGTCCAAGACATTTGAATATCACGAGGGAAATATAATAAAAAGAAAAAAAAATAGAATGAAATAAATGGGAAAGAAAAAAAGAAAAAGAAATTTATATTTTAGAATTGTACCCAATTAATGAATATCATGGATTGTTTTTATATAGAGTGTTGCTATCTTTAATTAAACAGATTGGTAGTAACCCAATAAAGTTGGACAGCAGTTTATTTTTTTATATTAATGAAGCATATCTCTGTCTCTCTCTTGTTACTCAGAAATAACTACAATTTTATTTAATTGATAAAAAGTTTTAATAGGAGGGTAATTCTATCGATAATATACTCCTTTTCCCTATTTAAATTTTAGAATTAAAAGCATCAAATTATTTGAATTAATAATTATATGAAATTAACGAATCATGATTATCCGAAATAAACAAATTTAAGATAAAATATGGGTGTACAAAAGTGACTTTTTTTATTCAAACCAATATAAACGGTCGGTCCTCGCGGCAAATGTTACTAAAAAAAATTCTCTATTAAATTTAAGATCCCAGCAACACCAACGAATTAAGAGCTAGGCGTGTCAAAGTTTTACATTTTTGAAGGGGAAATAAACGTTGTACCAAAAACGTAGAGAACTCCAGTAAAAAGATAAAAAATTATTCTCTGAGTTTCAAATTTTATCTACAATTTATCTCTGCATTTGTTATGCGTCTGAGTTCTAATTCTTCTTTTTTTAATGTTGTTTTTTTAAATTAGCCATCTTGCTTTTTATACATTTTTACTAATATAATAGTGTGCCATCCTGTGTCTATTTCCCTAACATTTTAATGGAGTTTTCAAGTATTTTTATTATAATTTAAAAAAAAATTTTTTGTCTCCTTTTTTATACATGGGTTCTGAGGTGAGGTCAACGACCTTTTGTCCCCTGTACACAGCAAATATTTGCTTGTGTCACGGTCGAACCAATCAACCCCTAGGCATCTCCGCACCCTTCTCGAATATTCGTGACCAACAAAATATTATTTTAAAATTTCTAATTAAAAGAACAGAACTATAAATAATGCACATTTTTAGAATACGAATCGGAATATTGAATTACAGGATATTTATCTATACTTGAAAATTCGTATCGCCAAGTGTGTTTCAGTTGAATATGGATGAATGTATATTAGTTCGGAGGGTGGTAAAAAACTGCCATTGTTATTGTTGCTCGTTTATAATTTATGTCAATATTCTTCGGGGAATAATTTTTTTTTAATTAATTGATATTTACAACTGCATACAATATATACTACAACTAAATGGCATGTCAATAGCATGTGAAGAACTACTCACTAGTAGCACTTCAATAAAAATTCTACATTTGAACATCTCTTGGCCCATTGGAAGGTTTAGTGGAGCCTCAAAACTCATTGACTCACAAATGGGTCATATAAGTAAGTCGTTTGAGCTTTTAACGCTTGTCCAGTAAATGTTGCAGAAATCGATAAGTAAACTTGAAAAAAATATTTGTTTATTATTAATTAATTATGTTCATAAGTGTAAGTATGAAAATTAATTATTTTCATGCAAAAAAGACTATATTGTAAAATTGGCTATAGTTTTCAATAAATCAAAGCTGTTTAGTATAGTATAGAATTACATCTTTAGTATAGTGTTAAGTAAGGTTGTAATGTATAATGTCAAGTCCATCATATCATAAATACTATAATTTATGATACCAAAAAAAATAAAATAAAGAGATTATAAAAAAATAAGATAAAAAAAATAATGAAAAAAAAATCTGTTTCACGGTGTTGCAACATTTCCGGTAAGCCTGTAAATATTCTGGTGGGACGTACCTAATTTTTTTTATTTTTTCGTTTCCTTTTTCTTGATTATGCTTGTGTGACTGATCAAAGCATATTTTATCTGACAATATATACGTTATATTTTTCAAATAAATAAAAAAAAATTACAACTTCAAAGAGAATCTGTAATATAAAATTGTATGTTCACAATTTTAATTTTAATTCCACAAGCATTATTCAATCAACTACTTTTTTAAAAAAGATACACATGAAACTCTTACCAGATTTAATTAATTGTTTGGAAAATGTTCATTTCAATATTATAACACAAAAAGCTATTTTCTTTTCCTTTCAAATATATGTTTTAAATATAATCCAGTGGGGGCTGTGGGAGAGCTCTATGTCACAGTAAAAAAAAAAATAATAAATAAGCTAAATGATAAATCACTATTACAACTTAAATATGATTAGGTGTTTTAATTTTCAATTAAGGCAAAACAAAAATATGTTTTGTTAATATCTTGCTTATTTTATAACCCCAGTGACTGATCCCTACTTAATATATTCACCTAGTCATTAAACACACCTCTTCAATCATATTAATTATGTGTATGTAAACATATGTGGATTATTACATCATGTGTATGTAAACATATATTTTATTGCTTGTTTTTGTAAATATTTTGTTGCTTGTATAATTATATCGTTTAAACTGGAACTTCTTGTCTCTTGAAGTAATGTTATAAGTGCCTGGTTTTGTTATCATGTTTTCTATCTCTGATCTACGCTCGAAACGCTATTTTTCTGAAACTTTTTTTTTAAAAAGAGGTAGATGATTATATGTAATTAATTTAGGTCAGTAGTATTTAATGCCCATACATAAGGCCTAAAGCCTTATCTCCAAATCGGTAGAGCTTCAAGTTGATCCATGTCTAAAATAACTGAAAATAAATTTTTGTGGCCTGAAGACTCGAACATGAACCTGAGAGTCAGACGTTTTGGTGCCTTATCCACTGAGCAACCTGGGGATAATAAAAAGTTCATCAGTACATCTTGATAATGAACAGTCGAATAATAGTCGACTGTGACTTTTGCCGGCTAGTCGGCTGGCAAAAAGGCCGATTAGTCAGCAAAGCCGATAGTTTCTTCCGTTGGAATTCGGGTTGCATCGGCAATGTTCGAGGCGCTTCGTTCATAGCTGTATAGTCGTCAGTAAATCTAGCTACAGGTTTTTGTTTATTTAAGTTTCTTCTTCTTATTTAAAAAGGGAGCAAACATTAGCAAATTCACTTATCCTATACAGTTAACTGTGAAATTTTTAATTCATTCATGCCGAAAAAGAAATCGTCTCAACCTTCTTTCAAGGGAAGAGGTGTACATTTTGTAGGCTACAGACAATAAGCTTATTGGAAAATATATACCAGGATGTCAAAGTGAGCTAAAAAGATAAAAGTTGGCCTTTTACTGTTTTTAAAAATACATTGTAAGACCGAACTGGAAATTATGAGTCCGGGAAAGAGGATACGTCTGAATAGTTTATGCTCTAGGTGCTTTGGCGGTACATATTTTCTAAAATTGAAACCTAACTTATTGGTAGTATGTAGTTTTGCCTTTTCAGTAGAACTGCATTTCTTATATCTTGGAATGATAATGCTGTACCCCCAGTCTTTAGGAATTTTCTTGGTATCCCAAACCGCTTTAAACAGTCCTTACATTGCCTTTTGGAGCTTTTTATCGCCATACTTCCGGAATTTGGGGCGATGCCATCTTTCCACTCTGCTACTTGGTTTACTTTTACTCCTTCTATAGCATATTCAATCTCATATTCTTCTATGTATTCTTGGCTTTCCTGTACTTTAACATTGATCAAAGTGAAAAAAAAAAAAATAGTTGGTTACGTATGTTCTTTATTTATTTTAGTAGAAGTTATCGAAATTATTTTTTGTAATATCATGATCTTTTTTATTATTATTTTTTTCACGAATCGGCCTGCAAGGACCACGCGAATATCACTTATTCTTCTTCACACTTTCCGCCTTCCTTTTACTACAATACTCTCTTATCCTCCAGGACTGTTCCTCCCGCTCTTCCTTAGTCCACTTTCTCCCACATCTCTTCCTCTTCCACGGGTACCCTAACTTCATTTAATTTTTTCCAAAAAGATATCTCTCCAAACAGTCTTTATCCGTGATTTTTAGCCTGTTCAGTTCCTGTTTTGTTTTAGATATCCCACTAAACTTTTATAGCGGCAGACATTGTCTAATATTTTCTTGTTTAGTCTCGTATTGTTCATTCTGAACATGTGTCCATAGAACCTCAGTCTCCTGATCCTGATGGCTGTTTCTAGATCTTCCAAATTCCTGCATATTTCTCCATTACATTTTCGCCTATACTCTTTTCGCATTATTTTGGGTCCGTGAATCCTCAGAACTTTTTTCTCAATCTTCAAGACTTTCTCCAGACTCGGAAGACAGACTGTTTCCATACCATACAGTATCACTGGCCTTACTAATGTATTGTAGTGCCTTTATTTAGCATTAGAGGACAGATTTTTCTTCTTATAGATGTTTCTAGTGGCGATGTTCAATTTTTCCAGTTTAGCTTCACGATCTTTCATTGAAAAAAAAAATATCCTGTTTCTAAATTAAATTTCAAACTTTAAATGTTAATCTAACACAAAAATAACAATCTATAAAGACCATGGTCTCATTTTAAGCATGGAAATATAAATTAATAAAAATGGTCGACTAGTTGGAAGTGGTCGATTAGTCAGCTTTCCCGGCTAGTCTTCCCATCTCTAATTAAGATAGATTCGGATGCTCTGGTAAATATAAGTATTTCAGGATAGTTTTGATAGAAGGTGGCTCCTAGCTTTATATATATTTTTTATTATTGGATATTGAGATTTACAATACAGTAAATTTGCTGTAACATAAATATAATAACATGACAATAGCTTGTGAAGAAACTAGCCGTTAGTAGTAATTCAATAAAACTTTTATATTAGAAGGTCCCGAGGGCATCTTCTTTGCAAACCTCTTTGGAGGGTTATGGGGAAAAGAGGACAGATTTTTAGGAAGTTGAGTGACTGGTGGATTTGTGTGGTTATGGAGTTCATTTTGAAACGATAGGTATCTGGTTAAATCTGCACTGTCAAGAAAATTGAGAGTAATATGATACAAAGCCTAACTATAATTGTGAACACTTGAATCCATGCCTGGAAGTATCTCTTATTCCATGTTTTTAAGCATATTTATTCGTAACTGCGAATTTAAAAAATATTATTACGATCTGCTGTTGTTTGGGAAGAGTAAGACAGTGAAGTGTAGGGAGACCCTTTTGGTCTAATCGGGGACTAATAGAGGCTGTTAATGGAAGTCGGTTGGGAAATTAAACCGTCAAGTTGGTCAGATTGCATGTCACTAACAGACAGAGCCCCAGCAGTTAGGAAGGTGGTCCGTGGCATTAGTTCATTTACAGCTCTCTTTGTCCGCTCTTTTCTCCATTATTGAGAAAATATATTTAGAATTAATTCATTATTAAAATACTGTTTTGTCCTTTGTATAATTAAGGCTGTATTATTATCATTTTGTGTCGTTATCAACATTAATCGAAGTTGACAGCGGTAACGATCCCAAAAAATCGATTCTCGATTCTAGACAACGCTACGTCGGTTTGAGAATAAATTTCTAATTCTTTAGTAAAGGAGTATATAAAATATTTTTAGGTACACATTTTCAGCATTACTCTTCAAACCCTCATTTATTATCCACTCTACAAAGCTACATGTTTTGGGATGTTATCCCATCTTTAGACTGAAATTTACATTATTCATTATTAAAACATTTTTACATTTCACTTTGATACACTCTAAATAAACTCCCCGTCAAAAGTATTGCAACACCCATAATTCTCGAGATTTTCCTGGTTTTTACCTTTATCCATACTTGGTTTATATTCATATTAATATCATTTATTAAACGTGAGACATTGAGGATTATACACATCAATGTTTTTCCCTGTTAGTAACAAACGATGGAATAAAAAAAAGATTATTTTTTTTTCAAATTTCCTACAGTCCATGTTTATTAGTCGTTTCGTTATTTACAAGTATCCAAAGACAAGTGGAAGCAGTCATTCAAGCCAGAGGAGGCAATATGTCTTATTAAATCTTTTTAAATTAAATTTATTTTATTATAAATTAAATAGTTAGAAGTTAAAATTGTAAAAAATGAAAATGTTAAAAAGTAAGTTTTCTAACTTTTTTGTTTATTGGAAGAAATATTGTAATTTATTTGTCTAGTTTAGGGATGTTTATTATAGAGTTCAGAACCTTTCTTTGTTCTGAAAAAAATACGTTTTATAAAATTCAAATATTTCGAAGTGTTGCGATACTTTTGACTAGGAGTTTAAATCAAGTTAAATCCAATTAAATCAAAATAATTTAATTAACTTATTCTTTTTTACAGTGTTAACACACCAGCTCATAACCTAAAACTGGTTTATACCCTGCTTATTAGGGCTCAAGGGTCTATTTCAAAAATTTCCCCCTTATCAAATGTAGGCACATTTTGAATATTTTATTCTCAGGACTCTTCTGGGCCATATAAAAACATACTACTCCACCTTTTGTAAGACAGACCCCCTTTTTGGATTTGACTGGACTAAGTAAGAACATTAGAACAAAGTTGTGCATTTATTGTATTGTCAGTGGTTCAAATTACTGGGAATCGGTGAAAATTACGATAAAAGATTCCATTACATACAGTTCAAGTTAATAAAAGCGTATCAAAGTTATCCAGTTCATTGGTTATAGGTTTAATAAAATGTCTACAAACAGAAACAATAGGGTTTCTACACTTACCTATAATCCTTTGTGTACCTGCTGACAATGTAATCCTTGAAAAAATAGCTCCGCAGGGAGCGAACCATGGAAGACAAACTGTCTCAAAACATCTGTCATAAATCGTGCGGACGCTAACAATCCGGTCGGAGAGCTTTCACAGCGTCATATTGACCAGAAACAGTTAGACAAAAGAAAGCCGAGATAGGAGTGTAGCTAACTCGACTAGATATAACGAAGTGCCGCTGCGGGGGGGCCCTCACAGCTTGGGGCAACATCCAACACTTGAGCCCGTCACAAAGCTTGATGGATAGTGCTTCTGATTCCAATAATTGTCTCCTACAGCTGTTTGTGACCTGATTGCTTCTTTTCCTCCCCCCTTCTGCCCCATCCTAGTAAATTGAATATCTCACCATCATTCCTTGTATTATGGATGATAGGGCTATTCTGATTGGTACTGCCATTATCTTCTGGAATAGTTAATTCAACTCATTGTAGAAGTTTGATATTTATTAAAACTTTGTTCTTGGGCTTGGAATATATTATGGGTTTCGCAAAATAATATTTATTAATAATTAATAATAAGACGGCGAGATAAAACAAGGGCCTCCACTCCTTTGAAGTCTGGAATATGATCGTTAAGCCATAAAACAGTTCAAAGAGGATCTGGACCAGGCAAAGCTAGGCCAAACCTGCGAAATGTCCGTCGCTATATACCTGAAAATAATTGTCGACAAATATTTCTTGGAGACAAAGAAAGTTGCGAACAAAGTAATCAAAGCTTTCAGACAAAGGAAGGTAAAAGTAAAATGGAAGGGATGAGGGTCCTTAAAACGGTGGCACTGAAAACTGAAGAGATAGTTTTGATAGAAGGAGAGTTCGCGGAGGAGTCTTTGGAGACCGAGTTGATGAAGAGATGAGAGACGGTTGGAGGTGATATGGCTGAGTGGAGATGCTGGAGGTCCTCTGCGATGATCTCTTGGATGGCCAGCCTAGAGAGGCAGGGAGGAAGCCCGCATTATGACAAGACTCAATATTCCGGCTGAAGGACCATATTGATAACTACCCTATATTTTGTAATAGTCTGGATTAAGTAGATAAATGGTAATTTGTGGGCTGACCTTATAATATGGTATTTGTAAAACCATTCTATAGTTTCGTATA
Organism: Euschistus heros; assembly: GCA_003667255.2. Classification (NCBI taxonomy): domain Eukaryota; kingdom Metazoa; phylum Arthropoda; class Insecta; order Hemiptera; family Pentatomidae; genus Euschistus; species Euschistus heros. The sequence continues at coordinate 2,757,445 of RCWM02000033.1, forward strand.
TCTAGATAATCGTTTTAATAAATAATGTAAGTTTACTAATAATCATAGTTATTCAATTTCCTAAATTCCACTAGGGAATAATGAATTAGTTTACACGTATTGGGTTGGAATCCAATGAAGGTAATCAGTAAGACATTAATAGACGAGGCTATATTTATATATTAACATAGTATTTCTAAAAACCCCAAGAGCAGCATAGCAGGCTTTGTGTCCTAAGTTTTTTGTTTTTTTTGTTTTACTTTATTTATTGAATAAATATTACAAGCCATCTCACGCAATGGCATTTAGTAATATTGGACAATGAATCCATCCATACAGTACTTGTAGTGAAAATATATAGCAAATTTTCCCAGTTTACATTTAAGAATAAAAAGGACCAAATTACTTGAATTATTCTTCTTCTTCGGCTCTACAGTCCATGGTGAACCTTGGCCTCCCTGACAATTAGTCCCCAGCAATGTCTATCCAAGGCTTTTCCCTTCCAGTTTCCATCTTTTCCAAGTCCTCTTCCACGTCAGCAATCAAGCTCTTACGAGGGCGTCCTCTTCTTCTCTTTCCAGGAAAGGTCGCCTGGAAAACTTTGTTTGCCATTCTTGTGTCTGGCATCCTTTCTAGATGTCCTAACCAGCTGATCCGTCTAGATTTTATAAATCGTATTATTTTTTCACGTTGTATAAGATCTTCTGTTTCCTGTTTATTTTTAATTCGCCATGCTCCTTGAGCGTACACAGGTCCAAACAACAACTTGAATTAATAATTATATTAAGTTACCAACTGTATGATGAAACGGATATTGTCACTGTTGTAAAAAAACCGAGGTTGCGATGGCTGGGTCATTTAAAGAGAATGGAACCTCAAAGGCTGCCAAGAAATATATGGACTGGAACGCTAGGAGGAACAAGAAGAAGAGGCAGGCCCAGGTAAAGATGGATGGATGATGTGGAAGGAGACATAAAGCGGCCAAATATCCAAAATTGGAGGAACGTGGCAGCTGACAGAGAGGTGTGGAGAAAGCTGTCTGCAGAGGCCCTGGTCCTTCTTAGACTGTAGTGCCCGATATAGAATAGAAATTAATTACCAATCAGTGATTATTCGAAATATACAAAGTAGAGAGAAAATATTGGTTTCAAAGATGACATTTTTCATAGCTCCTGAACGGTAGGTCCTAGCGACAAATGTCATATAACAAAAATATTCTGGATTAAACTTCTGATCAGGAAACTTTCGAGAAATTTTCGATCCGAGCAACACCAACAGAGCTAGAGCGTGACAGAAAAGCCCGAACAGTTAACAAATCGAGGTACACGTGATTTTTTTCAATCGTTTCACTTAAACGAATATAGATCCTAAACGGTAGGTCATTGTGACAAATATTATATAAGAAATAGAATCTTTAAATTTCTGATCCGGGCAGTATCAACAAAGCTAGGGCGCGTCAAAATGAGTGTGAAAAAAACCTTACACCAAAAAGTATTCGATTTTTCAATCGTTTCATTCAAACGAATATAGCTCCTAAACGGTAGATCCCTGATGAAGACCCGCAAGGCAGGTCGAAACGTCGGCACGCCAAATATAAAGTTTTTTATTTAAAAACTTTGACGTGTTTTTTTACTTGACTGCTTCCCTGACCATTTCTTCACCAAAAAGTATTAAATTTTAAAGAACTTCTAACTATACTAGATACAAAATAAAATACAAGAAATAATGAAATAAATTATTTGAAATGGCAGATCTCATTTCGAATAAATGTGTCGTCTAGGTGCAAAACCGGCCATCTCCAAAAAACAAAATTTTTCAGGAGAGCTGATTTTCTGATACATCACGCCAAAACGAAGTAGGAAGAAAATCTCTTCGGTTTTTAGTGGCACTAGGGTGTGTGTTTGAAAGCACTTTTTGAAATGGAAGGGGCAAGTGGAGGGGGTGAGTTACTCAATTTTTTATTTTGGATTTGGCCAGTTTTGCAACTCATTTTGGAGTTGGCCGGTTTTGCAATGAATTAGAACTTAAAAATCACTAAATTTAATGAAAATATTGTTTTTTTTGGGATGCAAATGAACAAAACATTCACTTCAATAAGTGAATATTATTTGAAAAAATTAAACTCTGAAATGTTGTGGTGTAACTCAAACATCTAGACGGAAAAACTGGCGAGAATTATTTTTAAAGTAATAAGTTCCGAAAATGGACGGAGAGAAATGGAAGGCAGAAGTTGAAAAAGCTAGGAGCCGCTATATGTTGTCTGTTGTGCTAAAAGAAGAAGAAGAAGAAGAAGAATTTCCGAAAAACGTAATTTAGAAAAATATAAAAATTCAGAAACATATACTCTTGCGGTATTATCGTCTTCAACAGGCTTACACATTTCTTCCTGATATTTTTCTTCATCCCTCTCATCTACTTCTCTGCTTCCTCCTTCTTGAGCAGCTGATGCTACGACGTTGCAGTAAAAAATCAAACGTTCTGCAGAAAACCTCCCCTTGAACTAGCACCTTATTATTTTTGTTTGGTTCTGAAAAATCTCTTTGTTGGGGTGACTTTGAAGTGCAATAGTGGAGGGGGTTTGAGGAAGGCATTACTGGGACTCTTCCTATCAAGATTTGTATAGTCTCTTCCTGACTTGAGCACAGTTCCACTTTCCGAGAGAATGCCGTAAAACTCTGAAGGCCGAACGAGAGTCTCGATTTTCTTTAACTTCTTCTCAATTTGGGTAAAAACCGATCTGAAAGGGTTTTTTTTTCTTCTCCATGTTGCATGGTCTCTTCTACAAACTTCTCCATAAAGATCGAATGAAAAGTGCACGAAACGATAAAGGCATAAACGTTAACTACAGGAAAAGTAGGAGCAGACTGATAGTTGCCTGATAAGAGGCCTTCTTGATCTTAAACAACACCGCGATCTAGCGGATGTGGGGATAGCCTGTTTTGAAATTCATTCACGGAAGGATTTGGCCGGTTTTGCAGCACACTGTGTTTTTCAAACGCAGGTTTAACAAGGATTTCACGGGTTTCTGCTAGGTTTCTTGTTTCCAGTAGATGGAAAATGTATCTTAGGACTCAGAAAACAGAAAAAACGTATTTCTCAAAATTGAGGAGTTGGCCGGTTTTGCAACTAGACGACACAAATATTCAATTTAAATCGGTCACAAACTTTTGAATTTTAATAACATAATTGTGACCATTGTAGGTTTCAAAAATGCTTTTGACTCAGTTGACAGAGAAGTATTGGACTAAGTGATCCGAGAATTTGGTATTAAATCTAATTTGGTAAGTCTATTTCGTGAAACGCTTACAAGGTAAAGTTCATGGATGAAACAACTTACCATTAAAAATAAATAAATGTGTTTGTGATGCCTTATCTCTAGTTCTCTTCAATACAAATAAATTGGTATGGAAAACTGAAAGACAGCGCGGTGTCGGTTCAAATTTACTTAAACTATATGATCCTTCAATTATGAATGAAATATTGGAAGGGAAGCAGTAAACAGAAGCTTTGCCCTGTAGAATAGGATGGGATCAGCCGGAAGGTGGGGAAAGGTGAATTGAAGGAAATTGATAAAGTTGATCGCTACGGGAGCACCGCCAGAGATGGGTCCTCTTCAGCGAAGGAAGAGATTATGGACAATTCGGCGATCAAACAATAGGAGGCGTTAGGGCGCCCGGTGAAAAACAGGCTTACCACAACAATAGCCACAATCAAGGTTTCCCACACTGGGGAGGACATCTGCCGGGATTTAGCACTTGATTTATTCCTATCACTAGTCGGCATTATCTGGTCTCTTGTGCCGCCCAGTTAACTGTGTAAATGTCCTCCTTATCTCCACTATTCGGGGAGGTGGAGCTTATGGTATCGGCCCACTGTCCCTCCCGTCGCGTGTTTAGAATTTCAAATGTTTACCGAATATCTTTACCATATTTAAGCTTGAAGAATTAACTAGATGATCCGTTTGCTCTAGATGGTCGGAGGGCAATAGTACTAGACTATTATCTCAAGTATACTAATACTGGAGTAAATGTTCATTTATATGTTAACTGACAGAAATGACTCAGCAATTTTTTTTCTACTTATATCAGCACTAATAAGAGGAAACTCACTCTTTATACGGGTCTCATTTAGCAGCTGATTCCATTCGACGCTATCAGCTACGGTCAATTTCATTTACCAACCCCCAACGCTTTCAACGAACTGCTATTCCTATAGAGCACTTCTCTTTTAGTTTCCTCTTTTACCTTATGTCTTCAGACTCGCTAAAAAGTAACTCTTCACGTCCTTAACAATGTTATTCTTTTAAGTTGGGTGTATGAATATGCATGAACTAGTATCCCCTGTCGAGGCTTCGCCCGCTCTCATAAGTAAATAACTTGGATAATTTTAACTAATAATTGAAGTTTTATTTGTTCATCGATAAAAATCTTATATTGAAGTATGCAATTGAGCATTATTTCTTCAATGATATTTTCACGCATAGCAATAATTTTAACCTGGTTAAAATTGAACAGATTAGGTGGTAGAAGAAAACTCAAAAGCATATTATGACATCCAATACTTAATTTCAACGTATGAGTTAGTAATCCGGAAAGACAGGCTATTAAAAAACTTTTGCGGATAATGGGCTGCATTATCAATGCTTACAACTAATCATATTTTTACATACAATAGCGTAAACCAAAGGTCCGACATTTTGATTTGGTAATGATGTTAATTTGGCAGAAATAATTTTATTGATTTTCTCTCTTATTGATTTTAATTTCTAACCATAAAAGTATATGAAAATGTGGCAAACATCGTTTCTGCCACTCAAAATTGCACTATTGTAGTTTTACCATCGTAAACTCTATTACAGAATCGTTCTTACCACATATCGGTCGATTTTCAAACTTCACTGGGATCCACATGTCGCAACACATATTTAAATCTTCTCTAATAATTTAATGGAATATAAGTGAATTTTATTATCGATATCAAGCTCTATATAACTCCATACCTTTGTGACCTCTCATGTAGATAGGCGCTCGCCACCTTTCGGTCAATTTTCAAACTTCACTGTTATCCAAGCATTATTGTAGTTTTAATAACAAATTAGTTGAAAATCAAAAGATTTTATTATTGATGAACCATTCTGGAACTATAAAGTTGTTTTGGTCAAAGTTTAGTACAGATTGGTTCAGTAGTTTTCGCGGTTAGAGATCATAAACGAAAAACTGCTTGTCCTTTTATATGATAGTATAGATATAAAACTATACATCAACGGGTATATGTCAGGCTTGCTGGTAGGCCGGATGTCATACTGAGGAAACTTATGATTCCCGATAGCAAAACAATATTTATAAGATATTCCTCATAAAGATATTCCTTTATAAGATTCATTTTTGGGATCCCCCAGGAGTTCTCACATCACTTGTTGGTATCCTGAGTTAAGGTGGTTTTATCCAATTTTTGACAATACTTCCTTGGAACCTTTCGATTCCAATCTTTAAAGTACAAAAAACCTTCTTATGTGTACGGCATCCTTACTCTTCGTTCTTTTATTCATTATTTGAATACCAGATCTAAGTCCATTATATATGTATATCCCTTCTCATCGAATTGCCTCTTTTGACAAATCCTTTATTATTCGTAGTCAGGGATGCAGTCAAAGTAACACCACGTCAAAGAAGAATTCTTTAATACGTGCCAACGTATGGTCATCGTCCTTCTCCTCACAGTGTGGTTCGGTGGCCCTGAAGAAGACCTGCAACGCAGGTCGAAACGTTGGCACGTATTAAAGAATTCTTCTTTGACGTGGTGTTACTTTGACTGCATCCCTGACTATCTTCTTCTCCATTTATCATCCGGTCAACCATACTTTTATCTTTATTATTCGTACTGCCGTATTCTGGAATTCCTTACCCATTTCAATTCGTAATTCCTCTCTCGCTTCCTTTAAGCATCATTTATTCATCCATCTCCTCTATTGTCACTCATATATTTATAATATACGCGCACGATTATATTTAGATGTACACGACTTATAACCTATAGAAGTTGCTGTCTGATGTATGCAGCCAGACAATTGTACTTTTTTGTTCTACATTCATGTTATTCTTCGGGGATAAGGTGTCCCAGAGTAAAGATTACTTTTGTTTCAAAAAAAAATTTCATATTTGTCCAACACTGTATAGCCACTATCCTTCAAGCTAGGGATCGGTGGAAACCTCTTGGTTGTCACCAGGGATCAATAAAGAGGATCAATTGGCTTATTAGCTTACCTAATCCTGCTACCAATGCAGGAATCAATAACCTTGCATTCACTGCTTCTATGATTTTAATTTATTTTTCTTAAAAATTATATACTTGTTGTAAATAATTGTTTCCTGAAAATTTTAATAATTTCCCTGTATTTAAAAAAAAAACAAAAAACATTTCCCAAGACTTATCAGTTAATTACATCTAGAGATAAGGGGCTAGCGGTAAATGATAAAGGTTTGAATGTTAAATGGTACGAGGCAGTTTCCTGGCCCTGTCGTGGAGGGACAAAGCTGGCCCAGTATCTTTCCTCAGGTAATGACTCCTTCAACGGGGAAGAATAATAAGAATCCTGAAGATAAGGAAACCAAGAGGGTTCTCTCAGGTCCCTCTCTTTTGGGTAGGCTTTTAGGCAAAATGGCTTTCAATTAAATTGTTGTAAAGCGATTCCTGTAGGTTTTTGGAATAATTTATCTCGTTATGGATATTAAGCGATAATTCACTGTAATATAATATATATATATATATATATATATATATATATATATTTGCCTTTTATAGTTTCAGGAAGCGACTAATTTTTTAATGAACATTAACCGATAGGTGGCGGGAGCCACTCTAATGAGAATACAAATAAAGTGTTATATATGAAATTATGACTATGATAAAAATTAAATTATTAAAAATTATTTAAATATGAGAATTCTAATGTAGAAATACATTTCGCAATAAAAGTTACAATGGTAAAACTACTGAACCCATGCATACCAAATTTTAACTATTTGTGTCTTCTTCATAGTTCTAGGAAGGTTTAGCACTAACTAAATTTTAAGTAATAAGAATTCAAACGTACAATGTTGAGTAGCAGAAACGAGGTTTGCCACACTGTCATATACTTTCATGGTTAGATATAAAAATCTTACAAGATGAAATATCTATAAAATTATTTCTACCGAATAAAAATTATTACCAAATCAAAATGTGTAGATCCTTTTCTTTTTGATATGGAGTGTGAAAATATGATTCATGGGACTTCTTTTGTAAGAACTGACAATGCAGTCCATTATTATACGCAAGTTTCTTAATATTCTCTGTCCATCTGGATTACCAACTCTTACATTAAAATTAAAAATTGGATGTCAAATTATGATTTTACTTCATCTTCAAACACCTAATCTGTGCAATGGTACCAAAAAAAAATCTATACCTACTCGTATACTATTATATAAAAGGACAAGCCATTTTTCGTTTGTGATCGCTAACCGCGAAAACTACAGAACCAATCTGTACTAAACTTTAACCAAATATCTCCATAGTTAAAGGAAGGTTTAGCAATAATATAATTTACTTTTTTAATTAAATTGTTGTTAAGAAAGGGACAAATATGTGGTGCGCATTGAAGTTTGATAATCGACCGATAGGTGGCGAGCGCCATTAAAGAGAGGTTAAAAAGTTACGATGTTATTTAGAGCTAGAAATTTATGATAAAATTAACTTATTTTCAATTTAATTGTTAATAAAAAAGATATAAATATAAGGGGCGATATGTGGATCCCACAGCAGTTTGAAAATCGACCGATGTGTGACCATTCTGCCATAAAGTTTGCAATGGTAAATCTATTAAACCCAACTCTCCCTAATTTTAACTACATCTTTTAGGAAGGTGTATAATAATAAATTCTACTATAATAATAATTAAAATGTATAGTCTTGAGTGCCAGAAACGAGGTTTACCAAACAGTCCATAAAAAAACACTTTTATGGTTAGAAATTAAAATCCAACCAGATGAAGAGAAGAAATCATTTCGGCCAAATTGGATGTCAAATTATGATTTCACGTCATGTTCAAACACCTAATCTGTGCGATGGTACCAGGTTAAAAATGACTGCAATGCGTGAAAATATCATAGGAGAAATAATGTTCACTTGCATATTTCAATACAAGATTATTGTCGATAAACAAATAAAACTGCAATTATTAGTTAAAATTATCATTATCATTAAAGTTCTTTACTCATGAGGGCGGGCGAAGCCGCGACGGTGGGTGCTAGTTTACAGGTTAGTACCTATTAGTGTTAAAAAAAAAATTGTTTCCATTAAGGGATTGCCATAATGTTTTATTTGCACGAGTAACTGATTTGTATTCCAAATGAGAACACCATGTTTTTTTCAGTTTTAAAAGTAAATTTCTCCAAGAAATCGAAACAGAATTATTACTTTTAACATATCATTCGAAAGCTGATTAAATTTGCAAGTTTTTGTGAAATTTACAGTTTTGTGGATAGTTTTTTCGATAAACGGTGAGCGTTGAAGTAATATAAGGCATTGTAACTTCCCTAAATAAGATGATGATCAAGCTGTTCTTTTGGTCACAAATTTGTAAAATTCAAGGTTACATGCACTCTTCTCTTATAGAAAATGTAATGCTAAATCCGAAAATGTGGTCAAAATTTGAAAAATATTTAAACAAGCGTGATTTCCTCAAAAAAGTCTTTGATTTATTGTATATCTGCAACGGATATGAATAGAAAGGTAAGGTCTGCGGCATTTATCTACATTTTTTAATCTAGTTTCACCCATTTTTTTTTTTTTTTTTACACTAAGAGGTACTCACCCTGTATATACGTATATGGTTATAAAATTAGAGCTGTTTGATTTCGGTTGAACAAGGAATGAATGAAAATGGCTGGTTAAATCGTTATTGTGGTCGTTAAGGTTAGGAGTAATTAGGTTCCTACAGGTTGGCAACCCTACTCTCCCCTCCCCGCACCCTATTCTCTTCGAATTGGGCTTTTTAAGATTTATTGTGTTGGGCCGAACCCCTAACTGCTTTAGTTCTGCTCCTGGGGGCTGACCCTCGCCCTGCCTTTAGCGGTCATCGGCTTGCAGAACTTACTTGATTAACTGTATAAAAGATTTATATCATTAAAATTCTATCAATTACAAAACAATTTTAAAAAAATGTTTATAAACCTAATTAGCGAGCCCTAAGGCTCGATGCTGGTACCTTCTTCCAAATCACCAGATTAGCCCTGACGCAGTCCTCCCATCTACGTCTCGGTCTACCCCTCGGACGTTTATCCGACAGCTATATCATATAAATTAATGAATTTTAGAAATTTCATTAGTCAAATTCATCCCTGATCTATGTACAAAAACTTTAATTTTATTTAGAAATATTAAATTACATGTATATCTTATATTAATACATTCATTAATAAACTATTTTTAAAAATCTTTATTAATAGTAAAAACAATAAAAACAATAAAAAATTTGGGAACTAAACAAAAAATAGTACAAAGCGGTATGTTCATAAAATAACTAAACATTCATTATTTTATGGATCCATTATTAATTTTGAATTATAAATTCCATTATAAATGAATAGCAATTTATTTTGTTTATTGTTTTTTTTTGTTTTGTTTTTTCACTTCACCCGACTTTGGGGTACGCTTGATCAATCACTTCCGCGATGCCTGTGCTTTCTTTTCCTTCCAATAGTTCTTCATTCTAACTGATCTCTTCCTTTCCTCCTCTGATATCTGAATCGGTTTTCTGATCTTGGTCTTAGTCTGGAATCTCTTAGTTTTGTCTTTGGTAATGGTCTTGGCTGTACCATTCTTCAGCATACCTTCAGTAATCTGCAGTTCTTTCAGATCCTTTTCCACTTATTTAAACCAATTGGGTTTAGTTTTCTTTTTTTAAAAGAAGTTAAAGATTTGTTTAGTTAACCTGTCAGGATTCATTCGTAATAAATGTCCATATAAATCAATCCTCATTTTCCTTATTGTGTCCGATAGTCTCTCCGACATTATGTAGAGGGCTTCGTTCCTGTAGAAAACGTGTTTGTTGTTTTGGAATTTGGGGGACCCATGATTTTCCTCAAAATTTTTCCTCTCCTTGATTTCCAATTTGTTATTTATATACATGTATATTACAATAGTTATTTAAGAATGTCTACTTACATTTTTTTTCTTTCTTTTTTTTTGTAAGGTTTTGTATTATTTTTTTTTCTTTCATTGTAAATTATAATTCTATAAAGATAGGCTTAAAGTTGTCCAATGGTATATTGCTTGTGTGTTTGAGATTGGTCTTTTTTTTTTTTTTTTTTTTTTTTTTTTTTTTTTTGGTACAGCATACAGCTTTTGTGAATTGTAGTAATTATATGAAAAGTAAACATAAAAAAAAAATCAAGCCTAATTGAATATTTTACATATATATATGGCACTTGGTCCATTTCAATACTCACCTACGTAACTTCTTTTCCACTTACTACGCCCCTCAAAGGATCATTTCATACTCACTTGAAGCATCATCTGAAATCTTTTCCCGGATTTTTCAAACTGCTGAACGGTGCACTGCCATCACAATCATACTTTCACATCTTTGTACAAACTGTATTACCAGGTATGCAAGTTTAAAATGTCGTTTTAATTCCAATAGAATGCGCTCTTAGCCTATTGAAGGATTTGCTTATCTCTAAACGCTATTTTGTTTGTTAGTCATTTGTTTACAAAAGTATGAAAGTTTTTAAGTCGTTTACGTGGACGTATCATACCTTTCTTTGGTGTTAAAAATGTCTAATTTTAAGCCAAATAAAGAGCATTTGCGGCATGTCATGATTTTCTTATTTAATCAAAAGAAAAAGGCATCTGAATGTCATCGAATTCTTGTTGAGACTTATGGCGATGTTGCTCCAACCGTCAGGACATGTGAACGTTGGTTTCAAAGTTTCAAACGTGGTGATTTTGATGTTACTGATCAAAAACGAGAAAATCGACCAAAAAAGTTTGAGGACTTCGAATTGCAATCTTTATTAGACGAAGACAATACCCAAACCCAACAAATGATGGCAGAACAGTTGAATGTCACTAGGCAAGCCATTTCCGATCGCCTGAGAGCTATGGGAAAGATTCAAAAGGTTGGAAAATGGGTTCCACATGAATTGGACGAACGACAGATGGAAAAACGAAAAACTGTGTGCGAAATGCTGCTTTTACGCCACGAAAGAAAGGGTTTTTTTTTGCATCGAGTTGTAACTGGCGATGAAAAATGGATTTATTTTCAGAATCCCAAACGAAAAAAATCAAGGGTAACGCCAGGACAACCATCCACATCGAGTGCAAGACCGGATCGTTTTGGGAAGAAGACAATGCTGTATGTGTGGTGGGATCAGAAGGGAGTAGTCTACTACAAGCTTCTCAAACCCGGCGAAACAGTCAATACCGAGCGCTACCGACAACAAATGATCAATTTGAGTCACGCATTGATCGAAAAAAAACGCCCAGAATGGGCTCACAGGCACGCCAAAGTCATTTTTCAGCATGATAACGCTCCTGCACATTCAGCCAGATTGACTAAGGAAACGATTTCTTCGCTTGGTTGGGAACTCCTACCCCACCCGCCGTATTCACCTGACCTGGTGCCTTCTGATTATCACCTCTTCTCATCGATGGGACACTCATTGGCGGAGCAACACTTCAACAATTTCGAAAACGTACGAAAATGGCTCGATGAATGGATTTCAAATAAAGATGAAGCATTCTTTTGGAATGGTATCCATATATTGCCCGAGAGATTGACAAAATGTGTAGAAAGCGAGGGTCAGTACTTTGAATAAAATATATTATACTTTTTTTTAAATTACTGTGTATATATTTTAAGAAATAAACGACATTTTAAACTTGCATACCTGGTATATTGAGGCACCAACAGCGTGGATTATATCAACAGAGTTGAGCGTTGGGGCTCCACTAAACCATCCAATTAATCGCGTATCGAATCAATATGCTTCTAAAAATCAACTTTGCTCCTTACTATTCCACAAATAAACTTCTCTATAAAGATCTTAATGTTCCATATGTTGCTCATTTGTCCCAAACCGGATCCTATCCTTTCATAGTAAGTTCCATAAACACTCAAATCCACTACTCTCTTAACTTGCTTCCCACTCCATTTCCGATAACTCTCCGAGGCGTCTGAAAGATTGCCTAGAGACCTATTGGTCTAAACATTTTTTAAGTCCTACCAAAATTATAGAGAGATATATACTTAATTAATACAAAAAACATATTGCTAATCAACTTTATTGTGTTGCTACATACACAGCATACCAATCTGCCTAATTAAAGATAGCAACACTCTATATAACAACAATGCATGATATTCATTATTTGGGTACAATATCAATATATACATTTATTTTTAAAGACTAAAGCGACAAGAAACTGCTCGTCGTTACAGACTACTTCAACATTTACAAGACAAACGATCAAAGCTCCCAATTCATTACAAAAGACTTATTTACATAACAGTTATCAGACCTATTTGGAAGTACGGAGTTGAGTTTCGGGGCTCTACTAAACCATCCAATTCATCTCGTATCCAATCCTTACAATCCAAAATCCTTCGGAAATCCTAAATGCCCTTTACTTGTCATCAATAAACTAATCCATAAAGCCCTTAAAGTTCCATAAGTTGCTGAGTTTGCCCAAACCAGATACCTATCCTTTCATCGTAAGCTCCATAACCACTCAAATCCATTAGTTTCTCAACTTACTTCCCACTCCATTTCCGATAATCCTCCGAGTTGTCTGAAAAGAAGTTGGCCTAGAGATTTTTATTGAAGTGCTACTGATGAGTAGTTCTTTTCAAGTTTTGACATGTTATTGTAATCGCTATCAGCTCATTTACTTAATATTTACTTGCTCATTTACTTACTGTATTTGTACAGTTGTAAATTTCAATAAATTGATATGTAAAATTTCGTTTCTTTTTTTTTGTTTGTTTGTTTTCCATTTATTTCATTCTATTTTTTCCCTTTTTTATTTTATTTCCATAAAATTCAAATGTCTCACATTGTTTTGTTTTTTTCATTTCCTCCTTCAACAATCAACATCACTACTACGTAACAGTAACATAAATTACATTGGTCTTATATACCTCGTATGGAGTGGTGGATAATGCCCAGGGAGTTCAAGATTATATTTTCGGCCATTTTCGAAAACATTGAAACATAAATTTAAAAAAAAAATTGAAACACGATTAGAAAAAAATCAATTGTGTGACTAAGGGTGTAAGAAAATAATTGATAGTGCCTTGAGGATAACAAAATATCTAGGATAAGCTCATACCACCAACTACGAACAAAGTTAGGCGATTTGTTTGCCCAAGCTCGGAGTGATTTGTTGGTAGAGTATAGATCAAACGTTATCCGAGTAAACATTAGTTATACCCCGCCATATAAAGTATTGGAACGTGAAATAAAGTCAATTTATTTTTTTAATGATTTTTGAAGATAAGGGGCGGTGGAAATTCTCGGGCCTGGAAGGAAATGAGAGCGGTGATATATTACCCCCGGGCAGGGACAAGACTCAATTTCCAGGAAGCTTCACAATCTCCGTCATCACTCCGAATCTCCCCATACATCTTATTGACGCCATTCTTTCAAATATAAATCGTGAAATATATTCATTGTTCCAGGTTTCAAATATATTTTATTTTGATTAAAATGTTTGATTACTGTACATTAGTGAGGAATAATAGTTACCCGAGACAACTTTTTCTTTACTCCTTAATTTTTTGGGTTTTCTTGAAAGTAAATCAGAAATTCATGTTCCCATTAAATCACGTTTTTTTTTTGTTATTTTTAATTTCAATTTATTGAAATTTACAACTGTACAGATATTTACATCAAGTAAATGATCTGATAGCGATTACAATAACATGTCAAAACTTGAAAAGAACTACTCATCAGAAGCACTTCGATAAAAATTCTTCACTAGAAGATCTCTAGGTCATCTTCTTTTCAGACGCCTCGGAGGATTATCAGGAATGGAGTGTGAAGCAAGGTGAGAAACTAATGGATTTGAGTGGTTATGGAGCTTACTATGAAAGGATAGGTATCTGGCTTGGGCTAACTCAGCAACATATGGAACATTAAGGTCTATTGTTTATTGGTGACAAAGTAAGGGGCTTTTAAGATTTTTGGAAAGATTTTGAATTGTAAGGATTGGATACGAGATGAATTGGATGGTTTAGTGGAGCCCCAAAGCTCAACTCCGTACGTCCAAATAGGTCTGATAACTGTCATGTAAATAAGTCTTTTTTAATGAATTGGGAGCTTTTTTTCTCTAGTTAATATTGAAGTAGTCTGTAACGACGAGCAGTTTCTTGTCGAAATCACGTTTCTAGATAATAAACTGTTTACGTTTGAAGGATTGCGTTATTTGTGTTTTTGTTCATTAATTAATTCCCTTCCAAACAAAAATAATTAATTACTTCCATAGCGTGTCATTGCTTGGATATAATTTAAAGCATATAATCCAGTTTGCACTAAAATGTCAAAGAGTGATCTTAACATGGAGCATGTTTTAACGGTGACCTAGTTGGTCAGAAGTGATACGTTTTTGGGGAAGGCGAGGGCAATACGCCTAGTTTGATATTAGGAAAATATGAGCAGTTAGGAGCTCAACTCTTCTTATACAAAATAACACTATCTTGACCAGCAGGCAGGTTCTAATGAGTGAGGTCCTTGGCTCTCCAAAAGTTGTAGTGCCACAGAAGAAGATTTTACTCTTTCTTTAGCCGACAGGCTCAAGGGACCTTTATTTTTTTTCACTTAATTTCTTGTACTGAATTTAAACTCAAAAACCATTCGTCGCAAACCTACGACTTCCTAATATTCCTCTGATGCCCGTTGAACAGATCCGCTACCTAAATCCCCATCTGGATAATCGACTTACCTGGAATCCTCATACGAGACTTAAAAGAAAAAAAAACTGCTCATGGTTTTGGACTCCTCCAACATTTACTAGACAAGCGTTCAAAGCTCCCAATTAACTAAAAAATACTTATTTACTTGACAGTAATTAGATCGATTTGGACATACGGAGTTGAGCTTAGCGACTCCATCAAACCTTCCAACTCTTCTCATATCCAATCCTTACAATCCAAAATCCTCAACGCTCCTTGCTATGTCACAAATCAACTTATCGATAAAGATCTTAATGTTCCCTATAATGCTGACATACCAAACCAGTTAACCATAATTTTATAATATATTTCATATCCACTCAAATCCACTAGTGTCCTAACTTGCTTCAGGGTCTGTGAGATAGCCAAGAGACCTTCTAATATAGAAGTTTTATTGAAGTGCTCCTAATGAGTGGTTCTTTACATGTTATTCACTAGACATTGTATATATGTAAACAGTAATAAATATCAATAAATAGTTTGTTTTTTTTAAATCGAAAAACAACAAACTAAAAATTGTTGTTATATTGTAACAAGCCAGAGTATTTTTCTTTTGTCAATAGTTTTGTCTTTTGTTTTTGCTTAAAGATGTCCATTATACGATCTTTAAAACATAAGCTACAAGCTAGCCTGACTTTTAATATTTGCAGCCGACAATAACCTCTCGTCGAGTCGACTTGTTTGAACTTTTTGATCGCTATCTCACTGCTCCGACGAGTGGATGGATCGATAAGCGAAAGTAACTAATTAGCGGGGAGCAATTTGTCGGGCTGTCGGTGGTTATATATATGTCCCCATTGGGATTTATTGCTTTGACATTGGGGCAGATTCAGCCAGCTGTGAAACTGCCTTCTAGAACATATCGCTACAATTCGGGGCTAATGAATGACCCTTGTTGCTAGTTAGTCCGCACGTGCCTAACCTCTGCCTCCGTCCTCAAACCTCATCCGGGTCCTACTCCAATGTTCATTGGGGGAGGAAGAGTACAAATGGTCGAACGAAATATTCGATAGTCGCCAATATTGTAAATTGTCATATAATCCAATTATTGGTAACAGATTCTTCCGCCAAATTTATTACTCTGACATTTGTTATCGGTCTTTAGAATGTCGAGTGGTAATTGCCACTTTTTTGGTACAACTTATCCATTATTGCTATTAACAGTTAATATGAATATTTTAGCTGAAAATATGAATGGGACATCAAAAGACAACATCGATGTTTCGATGGGTAAGACATCGACAAATGAAACATCCATGTTTATATATATAACGTAATCAAGGCTGCCGATTTCGGGGAAATTTTAGAAGCATTTGCATCCAAATGGGGAAATGTTTTTTTTTTTGGGGGGGGGGGGAGTTTGAGCTATTATTGAATTTTTTGTGGAGGTTACACGTTATCAGCAAGATGTGATAAATAAAGAGGGACTGTGAAATGGACTTTCCACTGCCGAAAACACTTTATAATCACTTAGATTTTTCATTATTTCAATTCAGAGGGCATTTTGATTTATAAATATTTTTTTATAAGGATTTTTTTTAATTTTACATTTTTATAACATGCGGTGGCAAATCCATTTGATACCTCACACCAGATTCGAATGTGTTTACTATAAAAGGATAGGTATCTGATTAGGGCCAAATCAGCAACATGCGGAATATTAAGATCATTATGGATAAGTTTGTTTGTGACATAGTAAGAAACATTGAGGATTTTTTTTAAGGATTTTAGATTGTAAGGATTTAATAGCAGATAGGAAGTACCTACAAAATTCAATACATGTAGTTTTAAATTAGACAATGTATAAAATAATAATCCATTTTACAAATTGAGAATAAAAACCAGTTTCATTTATTAAATGAAACTAAAGGTTCCACTAAAAAAGATGTACTGATATTTCTCCGGAAATAAACTTGATATTAAACTGCCATATGTTGTCTCCTAAGAAAAACAAAAATTTATAATAAAATAGGAGGTACATTCAGGATATACACTTACTTCGTTAGTGTTTCACTTCCCATAGTTTTACGTTTCAATCCTATTTCTCCATTTTCCAATAGCAAATAAATCTTCAACGTTTGTTTTAACAATACTTGTTACGAGGGAATAGTATTGACTATTTATAGGTTTGGATCTAAATTCATCATTTAATGACTAGACTGGCAAAACAATAAGATATTTTAGATTGTACTTTATTTTTATCATAACAGTAATACCTAGTCATAACATTAAAAGCAGTTAATGATCTAGAAGGCTGTGTTCCGCTAAGGAAGCGTCCCTTTGTACCCCCCTCCCTCCCCTTCGTTCACAATTCCGACGAAATGGAGAAGATCCGACTTGTTGTTATCTTTCAATCTACATCTCGACCCACCCCTCGGGAACATCCCCATCGGTACGTCATTTGTTATCTTTTCAACGATTTCTCCATTATCAAGCATACAGATCTTAAATACCCATTTCGTTCTTCCCCTTTCCATTAATATTCCAATTAAGAAATTAACTTTTAACAGGAAAACATTTCCTAATTGTGATCCCAGTCCTTATCCAGTTCCATACATTCCTCAGTTAAAAAGGCAATAGCCTCAAGATCTAATCTAAAATTCGACAATAGAGTCCTTGTAATGGCCAGCTTCTCTCATTTTATGAATGTTAAAGGTATCTGTGGTCCTAAGCCTGAGTGGAAAATGTATAAATGAATGTGACTGTTTTCTTCTAATTTAGTTACCGTTGAACCTCTCTAATCCGACCCCTACGGAACCAAATGGTAGGATGAAACGGTCAAAAGGTCAGACAACCGGAGATTTCAATGAAAAATGTTTTTCATAGTTAAAAGTGTTTTATAATTACATTGCAAGTATACCAACATTTTAAAAAAATAGAAAACGTACTATATGTACACTTCTTCTTTCGAGTTCGGCCGTCTGTGGACCACGTTCAACAATTCATTCCTGACTCTTCCGTTCCATCCAATATTTCGTCATCACCTCTGCCTAATATTTTCTCCTTTCCTCTGACCACTGTCTATTCATTTGTGATTTAACTATTTCTGGAAACTTGATCTTGTTGACTGCTGTCCGAAATTTGTCTCTGTTCAACATTGAGTGTCGTTGTATATTTGCCACTATCATATGTTATTTTTACCATTTGTATCCATGTATTCGTATTCTGTTTTTGGAGGCTGTGTTGGAAAATTTTCTTTGCCAGTCTTCTCTCATCCATTCTCATTAAATGTCCATAACATAACAATCTACGTTTCCTCATTGCATCACTTAATTTTTTAATATTTGGATATATTTTTGTATTACTTTTTAGTTTAAAACCTTCTTCAGTTTCTCTTGGTTCCAATATTTTTCTTAATATTTTTATCTCCTTCTTTTTCATATTTTCAATATATATTACAATATAATCTATATTATATACACTAATATAATATATGTTTTAGCCCGCTATTTATATATAAAAGCATTGGCCGTTATAACACTATATTGGGTCAGGTTTGTAGCAAAGTCCTTCATAATGAAGTGTGCTCTAAAGTCGTTGTTGAGGACGTATTGAGAAAAACCAGGGAAAAAATCATGATTACCGCCACTTTTTGAGAGAATTCCGAAAATTTTAAAGATTGTATCTTATACCATTGTGAAGGGGGGATTTCGATTTTTAATACTAAATAAGTACAGAATCATTAATCTATTGTTCAGATTAGATCTATTTGAACATTTGTCTGAAAATATTGTAATTAGACTGCTATACCATCTTACTGCACTTTTATATTATCCTTTAATTACAAGATGTCCCAGAATAAAGTGGGGTTTTTTTTTTTATCTTGGGAGATGCTGAAGTCCTTCTGTACTTCAACTAGGACAGGAAGGGCTGGTTATCCTACAGGTTACCAACCTATTGTAGTGTGAGGTGGGAAGGACAAGATTCATTCATGGGTCCGCCTTTCATAAAATTTTGACCTGATCCATTTATGGTCTTAATTAATTGTCTTCGTTCCACAACCATCAGTGCTTGTTTCCCTATTACTCTAGTTACTAATCCTCGCCTTCTCAGAGGCAAAGGTATTCCAACTCTGTGCTGGATGGTAATAATACTCGGAGTATGCTTTGAGATTACAGAAACGTCTGAGCTGACGTCTACGTGCCTACACTTTGTTCACTCTTCGAGAAGTTTCCTCATCAAATATTCCGTTTCGAATTCATCAAAGGTGGTGAATACTTGGTTCCTCTTTATTGTAGCCTCACCATCTGCCCTATTATTTCCATTTATGTTAGCTAATATCTGTTAGCCCAGTAAGATGTTCATTTTAAAACATAGTATATTTAAAATGAACATCTTACTCAAACACTTATCCGCCAAAAAGAAAAACCTCCACGATTCTTTTTAGTCACTTCGCCCATTTTTGTCAAAATGCGACTTAACCACTTAATCACTGGGATGACAGATATAACTTTGATTGTTTTTTACAAGGCGATGATAAGTAATATATCGTTCATTAAATTCGAGATATTGTGTTAAAACAGGCTCAATTTCTTACAATAATACTAATAAAGAGTTTTATTCCATTATTTGTAATACATGCTTTGAATTAAACAATTCACACAACTAGGTTGATTTAGATAATAAATTAAAATTATAATACATTTATAACAATAGGTAAAATAAACAGAAACCTACACAAAATAGAATAAAATAACTAAATTAAAACAACTTCTTTCTTGGAAGTAAAAATAAATAAATTTTGAATAGTGATAATTATGATATTTGAGGAATGATTAACTTATACATTCTTCGAATCTTTAATTAAATTTAAACTAAACTAATAATTAAATTTATTCTAATAGTTTATGCCAAGTACGTCTGTGTATGTATCGTCTTAATGGTTGTTATAACTGTCTATTGTTTGCATTAAGGGATTTCCTGAGTTTTTGTTGAGTTGAAAAAGTTCCAGATCTTGGTGTGAATAAACTGTTTAATTGTTTGGTAGTCTAAATGAAGCAACTGAAATATGGGGCCATTTACTGATTGTTTGGCTTGGCAGTATTTGTTATTTATTTAAGTGAGATGTGAATTTTAATATTTTATTTAGTTTTAATATTCAGGATAATATGTTCCGCTATGATAGGCCTCTTTTTGTAAACGTTGTTGCTTAATATTTGTGTGCGTTAATTTTTATTTTCAATTTTTTATAACATTTATAGAATCTATTGTTTGAAGATTTTAACCTATATTCTATTGTATCTATCCTGTAGGAACTAGTGTAAATGGCGGTGTCATCTGCATATGAAGATTTTTAAACTGAAGGGGCTCTACTAAACCATCTAATTCATCTCGGATCTAATTCTTGCAATCCAAAATCCCTCGAATAATCTTTAGTAGTCCATACTTTGTTACAAATAAACTTATCCATAAAGATCTTTATGTTCCATATGTTTCTGATTTAGCCCAAACCAGATACCTATCCTTTCATAATAAATTCCATAACCATACATATCCACTAGTCTCTCAGCTTGCTTCACATTCTATCCCTGAAAACACACCGAGGCGTCTGAAATGAAGGTGGCCTCGGGACCTACATTATAATCACATTTACTTGATTTGTGTTTTATATACAGTTGTAAATTTCAAAAAATGAGACAATGAGACATGAGAAACTGAAAAGTGTGTGGGTAAGTGGGATACATAAGGTTAAAGAGCGTTGAGGAAAGACTGTGTATTACATATGATACACAATGTATTCATGCTTTGAGCTGAGTTAAGATTAAAAGTCGACCCCTGATTAGAGGCCAGGAGGCTATTTTCATGGGACATTGGCCGCTATAAGGGGGAGGGTGCTAACCAGATCTCTTTGACTGGGAGAGCAGAAAGGTCCATGACTCAGCTAACCAACAACCTTTAATATTGTTCACCCCTTAACCGCTTTAATGGAGTTAACAATCCACTCAAAGAATCCTTCTTGTAGGATTATGGTCCAGATTAAAATAAAATCTAAAATGTTAAAAAAACAAAACAGAATCTCACGTGATATAGGGGTACAAAGTGGATTAAAATGTTCAAATATATCGAATCTTCTTTCAGGATGAAATACAAAATAATTAATTGAGGTATAGGAGGATAGATTTAATTAGCATTGAAGAATTATTTCCAACTTCTATTGGATTTTTGAACACTAGTTTCGAATGTTAAGAGTTCATAATCACTTCTAAAATCATACAAAGAATTCAAAACACCAGCACTTTGGTACACAGATTATGCATTATATATAGGTTTATATAATTAATTAGGTAATTAATAATAATTTAAGACAAGAAATCAAACATGTTGATACTCACCTAAAGCATATAAAACATATCAGGACCAAGAGTTACCTATAACAGTTTTCCCCCGGGTAGCAGCAAATTTTCCCCCGTTCTCCGTAGCCATTTCAAAACTTCCCGTCGGTTTCCCCTAAATGACAAATAAGTAAATAATGTTACTTTTCAAATTTAATAATCAGGCGTTAAGTTCATAAATATCATTATGTCTTAATTAGAAATTAAGATATTCTTCTTATATTTAATATAATTTATATAATTAGGTTTTATAACCAAATAAAAATAAATATTGTTTTAAATACTCATTATAGTGCTGCCGATTCCAACATAACAGTTTCCCCCGGATTTCAGCAAAATTTCTCCCGTTCCCCCCAGCCAATTCAAAACTTCCAGTCGATTTCTCCCAAATGACAAATGAGTAAGTATTGTTAAATTTAAAATTTAATAATCACGCATTAAGTTCATAAATATCTTTATGTCTTAATTAGTCGACGACGGCATTATGAATTAAAAAATAAAAATGAATACTTATTACAGCCAACTTATACGCTACTCGGTCGAATCGATTTTTAAAAATTCAAATCGATTAAAAAATTAAATTCGTATTGGGGGAACTACCCCCCAATCGGCAGCCCTGCTGGTAGTTTTTCTGTTCCTACCGTAAACAAATAAAAAATGGGACTATTGGAATCATTTATCTGGTCATTTAAACAAAAATCTTAGTTGGTTTTAAACGATTTTATTATTTCTAATGATTCGTAAATATTTGATTTTAGACTATTTTCTACGCGATCTATTGGTTTCTCTTCTGAGTTTTTGTTGAATTTATGTTTATTTTTTTATTTACACTGATGGCGAAGTTGGAATGCTTTTTCTGCGTTTGTCTTATAATTGTAAGCTCTTATGTGTTATTTTAATCTTTACTGATTGTTCAGATTTTCCCGTGAATTAAGCTTCACAGTCATTACATTTTAGTTCGTATACACTGCTCTTTAGGGAACTATCTATTTTTTCTTCAGAAGAAAAGTAAGATGACGTTGGTTAATCTATTTCAAATGCAAGATTTAATACTAATTTTCTTAATTCCTTTCCAACTTAGATGAATATTGGGCCATAATATATGGTATCAAAATTATATTATACCTGTTTCTCCGAGATGCGTTTTTCCTTTGGTGGTGCTAAGTATATATTATTAAACTGTAAAAATAACTTCCCTTGGTTTTTCATTCACTCATTAATTTTAATATCAGCTTACATAGATTTCAAGATTCTTTTTCAGCTCAATAAAGCTGTTTGGGTACTTTTCTTTAGAGATAGGCCTATTAAAATTATTTTGGTAGTTATACATTACCAGCGATTCATCCTCTACTTCCTACGTTATATCAGGTTTTATCGAGTTTTAGCTTTTCGTTTAATTTTACCTTATGCCCTTTTTAGTCGTGAACATCGCTGACAAAGACCCCTTTCCACCCCCCTCCCTCCCTCCCCCCTACACATCAATAATTGGATTATCTGTGAAACTTCCAATTATAAATTGTATCAGTTTACAGTAGTATCACTCATTATAACTACTGAATATAATGAGTACATCATACATTAAATAATATTTATAAGAAATAAAGTGTACTATTAATATTATTAATCTAATATTTGCTCTCATCATTTTTAATTATAATGTTGAGAATGTTTAAATTACCTTCTTCCACTATTAATATAAAAAAACTTTTTTTTTTTTGTTTACAGTTCTATTCCCTGCTTGAACGAGATAAGGTAGCTAAGAGCACTCTTGAACTAAGGGCGGTTACGATCTTTGCCCCACTCAATTTCGCTTTCCAGAAGTTCAAAGGGAAACCTGATGAATCTCTGGTGCTTTACCATATAAGTAAGTATATTAAAAAGTCATAATAATTTTCCTTATAAAAAAAAATAGGCTGTGTACAACTGTTTAGTTTTCATATAATTTTATTCATATCTTCATCTTAAAATTTTTGTATTATCTTTGATAAATAAAGTGCACTATTTTATGTTAGGTAAAAAGAAATTGTCTTATTTACTAAAATTAATAATTCGTTTGTTTGGTATTTTAATTGCATATATTATTAATTATGTGTATTGTTCTGGTAAAATTTACGTATTATGATAACTGTCATAGTTGGATGGCAACACTGATTGTAACAGTGCAGTTGCTTATGGAATTTTCCTGTCATTCAGTTAAGCTGTTTTTTTGTTTTTTTCAAAAAAAGTTTAATTAGAACTGATCAAGTACTTTATACATTCCACATTACATTTCAAAAAAGTACCCATCATAAATTTAAAATGAACATTGTAAAAAAACATATTACTATGAACTATTAAACAGAACAGCTGGGACAAAGAATGACATATTCTTCAATTTAAACATATAATTTACATCTAAAGTTTAATTTGATAAAGAAAACTAAATATAAATTAAAACAAAACATACTACTAAAACGAAGATAATTGTCCTTTAACACTTATTCATTTTAATGAATTATTTAAAATAAAAAATAAGAAAAAATACATGGAAATATATGCATTTTAAAAGAAAAAAATAATCCAAGAAATCCAATCCAAAACCTTCTCCTTTGCTTTTATTTTTTTTTTCTGATTATTTGATATATATTTGATATGTATGCAAAAAAAGTTTGCAATTACAAATACTATTTATATGTGACATACTTGACCATTGGAAATATGGGAATTTTAATTGAGTGTCATTTCCAAAGTTTACCATTTAGAAAAGTACAATATATACATATATATTTAAATCATATTTCTCCATCTATTTTAAAGGGTGTTTAATAACTAGATTTTGTTTTTCAGCTAATTCTGCTCATAAGCTAAATCAACTTGGATATACCGTTTCATCAGAATATGAAGGGAACCCACCTCTTTGGGTTAGTCGAGTGAGATATGAAAACAAGGATGAAATATACATTAATAATGCTAGAGTTGTTCAACAAAGATCAAATTTTGTTCAGAATAACAACTTGGGCAAGAAACAGGTAACAGTTTTGATCAACTTGCAACATAAATTTTTTGAATAAGAAAACTAAAATATATTAGATCTATTTGTAGTCTTTTAAAATCAATTCTTTAACATGTTTTAAACGTATTAAACTGAATTATTTTCTTTACTGTAGAATTACTTTGCTTTATAAGATCAAAATCTAAACTATTCATTTTTAACTATGCAGAAAAACATTTACTGCTTCATTATTGAAGTATTTTAAATGTTTGCAATTTTTTTTTAAACATTTATACATGTTAGTGTGCTTATTTCAGGTTTTGCATATTTTGGAAGGGGTTTTAGAACCAGTAAGATCTACATCTCCTGAAGTGCCTATTTATAATCCTAATGCCTATGAATTTATGAACTTTTCTGAAAGTCTTGATCTTGAAAATCACCGAATAAGGTAACAAATTTAGCATTTTTAAAATTTAGTTCTGTAATAAATTAAATTTATATTTTAAATTTTAACTATTCACTAATTAGGACAATTATATTTTCAAGTTTTATTCCATTCCATGTTTTTTTAATTTTTATTATAGGTCTTTCCGACATCGTGTTAACTACAATAATAAACAAAATGCTTTTACTGCAGAGGGGAAGTTCACTTTTTTTATACCAGTCGATGAAGGATTTCAGGTATAGTTGCAAATTTGTATTCACAGCATAATTCCCTTCTGAATATTCTTTCAATTTATAATAGTGAAATACTTTTGCTTCCTTTGTAAGTTCATTCAAAGTAGTTTTACAAGACGAATAAGAATTTTAACAGAATCAAATTTTGGAAAGCAATGCAGGCTCAAACATGGGCACTCCATTAAACATTTTTAACTTGGATATGTTTGTTTTTACCATCAGACTGCATTCCACACTACTCCACAAATTTTCTATCAGATGAAAAAAAACTTTCTGTTATTCACATTTCTGATTTTTGTCTTTATTAATCCATTATATGAAAGATGATTTAGTAGGCTGAGAAAAAGCCAAGACATTTATGTGCAAATCAACATGGCCAACTCTTTTCTGGATTTGAACAGAGTAGATTATTATTCCTTAATTATGAAAGGCCAATAGTTATTATAAAATATAAATAAAATAAAAGCTTACTATAACAATATTATATATTTGTATTAATTTATGGGTTTATTTAAACTTTCTTGTTAAACACCTTGTAGTGTCACTTATGTATAATTGATAAACTTGTACTCGTAAGTACTCATTTTTTTTTTTTTTTTTTTTTTTTTTTTTTTTTTTTTTTTTTTTTTTTTTTTTTTTTTTTTTTTTTTTTTTTTTTTTTTTTTTTTTTTTTTTTTTTTTTTTAATAACAACTAAATTACACATTTTGAAAAATAAAGACTGATTTAACTTATAAATTTCTAATTTTGTGAGATTTTAATATTGTTTTAAACACTTGGTTTTCATTTTAGAGAATTTAAAACAATTATTATTAATAGCTCTTGCACAATACTCAATCATATCATCTGGTTCACCTGGTTTTCTATAAAATTGGTTCTGTGTGTTTAATTGGTTGTAGAAAATGGAGGCACAGGGTCATTTCTCAGATCCCTTAAATATCCTTCCAAATGGGTTTATTTAGCTCAAACTTTAATATTTGAAATGTTTATAGTAATAGACTTGATTTAAGTATGTACACAATGGCTATTAAAATAGAACAATTCTAATAGTTTTCCCAGTATGTGTGAGTTGTTTACTTATTACTTGGAAATTTATGTTTTTATTTTTTTTTAATATATGATAATTTATCCATTTACATTAGGCAAAAATATACTAACAAGGGGATGTTTGCAGTTGTAACTCACAGATTTGAATGCCGATTTGTGTGTGGGTAGTAGAGACCTATAATAGAGCAAAACTAGAGTTATAGCCGCCAATGGGCATTAGGAGCCAAGAAAAAAAATAAAATATGAAAATCACGTTTTATTTTTTTTCTCTGCTCTCAGTCAAGATAGAGAAATGATTCTTTCACGTTTAATTGCAGTTATGTATGATATTTGGTATAAAAATACTTCCGCTATACTCAAGATACCACGCGGCTTTTGGTTGCTCAAAAACTCTTAAAAAAATGACAAAATTCGAAGGAAATCCGCTGTAAATCAGTGGAATTTTTTTTTCATGAACAACTGACCTCAAATTTCGATTTAATGCACCATAAAACCCTTACATGTGAAATTTTATCAAAATCAAAAAATATTGATTTTTTACCCCTTCCGAGGAGGATAAAATTTTGAATTAGAGATTTCATCAACAATTTCTAACAGCCATAACAGATGGTGCGTTCAACCGAATACAATAGTAATTCCATCACTAGAATCAGCATACATTCTGCTTTTTATACATGCATATAACATTGGGATTACTCCAGATTTTAGTGGACAAAAACTGATGTAAATGAAAAAATCCGAGGTTAGCTATAGCTTTAGATATCTGAATAAGAGGAAATCCTGCGACCACCGGATTTAGGCGAAACTAAGCAGTTTTACGGCTTCTAGAAGACCTTAAAATTTGGTTTTAATCGGTGGCGAAATGTGTGAGATAGCGCAAATTATTTACATTTTTTCAGAAATTGACAGCACCTTGCCTTCTAAAATCCTACAAAATTTTAAAGGTAAAAAAAAAATTATTTTTTATTTCGACAAGATTTAGTTTCTACATGTTTTTGAGATGAGGAATCTGAAAATAATATCAGTCTTTAGTTTAAAACTTTTCCTCCCCATGTTTTTATTTCAAATTGCATTGAAATCTTAAGATTGATCTAATCATCTAAACTTAATATCAGGTTTTGGTTAAAAAAAAAACTCCCCATACCTATATTTTTTTTAAATGGTCTTATTGAAAATTATTGTGTAAAAATTAAAATAATAATAGAAATAGATCATTGTAGAACGTCTTATTTATATAATATAGGTGAAAACAATTTTTAAACTAAAAACTGATATTATTTTCAGATTCCTTATCTCAAAAAACATGTAGAAACTAAATTTTGTCGAAATCAAAAATAATTTTTTTTACCTTTAAAATTTTGTATGATTTTAGAAGGCAAGATGCTGTCAATTTCTGAAAAAATGTAAATAATTTGTGCTATCTCACACATTTCGCCACCGATTAAAACATCTCAAGTTATAGCTAACCTCGGATTTTTTCATTTACATCAGTATTAGTCCTAAAATCTGGAGTAATCCCAATGTTATATGCATGCATAAAAAGCAGAATGTATGCTGATTCTAGTGATGCAATTACTATTGTATTCAATGTTACTATATATTACTACGTATTATATGTATTCAAATCTGTGAGTTACAACTGCAAACGTCCCCTTGTAAGTATTGTGAATATCTGTTATTAAAGATAAACATTTCAGTAATTTTATTTTATATATTTCCGTATTTATTTTTATGAATATTAATATTTTAAGCAACAAAATGCATTTTTTCAGGCTAAACGACAACCAAATCATACTAATGACCAGGTAAGATTTGTCTGACATTTCACCTGGTTGTTGGTATTACATTTTTCCTCCCTGCCACAGTTATCAGGATATTGCACTCACTTTCCTCATGTTGTTTCCTTCAATTGTCATAGTATATTTGTTGAATAATCACTTTTTAGTATTCCAAGTAAAAATCAACATTGGTGCATTTATTAACATCGTTAACTATTCTGTATTAATAATATAATTAAATTACAATTTAAAAATACTCATGCTTAAACAAATATTTTAAACGTGCTGACAAAAATAACATATATTATTTCTTATCAATAATTTATGTATTATAAATATCCTAAATAAAACCTAAAGGAATGTTTATTATGTTCAGTATGTACATTTCATTTAAGTAAATCAATAAATATAAAAGTTCTTTACTTATCCTGGAACCATAAGTCCCTTAAGAATAAAAAATAATCTACAGATTTGGGGTCCTCAGAGGCTTAAAATGAATATGAAATATTTATGAATAAAATATTATTTAGAATAAAAGAACAAATAATAATAATATTATTAAAAATAATAATAAAATAAAAACTGAATAAAAAGATAACAATAAAAGGTAACAGAAATATCTGTGTATTTGTACAAAAACAATTAAATTTTATTTACATAAACTTCTTATTTTTATAGCACTAAACAGTGGCTATTGACGTTTTTCATGGATCTAGATGGATAGTATATTTATTTGGATACTATATGGATAAAGTGATATTTGAAAAGAGAAAGGGTATTTGAGTAGTCAGTGGTGAAAGGAACAAAGAGATGAGGATTGGATTAGGAAAGATTTATCGAAATCAGCTGAGCTGGAGTATATAAATCTGATGGACGGGAATGGATTTTGGGGATAAGAACTAAGGTTTGAGATGGAATTCAGAAGTGTAAGGTGGAAGTTGGGATTGGATGTTTTGGTAGAGAAAGGATGCCAGAAAATATTGGCGACAATAGAGAGGAAAATGCCACTTCACTCTGCATAAAACAGTGAAAAGTATGCATCTCTAGGAATCCTAAAAATTAAACAAATGAAAAGTTAAACAGTGTTTTAAGTCTGGCCCCAAAATCCTCAGAAACACCCCATACAGCTTTAGTCGGGGTGGTGGAAGATGAGAGAAGTAATAAGTAACATGTGGGTTTCGAAAGTTTGAAGATGGTAAAAGTAATTGAGGCGCTTTAGAATAGGGAGGGTATGCATACGTAGAATAATAATTTTTGCATTTAGGGTTACATCAAATATGGCTCCAAAATTTTTGATAGGATCATTGCTCAGGAAAATATTGATGATTGGAGGCATGGTTTCAGGAGGTATCTCGAGCCTATTATAAGCGCTTTGGTCTTCTCAGCATTTAAATTCAACTTTTTCTTCAATGCCCAGTTACAGATTCATGATGACATAGATATTGTTTCCTTAATAATAATAATTAGAGATCTTATTTTATCATATAAATCACTAAAAGAATTATTCTTCCTCTTTATGAAAAATGAGCCCAACGAAATTTCAGACTTGTATCGAGAAGACTTTTACTAGTATTTAGTGGAGAGGTGGGTCTATTATGTTGACTCCTAATGTGCAGAACCTAACGAACCTCATGCACCAAGATACTTTTAGAGTCGAGGATGCAATATTATTTAATGCTATTTCCAGAGCCTGATCATAAAATTCGCCATCTAATATTTAATCATCCCGCTAATATTAATATTAATATGTTATCACTAATGTTATAAACAAATACCTATCTTATAAAATTCAAACTTCTGGAAATAATATTTTTTTATCTATCATATTGTAGCTTTATCTGTAAAGTACAATAAAACTTTAATATTTTAATTAATAAGCAAATAGTTTCTTATTATAAAAAAATTAGAATTAAATTTAAAAAATAAACTGATTTGTTATTGTTTTGAAGCATAAATCATTATAAATGCCTTCTTAATGACTTGTTTTCTTTGAAACCTTTTCCCTATAAGTAATTTAATTTAGTGTATTTGTTATCTCTTGTGTTTGATTAGAATTTTACTTATATTTATATATAAAAGTATTGATAATAGAAAAATGAAAAGAATAATAGAATATTGTTCTATCAAATCTGTAAACATGATGGTTTTGTATCCCTGTAGCATATTTAGCTCCTCATTCGCTCCATTCTATTTGAAATAACCTGTTTCTTTCTGTCATTGGACAAGTTGATGACACGTTTCATGCACAATAGCTCATAATCAATTACAATCTAATTATTTATTTATAACTAAATATAATTTTAATTTATGTTGACATTAGATTCCCTTCAAAGTTTGATCAAACGTAGAGGTTATAATAAACAAGTTACTTTTAAAATATTTATAAATACCTCTGTATCATGAATAAGATAATTTTATAAAATCCAACATGATGGATTAGTTAACCTATTGCATGAATGTTTTTTTGTTTTATTTTTTAATTATTTTAAATCATTCATTCCAGTTTCATATCTTCCTAATACAACAACTAATATAAAAGTCATAAGTATATTCTCAATTCATGTAATAATTGATTTCGTGTAAGATAAATTTAAATTTTTTTCTTTATTTTTGGAAAACAGAAACTTTGATTATTTTCTCATTTTAAAATTATGTAATATAATAACTGCAGTTCTACACTACCATTGAAATTTCAACTCCTTTTAAGTTATTAAATGTTTTTATATTTAATTGATTAAATTATACTGTCAAGTTTTTCATATCCCATGTATTAACATCCCTGTTAAGTAAGTGAGATTGTCAACTAACTGAAAAAAACTTTCTATTAACATTACGGTCAATGTCCTTGGTTATGGATTTATTCATAATCCGAGAGGAAATTAATTTTTATACTTTTTTTAATTGATTTTTTATTATTATGATAATAATATTTAAACATCAATGCTTTTGAATCTAAAATAATGATTTTTATGTAAGAATTATACACTTTTCTGTACAAAATATAAAAAATTACATCTAGAAATACTTAGTAATTTTATTGAAAATAATTTTTTTGTTTTTTTTTATAGCCTCCTCCTAGACCAGACAAGATTGATGATAAAGTAATCGATGGTCATATTATTCCCGACAAAGTTCTCTTCACAGCTCCAACCGAAGATGGTCAAGAATTCGAAACACTTTCATACACAGACACATTAAAGGTTACAATTTCATTTAGCACAGAGAAAGATGGAAAAGAAATAAGAAGTAAGTCAATATTTATTTGCCCATTATTTCATTTAATGTTATATAATATATCTTTTATTATTGCAATATACCTTTGGTTATAACTTCTTCCAGCAACTATCTAAAGTTAGTGTCATGGCAAAATGTAACTTCTTTCATATTTATTGTTTTTAAAATATCAGTTTATTAATGGTTTAAGAAATTTTTGTCTTAATAGACAAATAATAATCAAAGAAATAATTTACCTGAGTAGGAATCTCTAAAGAGTTTCAAGTTTGAATGACATATTTTTTTAATAATTTATTCTAATGGTATGAAGCTGTTGTTTATTGGTGCTTAGCATCCTTATGTACTCCAACTAGTGTAGGAAGAACAGGTTATCCAATAGGTTACCAACCTATTCTAACCAGAGTGGAAAGGTGAAAATTTATTCCATGGGTCTGTCACAAAATAAATTCATCTCCCTCCCCAGGTGTGAATTAAACCCATGGCTTATAGTACTAGGAGTTCTGAGACCCTTGCCTAAACACGCTCGGCATCAAGACACCCATAAGGTTTTAGGTATAAGGTTTTGATTTCTGATAATATTTCTTTTTTGATAGTTTTGTTAAATTAATCTTTGCACTCTTACTCAAGTTGAACATGTTGGAAACCACCTTTTGAAAAATTGCCTTTGGCAAAATCTTCTGAGATGATTTATCCGGTTGTTTTAATAATGATCACTGTGTTAATGAGTACCATGTTAAATAACTTTAAATAATCATTATACTGTAAACTATTCATTTTTATCATGAAGAATCATTTAATTATCCAAAAAATCATTGAGACTTATTTCTTATTTTTTTATTTTTAGAATATGTTAAAAGTCATACCATTGTTGGTGATCAGCAGCATCCCAATGGAGTTGTTTTAGCCGAAATTGTGAAAGCGAATATTCCGGTCAAGAACGGTGTTGTCCATCTTATACACAGACCGCTAATGGTTGTTGATACAACAGTTACTCAATTTCTAGAGGTAAGTGAAACCTGATGTTTATTCCATTTATTATATTTTTTGTTGCTTTTTTTTTTTATCAGACATATTATTGTGATTGTATATATGTCAGTAAATAATTCCTATGTCTCTTATTATACAATATTAAAATGTAAATAAATCAATATATTTCTCTGTAGTTCATATTTTAAAACAATAAATAATGATTTTTGCATTCTATTAAAAATAAAGCATTAAAAAAAATCCTGCAGTGCCAAAATCTTAAAGATGTTTCCATGAAATGCAGTAATCATAATAATTTCCAGTTTAATTATTATAGCTGATGTATCAAAGTTCAATAGGATATTCTATATAGAATATAGAATATCAATAGAAAATCAGATATTTGGGTAATTTATAGTCACTTTTTTTTCATAAGTTTAAAAAAGAAGGTTTAAAACTCTAATAATAACTATTTTCTTATGAGATTAATTACAATTTTTTTCTATTTTTTTTTTTATTATATTAAATGTTAACTTTTCACATTAGCAATTATGTTTAAACTAAACCACAAAACCTTCAAAGGCTAGCACAGCTATAGCTTTGGCTCTAATACAGGCTCAAACAAATAATTAAACTAATACCAAAGAGGTACAATCCTGATTTGGGAGGAGTTGAAATCATAAAAAAAAAAAAAAAACACTACCACTACAACCCATGAAGAGTCTTGGGTTTAGTATTTTGATAAGGAGCTACTGTTACTCAGCCAACATTTATGAAAGGAGGGAATTTTTCCGAAATCATGCTCAACTGCCAGGCTTTTCTCGCCTATTAAGGGTACCCGTTTTATAGTGACTGAATATGCCCCAAGACCTCTCCTTACTCAGGAGTATATAAGAGAGTCAGAGTATTAAAATAACAGAAAATAAATTTTCAACTCCAGCCAGACTCAAACGGAGACCCCAGCTGGACCCAAGAGCAAGGAGTCAAGTGCCTTACTCTGACCTTCACCTCCTATGTTTCCAAACAATTGAGTTTGATTTGTTTTCTTTTGAATCGGGTTTATTAGGGGGAAAAAAAAAAATCACCTCTGAGGAATTATATTTTTAACCATTTTTTAATATGTATCTCATATGCATGAATAAAAATTAATCTGAAATATATAATTTTTTTTTTGTCATCAATGATATCTTAATATGCTCTAAATATCATTGATTTTAAAGTGATTCAACTTTTTGTTTTTACCCTTTGATATTGAAAATTATTATTTATTTAATAAAGCTTACAATTTACAGTTTAGTTAATGCTAGTGGATATTTCAATGAGTAGAACATAGGAATCATTATTTTTTTCTCAACTTTATATCCATCACTTTTATTCAAATGCATTTAATATATTCCGTGCAAAGAAAACACTGATTGTTATTTATTCCATTTTCACCTTTATGTATTTTTAAAAATTTTGCTTATTGAAAAACGACACTGTTGCATTCAAGCGACGAATTACATTTTCTTTCAGGAATTCGGTTGTTGATTTGTTCATGGCTGACTTCTGAATTGAGCTGTTTTATTGATCATTTATTTGGATTCAATTTATAAATGAAATTGCTTGCCACAGATAAAGTTGATATATGAAAGAATGATACAATAAAACTTCTCAGTTTTTTTTTATCAAGGTTGCCAATACATTGATGTTTGTTTTATTGGTTCAGACAAAGATATACTGACACAGATATAATTCCAAAATTATAGATTCAAAAACATTATGATTAATATTCATCAAAAACTTTTTTAAAAGACAAAGCAATAGTTTATCTATGTTTACTTTGTCTGTCATCTAGTAAATAATTTATTTGAAAAAGTATAGAAGCTATTTAGATATTTTATTTTCCCTAAATAATATTATTATAGGCAAATAAACAAATTGAATAAAATATGAAATAATTTATGGAATATTTATTTAATACTTTAGTCCGTTCAACAAAATTTTGAATTAAAATTTTTTTGATAAAGAAATTGTGAATCATAACATAAGTTAAATGATTAATATCTAATTTGAAAGTGCCTTTCTTCAAAAGCCAACTGTTTCATAAACATTATGATTAAACAATACAATTATAAATGTTTTCCACCACAATAATTAATTTTTTATTTCCATTTTGAAAAACAAATATTTATTCTTTTTTTTTTTTTTCTATTTTGTTGTTCCTGTTACTTTGGACAACAGTCATTTAAGGTAAGGTAAAATATTTTTTAACAGTGTCGTTCTGCTTTTATGATGTATAACCGTTTCTGTTTCATATAAAATTGTCTTCTTTTTTTTATTTTGTTTCTGTCTTATATTTTTATTCCATTACTTAACTTTTATTTTTCTTATATGCACATCAGCATGTTTGTATTCACATTTTTATTTATTTCTATATTTAGAAGTTTTTATACATGTTGTTTATATATTTAATTTACACATGAACCCACACATTCATTTATCATGGATATGTGTGTGTCCGTTGTGTATTAAAACTAATAAATACTAAATAACTAAAAACTAAAACTAAATACTTCGATTCTTGTCTCTAAATATTCCTGTTATTGTTTATCAATGAAAGGTTGATATATTATCTCAAAATACTGAGCCTGTTTCACATGTATAATAAGAAAGAGGTAATAAAGATTACCTTCATATAATGGGTTGATATCACATAATCTAATAGTAATTATATAATAACATTACTAATAAAACTAAGGAAAAGTGAGTGATTTTCAATGGAGCAATATAGAATTCATATTGAATAGATTGTCGGAATTCCATTACTCAATTATCATTCATTTAAATTAATGATAGACGAATTCATTTACATTTTCTTCTTTTTTTTTATTAGTTATAAATTAACAAAATTTCTTTCAAGTATTCAAAACTATTTTAAATATTAAGAAATGTCTTTCTTCTATCAATTAAGTGATGTAGTTAACTTGTTGCTAGTAGTTTTATTTGACATGATTTGACATATATTTGACATGATTGTTTTGCATATTGATTCAACTTTTCATGTTTGATTAATTTTTTTTTTTTGTTTTCTATCTGTTTACTTTAAAAGATTAGTTCTTTCTTTACTTCATCCTTTAAAAATAACTAAATTATTCATTAAATTTATTATTATTTCTTAATTGTGATCTTGAAGTTTAATAACTATATCTCATGAACAAGTATAATATAAATGAATTTCTTTTAAATGACAGGAGCAATGTTATTACTAAAAAAAAAAAAAAGATTAGAAAAACTATATACGAAGTGTGTGTGTGTGTGTGTGTTTAATAAGGTTCTTCTATGCACTGGCATTATTAATGATTGTTGAAATGATTACAGCAATCAAAAATGTAATGTAATCATGTAAAAATGTAAAAAATGTACTTAAACCTTCAACAGGTTTTGATTAGGACCTTATTGAGCAAAGATATTTGCAAGTGGAAGACACTTGAAATAACCTACTGGTTTCCAACCCAAAGTGTTTTATACCATTCTTTAAAAGATCTGATGATTTCACATCTGGAAAAGGACTGAGGCAAAGGAGTGCATCGGCATATCTCCTATTCAATCTTACTCTCAAGAAGACCATTAGAGAATCTATAATTCTAGATGATGGAACAGTTTTCAGTGGAAGAGTGCAACTTCTTGGTCAAGGAAATCATCATTGAAAAAGTATCTGACTTTATCTATCTTGTATCCTACATAACCTATTCTGAAATAAACTGAAGAGTATAGGCGCCAAAATGCTTTGTCTAAGAGCACCAAAATTCGTTTATACGAAACAATTATCCAGCCAATTTTCCTATATGGCTCAGAAATATGGACTGTCTCTTAAACTGGTGAGTAGACTTTATGATCTTTGAGAAGATTCTTTGAAGCTATGAAGATGGACTAGGTATATAGTCAATAGTCATTACTATGATCCTCGACAGATTGAGATGGGACTGGATATATTTCTTAAATGGTTGATAATGGTTTAATAAAGAAAACAATCGAAGAAGTAATAAACAAAACAAGGCTCAGAGGAATACTTTGGTTCTAAGATGGAATGATAATGTGACTGTCATTGCTAGGTCCATGTTGGATGTGAGGTGGATGGAGTGAGGAACTGGATGGAAGCAGGATTAGAACAATTGAGGCAGGTTCAGGATGGGTCCACATTGAGTTGCAGCACCAAAAGAACAAAATTGAACTGGAAAAAATTGTGAGAAAATAAAATACTTCGATTCTTGTCTCTAAATATTCCTGTTATTGTTTATCAATGAAAGGTTGATATATTATCTCAAAATACTGAGCCTGTTTCACATGTATAATAAGAAAGAGGTAATAAAGATTACCTTCATATAATGGGTTGATATCACATAATCTAATAGTAATTATATAATAACATTACTAATAAAACTAAGGAAAAGTGAGTGATTTTCAATGGAGCAATATAGAATTCATATTGAATAGATTGTCGGAATTCCATTACTCAATTATCATTCATTTAAATTAATGATAGACGAATTCATTTACATTTTTTCTTTTTTTTTTATTAGTTATAAATTAACAAAATTTCTTTCAAGTATTCAAAACTATTTTAAATATTAAGAAATGTCTTTCTTCTATCAATTAAGTGATGTAGTTAACTTGTTGCTAGTAGTTTTATTTGGATTTTTTCTTATTATTTAAAATTTGATGGTTTAGGATTTAGTAACAATAGGATTTTATGTATTGGATTATTTATAAATTTGTTTGTATTTTTCAATTTTTCAATTTGGCTTGTATGAAATTGATCTATCACCTGTTTGTAATATCACCATGAATATTTGTATCTTTTTATATTCACACATAATGAATGGAATTCAATCCAAATTTTGAAAGGTAATTTTTAATTTTTTTTTTACTTTTAATTATGTTTAAAAACATCTCTTGCGTTATATGGTTGTCATGCTCATTTCTAATACATATATATATATATATATATATATATATATATATATATATATATATATATATATACACACACACACACACACACACACACACACACACACACACACACACACACACACACACACACACACACACACACACACACACACATATCAACTTTATCAATGAAAATGACTCACTCCATTTAATCACCTATGCAAACAGCCTCCCTATTGAGAGCCATAAACTAAATACCATAATTTATAAACACTTTTGAAAGAGAAAATGACATTTACTTATGTATTGGTTTAATTCAAAAGGATGATTCTCATTTCTTTAAATTTTAAATAATTTTATTTGATTATTATTACTGACTTATTTTCACATTACCTCATCCATTCCTTAATTTGTTATATTAAATGTTTAATTTAAATTTTTTTTATTTAAATCAATGAAGTTCATATTTAAAGTTTGGATTGACAACATGAATTTCATAACATATTTAGAGTAAATGATCTTTATTTGCTTTGTGTATTTGTTGTGTATGTCTGTTCATGATGTTCGCATGTCTGCATGTACAGGGTATTGTAAGTACTCACATAATTTCTTCAATTTATTTTTTTTGATATCTATGTATTCTATACATAATCAATTTTAATTTCAAATATGACAATTTGGTGAAATATAATTAACTTAGATTTATAAGTGAAATAATTATATATATTAATTTTTAGCATAGATTTGTTAATTATATAAATGTAATAGCTATGTTTGCCCCCTCCCCCGAATAATTAATAACCCAAATCATTACAAAAATGAGTTGCATATACCTTTCAGAAGTATATATACACCATTTATTAATAGAGCACCATTTGGTATTATTTGTACTTAATATATAAATGAGAAAAAAGTTAGAGGAAAAGTACTAGGAAGAAGTCACTGTATAAAATAGCAGATATCTATAGTCTAATGTTCATAGAACTGAAAATCGTTCTTTGAAAAATTAAAAATTATTCACTTACAAAGACTAAACACAATACTTATTGTCTTAAACTTATATGGAAATACGCCACACAAATATATCTGTGAAAAATACACACATTCAAACAATACAAATATTTCAATCAAAAATACTAAGACTAATCACGAAATCACCTCGGTATAACACCAGTCACATACCACTCAGATTTGCATATACTCACAATAAAAAAACATATATATACTTTTATAATAGACGATTCCATGACAGACTTCATAAGCATAACATACTCATAAATAACATGGCTACAACTGACACCCGGCAATAAACTCATAAGGCTGAAAAGAATCTGTATGAAAGATCTGCTCAAACAATAGCTTTCGTATTTTTATTTTTATTTTTTTAGTCATGTATCATGCCCATAGGTGGTACTGTGAAGTACTAAGTTCCCCCATGCTTAACAGTCCAAGTACTATATCTATTGATAGAAAATTCATCTACTGTTGCATTTGTGACAGGTGTGAATAAAAAAATGAATGAAGAAAAAAAACTTTATTCAGTGATGCTAATATGCTTATGCTACAATTATTCTATTCTTTTTCAATTTAAGCTATTATGGTCTTTATATAAAACAATTATAACACCATCAGCTGATTTTAAAACGGGTTGAATAAAATAAACCTTCATTATAATGCTCTTTCAAGGTCTTAAGAAAAATATCCAAGAAATCATGACAATAGTTGAAAATTAAAAAAAAAAATATTTTGAATTGTATTTATAAAAATGTGTGAAGTTTTATTTTTAAAAATAATGAATAATAATTAAAGTGGAGACAAACAACATTCATTTTTTATGAAAGTTTTTTAAAATGTATTTTAAAAAAAAAGTGCAATCCTTACAGATTTAAAATAATCTTGAATTTTTAAAAATTCTCAGACCATTTTCTAGGCCTCCAAAATCTTATTTATTTTCTGCCTATTTCCTTATTTCTCATCTTCTTTTTTCACTTCTTTTTTGGTGCATTGTGATCGATTACTAATGCATCAAGACTGCATTGACCATTACTTCATTGCCGATGTCATCAAAAGTTTTGATTAGGATACCTTTAATCAAAACCCTTTAATCAGAAAAAAAGTGATATAGTGAGGGAATCATACTCGTAAACTGAAACATTATAATGACTTTTTATTGTATATTTAAATATTAGTATCAGATTTAATTCACTGAAGTTAGGATCAATTACATTTTTACTAATTGTAGTAGTTGTTTTTTGTTTTTTTTCAATTATAGTACATTCTATATATTTTTTAATTTATAATGATTCATTATTCTGAGAGGTATAATAACGACTTCATTACCTTTAGTAATATTTTTTGTCAAATTATTGTTACTAAATAAATGTAAATTATCAATTAACTCATAAATATTTATTTTAATTAATAAAGAAATATGAATATGAACATCGGAACTATGACATCAAAATTTAAGTTAAGTTATTGAGACACATAGGAATTTTACTAAAAATATGGAATGCTGTTTTAATTTTTAATTTTTCTCAATGGCCAATTTATTTTGACATCAGTTTATCATAAGCCAAAATTGATATATAACTGTTTTGACTAGGAAAGAAAATCAGGAAAAAATGAAAAAACATTTTTTTCCAATAAGTGCCCACAAGTGGTTGGCAGGAGATTGTTGGTCCTTGTACTATGTATAAAACATTTAGAAATTATATACCGTAAAATGGGGTCACATTAGTACGGTGGGGTGAAATTGGTACACAATTGTTTCTGCAGTGATTTCCTTCTGGCAGGTTATTGTGTCGACTTTTACCAAATGAGAGCCCTCGAAACGACTCATTCATGCACTCTCATTTGTTAAAAGTCGACACAACAACCTGCCAGAAGGAAATCAACGCAGAAACAATTGTGTACCAATTTCACCCCACCGTACTAAAGTGACCCCATTTTACGGTATATGTATACATGAATTCATGCTTTGTAAATTATATTTTATCTTTGACTTCATTTATTTCAACTTTTTTTCAATAATAATTGTACACAGGATCGAGAAGATGGACCTCTGTATAAATTGTATGAAGTAATTAGAGATACAGACGGAGACTTCATGGAACGATTAACCAGAATGAGAGAATTGACTCTTTTTGCACCATCTAATGCAGCGTGGCGGGACCCCAGTTTGAATCTCATAATGAGGGATCGTAACCGAATAAGAGATATTCTACATATGCATCTCGTTGAGGAAAAACTGCCGATGGAAACTATTATATACAAGAACATCAACCAGGTTAATATATATTATTTAACTGAATTATATTATTAATGTGATGTGAATAACTTTCTTGAATAATAAAGAAACATCCAGATGAAATTGTGTTACACAAGTCTGAATCTTGTTTAATCTATAGATTAGCAATTCCAAATCACATGCCACTTTTTCAAAATTAATTTTTTTCAAAAATTTTGGTAAATTTTTTCAGAGTATGTGATTCTTATTATGTTGACGATGAACCATCCTATTTCAGTTCACATCAAGAGTATTTTTCATTTTCAAACATCTAACAAAAATTTAAAGTTTAAATTTTACTGTTCAAATTTTTATTTTACAATTTATCAGATTAAATTATATTGTAATTTTTTATTTATTTCTTATTTCTGCTAAAGAAGTTTTAGGTGCACTAAAAATAGTTTTTTTATTATTATAGCCCTGAATAGCACCATAATGATTATGTATCTAACAATCTTTGATCGAATTATTTATGTATTAAATGAATTGTTATGTTATAATAACATTCTTCATATTTTAATATATATTTTTAAACCCATACTGACAGTTGGGTATATATAGTTGATATTTTGAACGTCCATAACACTCAGAAATATTGTAAAACTATTTTTAAACTTCCACACATTTGGCAGCTTACAACGTTTCTATTCTATACCTTCTGATAGATGCAATCAATCTGTGACATAACGAACCACGTCATCAGATTAATGATGCCGTTTTATGTGTGGGCTTGGGGGAAAACATATGAAACTGAACTCTTTTACTTATTTTTGTGTATTTTTGTGTTTTTAGTGTACTTTTATATAAAAAAAACAAGTAGAATATTTTTTAAAAATAGTAACTACTAAAAAAAAAAACTTTCTCAGTCTTTTTAACAGAAAAAAATTGGTCATCTTTTTACAAGTATATTTCAAAATTCAACTAACTTGTAACCATAAAACTTCCCATTATCATATAAACAAGTTTTTAAAAAATAGTTTATAAAAGAAAGTACAAATTCATTGATGGCCTTACCCAGGTACAACCTTAATTCAGTTTTTGTCATTGTCTCTTTTTCAGCCTCATTGTCAATGTGCATACCAGAAAATGCAATCTAATTTTTTTCCTCTTATTGCATGAAAGACACAACATTCCTTGCTAAAGGCAAAACATATACTATTTACAGCCCTCGATTTGGTATTTACAAACTCAAGAGGGAGCTAGTTATTCAGTAATATCCTTAACAATGACAACGTTTTGCAGTAATGGAATACTGGTCAACCAGTTATCGCATTTAATATTACATCCTG
Organism: Euschistus heros; assembly: GCA_003667255.2. NCBI lineage: Eukaryota > Metazoa > Arthropoda > Insecta > Hemiptera > Pentatomidae > Euschistus > Euschistus heros. The sequence goes on from RCWM02000033.1 coordinate 2,798,937, forward strand.
AGCCATACAAAGGTTTGTCCTCAGTACCATATCTGTCGGCTTATTTCTGATTGTTAAAGGGCCTTCTGGCTGTGTGCCTCCATATATCACTAAGTTATGTGTGTAGAATGTCTTGGAGTTAGCAGAAGCATACATTATTATGATGAAAATGCCATTATTTTGCTGAAAAATAATAGCATGAAAAGAAAATAGAAAAAATCCTAAAATATGATTGGGCGCCATAATCTCCCCCCCCCCCACAAATAGATCTGCTCCATTGGCAAAATGAGAACATATCGCTTCATCTCACAGATTAATTGCGTTTATCGGAAGGTTAATGATTAGAAGGCTTATTCATGCTTTGCATAAACTTTGAATTACAGCTCACATACACTAGAATCAATAACAGCACATAATACAAAGTTATCAATTGCAATTATAGCTACATGCTACATGCTTATACTATCAGCTGTATTCCAAAAGTTGATTGCCGATATCATCGATTCTTGATAAAAGTATCTGTATCGAACTTTCAGCGATTGCGAATAAGTGGACCGAACTGGTATTCTGAGGTTCACATGAGCTTTGAGGCTGCCTTGATAGCTGTGATGTATAGCAAAAATTGGCCCCTAAGGCCAAAGTGCTTCTAGGGAAAATCAATTTATCTGTACCTAATTCACTATTTTGGTACGGATTCAAAAATCCCATCTATGCCATTCCTCTTATGATATTATGTCAATTTAATAATAAATGAAACCTTTAATAAGTTAAAACACTTATGAGGGCTGATTGTATGGCACTTTGCACTGTTGTCTTGTTATGATTGAAAATGGAAACCTCAAATTGGTACTATCTTCCGAATTTGTTCGTGTTGGTTGATATTTACTCAAGCTGGGAATGACCAATTATTTTTATTTTATTTTTTATTTATATTTTTATGTTTGTTTTCATTTTTTGCATTATTATTTTATATTTTTAAATTATTTTGCCTTAATGATCTCTAATTTGTGGTATATGGTTATTATTATTATTTACTTAGCATAAATAAGTCATTTATTCTTCTTAAAACCATGCTTTTACTAATTATGCTGCCTTACAATTTCATGTATTTATGATTATTTTTAGCATATCTTATTTTGTTATAAGACAATATGAAAAACTATTTTAGTTTCTTTAGAGGTAATTTTTTTTTTGTATTCATGCTCACATATGATATCCTTTGAAATTATTGTATTATAGTAAATTAAAAATATATGATGTCTAATCAGAAAAATAGTCTTCTTTTTTTTTTAAGACTTAGATCTTCCATTTTTTATTGAATATAATTACAGTTCTTTAGTTCAGAAAAGTAATTCCACATTTAAATGAAAATTAAAACTTCTTACCTGTTTGGAAACTAAAATATTTTTTTTTTTAATCCTAGTAGAACCTTGCCCAACCTTTTTAAAACAGTTATTCATCCAAAATCTTCCTTATCATTTCCTTCTTTCTCTTTTGCTTGAATTTTCAGGTCCAATTTTTCCTTTGTTTAGTTGTTATCAGGCTTTGCTATAGTTAAGCTGTTACACAAGTTGACCTGTTCTCACTGCTGAATTACGTTTAACAGCAAATCTAATTATTACTGAACTGATTTACATTTTTATAAGTTAGATGAGAAATAAAAGAAAAAATATATTTATTAGAAGTTAAACAAAAATAAAAATTATAAATGAACTTATTAAGTTTTTATTTATTTATTTTTTGTTAAATAAAACATTTTAAACATTTAAACTGTTTGAAATAACGAAAATAATATATAATTTTAATTTAATTGTAATGAGTTCATTATTTTTTTTTTTTATTTTAATGTTTGTCAGGACTGAATTCTCTATATCTTATCATTCATAAATGAATGGCATTAGAGTGACAAGGAGAATGTCCAGTAACCATAGTTCTGAAAAAGTCTAAAGTGTAAATTACAATGCCTATGTTTCTTATCATGGGAAACGGGTTCTTAAACTCCAAAACATGTGGCAATCCTGTTTCTAGCCTTCATGAAACCACCTTAAATGATAGTACATGGGAAAAGCTAGCAGGTGGCGATGAAATCTCAGTTTCAATTTTTTTTTTGTACATTACCCTTCAAATATGAAGAATTTTAATATTTAACATTAAAAACAGTATTTAAAAACATTTCAACTTTTAATCGAATAAACCAGCTTACTTTCTGAAAGCGATGTTAGAGCCTCAGTTATTGTTCCTCAATATTTTTTTTTAATTATTAAACTAATCTAATACTTATTTATGAAATAAACATAATTAAAAATACTTAAAGTTCTTTTCCCAATTTAAAATTTTTTTTTTCTTTTTTCATCTTTGTCATTGTTTTTATTAACCCTTTGGCTGAGGCATAGTCTAGGCACCTGCAGTGCCCCATGTACGGTGTACTTTTTACACTTAGCGGTTTTGCTTTCTTTATTTATTCTACATTTGCTATTCATGTTTCCCATCCTCCTTTTCTCTGATATTTGATATTTATCTAGTTCCTGGCACTTCTCCAATAGATGGGCACTGCAACCACCGGACTCATATAGTAGTCTGTAGCAGTCAAAGGGTCAATGCTTTCTCTGTAATCTTGTAATTACTTCTCCTTATATTTTTGGTTTCATACTGTTATTTCTTTTCTATGTTTGTTCATACATGTTTTCCATCTATCAATCTTGATTATCCTTTGTTGATTTGTATCCTTTCTTTTTCCAATGCTAGGCCAATTTGAGAGGTGTAAATGAGAGTATGGGTTTAGCAGTTGTTAAGAATATATGTTCTGTACTCAAACTTAGTGGCTTCCCAAATTTTGAAAAGGAAATTCAATTATTATAATTTTTGGAGGTGGGATATTTTTATGCTAGTATTAAATGAAGCTAAAACGAATTATTTTTTTTTAAAATACCTTTTGTATATTATTTTTTGTTAAGTTAAATTTAAAAAGTTACTGATTGGTTTATTTATTTATTGTTTATGGGAATTCGTAATGTCTTATTTTTGTTGGTTATTCATAGAAAAATACCCCTCCTTCCAAATTGCAGCACCGTTTTTACAGATTGAATTAAAAATTATTTGTGCACCATTTTCTAAGCACTAATTTCATTTTTGTAATCTGCATTAGACAGTCTTCAACGAATATTTGTTGAGAGTTTAAAAGAAATACTGATTAGAAATTTCATAGAGGTTCTTGAATGTCTCTATTTAATATTTGTTATTTTTTAATATGAAGTTTCAATCAATATTAAACTTTTATTCATCAATTCTTCGATAAACGAAGGTAAGGAAAATCCTTTATTTTGCACATCACATTACATTGCTTAGTCATTAATGGATAATATTAATAAAAATTTATTGTCTCATATACAATCCAATCGAACAAACATTTGTGCATGTGTCGATAGTTACTATTCCTCATTATTTTAACCGCACTAATGGAAAGTAGAAACAAATTATGCTTTTAAATACACAACAACTCACAAGCGTCTATCAAGAAGTTGACAGAGATATGCATGATTAATTTTTTTTTTTTTAAACAGTGAGTTTTTGAAACATACTCACAGTCTTGAGCCTTTCATAACAGTTCAACAATAAAGCAAAACTGTACTAGTAAATTTTTCAATTAATGTATCTGTTAATGTTCTAAAAATGTTGATTATCTTGTATTGGGAAGTAGCATAAAACCTAATCTTTAATATTTTATGCTTTATTATTTTAAAAATATCATTTGGATGTTTTTTTTGTTAGTTTTTTTGTTTCTTATTAATAATATGAAATTATTTTTCTGTCATTACTGTAATAGTTATTTAGTTGGATATTCTCTATAAAAAGATCATTCTTCTAATTCATTTGAAGGCCATAGCAAGATAAAATTTGGTAAAGTTCCTCCACTCCGATTATTGCCCTATTTTTTCCCCTTAAATTAGTACCTGTTTTAGCAATCATTTCCCAAAATTTCAGGCCTTAAAAGTTAACCCTCCAAAAATGAGAATTAAAAAAAAAATTCATAACTTTTTTAAACAGTTAAATCTATTTGGACAAAAATTTAGTATGTTTTAAATGGCATTAGGTAATTCAGAGGAAAAATTGTTGAACATACAATCATCAAAAAAGTTTTTAACCCTTGAATACAAACGGCAGAAATATCTGGCCTCTACTAGGATGGGCTCATTGATCGAATGGCAGATATATCTATTTTAGCCTTGATCATTATCTGAGGACTGCTAGTCACTATTTGTCACAAATTAAGCCAAACCTTTTAAACTTTAAATATCATGTTTCGAATTGCTGTTCATCATGACTTTTTGTAGTAAATTAATCTTGATTTAATTTTATGAACAAATGAATCATTGAAAGGTTAATTTAAAAGTTAAAAAAAAACCTTCCAGGTTCTAGGACCTCATTTTGGTGTATATTGACCAGTAATTAAAAGGATAGACAACTGTATTACTAATTTAAAAAAAAAAAAAGATTATGTGTTTCTATATGAGGTCTCCAATAAAAGTATCTAGAAATAAAAAAATAGAAACAAAAACATTTTTTTTTTGGTCATGTTGAGTTTTAATTTTTTTTCCCCTGAAGTACCCCAAAGGCTTCTTAAAATTTACTAAATTTTTATCTACATTGATTCAACCGTTCAAAAGTTATGATTTTTTTTAAACTTAATTCTTATTTCTAGGGAATTTACTTTTAACAGCTGCAATTTTGGGAAATTAATGCTACAATAGGTACAAATTCATAGGTGAAATATGGAAATAATCTGATCTGGACACTTTACCCGTTATTTTCCCTCTATGCCATTTGTTACATGCTTTGAAGTGTATTTTGTCTCAATTTGAATTCTTGTCTGTCGATTGCCAAAATTTCTCTACTTTTTTATGTTTTGCCACTGTTGATAGGTTCAAGTTTGTTTTTCATCTGTCTAATGAGATTGGGAATTTGTTTTTCCTTTCATTCCTTGACCGGCTCCCTTTTTCCTCATTATTTTTATATTTTGTCTTGGTTTTTTTTTATATATTTCCCCATTTTCCTGGATTTTCTTTCTTCTTTTTTTTTTTATTTTTTTTTTTTTTTTTTATTTCCATCCTCCCACACACAAGCTGTTCCAGGCCCCCACGCTGACTCCCCGTAAGAATCTATACTTCAATGTGATCAACGTTGGAGGCAACAGGACGCTGACTGTAGAAGGAGGAGGTGTCAACGCCACTGTTATCCAGCCAGACATTGCTGCAATTAATGGAATAGTTCATATAATAGACAGAGTACTTGGTGTTGCTCATACTACTGTCGGCAAAAAATTAGCCGCAGACCCAATGTTGAAGTAAGCTATTAATATTTCATAAATTTTAATTTGTTTGACTCTTATATTCATTAGATATTAGATCATTTAAAATTTTATTATTTATTACAAATATTTTATTTTCAATGTTATTTGAAGTTCATGTCAATCACCAGTTGACAAACAGGTGTAATTGTTAAATTTAAAAAATAACAGAATGACAATTAAAAATATTTTTAATCTAACAATAATTGAAAATAGCACCTTATTGAGTGGTTATAACCATTTGATTCATTTTAAAAACAAACCTGGAATTAGAAGAAGGTACCTATGGGTACAGGTCTCGTCATGGATATCAAATCTCATGTCATAATTTTTTTATTTTATTATAATTTATTTATTTTATCCTACTGTTGGTTTAATATCAATATTAAATCAGAGTTCTGGTACTTATATTATATTTTCATAATGATTTTTTTTTTTTTTAAAGTAAAACCTATCAAATGGGAAAAGCTCAAGGGTTCAATAATCAGCTTGATGATATGAATAAAAGATTCACTTATTTTGTCCCGAGAGATTACGCTTGGAAAAAGCTCGAAACTCGAAATCCTTCTGCTCATAAGAAGCTCTTTATGCACGAATTCGCCTATCATGTGAGTTAATTGCTTTTGTATTTTAAATGTTTGAAATTTTGAAATATTTTTATTATCATATAATTTTCTTATTCTTATTATTATATAAAAACAAAAAATAAATAATTTTTTTTTTTTTCTTCAAATGCCTAAATAGTTGGCAATTTTATCCAATAAGTTGTCTTTTAAACATAATCACTTGTAAATAAACTAAGATCAATGAGAATATATATATATATATATATATATATATATATATATATATATATATATATATATATCAATTTTTCTTCATAAAACCTACTTTGAACAATAACTTATTTGAAACAGCAGAAGATATACTATTTTTTAGACACAAAAATTCTTCCATAATAATTTTTAAGATTCTATGCATCTGTCACTCTATTATTTTATTTTATCTTATTTTTTTAAATATTCATTAGTATAAAATTCTTAAACTGTTTCCCTAAGTCAATTTAGAGGATAAATAGTTAAGAAGAACCTGTTTCCTTTCAATGTCAAAAACAGCATAACTCTGCAGCTATATATTCCATTTTCCTTTCACCACATTTAACTGAGGTTTTCTTCACATCACTTGTGGAACTGTTTCTTGGCTGTCTGTTCGCATGATAATTATTCTATCATTAAACCATTCTAAAAATATAAAATATGCTACTAATACATATGTCTATAAACAAAATCTTTTGTTGAAAGTCTAAAGTAAATCTAACTTAAAAATATATTTGTTTGCTCAGATTTGTCCATCTGGATACATTGTCTCTCAGGAAACCATCCATACAGACTTTTACATATTATATACCTTCATATTTATCTCTAATTTTTTTTTCTTTCTTTTGTCATTATTATATAATTTTAATGAATCTTAATTATTGTAAGGCAAAACAGATATTGGAAAGACACTTGGTCGTGGCTGACAAAAGTTTCACTATTTCGGAATTGGCAAATATGACTCAGCATGAGGCTAAGCAGCTACCAACTGTTCGAGATGTTGTGAAATTCAAGGTCAAGGAAAATCAGAGAAGTAAGTTACTCACAACTTTATTCTAGCTATCACTGGAATGAAATAGATAAATTTAGTTTTGCACATTTTAATGACATTTGTTTAGAAGTATTGTTTTATTTCCGTCTTACAGGATCATCGCATAAACATATGGTACTTTAAAGAATAGCATGTTTATTTAGATTTATACATCTGTAAGATATTTTCTAATTTCAAATATTTATTGAGAGTATTATATAATGCTCGTATTTATTCTAAAAATAAAGCACTATTTTTTACTCTTACTTTTTGTTTAATTATAAATTAATTAATAAGAATTTTTAAATAAATATATTTGAAATGATGTTCTCTGTAAAAAATTGTATCAAAAAGCTCTTTGAAAAAATTATATTTCCGCATTGACAGATAAATTATTGAAACTAAAGATCCAACTCATATCAGAACTGGTACAGAACGAAAGTTAAAATTTAGTTTCAAAACCCTGTTAGTCAATTAAAAAAAATTTTTTTTTTGTTTTTAAACTGCTGTGTACCGCTATACCAGAAGTTTATTCATATTAATGAGCTTGATGCATTACAGTGTTAATAAATTGAATCCAATTATATTATTATTTTTTTATATTTCAAAATATCATTCAGAACTAAAATATAATAATATAAAACATAATGAATCACGGTTTGAAAAGAGTTCTCACCATCTTAATTCTAAATGCTCAGTTTTTAACATAAAAAAAATGATGAGTGACAATATTTCTCTTAAACAAAGTAACAAGTTGCTTAAACAGGAAAGTGCTGTTGGTAAGCCTGATTTTTTGAGTAATATGTCAACAAAGTCGCCATTTTTTTCTACAACGAATACATTTTTTCTAATCCACATTGCTCATCCCTCTTAAAGTCCTGAATTAGCCTCTAATGATTTTCACCAGTTCTCAAAATTAAAGGATGACCTAGGCAGTCAATGATTCAAGACAGGTGAGGAGTTGCTAGAAGAAGTTATCAAGTTTCTCAGTGGGCTGCTGGCGGACTTTTATTGAGGAGGTTTTGTAAAAGTGGTTTATTTGTAAGCAAAAATGTGTAGAAAAAAGTGGTGACAATGTTGAAAAATAGCCAAACTATCAAGCTTTCCAATGGTGTATTCCTTTTTTGAAATGAAAAATCCCTTACACCTGAAATAAATATCATTAAAAAATACAGGATTTGTCATCAGTGCTGTTATTAGTGTATGTGAAAAAGTACTTTTAATAAAATTTATTTAATTGTTAAATAGAGAAATTCATGGCCAGAATCAAAATAAATAAATAATATAAAATTTTAAAAAATCTATGGGAGTAAGTATAAATATATTAGATGTTACAAGTGGCATGGATAAATTTATAATCGGTTAACCATTCTGGGTGCATGCATGGTTATGTTGGTGGTAGTGAATTTATGAACATTTTTGAACTCTAAATTAATAAATTTATTTCAAATTAATTTTTAAATCTTTATGATTAATCATTTTATACAGGGGTTCTCAAAACCTTAATATACCATAATATATGATAACATAATCCTTTTCTATTTTGATAACCTTTCAGTATTGAAAATAATGAGTTATAAACCATGTTTAAAACTAAGATCAATTTTAGAGTGAATGTGGTTTTTGTATGTGAACAATGAAAAGAAAGCAGTTCACATTATGTAATATGATGATTCCTAGATTTCAATTATTATATTTTGAAATTTGTTCACTTAATTATGGTATATTAAAAAACTAAATACATCATTTGTTGGAAGCACTCTTTGGGAATCCCTGTTAGTGGTTTATTTGGTTTCTATGTCTGTTTTTTTTTTTTGGTGTTGGTCCTAATAGCAATGAAAATACTTGTACTGTATCTATATTAAGGCCCTTTTTCACGGTCGTAGCCATGTTCAAATTCATTTCAGTTTTAGTTTCTGTTCCAGTTTTCATTTTAGTTGAGAATCGCATACGTTCAGTTTTTTCTATTCCCAGTCGTTTCCGTTTTCTGTAGCCTTTAAAAAAGTGTAGTTGCAAAAAGTTGAATTGCATGTAAATTGTTTAATTCTTTATTATATGTTGGGCATTAATTTTAGAATTGAACGTCTATATAGCTTTTTCATCGTATTTTTTTAAATCTTTTAATAGGAGAGTATAGGCAGCTTCTCTAATGTTCGCATTGTGATAGCATTTTTTCTGTGTTTTTTTTTTCCCCCATAAACACAGTGAGCTTTTATGAAGTTCAATATATTTAACAACAATACCCTGATCCTTGGACATTTTAACAGATTCACCATTCAATATTTTTAATAAAACTAATGAGGGAACGGAGTGAGGCATGACACCTTTATTTACTCAAAGGAATTATAAGAAAAGAAAAAAACAAATTGATCTTTCCATCCCTTCAGTTCTCAGTCTCTGTTTATGTTCTTCAATTTTTTTTTTTTTTTTTTTTTTTTTAATTATTGGTATTGGATAGTTACATACAGCCAGATATAATCAATTTGATTTATTAGTCATTAGTCAGTAAAAAATAAAGAAAATTATTTTCATAATTACGTGTTTAATGAACTGTTTTATTGATTCAAAATAATTTGATATGCAGCTTATCTCATCTCCTCCGCTTAGTGAAATTATATTCATTAATATTTAATGTTGTTATTCTTGAGGTCTTGTAAAAAAAAATTTTCTATGAGATGTAAATGCCTTACATTCCATAACAATGTGGTGCAGAGTTTCTCGTGTATTGCAGTTTTGGCATGCAGCCGATCCAGAAATTCGAATACATTGCAAATAACTGTTACACAGTGATACTGTGTTTCAGATCTGCCAGGATCTGATGATTTTTGGTGGCCGAAGGACATCCTTGGCCACTCTCCTTCCCCTCTTAGAATTAGTTTCTGTATTTAAGGATACTATTTTAAGATGGTGGAAAAACATCTTTGGGCCACATATATATTAGTTTTCGTCCTTAAGGATATGTTGAAATATTCCAGGATTTAACTGTTTTTGTGTTATCCAAAGGATATTCCGCCATTGTTGTCCTTTTAGTTTTTATCCTTAAGGATCTAAAATATTTCAGATTTTAAAGGCTTTTTAAGATGGCAGATGGATATTCCGCCGTTGTTAACACATTTGATGGGAAATTGGAAATATTTTCAATTTTTACACAAAGGGAAAACTGACAGCTTGACTGAAACTGAAGCAGAACTGAGAACGAATATGACCGTCTAAAAGGCCTTTACATTTTCACTAATTCCTCTTCTTTTTCATTTTTTTTTTCTTAAATTATTGTGAAATTAATGAAAATAAGATAATAAAGTTGTTTCCTTGTTAGTAGCGACAAGTTTTTTTTTAGCTCTTAAAGATATAGTGTTTTCAACTTTAGAATTATTTTTTTTAGTAAAAAGTTCAATTGTTTCACATTTCTTCAAACAAATGTACATAATCATGTAATCTGAATTATTAGTTCAATACATACATTTATGTGTTTTTATTCATGATATACAAAATACATAAGAAGTATTTAGTTACTGCCTGTTTCAGTAGCATTTGTTTGGAAATTAATTTTGATGTACTTCTCACCTAAATTCCTTCATATTTTAAATAGAGAAAAATAACTTGAGTTCTAATTTTTATTAATTTTATTTATGAAAAGGTATTGCTTGATTACTTTAGCTATTCCATTTGTATCTCATGTCATCATTATTATTTTGTTGTTTTCATCAATTTTCTTTTCTTTAGTTTCCTTTTATCATTTCCATTGTATTTAAAACTTTGTTTTCTTTGTTATTATTATTTTTTATTTATTTTTTTTTTTTTACCAGATGAAATGAATGAATCAGAGGGTGAGTGAAAATATGCTCCTAATATTTTTTTTTTCTTTCTCAAAATCATTCTGGAGTAACTCACACAGTTTTATACACATTTCATAAAAAATCATGGTTAATTTTATCAAAAGCCATATTGATTGATATAGATCTTATGATAAGATAGTTAATACCGTATTTATTAATATTATATCCTAGTTCTAAATTTTATTTTTAGTATTCCTTAACTTAAAAATAATAGGATTGTTTTTGTTTTTTTCAGTTGTCTTATTTCATTTTGTTTTTAATGTTTTTTAAAGTGCTTTTTTTCATTCTTTGTAAACATAATATATATATATATATATATATATATATATATATATATATATATATATATATATATATATATATATATATATATGTATATATAATCAGATAATTAATATTGAAATTAAGTATACTCCTTTCCCTAATGCTATGTGCATGATTGAAAATATATTCAAAACTAAGCTTATTATGTCTAAACTAGTATATAAAAGCATTTTTGGTTTTATGATCACTAACCACAAAAACATTAGTTTTCTGCAACCAATCTGTACCAAATTTTAATTATATCATATTCAAACTCAAAGGTTTTGCAATAAAAAAAACTTAGTTATTTTCCATTTAATTATTATTAAAACGCAATAAATATGTGGATTCCGATGAAATTTTAAATCGACCGATAAGTGGTGAGCACTGTTCTGCAAAGAGGTTACAATGGTGCTGTGCTATCTAGAACTTGAAATTGGTATTAAAATTTACTTATTTTCAATTATATTGTTAAATGAATTATGTAGTTAAATAAATTATATGTTATTATTTTGTTAAAAAAGATAAACATGTGGTGCGACATTTGGTTTCAGTGAAGTTCGGAAATCAACAGATATATGAAATGAAATGAAAAAAAAATCTTTATTCTGGGACATATTGTCCCCTAAGAATAACAGACATGTATAATAAGTTGTACTATAGTCTGGTTATCTTAATTTCAAATGGACAATAATAAGTATAAAATGTAATATATGAATATACAATTGAAAATAGAACTTTGTGATAAATATATATATGAGAAAAGAAGAGAGAGAAAAAAAAAAAAAGTAGGACAAAAAAAAAAAAAATAATAACAATATGCTAAAAGAATAATTACAATGCATTCAAAAATAAAAAGAAATATAAAAAAAAAAATAAGTAAATAAATAAAATAAAAGAAATATAGTTAAAAGAAAGGAAAAGATATATAGAGAAGAAAAATAATAAGATCTATTTGAATGATAATACGACAAAATATTTACAAATATCTAAAAGGTAATATATATACAATTGATAGTAGCACTTTATCAGTTAGAAGAAAAAGGAAAGAAATAATAACAATAATTTATAAGAGAAAAAAACAAAACAGAAACAATTATTGGAGAAACGAATTTAAATTTATATAATGATATACCCATTGAAGCAAACTCATCGGCATCGGATATGCTTAATTTGATTAACTGACTTTCAATTATCACTCATATTGGTGGGCTGTAACTGGGATTTAAGGAGATATCGGAATAGAAGAGTTTTGAATGAGTATAAGGAAGAAGCATGTCTAATTTCAGGAGGGATCGAGTTCCAGAGGGTGGTGGATCGAGCTAGGAAGGAGTGTTGGTATAATGCTGTTCGGTGGAAAGGAGTATATAGGTCAGAGGAACGTGATCTAGTTGTGAGTTGGGAGTGGAAGGAAGACTTAAATATCAATAGGTTACAGATGTAGGGTGGGCAATGGTTATTAATGGCATGGTACAGGAAGGTGCCCAGGAAATATTTTCTATGGGAGGATGGATTGAGCCACTCCAGGGCAGTGTAGAGGTGAGATACATGGGAACGTCTCGGGGCTCCGAATACAAATCTGATAAAACTGTTCATGATACGTTGTAATCTGTCCCGGAGCCCCATCGAGAGGCCCCATACACCACACACCCGTAGTCAAACTGAGGAAAAATGAATGAGGAAACTAGGAGTTTTCATGTGGATTGAGAAAGTGAATGGCGGGAACGATGAAATAATTTGAGGATTCCTATTGATTTACGGGCTATTTGGGTGATTCGAGGCTTCCAGGAAAGGTTTTGGTCAATAATGATTCCTAGGTTTTATATGGCTAATAATATATTAAATATTCTCTGTCCATCTGGATTACCAACTCATGCATTAAAATTAAAAACTGGATGTCCAATTATGTTTTTATGAGACCTTCAACCCCTTAATCTGTGTGATGGTACGAGGTTAAATGTATGGAATATCTTAAAGGCTATAATTCTCACTGGAAGAGCGGCTGAAGAAACCATATTTATAGCTAGTATCCGAATGATTCCTACTGAACTGATCTACCATTTCAAATCAAACGATTAAAATTTCCAATTAAAGTTTCTTTTTCTATTAAAATTAACAAATCGCAATGCCAGACTTACAAAGTCCTTGTAGTAGATCTTCAAACTGATTGTTGTGAAGTCTCACGGTTACTAAAATTTTGTATATAATACGTAATATTATTTGAAAATGCTAACAATCAAATCGTTCTCATAATATCGGGAGACAAATCTCGAAATGTAGTTTATTCAGATGTCTTATGAATTTATTTCAAACTTTTTGCATTCTTTTTTCAATAAAAGATTTTTATTGATAAATGAATAAATCTTCAGTTATTAGCTCAAGTAATCTAATTTTTTACTTATGACAGCAGGTGAAGCTAGTTGAAGTGAACACTAGTTCATTTAATAAGTATAAACAGAAAAAAAAAAACTACTTTTCCATAAATTTAGGGATTTTTCTTATAATATGAATTTATACTCTAATCTAATTTATTTTTTAATAGAAAAAAAATTTTTTTACCAGGTTCTTAGCATCCAGTGTCAATGATACCTTGTGCTATTTAATATGTTCACAAGCGCTTGTAACAATTAAGTAAAGTTCTTTTAGTTAGTTTATTCCACTCCATAAAAGACCCTGTATTTTTTAACTTGAGGCAATGGTTGTTCATAAATGAATTCATAATTAATATTTTTATTTTTATTTTTTTTTTTTTTTATCGTCTTTCAAGTTATTTTATCATTGCTTCCTAATCATTTATTATGATGATGTTAATTTGTGGTTAATACTTCAACTAATAACTGATAAAACATTTAGGATACTGTTTTTATAAAAACTAAGTAAAGTATATCTGTTTATTTTAATAGAATATTTATAATTAATTATATGTTTCAATAAAGGAATTTTTAATTTATAAGCACAACCTATCATTCTATTTAAAATATTTACAATTACTAAGTGAAATATTTCAATATTTACAATCTTTTAGATTGTGATGTAAAGAAGTGTCATACCGATTCAAGTGATTTCTCTTTTAAAGGTTTATTTTTAAATAATTAGTTACAATAATGTTTATGTACTGATGATAAGAAGGTTAACTGTTCTACAAGAAGGTAGTTATGATATCACAGTACAAAATGAATATATATATATATATATATATATATATATATATATATATATATATATATATATATATATATAAATAAATATATATATATATATATATATATATATATTTTTTTTTTTTTTTTTTTTAATAACAGTAATAATTAATTTTAAGTTTAAATCACTAAATCAGTCAATTTGGCTTTTGATGATGATTACCTGTTATGCATGGCACCTATTGATATTATTGAAGCACTCAGCAGTAACTGGGAAGCTTTTTACATTCTATGCTATTGTTTCTATTATTAAAATATTTTAATTAATTATAATATATAATAATTTTTGTTCATTTAAATGTTTTCGGACAGAGGTCGTTACAATTAGGAACATAAAATAAATCTTTCTGATTACATTCATTATGACCATTATTGGTTTTCCACTTGTAATCAGTGAAATAATGTCGTAAACCTGAATCGTTATTCAGAAAGGCCAAGTCTAAATTTCTTGTTAAAAAAAAATTAAACAATATATGTATATTTTTTGTTTTTGTTTTTTAGAAATTCTAATAAGGATTATAATAGCAATATTGCCTCCTGAAAGAATTATTTATTTTAACAAAAAATAAAATAAAATTTATAACCGTGCATCTTCTGGCCAATGCCACATTTTCGAAACCTTAAAATTCACTTCATAAACAAAAATAAAATTTTACAAATTTTTTTGTCATATGATTAATATATTTTTCCTTTTTTATTAAAATGCTGAATTGTAAAAACATTAATGTTTCAGAGTATGTCACTGCAATATCTCAAATTTGTGACATTGGATGGAAATGTTGCCTAAATATAAAAATTTTTCTTTATAGTTGAATA
This sequence comes from Euschistus heros, assembly GCA_003667255.2. NCBI lineage: Eukaryota > Metazoa > Arthropoda > Insecta > Hemiptera > Pentatomidae > Euschistus > Euschistus heros. The sequence continues at coordinate 2,814,041 of RCWM02000033.1, forward strand.
AAATAAACTATTTTTTCAGGCGATAATATTGCTATTATGATCCTTAATTTCCTTATCATTTAATATAAGAAATTATAATTTATTATTATTATTATTTTTTTTTATTTATTTTTTTTAATAATTACATTTAAATATGGAAGGATTTCCAAAGTTTACCATGGTATATACCATTTCCAAGTTTACTTAAACCTTTTCTAGTTATATTTAATCTTTTTCCATTTTTATTTAGACTTTTCCATTTATATTTCAACTTTCACATTCGTATTTAAACATTTTCCAATTATGTTTAACATTTTTCCATTTTATTTTAAACTATTCCATTAATATTTCACCCTTTTCCTTGTATTTTTAATATTTTTCCATTTAGATTGAACTATTTTCCAATTGTTAATAAAAATATTATTATAAAATAATAAATTTTGATTTTGTTCCTTGTGGTGCTCCCACTCACCATCTCTCTGCTTCTCACTGTCGGGCACCCTGGAATCCGATCGCCCGACTGAAGAAAGAAACGGGGAAATTGGGAATTTCAAGTCAGGACTGTTTCGATAGGGATAGATATAGGGAAAAACTAAATGGAATAAAGGTCCTTGGTGGGTACCAAGGAGGTGAGGGGGAGGAGAGTATGGAGCGAGGAAGAAAGAAGAATGCAGTCTGGGAGAATGAAGAAGAGGTGGGAGGAGAAGAAGAGGGAGGGATGTGTGGGGAGAGTTAGGAGAAAATGATATTCACGTGGTCATGAATAATTAATGAAGAATGAATAATTCACATTATTGTACTGTTTGTTACCTAATAAATTCTGTATTATCATTATATGGCGTTTTGATGATTATTATACTTTTTCTCCAATTTCCCATAAACATTTAGGCGCCTAATTCCATTCAAAAACAGTTAAAATAAAATTGGAAAATGGTTCAACCTAAATGGAAAAAGACTAAAAATATATGGAATAGTTTAAAATAAAATAGATAAAGATTAAACATAATTGTAAAATGTTTAAATATGAATGCGGAAGTTGAAATATAAATGCAAAAGTCTAAATAAAAAGGAAAAAATTAAATAAAAATGAAATGGATTAAACATAACCATAAAATGATTAAACTATTCTGGAAAAGGTATAAGTTAACTTGGAAAAGGTATGTATGAAGAATATTGAATTATTAGTGTAATTGTGTATTATAAAGTATATTTGAAATAAATAATAACAAAATAAAATAGTTAATGTGTAATATTTCAAAACCATTGTTTAGATGAAAACAAGATACCATATTCATAAATTCCAACCATATCTAAGTATTAAGGTAATCTAATTTTTCAGGTTTTTACATCGAATGGAACAATGATTGGATACACGTGTTCCGTCCAGATGTTGAATGTACCAACGGAGTGATTCATGTGATTGACAAGGTTCTCTTAAAAGAAAGTGACATTTACGTAACTGGTTCAGGTTACCACCTTCACCCGACCTTCGGTTTTGTGTTCTGTCTTCTCCTTAGCCGCTACTTGTAGGCATTAGCATGTTAAGATTTGTAATAAGAGTTTCTGTCTATGTGTGTTATTTTGACCGAATTCGCATGCAACGCTTTTCCTGGAATGGGCAGTGGGATGCTTAAAATGTAGAAAAACAAGAGCACACAACTGTCATAAAGTAAGGAAAAGTATGCAAAACAAAACAAAAAAAAACAGTAAGATCCCTACCAAGAAAGTGAAAAAGTAGAGACCCTTTTTTAAGTATTTAATATAGCCCCTGAGATAAATGTGTTGACCATTTATTTAAGACTGACTGATTTAAAGATCTTATGGGTCTGTTTCCTCAAAATTTCTTTTTCACTTTCAAGTTATATTGTTTGTTTTAATTTATTTGTTTGTTAAAAAAAAAATATATTAAAAAACTAAATAACAATTTAAAAACTATGGAATTTGGTAAAACACACTACGAAATTATAGCTTTCCAAAATGAATAAGCATGAAACTATTTTGATTTAGTAATATATTAGTGAATAGTAATTTTAATAATTCAACATATTTTCAATAAATGTTAAAAATACTGAATTATATTATGTTTATTCATATTGGAAGTTTTGTTAGATTATCGGGGAGTTCTTTGAAAACAGTCTAGTCTCTTTTTTTTTTATTATTATTATTAAATTTGAATTAACTATTGTATGTGTTTGTATAATTCATTGTTTTATTTTCATTTTTGTGTTTACAAAATATATTTCAGGATTGCACAATTGTTATTTATTAAAAAGTAGAAAATTATAATTTTTAATAATCTTAAGATTGGCAAAATTAGATTTCTGAAAGAGTTAATGTAATTACTTTTTGCTGGTAGATTTTTTTTTTTAATTTGTATTTTTTTCAAAGTTATGAAAGCTTAGGAATTAATTGATCTTGAGATTAATAAATATTTATTGTATAATTTTATTTGTAGGACGAGTGTTCCACATTTTATTTTATAATTATATGTTTTAAAAGAAAATGTGAATGAAATATAAAATTCCATTAATTAAAATATAAACGAGATGTCCAAACTTAATTTTTAAATGTTACTTCATAATATGTACATATAATATGCACCAATTATGCAGTTGTTAATAATTTTTCTTGTAAATTGAGGTTATTATATGAACAAAAATGATTCTATATTCCATAACATTACAATTTTATTAATATTATTCAAGTATTGTAATTGCACTATTTTTTATCGACTGGCAATTTATTAATAAAACTGCAGAGGATAATATATAAATTATTTTTTATATTGTGTTCTGATTCATGTATGATATATAAATATATATATATATATTGCTACATTTAAAGCATTTATCGTGTTGGGAATAACTTATGTTTATTTAAATATTAAATATTCCAGTTCTCATTGTCCATTGTTGTTATTTTATTTTTTCTATTAAAGTTAATAAATAGTATTATAGTAAATGTCAGTGTGTAGTCACCTTCTTAATCATTAATAAAAATAAATGTTACATTATAAATTTGTGAAATCTACTTGTTATTGTATGTTAGCCGTAAATAAGATTCATGGTTCGAAGTTTGGAATTATAATTCAAATGCTGTAAATTTTATAATAAGGTTTAATTAAATAAATCACGATACTGCCAGTAATTATAATGCCTGTTGTGAATTTTTTGCTATTGTTTTTAGTAACTCATTCAATTGTATCATATACTGCTATACGTTTGAATAATTTCAAAACAAAGGAAGGTATAAATTATCTTATTAAAGTTTGGTTTGAATCCTAAGGGTCAGAAAACATTTACTAAAAATTGAGTTTAAGTGGCGGCATGAATAATAGTTATACTTACAAGCACGTCTCTTTTATCCAATCGCATTGTTTACTTCATTTTCATTTAGGAGTATAATAGATATTATAGCTGTATTACATTATTGCATTTCACAGTTTACCCACTTTTTACAAATCAAGTATGGCCTTTTTAAAAATCAAATCAAGCTCGTTACGAATTACTTCCCATTCTATTTTGATTGTAACGATTTCCATTTTGTTTGCTAAATTTGTCAAAGAGTTGAGTGTCATTAAACAATGACCACCAATAATTAAATTGCATTTCTATTTAAATATACCATCTATCAAGTTCAAAATACTCTGCATTTTAATCATAGCTTAAAAATTTTAAATTTAAGCATTAAAAATTAGGTGGAACTGTTTTCAAAAATATGTACAACACTCGAATTTTTGAGATTAAATCTTTTGTATAATATTTGGAGAGCATTTAAATCGTTTTTAATTAACTTCCTAACCATTGGAAGGCATCACAGATTGGAGCAGTATTACTGGAAGAAATTAAATTATGGTTTGAATCCTTATGACAGAGTTACAGAGTAATACAAGTAATTTGAATAGGGTAATAATTGATTTGAATAATGCTCATTTAGACTTGGCAATGCCTATATTATCATTTGTTTTCCTGAAATTTTATTTAAAACCAGCCCTAATCAAATTCTTTCATGAATAAGTAAAGAATGAAATTATGTTTTAACTGATTCTATGAGGGAGTGGTAAAAGCTTTTGAGTCCTATGTATATTTAGGGAACAATGTACATAACTTTGCAGTAGAAAATATATGCATGGTTTAAAAGGAATTGCAAGAATTGCTGTTTAGATCTGCCTTTCCTTATGATTACTTTATTCATTTAAGAACCAAAAAAAAAAAAAGAAGAAAAAAAGATGAATGAATTGTTCACAATACCATAAGTTCAATATGCTATTAATGTTGTAAATAAATAAATGTAATATATGTTTTTTTCATTATGCATGGACATAAATGAATAAAAATCTCTTAAACATTAATCAGTTTATTTTTGAGATATTTCTTTATTAAAACCTAATTTCTAACTTTCTAGTATCTTAACATAATTTTGTATATAAATTAGTAGATAAAATACTGCAAGGTGGGTAATTACATAACAAAAGTTCAATTCGATAACCTTTTGAAGTTTATAAAAATTTTACTTAAACTATTGATTCAATTTAAAATTGTCATGATTTCATCAAATAATGAAAAAATTACTTGTACTCACTATAATTGAGGGTGTCCCGAATTTGAATGGCAAAACTTCAGGAACTTATAGGGGACCGAAAAACTAAGACAAAAAGTCCTTTAGAGATTTGCTCGTTTTTGCTTAGTTTTAGAGAAAATCGCAAAAAAAAAGAAACAAAAGTTTTCATTTTTATACTTATTTATTTACATTTATATTAATGTTATATTCTTTTTAATGTAAATATTGCTCAAAATGTTGTCCTCTTGCACTAATGCAAGCATTGCATCTAGCACTCACTTGATAAATTGCAGCTAAACATTGTTCTGATGATATTTGGTGCACTGCATCTATGATTCGGTCTCTTAATTGCTCTCTTGAGTTTGAGTTGATTGACACCGAATAAACTTTCTGCTTCAAGGTTCCCCATACGAAGAAATCCATGGGTGTCATATCAGGTAATCTGGGTGGCCAAGGTACAACTCCTCCACGTCCAATCCATCGTTGTGGATAATTTATATCCAGCCAAGCTCGAGCAACTCTGCTATAATAAGCTGGACATCCATCGAGTAGTAACCACATTTCAATTTGCTGCTGTAAGGGAATGTCATCTAAATAATTAGAAAAGTCGTTCTCCAAAAAATGTGTAAATGTGATATCATTCAATCTTCCAAGTAAAAAATATGGTCCCACCAGTAATCCGTTCCAAATTCCAAGCCAAACTTTAATAGCAAATTCATGCTGAAACCTATTCTCTCTAGTAGCTCTGGGATTTTCAAGAGCCCATACATGATAATTTCTTTGATTAACAATTCCTCCTCTTGTAAAGTAGCTTCAACGGTCCATATAATTTTTAATGGAAATAAATTATCATTGCGAATTTTGTCAAGAAACCAGTTACTAGAATTCAATCTCTTGACATAATCTTGAGGTAATAAATTCTGAACTTTTTGAAGATGTAAGGGTAGCGATTATCACCTTTCAAAGTTCGCCATATTGCTTGCCACGGTATTGCTAATGCAGCAGGTGCTCTTCAGATGCTAGTCTCAGGATTGTTATCGAAGTGGCTTTGGACACAATTTCTTCTCCGATAATCTGCTCTTATTGCTGCCTGGAATTGGTCACCTTCATTACGTATTAAGAATGACCCAGTCTCTCGTAGTCTATTAAAAGTTAATGAAAAGACTCGTCGATTAGGCACTCTTCTATTTGGAAATCGGCGACAGAAACCATACATAAAAATTGTATCAGCGTATTCAACATTAGAATATGTATGCGCCATTGTGGCTGATGCTATTCACACAAAAATATCTGAGTAACTGACTGAAGACTGATTTAGGAATTATAATCCTAGAAGGAAGCCAAAATGTAAACAAATAAAAGAATGTAAAGGATAACATTAAGTGTTTACATATCTCACTGCCTAGCCTGACGAACTTTGAAAGGTGATAATCGCTACCTGTACCATTATTTTTTTTTTTCTTTGGCGATTTTCTCTAAAACTAAGCAAAAATGAGCAAATCTCTAAAGGACTTTTTGTCTTAGTTTTTCGGTCCCCTATAAGTTCCTGAAGTTTTACCATTTAAATTCAGGACACCCTGTATAATGGTGACCTAAATGAAATTTTCAATTTAATTCTTTCAAGAAGTAACTACTAAAAGGTGTCGATAGCTCAAGGTGAACAGAATCATGACTACTTCAAACTATCGAAAACTGATGAAATATGATGAAAATAAACAAAACAGTGTTGTTTTTTTTTATTTGTTTTTACAGTGTTTAAAAAAAAAAATCTTGAAATTAAGTCATGAGGTTAATATGTAAGTAACCATCTTTCAGAAGTCATCAGTTTTCTTTATTTTGTATTCCATTGATTGTAATCAATACTCCATCATCAGGCTTCTAAAAAATTCTAAAAATGCATTAATCTATATAGTATATAGTAGGTGTATGCATTATACCTATAGTTTTAGAATTATATAATATGTAATTTACCTCTTAATCTGTGATTATTTTCACATTGTCTATTTTCATTTTACAAGCCATACTACTGTATGGCAAGCAATGTTCATTACTTGTCTATTTATGGTCTTATTATTATCTACTTAAAAAATGTTTAGAAGCCTGATGATGGAGCAATGTCTCCGAAACATGTAGTCTACAAATGTTAAATTAAGAGGAGTTATGCCGAACAAATACTTAAATATTATTACATCTCCTTCAGCATAAAAGATTATAAAATGTTCGAATAACTTTTTTAATTGAAGAGTTTGCTTCGATAAGGAGGTAAGCTTATAAATTTTTCATGGAAAATTTTAAGTTTGAAAACAGAACAAATTAGCTATAAACAAACATGAGAGACAGTCTCATATTATGATTCACTTGATAACAATTGGAGCTAAGTCATCAATCAAAACATATAGATATACGTGTATATATATATATATATATATATATATATATATATATATATATATATATATATATATATATATATATATATATACACATATATGTATATACGAGGCGATAATACAACCCATACCAAGTACTGAACCCGAAACCCTTCATGGGTTGCAAGTGGTACAGGTTTTTTTATATATATTGTAATGATATTTACATTTTAAGTTCAGAAAGAGCAAATTTTAGAAGTAAGGGTCAAAACCAGGTAGGAGCCCAGGGATTAGAGAAACCTTCAATACCTGGGGAGGTAATACCAGCCCTTGAGGCAGGTAGGAAAAAGAGAGAGTTGGTTTTGAGACAGAGAATGAAGACAGGAGTCAGTTAGTTTTGGGCCTAGGAGCAGCTAGGTGTCTGGAGTCTTAAAAGATTATGGAACCAGGAGACAAAGAATAGACTGGGCTAGATAAGTGAAAGTGTTTAGTGGTTCTCTCAGTAATGGACTTGAATTAAAATTAAACCAAGGTAAAATTAAATATTGTTTTCACATTGTAATTTATAATAAATATAAAAAGTATGAATAAAACCTTGTTAAATATTTCCAGTCATAATTCAAAAGAATATTGACAGAACCCCAATAATGAGTTAAAGTCAGTTAATTATTGATATATAATTTTAATAAAAATTTATGATTGAAGAAAATCATTACATTTGGCGCCCTCCAGTGGACTGTCAATATTGAAAATATGACTGGAAAATGGTTAAAATTTGATAGATGTTTGTGTGAAAATAATGAATAAATAGTAATTTTAAAGTCAAGTTATATTAAGGGAATTTAAAACAAAATGAATTTCAGGCAAATGTTGGAAGTTATCAATAAGAATGTTGATTTGCTTTTTAATACCATATCTGAAAAAATAGATCAAATTGCTGAAAAAGAAAATAAAAAACATGAAGAACGTATGAAAAAGTTTGAAGAAGATGAACGAAAACGTTCTGAAAAAGATTTAGACCTTCAGGCCATTGATATAAATGTTTGTAAAATGAAAAAAACACTGGGACTGAAGAACAAATGGAATTAGAAGAAGAAAAAGTAACTGATACTGTGGAAGAAGACAAAGAATTGAAAAATGAAAAATTAATGGAATGTGAAGAAAGTAAAATGAACAAAGAAAATGTAACTGATAATGTGGATAAAGAAAATGAATTAAAAGATGTAGTAATAATGGAATCTGAACAAAATTTTACAAGTGAGATTAAAGTGTGTGAAAGTAAAATTGTTGATAAATTGAATGAAGTGGAAAAAGAAGAAGAAATAAAAGAGGACATTGGTGAAAACAAACATGACAGATGAAAATGAAGGAGTGCTAAACTGTGAAATGGTTTGAAGAAATAAATATAGCAATATCATTCAATTTCAAAATCTGGTTTCTTTGAATATACTCAAAAATTAAAATATGCTTCAAATAAAGGTTTGAAGAAGCATATGATGGAGTTTCAAATTCCACTTAGTTGGAGCAAATATGCTTCAGAATGGTTATGGTGGTTATATAAATTAAAATGTTCAAACAGCCATAAAATATTTAAAAAGAAATTCATTTACGTCAAGAAAAGAATTAAAAAAGTTTTTTCTTGGTAAATTATTTTATTGCTGACAAGATAAAAAAAAATAAAGAAAATAAAAATAATTTTTGTATGGAACCATTTTGTTTTTAAACAGCATAAATAAAACTTAATTTGTATTAAGTTTAAGTATTAATTTGTATTTTAAACATTATATATATATATATATATATATTTTATTTTTTTCTCTTTCAGATTTTAATTCACACCTGTTATTAGGGTAACAATCAGTGAATGTGATGTGAAATTGAATACTACAGGCCTTGTATGCGTGTGGGAGACTAACACTCAATAGTACCTCCTCCTGGCATGGGTATATAAAATTTAGATTAATGGATATGTTTAATATTTAGAATTAAGTTTTAAATTTAATTTTTGTTTTGTTAAATTATAATTAAAATGACAAGCGAGTATTTAGGTATCATTATGATAGTTAATTTAAATTAATGTTTTATTAGATGTGTATAAAGTTGAAAAATTGTGTCATAAGATAGTCCAAGTTGAAAAAATTTCTATGCTAAAGCTTAAAAAATTTTAAAACTGGAGAGAATCTGAATGTAATGATATTTACATTTTAAGTTCAGAAAGAGCAAATATTGGAAGTAAGGGTCAAAACCAGGTAGGAGCCCAGGGATTGGAGAAACCTTTAATACCTGGGGAGGTAGGAAAGCCCTTGAGGCAGGTAGGAAAAAGGGAGAGTTGGTTTTGAGACAGAGAATGAAGAAGACAGGAGTGAGTTAGTTTTGGGCATTGGAGCAGCTATGTGTCTGCAGATATAGAAGAATATGGAACGAGGAGACAAAGCATGCACTGGGGAAGAAAAGATAAGTGTTTAGAGGTTCTTTCAGTAATAGACTAATTCTCTTCTTAATGGACATTAGACTTTTAAATTAAACTAAGGTGAAATTAAATATTTTTTCAATAAATATAAAAAGTATAAATAAAACCTTGTTAAATATTTCCTGTCATAATTCAAAAGAATATTGACAGAACCCTAATAATGAGTCAAAGTCAATTAATTAAAGAATATGTACATTCTTCTGATAATATATATATATATATATATATATATATATATATATATATATATATATATATATATATATATATATATATATATATATATATATATATATTATCAGAAGAATGTACATATTCTTTAATCTCTCACTGGAGCTACCTCTTTTTTGCAGCGAACCCTTCAATTATTCTTATTCCCTTCGTTTACAAAAGAAAGGTGCATAGCTTAAAATATTTTCTAAATAAATTCTCTGAATCATGAAAAAAAATTTAATTTTAAAACTTATTTCTAATCATACTAGGGCTTACAGCTAAAAAATTTTTAGGTGAAACTTCATAAAAAAAAAAAAAAAAAAAAACACATTAGCCCTCACACTTTTATGAATAAACTTCTGGAGCTCGGTAAAAAAAAAATTTGTAGTTTCTTGAAAAAAAAGAAATTAAAATAACTAAATTGGCAAATTTTAAAAACAGAAAATGTATAAACATATTTCATTCATTAAAAAAGTGAATTCTTTAGAATTGAAAGTGAATTCAAGAAAATTCTACTTCATAAATGGCTTTTGTTTTTATTAATACATTTTTAATTCATTCTATATTTTTTTTGTTTAAGTTTTGAACTATCAACTAACTTTATAATAGTAATATGTTTTGTAGAATCTAACCTATCTGATTAGGTTTTAATGTCCTCTTTAGCAAAAAAAAAAAAAAATAGGATCTATGTGGATCTGTTAACCTTTGTATTTTTTTTTTTTTTTTTTTTTTTTAATGCAGTTTCACCAAAACAAAATTTCAACTAAATCCCTAAACATAATTTATATCCTCTCTTTGTTAAATATGCTCTTTGAAAAGGGAAATAATCCTCTCATTATCTATTTATTAATTTTATTTTAAGATATTAAAATAAGTTATATGCATTAAATTTAATTATAAAATAAGACTGGATACAAGAAAGATATATTTATTTCCAATTATCAAGTTATCAAGCTCTGGTTATTTCACAATGCAATGAGGAATTCCAAATTCAATATCGAAACTTAATAACTGTTCAGGGCGAGGTAAGTAATTATCTTGAGTTATCTCCAGTAAATTTTTACAAGTTGATAATTTTGAAAGCATTTTGAGTGCCTTGAACATATGTAATCATTAATTAATTGTTTGTACTTAAAATCTTATTATTACTAATGTTTAATTTAGATAAAAAATATTGTTTGGCCTAATACATAATTTAGGAAAAAATAATTCATATAGCAGTAAAAACTATATTGTTGAGGTAAAGTAAGACATGAGTGGATAGAGATGTCCTGCTAAGAATTTTAATTTAAAAAATTTATATTAAAAAAAAAAATGAATTATTAATTGAAAGAAAAATAATATAATACTGCATGTTAATCCACGCTTAATTTTAAAAGAAAGTAAAAAAAAAAAAATTTGGTAAACTAATAAGTAATCTTTAGGCATCCTAAATATTTAGGCAGCATTGCCTCAAAAAAAGCATTTCTGTTTCTAAATAGTGTTCTAGTAAAGTATTTTATAAGTATGTAGTGGAACCATGAGTTTTCCATTTTGCCCTAAAAGGTAAAATCAGGCACTAATTCACAAAATAAGAAGCAGGTAAATCTTAAAAAATAAATTTAATTAAATCTATTAAAATAATTAAATTTGTTAAGAACTACGCATGACACAACTGAGTACCAATAACTTCTATTAACCTAAAAAATTATTATCTTCATAATATATTAGTTGGTAAGATTTTCAATGATAACTCAGTTAATTTAATTAAAAAAAAAAAAAAAAAAAAATTCTTATTACTTGAATTTGATTGAAAATGTGTATCACGCTGACATTTTATAAAATTCTAAACTAATTTACTATTCAAAGTAACTACTTTTTTATAAAAGGATCTTATTGTTTGTTGCATTATTTTCATAACTCTAAGGTCTCTATTTTTTAGGGAAGAAAAACATTGAAATATACCAGAAAAATTACTGTAATATTCTATCAAAATTCTCATTATATACAGTATAATATTCGACCGGATTGTGGGAAAACTTTTATTTACAATAAATAGCAATGTGCATTCTTTTGATTTTTCAAAAAGACAATTTTTATATAATCTTAAAAAAATTTAAATTTTTTTTCAAATCTGTCATAAACAGCACCAAACCAATCATACAAGCAAAAATATTGTAACTGACTACTGATACATTTCGAAATGTTTTTCCGTGAAGCACAATCGTTTGTCTATTTTATTTTTTCATATTACTAATTTGAAAAATTGGAAAATTTTACATAAAGAAGTTATTACTTTCCAAGCAGGTGTTGGAACTGAAACGCCGTAACAAAATGAAGCACTTTTTTTAATAAGATCGTCCACCGTGCTTTTCGTTGCAATACCGTAGATACCTCCATTTTCTTTAAAAGACTTGTAAATTCTCTTGAAATTAAAATATCAATTAGTAAAAACGATTATTAGGGCTGATAGTGAATCTAAATTAAGTAAACTATGAATGTTAAATGAAATTTCGGATTTAGGTACAGGATTAATGAAAAACAATTAAGCAATGAGGGTCATTCTCAAAAAAGTTGCCGTTTTGGGTTAAGAGATAGGTTAAAAAAGTATAGAAAAATGATATTCATTTTTCTTTAACGAGTATATTTGTATTATTTCTTAAGTATGTTAAAGTTTTGTAAAATACGTTGCAATTATGAGTTGTTTGTTTTTTTATGTCAACAAAAGTGATTTTTATGCCACGAGTGGAACCTAAAGTGAATAATTTCTTAAAGACTATTATTTCGTTTAAATTTTCTCTGAACTGCAATAAAATTATATCATGGGAAACCTAATTTTGTTTAGAATTGGTTATTGGGTTAATAATTAAATTATTTCTAAGGTCGGTAAAATATAATTTTTAGTCAGGAATGTTACCAACTTAACTATAATTTAGTTTTCCTATTCAGTTCTGAGGAACAGGATTACGAGTTGGGCAGAAGCAGAAGAGTTGATACTAGAGGAGCAGGCGGGTTTCAGATCGGGCAGAGGATGTATCGACCATTTATTCACTCTGTATTCAGTAATTAGTATAAATCTTAGGACAAAAGGAAGCTATGTTTATGCAGTGTTTGTAGACCTCAGGAAAGCTTTCGACTCTATCAACCATATGCTATTATGGGAAAAACTTTTTAAACTTGGAATGGGAGGAAAAATGATCAGGTTACTAAAAAAACTATATGATCAGTCCTCAATGAGAATTAAGGGGGAAAGGGAGCTTTCAGAAGAGAAGAGACATAACCTCAGGCTTACTCCAAGGAGAGAGTCTTAGTCCTACTCTGTTTGTTCTATTTGCGTCGGACATTACTGAATTCTTTCGTACCCGAGGTGCTGTAGGTATTGGCATTGACCATGGTCACGATGTAATGTTGCTTTTGTTACCGGATGATATCGTCATCCTTAGCAATTCCTGGCATGGTGCACAAAGGAACCTCAACATACTTAAGGACTATTGCAATGAGAATCTGCTAACACTAAACCCAGCCAAATCCAAAATTTTGTTGTTCCACAAATCCCCAAAGATGAAGAAACTAAAGCCTCTCCATTGGCAGAAAACACATCCTTAGCAATTCCTGGCATGGTGCACAAAGGAACCTCAACATACTTAGTGACTATTGCAATGAGAATCTGCTAACACTAAACCCAGCCAAATCCAAAATTTTGGTGTTCCACAAATCCCCAAAGATGAAGAAACTAAAGCCTCTACATTGGCAGAAAACAAATCCTTAGCAATTCCTGGCATGGTGCACAAAGGAACCTCAACATACTTAGTGACTATTGCAATGAGAATCTGCTAACACTAAACCCAGCCAAATCCAAAATTTTGGTGTTCCACAAATCCCCAAAGATGAAGAAACTAAAGCCTCTACATTGGCAGAAAACACGGTTAGAATATACAAAGAGCTACACTTATCTGGGAGTGCCCTTTACCTCATCATGAAGATTTGAGAAAGCTGCTGATTACTTTATACAGAGGTCTTCCATTGCAATGGCTAGGGTGTTGGAGATTTTAAGGAATGGCAGGAGTGACTCTTGGGAGACTAAAAGCAGACTCTTCGACTCAAGTGTGGCATCAACTCTACTTTATGCCGCTGAAATATGGGGTCTTCGTTACCTGGAAGTAATAGAGAAAGGCCAAGTCAATTTTTTTAAGTCATTGCTTCAGTGGCCAAGATGTACGCCGAACTACATCACACGCCTAGAGTGCGGGAAGTATCCACTCAGTGTTCAAGTGCTGAAAAAAGTTGTCAACTACTGGACAAAGTTGAGCTTAATGGAGGAAGGGCGCTTACCCAGGGAATGTTTTAATAGACTTCTTACCCTTGATGTATCTGAAGGAAAGTCTGACGAAGCATACAATTGGGTGACCCAAGTAAAATCGATTCCAATGGAGTTGGGTTGTCAAAACTTGTTCTCAAGAGTACTACTACCCCAAGAACTGAGCACGTTTAAAGAAGACATCCTAGAAAAGATGAAGAACCATCAGTTTTCAAAGGATGTAAACAGAATTTTGAATTCCATCAACAACCCTAGGCATAGAAAAATATGCAATTTTAATTTAGCAAGCCCGGAAGATTACATGCTGTTTCAGACAAATTTTAAGAAAATCAGAATTGTGGGTCGCAGAGTCTCAAGCGGGGATTACCTAAAGGTGTTTATAAAGGACACAACACTAATTATGAAATCCATTGAAGCCTGCATGACCTGCGGTGGTTTGGTGTCGGATCCCTTGAGCCATTTTCTTACTCAGTGCCTCAAATTTGAAGAGCAGAGAAAAAAATTCTTAGGTACATACATTTCTGAATCATTTTCTATAGAGGAAATCTTAAATGTAGATTATATTCAAAAATTAAATAAACTATATTATTTTGTAATATGTTGTGCCATTGACTGAAAAGCTAAATGTTTTTATTTTTTGGAATATGGTTCTGACTATGGTCTTATTGTGGTTCTTTTCTAAATTACTGGGTCACTGATTCTCTGATTCTCTTAACCTTTAATTAAATTCAATAATGACTAAATATGACTTGGTGGGAAGTTATAAATCTGTAATTCTGTATACCTTGTAATTGCATTGATCTTGTTATTAAGTTGATAATTATTTTATTTATTTATTATTATTATTTATTTTATTATATTTTTTTATTTTTATGTAAAAGTGTCTAAATTATTTCTTTATATTTGTAGTACTTATATAATTTAATATTATCTATACAAAGTCCTAGTGCTGCTAGACAAAAAAGAAAAAAAGAAAAAAAAAATGTTTTATTTCGTATGTTATTTGTACAAGAAATATCTTTTGCAAATAAATAAAAAATATTGATTGATTGATAGTTTTCCTATTCAAAAATGTGGTCTTATTTCACTAATAATCACTGTAGAATGACGTCCGTGAGGCAACACTCCTGACATTCACCTCATTTTTTGTGCTGAAGAACTTTTAGATACTTTTTTACCAAAAAAAAACTAAACAAACCAAAGTAGGCTCTTTGAGGACATAATTTTTATTTGTAGGTGTAATAACAATTGAGTCAAAGACATTTTATAGCGGTAACACTCTCATTAAGTTAACTACAAGTGACAATTTTTTTGACGAAATCGCCAATTTTTTTGAGAATGACCCATAACTGTTCATAAATACATTTGATTAAATGTAGGTTGTTATTGATGATACTATGAAGATCGACTCCCAATGAGGCAGGTACAGCTCAGACAAGCATTCACCTCAGTGACCCATACTAAAAACTAGTGCTTCGATTAGTTAATTGTATGCAAAAGTAAAAATTATTTCATTAATAATGTTTTATTATCGACTATGGTTAATATATTTTATTTATGGGGTATTTGTTGACTGAGAGACTAATGAAGATGTAGGGCTGTACAGTCATAGATACCCCTTCCTTTGCTTTCTTTCTTTTCCTTTTCACTATCTATGTACTTTTAAGATTTTAATACTAATTATACAGCTCCATGATGCTCAGTAGAGACCTGGCAGCCATTAAGAATGTAGTTCCCGTTGGGAGTTACGGCAAGTGCAAAATCCACGCTTTTATTCGGTATTTGAATTCGAATTTTGAAATATGTCACCAATTGACTGAAGTGTACAGCGAGTCGTGCATGGACGTCAAAAATTTTACTAATTGGTATTTATAGAGTGTGATGAAATTCACGATAAGTAAAAGAAGTGAAAGACGGCCAATTCCAGACGATACAGAGGAAAAGATCGAAGAAACCATGCGTGAAGATCGATGGATTACTCTGGATGATCTTTTCGAGCTTCTGAAACGTTTGGATGGAGCATCGTCACATATTCATCTTATAGTTTGGTCATGACACCCAGTGACTACCACTTGTTTCTTGTCAAGATAGAAGAAGGAAATTCATCTCAATGACGAGGTGACAGAAGATCAACAATTCCTCAATGACACGGCAACGAAGTGGTATGACAGGTGCGTACAAAAGCTTCCACAGCGACTAAAAAAATGGGGATTATTTAGACGAATTGGGGAATGTGCAATCAATAATAATGATAATGTTAATTTATTTTAGTTAAGAAAATATGTTTACATAAAACTTTTCTTGAACTATGTCCTTCAATGTGACACTTTTACGTTTATATGGAGCCATTATTACTTAACACTTACTTGTAAACGTTGCAATACTATTTTAAGAAAACAAAATAAAGAAGTGACGGGAAAGGTAAAGCAGAAAAGGAAAATTAAGGTGGGATGAGCCAAGTAGAGGGGATCGTCCGAACCACCGAGTCGCCCGGATTGCTAGGTATCCAGATTGAGGTTTTAGTGTATATTAATTTGTTTTTGTTGAGATATTTTTCGTTTTGATAAAGTCACAAATCATTAAAAGTCCTTCTTATGAAGGATTAATTTTAACTAACGTAAATATTCCCCCATTATCAAGTTCTTTGAGACTAGAAGTTTTTCTATTTTACATTACATCAAATAAATAATGGCAACAATGAAGAAAGAGAAGAGAGAATTATTAACTACGACAAGAAAGGTTTGAATTGAAACCCATATGCTGTTATTGTGCAGCAACAGCCTGAAAACTTTGGTCGTTGATTACTCATAAGATGATTTTGACACATAAGACCATCTCGTATGTGCCTCCTGAATTAATATTTGATGAAACGTAATATTAAACTAACATCAAGAATAAAATATAAATTCAATACTGACCTTGTCAAAAATGAGGTCACTACTATAATGAATTCTTCCTTGGGAAACATTAAACTTTAAAAGTTCTGTCAGAAGTTTTGGAAAGGAGTTTATTGTTGGTGCTTCCACGTACATAATTACTTCATTGAGGCAGTCTATGCAGAAACCTAAATAAAAAATGGTCAGCTAACTTCTCTAATTAACTAAACTGTACCAAATGAGAGCCCACGAGACGACTCATTCATGCGCTCTCATTTGGTAAAAGTCGAC
Organism: Euschistus heros; assembly: GCA_003667255.2. Lineage (NCBI taxonomy): Eukaryota > Metazoa > Arthropoda > Insecta > Hemiptera > Pentatomidae > Euschistus > Euschistus heros. The sequence goes on from RCWM02000033.1 coordinate 2,831,096, forward strand.
ACAACAACCTTACAGAAGGAAATCACCACAGAAACAATTGTGTGAACCAATTTCACCCCACCGTACTAATGTGACCCCATTTTACGGTAGTGTTTCTTGTAATTTCAAAAAGTGATAATTTCTTGGTATAATAATCCTAATCATAGTCTATGTTCGCAGGATCTAATTGTGGATTTCGATACTTTACTTAAAATTATCATTCCTTTTTTTAATAGCTGTATTTCAGTAGGGTCAAGTGGGGTAAAGTGTAACTAGGGGCACTTATACACTCTGTATCATAGGCCGCCATCTTTAACAGCTGTCATTGGACATCAAATTACAGATAAACAGAAATATAATAGAATGTAGATAGAGTTTTGTTCTTGTTGGAAAACTAATGATTTTTGGTAAGTATTAGGTCCCTTCAATCATCAATTAATTGGTGTTTGAATTTTTTTTCTAGGTTTTTTACAATTCGAGAATACTTCAGAATTGGAAAAGGAAGGCTGACATTGATCTTTACAATGCTCATTACATTAAGGAAGAAAATATAATTTCCTCATATTATAAATTTCGACTACCAAATAATTGTTATGGAACGATTGTTCTTGGAACGATTTGCAATAACCAAATTTACAATAGTACAAATTTAAGTGTTCTATGTTGAGTGGCAGAAAATATGTTTGCAACACTGTCATTTACTTTTATGGTTAGAAATTAAAATTCAACCAGATGAAATCAATAACATTATTTCTACCGAATAACAGTTATTACCAAATCAAAATATCGATCCTTAGCATTTTGATGTTCTGTTCTGATTATGATTCATGGGCCTTTAGTTGTGAGCACTGATAATGCAGTAAATATCCACAAGAGTTTAGCAACACTGAGTGTTTTTGAAGACTTATAGAACCGCCATATTAGGATCACATGTGTTGGTTAGTAACAGCGAGGAGATATACAATCTATTCATTGCATGTACCTGTTTACATAATTCTTGCGAAAAAAGTTTTTTTGAAAGGTATCTATGAGGGTTACATATTATTATGAGAATTAAAACTTTAATATTGTCTATCATTATTTCATCAAACGGTCTTTGCACTCGTTGGGGTTAGTGCTAGTAGTTGTGATAGGCTTTCGCTCATATTTCCCGTGCCTGCAAATAGAACATTTGTGTATAAAGTCAGGGATGTCATACTTTTATATTGGGCCAATAATAATTTCTTTTGAGTTTCTCAAATGTTTATATTCACCTCTTTATGGTATGATTTTACTGTATGGTACGTTTTGCTAACAGGTCTTCTTGCTCATCTCTTTATAATACGTCAGATTAGTTTTCTTTTGGATCCTTTTTATTTTTACGGTGGGGAATTTATTAATTATTTATTTCGGTTTCAATGTGTTGTTAATATTGCCTTCAAATTTCAGGACTAACAGACTACAACATTTGGTTCAACCATAGACACCAGACCCGGTTTTTGGTTTTTATTAGTTCAAGAAGTGTTTTTCTAGGTTATTTTTCCAAGGGTATGGAGTTGCTAAATAAATTCTTGTCGTACCGAAAGGGTTTTTAGTGAATTACTGGGTTTGGCTGAGCCATTTGAATTAAAAAATTGGAATTTGTCAACATTTTATTGCTATATTTCTGGTACTATAAAGAATCTGTCATTGCTTGACATCTTGAGGATGTTGGGGTGGAGCTCAACTTAATTGTTCATTTTGCGAGGGGGAGGTACTTCGTGCAAAATTTCATCATAGTCTTCTGGAGGCGTATTGGGTGGCAATTCTACATTAATTGTTTTATTGTACAATTTCCTGTCTAGGTATTCATTGGATTTATATCCATTTCATTCAATTACATTTAATTCATATTCATTGCTATATTAATTTCTACTAGAGCGTCAGCTACCAAAAGTGGTTTTTTTTCCGTACAGTCTGTTTTAGGTTCAAAACTGAAATTCACTCAATAAAAATATCCATTTCATGATTCGTGTATTATTATTTTTCATCATAAACAACCACTGTAATGGTTTCTGATCTGTGGATTTATTGTAAATTTTTGACCGTATGAAATATGGTTTGAATGTTTGCAAGCGTACAACAATGGCAAGGAGTTCCTTTTCTATGTGGAATATCTTTTGTTCAGTTGCCGGAAAGAGTAATGAGAGGCGAAGGCTATAGGTGTGTTGTGGTTGATCCCTCCTCTTCTGAAATTTGGGAAGTACTGATCTGCCTTGCCCCAGTGCTGTATACTAGCATCTGTCGTTAGTAACATGCGGGGAGTTAAAATCTGGGGTATTGAGTATCGGGGCATTTATTAAATGTAATTTAAGATTGTTCAAAAGCGTTTTTGTATTGGTAGGGTCTATATTACTCTCGTCTCGTAAGCTGATTAGTTAAGGGTTTTGCTATCTGAGCATAATTTTTTATAAATTTTCTGTAATAACCTGACATTCCCAGGAATTGTTAATTTCTTTAATGTTTTTTTGGCAAAGGAAATTTTTCTATTGCATTAATTTTTTTTTGGGTCGGATTTAATTCCATCTTTTGTTAATCATGTGCCCTAAAAAATGGTAAATTCAGTTTTCATAAAATTCTGTCTTATCAAGTTGAATAGATAGTGAATGTTCTTTTAGTTTTCTTAATATGGTTTCAATATGTTTCAGGTGATCTTCGGGAGTTTTAGAAAAATAATTATATCAATCCATATAGACGAGCGTGTTGTCGGTGTTAGATAGCATTGAGTTCATTGCACGCTGGAATGTAGGAGGTGCATTGCTCAGACCCCGAAGGGCATTCTTAGAAACTCATAATGACCTGTGTCTGTCGAGAATGCAGTTTCGTCAATGGACTCGCTCGACATCTCAATATGGTGGAATCCTGAAGTTAAATCAATGTTGTAAAAATATTTTGATCCATGCAGTTTATTCAACAAATCGTATATATTAGGTAGAGGGAATCTATCTGGTATTGTTTCAAGCGTTTAGTTTCCTGATAATCAATCACCATTCTAATTTTCTTTTTACCTGATGCATCTTCTTTTAGCAGTCACGAGTGGAGTGGGGGTGGGATTCATTCCCCCTCCACTATACTACCCTATACTCTAAAGTTACAAGTGTTTGCTTTTGATTTTTTATGTTTTACGTAAACCTATTCTCGTTGAGTTTTTATTTTGTTTATAAATTCATTCCACATTAAGAATGCCTTTTTGTGCTGCAATTGGATGTAAGAACAACAAGAATGGGACTCAAAATGATAAGCAGCTTAGCTTTCATAGGTAAGTAACTAACGCAAAATTCTTTCATTGTACCTAGTCAAATAGTTCGCGAAGGTGTGAAATGCAATTACTTTACTTTGCAATTTTATAATAAACTCCACGTCGAAAGTATCACAATACTTTGAAATATTTGATTATTTATTAGTAATTATAACTTTTATACTAAATTCTTCAATTAAGGAGCCAACAATTATAGAAATATTACACTTATTTTGGCATCACTCCTCTTTATTATTCCTCAATTAAGTTACATGTTTCGGGAACTACATGTTGCACTATACCCCACCCCAGGGGCACACTGTAACAAATATGTGATTTTAGATAACTAAAAAAATAAATAGCTTTAAACTATAATTTTTATGTTATTTCAAGCCTAATATTAAGATTAAAGACAATTGATTTTATGGTAAATAATTAGGAGATGATATAATTAACGGTTTTTTTCCCCAAAATAAAAATTACTTTTTATCACACTGCTCCCCACTTGACCCTATGCATTAGCCAAAGATATGAAAGTTGTAAAAAGGAATGAAATTATACATTCTATTAAAAAGTATATTATTTTTTAAATAGTATACCGCTGGGAAGATACTCATATCCATCATTATATATAATGGCATTAGACAATAGTATAAATTTACCTGTAAAATAACACTCGGTGACAATATTCTTAAAAGTTGTAGTAAGAACTTTGGGAACATCAGAGGTATCTGTTTCTGTTTGAGTTATCAAAATAGACTTGATCGGTGGAGACTTTTTGACTGTATACATTTTGCGAAATGGGACTAAAGGGAAATTAAAATCGTCGAGATCCAATGCTTCTCTGTTAAACATGAAGAGTTTCTGAAAATTATTATTCTAATTTATTTAAATTATTCAATGAAGGTGATTAATGTCACTATAAAACTACACAGATCTTGATATAGTGGCTCAGTGAATTTCAAACCTTAAATCTTAGTTGACGAGTTATGGTTTTTTTTTTTTTTTGTTATTATAAGATTTGGTTTTGCGCTAGACTTGAGCCTACTAGTTCTGACAGCATATTATGTTTTCCTCAGGGTCTCTGAAACTCTAATATTTTGCTATATACTCGTATAACTATAAACTCAGATTTCAAACATCTTCAACAATTACCCTCAAATTCCTTTCTTTAGAGTTATTCTACCTAACCCACACAATTATAAATTCAAGATACACTCAACTAATGCAAGCAAAAGCTGTAAAGGTCATTCCATGACAAATCAACTAATGGTTTGGACTTTGACCTCTCCGATTTCTATAATTTTTGGTATAGAGGTTGTACCTACCAAGACTAGTTAAAATGTAAAATATTACATTTTTTCTGACTTTTGGTTTTTGAGTTATAGCTTTTAAAAATAAAAAACTACTGTTTTAAGCGGCCCATGCACAATAGTATTGCTCAATAAGATTGAAGATTTTCAGCAGAGAACAATAAAATTGTGCAACTGGTTTGACGAACTCCTGGCTTTGGTTGCTCCTCAGATCGAGAGAAGGAATGCTATTATGCGAGATGCTATTCCAGCGAGTTAACTTTTATCAATAACTTTAAAAGAAATTCAAGACTAAACTGCCTTTCTTCACCCATCGCGACAGGTTCGGCACCACTTGTTGACATAAAATGACACTATATTGCGCAATAGGAGTATTCCTAGATGTGACAGCAGCGTTCGACACGGTGTGGCACCGTGGTTTACTGCACAAGCTAAAGAAGACTTGGCCTCCGCTCTACCTTTTCAGCATCATAAAATCATTTTTGAATAACAGGACGTTCCAGGTAAGAATAAACAATTCTATCAGCGAGAGAAAAGTTATCCTTGCCGGAGTACCCCAAGGGGCCATACTCAGTCCTATTTTATTCAATATGTATTGCTCAGATATTCCCCAATTTGATGAGGACACAATTATGGCTCAATTCGCTGATGACACAGCACTCCTGTCCCAAGATGACGACCTTCACGAAGCCATCAGGAAACTTCAGAGTGGCCTCATCGGTGTCTCGATATGGTCCCGGAAGTGGAAACTTCAGCTAAACCCATCGAAGACAGAAGCGAAAATCTTCACCTTACGTCGTTTCAACATCACTGACCTGATTACACTTCGACTCGATAACCTCCCAGTCCCCTGGAATCCTAAAGACCTGGCAGTGCGTTACCTAGGAGTACACCTTGACACCAGACTGACTTGGAGATTACACACTAACTACATCTTATAACAAGCTAACGCAAGACTTAAACTTTTGTACCCTCTTTTAAACAGAAAATCATTACTTCGACACAGAACTGCTATCTTAGTATACAAAACCATGTTGCGGCCCCTACTGACATACTCCTGTCCTGTCTGGGACAACACTTCAAAATCAACCAAAAAGAGACTACAGACATTCCAAAACAGAATACTGCGTATGGCGGTGAACGCACCCTTGTTTATGAGGAATTCCCAGCTTCACCGGGAACTGGGAGTTGATCGACTCGAAGAGGTCTTTAACAGGCTCACAAGGCGACACCATGAGCTTCTCACATCTGGAGCTGTGGAGTATAACCTTGGAAACTCCATATCAAGAAGATTAAAGCCTAGGGCTTACCAAGATTTACTTGGATTATAACATTTTCCTTTCTTCAAACAATTCGTGGATAACATTTATTGTTGAACCGAAATTTAAATAAAGTTTGTTTGTTTGTTTATATTGCGCAATATCACCCCTAGATGATGCAATATTTTTCACATTGCAAAATATATTTCTATTTTTTTAGAAATCATAAAATATATTACACAACCTTTTAATGCTAGGAAACGTTCAATTTTATTGCGCAACCTCCATTATTGTGCAATTATATTGTGCGTGTATGGGCCGCTTTAGGTCCTCACTTAATATTTTTAAAATTGCCCCATTAAGAATCTATTGTACCTAGACAGCTCAGACTGGGTAACAATATATGGAGCACAATACAGTTGCCTTTTTATGTTTTTCCGGGAGCTAACCGCTAACCAGTCCCGCCAAGACCATCTCACGCACTTTTACCTTGAGATGTTGGCAAGAACTGTCACAGCCTCAATGTTTTCCTATTACTATATCAGAGAAGTGAGTGGCTTTTTAATAAGAAAAGCCAGATTTTTATTCAAAATTTCATAAGTATTTTGTGGAAAACCAATGGCAACTAAATTGTGTTCCAAACAGCCACCTACTTTTTGTATGTCGCTTCATCAATCATTTCTTTATTAACTTCGAATCTACTTCTGTGCATTTTGAAAAAATTGTCCACTGTCCATTAAAATATATGTGTATATACGTATATATATATCTTTTTTTTGTAATTAAGAATCCATTTCTATCCCATTCGGAAATTTTTATCCGCATGTATTATGTTATAGTATGAATCACATCCAGTTTTTTTTTTTGTTTTTTTTTCGAAAAAATCTAAGAGGGTGTATTTCGAGAATTTAAAAAACCTTTTTTGGGATGAGTCAAAAAAATTTTCAAAATGCACATAAAATAATCCAGTAATATATCTATTTAAAGGGCATTTCAAGGGAAAAGAAAGCCGCAAATTTGAGCTTTCTAGGTCCAATAGTTTTTTTAAAGCGTAATTTTGAAAATATTGAGTGAGGACCTCAAACAGTAGTTTTTCCGATGTTGAAAAGCTTATAACTCAAAAAACAAAAGTAAAATAAATGCAATACTTTACAGTTTAACTGGCCTTGGTAGGTACAACCTCTATACCAAAAATTATAGAAATCGGAGAGGTCAAGGTCCAAATCATAATGTAGGATTGGTTGATTTGAAACGGAATGACCGGTAATTTATTATAAATAAAAATAGGGTGAGGGGGGGGGGGTTGAACAGGTTTCCACATGTTAATAATTGAATCTTTTGTTTTGCAAATGATTTAATTCCTGTTATTATTTATTAATTATATTATTTATCTATATGTAATGAATTTAATTTCAAATTTTATAATTACCTTTAAAATCTCTGTTGCGAAATCTTTATCCCACAAAACACAGATCACACGGCTATATGCATTCTCTATCGATGGGTCTAGTTTAACACAATGTGGTGTTAATAAAGAACAAGTCTTCGCTGTTAGCTATGAACAAAGAAACTTAGTTCGGTATTTAAATAACTTAAAAAGGTACTTTATAAGAAGAGAAAGAAATACCATTTATAATTATAATATTAAAAAAATACCTGTATCGTTACAACCCATGGAGGGTCTTGGATTCAGTATTTGGTATGGGTTGTATTATTTCGTGACCAACGGTTATAAATAGAGGTGATGCAGCAATAAGCTACAGCTCTCACGGGGCACAAAGCGTGGCACGCCTTCGTTTTCTCGGTCTTGTTGCTAGCCTGGAGTGGGGGAGAAGAGCGAACTAGCCGAGAGTCGTAGACCGTTCACACGACCACGATTCAGTTTGCCCCTTAAAACCTACCATGGAGGAGCTTATCGTGGAAAGTTTTGAGTTCAGTTATTATTGATATGTTGGCAAAAAGATTGAGAGAGTCACGTGGACTTATAAAAAAACGGAAGAAAAAGCGTTGCTGGGTCAGAAACTGGATACTCGCAAGAAAAATCATCGAATATTAATAAAACAGTATCTTTAAGGACAGCAATGGGGAAATATCCTTCCACCATATTAAAATCGTTAAATATTAAAAATATTTTAAAACAGTATCCTTAAGGACAACAATGGCGGAATATCGTTCGGATCCTGGAATATTTCAACATATTATCCATTTTTGTTCTAAATAAACCACTTGTTAATTCTCTCGACTGGCGTGGTCCACGCCTGAAAATCAAACATGTTGGATACCAAGCGTGAGCGGTCGTGGACTACCGTCTCTCTAGATGAAGTCAGAGGCAAACTCACGCCACCTCGTTCAGACAGAGGAAATTCCACGAATGCGTGGATCACGCTAGCGTGCCACGCCCCGTGAGAAGGTAGCGATAGTGATGGGTCGTTCTGGGTGGAACGGAATTTGGAACTGGTTCCAGCTTTGAACCGGTTAAGAACCAAACCATCTACCCAAGTGTTTTGTTCCAACTGGAACGAAAACCAACGCCAAAAAATCGATTTCTTTAAAATTTTCTGTTCTACCGACAGAGCTCGGCTACTTCTTTCGGATTCAAAGAATTTTGGTTTTTAAGAATCAGAATCGAACATACTAAAAGTCTAGTAGCGGTCGCGCGTTGTACGAAGTACAGCACCCTGTTTTTTATCCGTTTTTGTCTTATTTTATCTAAATTTTATCTTAAATCTATTAAATGAAATATTTTGACCATTCTACATTTAATAGAAAGTGTATGTACAAAATATTACCTGAGAGAATAATATTTTGAACGTAAATGAAAATATGTTTATGATTGAAAATAATAAAAACAAATTTATAACTAGATAAATTTTGATTTACAATATTATAGTCAAGATTAATTATTTGCAGGACTAAAATGGTTGTTTTTGTGATCAATTATTGTAAAAAAACTTTTTTGAGGAATGATTTTTACAAATAAAAAGTAGATATCCCCTGGCTGCCCCCCCCCCTATTACTACCCTCAGCATAGGTTTCTGTATTATGATCTAGAACATTTTCTGTTTCCTCTTTACTCAATTCCAAATGTGTATTTGATTGTCCGGTTCTCTTTTTACCCTCCTCTAGTTCTGCAAAATTCGAGGAATATATTCCAATTTTATAGGTTTCCACTAAATCAAAATAATCCGAATAATTTGTACTTCGCTGACTAAGATAAACAAAAGCAAAAATGCAAAAGAATCCTACTTAGATTGTATCGAATCCTGCCGATTGCCAAGAAAGGGATGAGAAAAAAAAAACAAAAAAAAAGAGAGCGGTAGCTTGTACTTTGTGCAACACTAAGGACTAAATATTTTTTAATCATGAAATTATCCTTCCTACCAGATTGAAAAATTACTGGCGGTAAACAGAGGAGTATATCGAGGAATAGCTCGAAGCTATTTAGCTAAATTTAAGATAAAATTTAGATAAAATAAGACAAAAACGGATAAAAAACAGGGTGCTGTACTTCGTACAACGCGCGACCGCTACTAGACTTTTAGTATGTTAGATTCTGAGAGAGAGAGAGAGAGAGAGAGAGAGAGAGAGAGAGAGAGAGAGAGAGAGAGAGAGAGAGAGAGAGAGAGAGAGAGAGAGAGAGAGAGAGAGAGAGAGAGAGAGAGAGAGAGAGAGAGAGAGAGAGAGAGAGAGAGAGAGAGAGAGAGAGAGAGAGAGAGAGAGAGAGAGAGAGAGAGAGAGAGAGAGAGAGAGAGAGAGAGAGAGAGAGACAGAGAGAGAGAGAGAGAGAGAGAGAGAAAACAAGTTGAGTGTTGTAATAATAATATATATTTTTTTAAACATAATAACTTTATTCACAACCGCACACAATGGACAACCAGTGAATGTGAAGTTACATTGAAACAACAGGCATGAGGGAGTCAGCACCCAGTGGTACAATCTCCAGGCGTGAAACTAAATTATTAGGGGTTAGACTAGGAGATACCTCATCCACTTCCTTTTCAGCCTCCGTTGAGTTACGTCAGGAATTTGTACTGCTATATATATTATGTATCTGTTTGTCAGTGTGTCCAAGTAGTTTTTCATGAAATTGTCGATAAAGTTTATGGATATGGGTCTCAACTGTCGGAATACGTAATTCTGTATGTAGCGTATCGTTTGACACATAAGGAGGGGAGTCTGTTATCAGTCTTAGGAATTTCGATTAAAATGTTTGTATTTTCTGAATATGCGTTCTTTTGGCCGGTCCATAAATTTGCGATGCCTATGTCCAGATGGGTTTTAGCAAGTAACTATAAATGTTAAGTTTCTGTTTTAAAAGTAGTTTTGAGCGTCTGTGAAGTACTGAGTATAGAAGTCGCAGTCTTAACTGTAACGTCTGTTTTTTTGTCTTGACGTCTGGGCCCCATGTCAGTCTTCTATCAAGCGTAAGTCTTAAGTATGTCACTTTTTCAGTTTGGTGTAAAGATTGGTTGTCAACGTAAACAGGCTGGCAGGTCTTGCGTCGTAGTGTAAATGTAATATGAAGGGATTTTTTTATAATTAAGTTTTTTTTTCCATTTATTACACCAAGTTTGAATCTCGTTGAGGTTAAAAGAATAAAATGTTTAATAACTATACTTTTTAAACCTTCCTTATGCATAGATGCATTATAGATGCATAGGAACAAAGCCACCGCTCTAATCTCGCTGGATTGCAGGGGACGTAGCCCCGCCTCCCAGGCCTGGGAGGTGGCCAGGTTTGACCCCCTTAGCGGACGTACTCGCCGAGGGAAGGGGTTCAGGCTCTACAGACTGACCCACTAGTGCCACCACCGCCAGCAGAGTGACTCCTTCTCACTGATCGCAGAAGAAAGAAGACCATCGGTCTACAGAGTACCTACTATAAGCCGAGGACACCGATCTTCAAATGCCAACAGGCAATCTAAGATCTTAAAATATAGTTATAGTTATTTATGTTTATAAATAGAATTAAATGGAGGATAAGATAAAAAAAAAAAAAAAAAAAAAAAAAAAAAAAAAAAAAAAAAAAAAAAAAAAAAAAAAAAAAAAAAAAAAAAAAAAAAAAAAAAAAAAAAAAAAAAAAAAAAAAAAAAAAAAACCTTCCTAATATTATAGTTGCTATAAAATTATTAATTATAAATTAGAAGGAGATTAACAGATCGAAGTCACAAGAAGGAATGGAATGAAACTGCATGGTAAGTAGGTGGTAGGTTAGTCAAACTGACGTGGAACGAAAAGTGGAACTTGTTCCAATAGTGGAAAGAAACCGAAAATCTCATTCCTCTTTTAAGTGGAACGGCCCCTCACTAGTCAGCAATCACGCTGGCCCGCCAGGTGTTACCCCCCCCCCCCCCCCCCCCCAAATTATGACTGAGCTACCCCGCTCTTACAATAATAATTGTAAAATACAACTAACACGAGGTTCTACGTCGATCCAGTAAACCCTGCCCAAGTTCATTTTCCCCAGCCTCACTTTTAAATAACACGAAAAAAATTAAAGTATTTCATAATAATATTAAGGCAGGGCTACAACCACATGGCAAGTGGCAAGATAAGCTGTTCCTAAGTGCCATTCTCTCACTCTTAGATTTTGCGTATTCGACACGGTTTAGCAAGCGTCTTCTGTTCTATATTAGAATATAATAGAGCAGGTTAGGTTAGGTTGATTGTTTTTGGACACTCAACTTCTGTGGTCTTTCATGTCCTGGTTCCTCAGTTTTTTTATTTTTTTTTATTTATATTTTTTCGAAAAAATTATATTGTTTCAAAAATGTGATAATTTTGTCAACATTGTAATTGTTATCTCCAAGCATTACCGGTAGTCATCTTTTCAGCCGTTCCTGCTCAAAAAAAGTTTCGTACAGCGCACAGTGGGCAAAAAATCCATTTCGATGTCCATTATTTTGTGCTAATTAAATCCCGAAAATCATATCCGTTTCGATCCATGCCTCATTATTACCCCCCTCCCAATCGAAACCGTTCCTTTTTGTAATTTATTACTTCACACTTTTTTAGATCTGGTGGTGGTTTTTCAGGTACATAGGCACGTTGTTAACATTGAATGTACTTCTGTACATCATGACCAACATCATCAGGATACATACACAGGAGCATACATCATTTTCTGAATTTACATCATGTACTGAAAAACCTCCAAAACAACAAGTTTTATCTTATCTATAGGTATTATAAATCCCGTCAAGACATGGAGTAGTTGTTATTTACATTTAGGCAGTTGTTTTTGTTGCTCTTGTTGGGTTTCATTTGTTTACTACATATAGCTATTACTTCTCAGCTACCGTCAATCAAGTCGGTTTTATCTAACAGTACTATTTTTTAAAAGTTCTTTTTATAATGTGGAGTTATAGAGAATTGAGTGATTGTTTCTTCGATGATACTAAAGCGGATTATATTCAGTTTCATCAGAGAGTATTGGAGCAGTTGGGATTAGAACCTGAAAAACTTTCAATAAATCTTAAAGGTATTCTCGGTCAATTTAAATCCAGGTATGTATCCAGCAATTATAATAAAGTGTGTTTCATTAAAAAACATTCGGATTGGCTAGAGAACACTTTTTATTTGACAGCGAACGATGATGATTTACCAGCAGGTCCGTCTACTTCCAGTCAAAGTGACCTTAGCGATCGCAGTCACGGACGTCCTACAAAACCTTATAGTGAATGTTCCGAAAGAACGAAACGTCGAAAAAGAATTGTTATTAAGGCCAATATATCTTCATTAGAAATGAGCCTCTCTGAAATTTTTACATTTAATTTAAAAGAAAATCACGAAATAAAGAGAGCTGAAGTTATCTTTTTTTTTTTTTTTGGAAGTATGTTGAAAAATCAAAAGTTTTTTTAACTATTAGCTAGCCCACTTTAAAATTTTTAAATATTTTTCCCGTTAGATGCTTTTCATTTAGAACATATTTCGGCAATATAATATTTCGGCCGTCGAAATGATTTTTTTGTCTACAACATGTGGTATACAAAATAATTTCAGCCGCTGAAATGATTTTATTGCTTACAACACGTTGTATATGTTTGTACATCATGACAAACATCATCAAGAGCATACATCGTTTTCTGAAGTTACATCATGTACCTGAATAATCACCACCAGATCTAAAAGAGTGTGAAGTAATAAATTACAAAAAGAAACGGTTTCGATTGGGAGGGGGATAATAATGAGGCACGGATCGAAACGGATATGATTTTCGGGATTTAACTAACACAAAATAATGGGCATCGAGGTGATATAAGTTTCGACATCGTACTCCATCGTCCTTTTAAATGCTGGCTATTTTTCCAAAAATTTTACTTTTATTTTTTGAAGACTTATAGACTTATATAGATCGTACATGATTTTGCTGTGTTGATATATAGAAACAGCTCATTTGTATCATATTATATTAAAGAAATATCACCAACAAATGAAGCTTTACAGCCATCTCATTTAACCGTACTCCTTGCATTTTAGGTCGACAATTCAGTAATTTATTATGTTCCACTATCCTGAAATCCACTATCATGAAAATTTTTAAAATATTTTTCCCGTATGTCGGACGTCATTTAAAACATATTTCTGCAATAAAATAATTTTGGCCGCCGAAATGGATTTTTTGCCCACTGTGCGGGGGGCATTCCTCGAGTACATGTCTGATCGTTAGTTGACACTACTTTACTTACTTACTTCTGTAGCTCTACAGTCCTGGGTGGACCTTGGCTTTTCCAACAATACTACACCACTCGTCCCTACACAATGCCCTCAATTTCCAGTTCCTTACACCAAGGGTCCGGAGATCTCCTTCAACATCTTGCATCCATCTTCTTCTTGGGCGTCCTCTCTTCCTGGTACCAAACATTGTACCCAGTAGTAGCTTTTTTGGGGCTCTGCTATCTTCCATTCTCATAACATGGCCCAACCATTCAATTCTTCTCGCTTTTATAAACTGGATCACGTCACAGGTAGCGTACATCTCATATAACTCTCTGCTTTTCCGAATCCTCCACTCACCCTCAACCATCACAGGTCCATATATTTTCCTAAGAATTTTCCTTTCGAAAATTTTTAGTGCGTTTATTGTGGGGGTACACAGGGTCCATGTCTCAGCAGAGTATGTCACGATAGGCCTTATTAAGGTTTTATATAACCTTACCTTCGTTGTCCGTGACAAGAGTGATGATCGAAAAAGCTTGATGTTCGCGAAATAGGCTCGGTTACCTGCCATAATCCGTTTTTTTTGCACCTCTGACGATAACTTATTTTCACAGTTGAGCTCAGCACCAAGATAGGTAAATGTTTTCACATTTTTAAAGGAGTATCCGTCTGCGATTAGATTTTCTCTAATTCTTGAATTATGGTTTGGACTGACGTACATATATTGGGTTTTAACCTCATTTATTTTCAAACCAACTACCTCGCCTTCAGCCTTCAACAAACCAAACACGTCTAGCAAGCCTTGCTTGCTCCTTGATACCAAACAAATATCATCCGCATATGCACAAAGTTGATTAGACGTGTACAGTATATCTCTATTGATATTCAGCTTTTTTACAACACTGTGCAGCGCAAGATTAAATAATGTAGCAGATAACGCATCCCCTTGTCTAACTCCAGCTGTAACTGGAAAACTGCGACTGAGGTGGCCATTAATATACACTTTAGCATTGCTACCTTTCATAGATACTTGTATGAGACGAACTAGTTTGTTCGGGATATTAAATTCCCGTAGTGTATTTAACATATTGTTCCTAACAACACTATCAAAGGCACGGCAGTAATCTATGAATAATATATGGAGGTCAGTGTTAAACTCCCAACATTTTTCCATTATCTGCCTCATAACGAAAATCTGATCAACCGTTCCTCTTCCTTTACGGAAACCACACTGATATTCCTGTAGGACATTTTCTGCAAATCCATTGAGCCTACTAACCAATATATTGGAAAATATTTTATATGCAACTCCTAAAAGTGAGATGCCTCTATAATTTTCACAGCGTAGTTTATCTCCTTTTTTATGTATAGGATATATCAGACTCGTTTTCCATTCTGTTGGCATGTACTCCTTGCACCAGATATCCTCTATTAGTAGATACATTTGATTTGTAAGCTCCTCACCTCCTTTCTTAAAAAATTCTGCAATCAACATGTCTTCTCCGGGTGATTTATTATTCTTCAACTCATCGATTGATTCTACTACCTCCTCAATGGACAATGGTTCTAAGTCATTAATATCTTCTAGTTCCGGTACCAGGTCAAGATTCTCATTGCCCACATTAAGTAGATCAGTAAAGTGCTCCTCCCATCGGTTGATTACATTTGCCTTCTCGACAATTTTTCCATTTTTATCTTTACAGTTATCTAACCTGGGATGGAATCCTTGACTCATGTATCTAACGGCTCCATAAAATTTTCTACTTTCATTATTTACCCTAAGCTCCTCTATTTGCTCAATCTTTTCTTTTAAAAATTGCCTTTTTTTCTTTCTTATTATCCTTTTCACTTGTCTCCTACTTTCATTATACACAGTTGTAGCCTGCCTAGTAGAGCGCTGGAGTACCATTAATCTATGTTTGTTTCTAATTTTTATTGCTTCTGCACACTCCTCATCAAACCATTCTTCATTTCTCTTTAATCTCCTCTCTCCTATTACTTCTTCTGCAGATTTCTCAATAGCCATCTTGATCTTATTCCATCTCTCTTCAACTTCGCCATCCTCAATCTCTTTTAAATTTTCTGTTAGTTTACTATGCACAGAGTCTTTAAACCTTTCAACGACATCTTCCTCTTTAAATTTTTCCAAGTCCCATTTCCTCCTACAGTGTCGCTCCCCAGATTTTACACACGCTAATCGTTCTCTAAATTTCATTTTAACTAAAAAGTGGTCCGAATCGCAGTTCGGACCACGGGCAGTTTTTACATCAATAATTGATGATGCATGCCTTCTATTTATCAAAATGTGATCTATCTGGGTTACTGTGCCATTGGGTGCTTTCCACGTGCCTTTGTATATATCTTTCCGTTGGAAGAATGTACTTCTTATTATCATATTACTCTCCTCTGCAAATTGACAAAGAAATTTACCATTGTCATTGGTCTCGCTATGTAGAGAGAAAGGACCTGCAACAGTCTGAGTGAAACTTTCAGTCCCTATCTGTGCATTTAGATCTCTCAAAACAATTTTAGTATCATATTTTGGAGCCGCATGATATGTTCTTTCTAGCTCTTGATAAAATTGCAATTTCACATCCTCATCACTTTCTTCAGTGGGAGCATACACTGAAATTAAGGTAATATTTCTGAATTTGCCTTTTAGCCTGATCTTACAGATTCTATCGTTTACAGGCTCAAAGAGCAATACGCTATTTCTTATTTTTCTTGTGATCAGAAAGCCAGTGCCACATCTACCGTTCTTTATATTAGGTCCACTATACATGATCGAGAAATCCCTTTTATCTATTCTGCCCGATCCATCCCATCTTACTTCCTGCAGAGCCACCACGTCTATATTATATTTCAGAATCTGCTCCACAACTTCCATCATTTTTCCTGGTTGGAGCATCGTCCTCACATTCCATGTCGCAAAGGTCAAGTCCAATTTCCGTTTCCGTTTACCTTTAGTCCAATCCGATGTATTCTTGTTGTTTATTTTCTGAACAGTTATTATTTTTACAAGGTGGGGGCGTTAACCCCACGCTCAACCCCCAACCTGGAGGGCCAGGGCTTTGTTTTCGAGGCTCGTTAGTTGACACAGGCAGTATAAACATTTCGGTGAGGCTTCCTTCATTATAAGATAGCCTTATAGTAAGGCGAGTATGGCCAATCCTCAATCTGGTCATCACCACTTCTGCTCTTCTCTTTCTCCGATGTGATGAATACCATTGTTTGATATCGTCACCTTTAATTATTTTGAGCTTATTATCTGCCTGGGTTTTAAAGACAGGTGCTGTTGTGTTCCAGGCATCAAACTCTGTATTCTGTGATATATACCAGTCCTCGCACCTTAAATGTTGGCATTATATCTCCCTCTCTTATCTATTTTGCTCCAAATGACGTCATTAGGAAAGAACCGTTCTATTTCCAAATATTATTTAGAAAATGCTCAGCTTTAGGATGTTCGTAAGTAAGGAGGCTGTGCAAGTGTTCAGGATATTCTCGAAAGGGAGGAAGTTGGACTTTCCCGTTACTGCTGCACATGGCAGGGCTCTCGTCCTTCCATTTTACAGCATAACATAAATTTCAAGTAGACCGTGATCCAATATCGACGGTTTTGTCTTTTGGGTCATACTTTCCATTGAACATCTTTTATCGTGTTTTGTTACAGCTACACGTTTAACATGAGGATTATTTTCTGATAATTTTTTTTTTTTGAAGACTTTCTATGGATTTCAGGAAGGGTTTTCTTATACTTCTGTACAGCCCCGCTAAGTACAGTTGGGTGATTCTCAGAATATGTGTATATAGCATATCCTTTAACTTCGGGTTGGCTTTCTTTATGTTTGTTAACCACTTTTCTGCTGATTTCGGGATGATTTGTCACATATTTCTTAACAGCGTCCCTGTTGACCTCTACATGTGCTTGAATATATTTGGCAGCCGAGTTCCTTAGTTGTTTGTTGCGAACTGAATCTGTGGATCATTTCCTACGTTGTTTACTTTTAGATTGATGGGTTTACTTCAATGTTGCAATAGACTCACCTGAACTGAGAAATAGGTATATTCTAGGTTCAAGGAATGAAATTCAGAAATGCTAGGTACAACTTGTGAAATACAACTTGGGCCTGGTTGAGAAAAGCCGATTATCTTGTGACCGGTAAACTGAAGGTAGAGTAGTTGGGGACGAAGCTACTGGTGAAGCAATGTTGGAGGGTTGCTCGTAAGGAATATGTACATCGAACTGACCTTACATGTCATCACCAGAGAACATAAGTTTTTTAACCTCCTCTTTAACATAAGTCTTTTAATAGCTTCTCGTCACGAAACAACTCAAACTTGTAAGGGTACACCTCTGCAGCCACCATGAGTTCACAGAAAGTACCACATTATAAGATTTCGACATCGATCGTATTTTTGTTTGTTTACAACTGTAAGGAAATTAATTTGAGGTCAAAGTGTGCGGCTTAAACATCTAACCTAATTCTTAGCTTATCTCCTAATACCATATGACAATTAATCTATTATTATTCACCCAATAAAAATTGTAATCGCATTTTTCGCGAATTACCCGCGATCCAGGCCGATATTTAAAATTCCTTTCTTAGCGAGCACCTACGGCCCTAGAAGAAGCTACATATCGAATTTCATTCCAATCCTTTCGCTGGTTTCTGAGATTTCGTGTTAAGTGAGTGAGTGGTATTTGAAAAATATATAGTAGATTTTGACTTATAAATCCTCACCTTGATCATTACATTATTTTGATATAAAAATCTGTTCTTTATTAAGCCATTTTCGTATTTACAAAAGTCCTCGTGGATCGTAGTGATACATATGTGTTCAAAATCTGGAGTTCGTGGGTCATCCTAAAATTTATTTTTTATATCATTAAATATTTTAAAGGTTGTGTATATTATGATGCATTGATAATATCATGTAGTTTAAATGTATAATAGCTAATTGTAAAATTGCAAAACAACCTACACCCTCAAATACGTTACAATTCCCCCTGCCTGGGGGATCCATATAATCCATTTCACAATTTGCATTTTATAATTAAAAGGATCAAATTACTTCAATTAATGATTAAATTAAATTAAAAATTAATCATTATTCGAAATGAGCAAAGTTGGGAGGAAGTAGGGGTTTCAAACGTATTTTCATTCAAACCAATACTGCTCATGAACGGTACTTCCTAGCGATAAATGTTATATTACGAAAAAATGTTTTCCATTAAATTTCTGTCAAGGGAGCAGTCGTCAAATCTTTTACCTGAGCAACACCAACAGAGCTAGAGCGTACCAAAAAAGCCCTAACACTTAAAAAATGGAGGCAAACGTGACTTATTTCATTGACACCAATATAGCTCCTAAACGGTAGGTCCCAGCAACAAATGTTATACAACAAAAAATGGTTTCCATTAAATTTCTGATTGGAGAATTGTCAAATTCTCGATCCGAGCAATACCAGCTGTGCTAGAGCGGGTCAAAATGTTACATTTTTTAGTGTGAACAAAACGCCAAACATTTTGAAGGTGAAAAAAAACGTTACATATTTCTAGAGTGAAAAAAATGTTACACAAAACTATTGACCCTCAGGCAAAAGATATATCCATGTCAAAATAAAACTGAACCGTAGTCTTCATTATAGTAAATTGTATTCTTTGAATGCAACTGTGGAACCATTATTAGTCCAGTAAATAAAATAGTCATTGGTCAAAAGTTACAAAACTTCTATAATAAGTATTGTAATTAATACTTGCAATCAAGACAGGCAGAGAAGACACCTCTTCATAGGTGATGACGGAATTGTTTCCGAATACTAGCGGTGATAAATCAATTCTTGCAGTTCCAATAAGGACTTGAGAATCTTTGTTAAGAAAGAAATTCAGCTGTTCGTCTCGCTTTCTATTCTTCATCTTTCCAGTTTTAAGTATTGACATTCGGCTTCGTTGAGTGGTTGATTTAGGTTTGGCTGGAGTTTTGACAGGTTCCAATTCATATGTTGGAGGCATTTTCATACAGTTTGAAAATCGATCGTCTTTCATGCTCTCACCGTATATACCAGAATCATCACTTATCACTTTCTGTTCACTTTTTTTTTGAGTAATATTATCTTTTATACCTATTACCTAAAAAAAATGTCGTGAATATAATTTATTAAATAATCAAATGCTTCGTTGAATTTTGTTTTGTTGATAGTTTAGATATTTCTACGTACCCTCACGAGTAACTTCTTCGATTGAATACTGCTAATCAATGTTAAGCGGCTGAATTCATCGGTAAGGATCACTTTATATTCCTTCAAGTGAATCAATCCGTCTTCTTTCAAGTACTGAAGTTTCGTTCTTGTAGTAGGGATTATGGGTGGAAGCTCATACTCAACAAATATTTTGTTTATCCTGCAAGAGTTGAAAACATGAATACTAAAGAACCATAATACGATGATATTATTGATTTATATCATTACCCCTCAGCTTGTAATTCCTTGGTGGGTAAGTACTGTAATGACTTCACGTTTATACTTAATGGATTCAAAGCCTTCTTCGCTTCATTACCAAGAAAGGAACAAACAGTGATAAAAACAAAAATGTCTTGAATATTCTTTGACGGCGTTCTATCATTTCTAAGTACCCATACCGACTTATCTGTAATCAACCTATTGGTAAATAATATAAATGTATAATCATTGCAAATGTTAATTGTAACTATGAGACTTATTATGGTTTTAGCACCTCAAATGCTGTTTGAGAGTGAGTAAATAAACTTTTTCGGTAACTACTTTAAATTCTTGATTTTGAGTGCCCTCAGGTAGTCACACTTGGAGCCAATGTAGCGGCCCACTATGTATGGCTAATTGTGGAAAGTAAACTTACTTAATTATGTCACGTCAATTTGTATTATCTTACCATGAAATAAATATGATATCGGTAAAAACAGAGAACAATTTGTGGGGGTCCTCGACGTCACGGTGTCTTCTTCTCTCAAAGGTTTTTTCATAGATTTCATTATTTTGTAAAGATGTTGTGCCGGGATAGCTTCACATACTTCAGGTTCGCTGAAACTTCAATATTTAGGCGTTACATATAATAATAGAAATAAATTAACAACTTCCGAGTGTTTCAGATCGATTGCATGTACCTATTTAATTTATATTTTTTCATCCGAGATAACCTGGCATAACCTCTCACTAAACACTTGAGATGGGCGACTTGGTAAAGCCGGCTATTCGGCTTCTTTTGTAGTCGGCAAAAAGCGCTGACTAATCGGCCATTTTATTCACTTACTTTTTCTACACTTAAAAATAGGTTGGTTGAAATGAAAATATGGGTTGTTTTTTTTTTTATTTATATATCATGAAGCAAACTAAAAAATGTCTCCCTGACTGGGAAAACAGTAAATCGTGGATATGTCTATCTACAATCTACTCCTTTTTCCCAATTTACATTTTATAATTAAAAAGATCAAATTACTTAAATTAATAATAAAATTAAATTAACAATCAATGATAAAATGAAAAAAGTTGAGAAAAAATAAGGATTTCAAACGTGACTTATTTTTCATTCAAATCAATAAAGTTCATAAACGGTTGGTCCTGACGAAAAATGCTATTAAAGCAGAATCATTCTCCATTAAATGTTTGACAGGTAAGATGTCATCAAATTTTCGACACCAACAGAGTTGTAGCGTGTCTAAAAAGACCCAACACTTCAAAATGTAGGCAAAAATTGACTTTTTTCGTTCACATCAATATAGCTCGTAAAAGGTATGTCCTAGCGACAAATGTTTAACAACAAAAACTATTTTCCATTAAATTCCTGATAAGAAAACTTACATGATAATTTCTATGATTAACAATTCCTCCTCTTGTAAAGGTAGCTTCATCGGTCCATATAATTTTTAATGGAAATAAATTATCATCGCGAATTTTGTCAAGAAACCAGTTACCAGAATTCAATCTCTTGACATAATCTTGAGGTAAAAAATTCTGAACTTTTTGAAGATATATGGGTAGCGATTATCACCTTTCAAAGTCTAAGCAAAAACGAGCAAATCTCTAAAGGACTTTTTGTCTTAGTTTTTTGGTCCCCTATAAGTTCCTGAAGTTTTGCCATTTAAATTCGGGACACCCGGTATATATTCTCCTTTAAATTTCTGACAAGAGAAATGTCGTCAAATTCTTGATCCAAGCAACACCAATAGAGCTAGAGCGTGTAAAAAAAAAGTATACAAAAAAAATTCCCAGAATACTAAACTACATCATTATGAAACTGTTTTGAAACCCGTAGTAATGTATGCAGCTGAAACCCTATCCCTAAATGCTAATAGAGGACTTCTCGAAGAACTAGAGAAAAATGAACGCAAAATTATTAGAGGCATCATTGGATCCAATTACATGAACAATATCCATTATAAAAAGTCCAACAAAGAAGTATACAGTAAAATAGAGAGAACTACAGACGCAATTCGTAAAAGATGGGGACGATATTACGACCATCTCAAATGAATGGACGGAAACAGGCTGACTAAACAGATTATGTTGGTTGGCATGGCAACAGGTACATTGTGTAACCTCTCTTCCTAGTGTTAGGCGAGTTGACTAAAACGACCTCTGTCTCTGTTGTGTTTTAATAAACTCATTAATCAAGTTCAATGTGTTTCTATTGAACCACTGAGTCTCCGTAAAAACATAACACAGATCTTCCACCTTTTTTGACTCCAAACCCAAAACTACAATGCCCTGGTTTTTGAACATCAAAGAAGACCTCGAAATATTGCACATAAAACCAGAGGACGCCTTCAATATGGATCTCTTTCGCAAAAAGATACTGATGAATGGGCTTACTCGTGATGATCAACCAAAAAGGAGACAAGGTGTCACCTGGACAGAAGAGCGCAAGCTGTCCCACTCCCAGAGAATGAGAGAATTCTGGGCTCAAAAGAAAGCAAAGCAGACTGCCAAATGTAAAAATATAAAATGTAAAAATAGAAATCTGTAGCTAAATGTACAGACGACTATCCAGCTATAAACGAAGAGCGTCGAACATTACCGATGTCATCTGAATTCCGATGGAAGCAATGATCGACTTGGCCGACTAATCGACCTATTTGCCAGCCGACTACTCGGCCAACGTCATAGCCCATCTGTTCTAAACTCCATAGAAAAAAAATCTATAAATAATCTAATTGTAAGTAATTAACCAAATCTCTATAAGAAAACCGTAAATGTGGTTAGGACTGCAAATCACATTTCACGAGAATTCGAGACAACATAGGGCATTCGCCAGGGTTGCAGTCTAAGAATTTTTTCATAATGGTCTTGGACTTGGCTCTAAGGAAGTCCAAACTGCGAATTAGGTAGTTTCAGTTGGGAGATCGAAATCTGCAACCCACAAGCTTCTCAGTGTTAACATTCACCGATGACCTTGTGTTGCTAGCTGTCAATGACCGAGACCTTCAGTACAATATAAACACCCTTCAAGAAGAACTAACCACAATTCGTAGGAAAATCAAACCGGGAAAACCAAATGGCATGCGGATAGGAAAGAAGTCTCGGAGAGTGGATACCTTCAAAAATCTAGGCACTCATCTCAACGAATGTGGTTACATAGATGAGGAGGTTAACCGGAGGATTGAAGTCGCCGGGAGAATCTTTAGTTTGCTGCGAAAGGAAATTTTCTGGTAGAAGAGAGGTTACAAAGAAAACAAAATGAAGACTTATAAAACAACCTTTGTTCCCGTCCTCACATACTCTTCATATTCCTGGGCCTCACCTCTCACCACAAAACACAAGAGTCGAATCAAAGCCGTGGAGATGCGCTACATTCGCAGAATGGAAGGAAGGGTCCGCAGCAGATAGGAACCAGAACGCCACTATACAGGCTAATATGGAAGTTAAAAAAACCGAGAACATTCTGGAGGAGAATAGGCTAAGGTGGTTGGGACATCTCCTTAGGATGGATCATGAAAGAATATCAAGAAAGACAATCCAATTCAATTTCAGTCAACTTAACAAAGAATAAGATATATACATATATTGATTGTCTCATTAATCTAAAGTTGGGTAAAATTAATTACATTATCTTGCTCTTCGAAGCTGTTTCTATCTTATGCTTGCTGCCTGAAGATCTTTTCTTCTTGCTGTCTATGATCGCTATAGTACTTTTAACCGCGGCGACAGGTTTAGCTTTGTCTTTAATTTGAAAAACTAGCTCAAAAGGTTTCCTTTGGGGTAGGTTTGGAGCCATATATGTCGCCCATTGTTCGAGTCGAAATCTACAAAACATTGAGCACTATGATTATTATTATTGTTTATTGTTAAATTGATATCTCTTGGCTAGCTTACAGAACCAGTTTACATTCTCCTTATAAAGATACATGATTTATAAAACTGGCAAACTTTTTGTACTCAGAGTATAAAACAAAAAGTGCTATACTATGATGTGCCACATAAAGAAATGTATATCTTATTTACATATTTTATTTTATTTTGATTCAAATAAGAATAGACTATTCTTTATATTATGGAAATGGCGGTTGCAATTATATGCACTTCTAGACCACAAACATTTCCTGTCCGTCACTTTTGTTTCTATTCCTGAAGGGAATTAGTCCATTAGTCCAGGAAATATGCTAAATCAGCTTTTAATAGGTTTTTCACGATGTAAGGTACACTTACCTGCTTTAAGCTCTAAACAGTCTATGCTATAGTTTTTAAATATAATTAACCAACTCTGCTGGGGATATGGTCCAAGAAGCACCTTGGCCCCCTCAGGAATCCCCCCTCTACACAGAACAATCCTCCACTGCTCTCGTCCATGTCCGCACTCTCAGGAATCCGAGATAAGCCTCCAAATCATCCAGCTATCGCAGTCTGGGCCTTCATCCAGATGGAGGAAGAGGCAGGCCTTGCAATATTTGCTGTTGGAGTTTTTTTAAATTCATGCGATGTACATAACCCAACTATTTTATTCTTTCCTTTTTAATACAAGAGACTATATCAGGTTCTCCGAATAGGACATTTAGTTCATTGTTTGTTCTTATGCGGAAACTATTTCCTTTTTTAGTCGGGCCATATATCCTCCTTTAAATCTTCCTCCTCCATGAACTCAGTCGTTCCTATTGCTGCTTAGTTATTGTCCATTCCTCAATACCGTAAATTACAGCTGGACGAGCAAATCTCAACTATAGCTGATTCAAAATCGTTTACCTTCTTCTACAGTATGTGCATATTGCCATTCTATATGAACGCTCGTGTTACAAATGAAGTGACTGATAGTTTGGTTGATTTGAGGTATTGGTTTGTTGAAGTTTAATAATTTTATAAGTTTTTTGAGGCTCAACGATCTTATATACTCCAACTAGGGCAGGAATAACGGTTTATCCTACATGTTAATAATCTATTTTAGCCAAGGTGACAAAGTGGATTCGCAATAAAACATATTTAAACCCACCCAAATGGGATTCGAACTCGCTACCTTCATTATCGGGCGCTCAGAGACACTCGTCCCGATGCTATCGGCCATTGCGTTTCCTACTATAACAAATATGTTTAATAATCTTTATTTTGATAGTCGTTTCTTCATATTTCTTACTTTCTAATAAGTAAATGTTTCTTATTAATAAACTGGTCATACAAGACCTGCAGAAACTATGTAAGAACGTCCCTTTAGACATCCACCAAGTTTGTGACCCCAATGGAGTTCAAGCACTGGGACGCATGAAGCCCTATATACTTCAGTATCTTCATGGATGATCTGATTAAAATATATAAGTGGAGAACCAATTTTGACAAAATTTATTAATTTTAAGTTGCAGGCTGAAAATTATGTAACATTTGCATTCTTGTCTTATGCTAATAGCTGACAATGAAGAAAAGCTACAGCCAAACTTATAAATATGGTTATTTTCACTTCTATAACCAAGTGCAAGCTGGTATCCAGAGCAGGCCCCCACCTTCAAGTATTAAGGTGTAACAATGAGTGAAAGCGGGAAATTCAAAGATTTAATATGTTAGACGGAGTTTAATATGTCACTTCTCGTGAAGAAGAGGTTAGATTCCGTAAGCAATAAAACAGTAATGGCATGAAAAACAAATCTATCAGTTTTTGCTCGATGATCGCCCTTATTCTTACTTATCGGAAACATTTTACGAATCCTCAAAGTGACCGCAGCCGCCTCTGAAGTGGTGAGGAATCTGAACAAAATAGATAAGGACAACAAAGACGAAACACGATGGTGCGGGCTACACTAAAAAGGGAACCCACTCGTTCTATCCTCATTTCATGCTTTGGCCATGAAATGAGGATGGATGTCTGTCGTTCATTGAAGGAAACTAAGGAGGCTAAAAGGCAAACGATTTTAAATTAGCTATAGTTGAGATTTACTCGTCCAGCTGTTATTAACGGTGGAAAATGATAAAAAAATTAATTGGGAGGATAAGCTCCATAATTTACTAAATAGAAAATGGATTAGATGGCCGGAAACCAGGAGAGTAGTCCTTGGCAGAGATAGATGGGACCCCTTGTAACACAGATCTATTTTGTAAAGAAGAAGCGATTATGAATAAGAATAAATAAGATTTTTATTTGTTGAAGTTAACACTAGAATTGTGGCCATAACCTTATGAAAAGTAATTTAATAACCTTTTTTTTATAGTTGTACCTATATATTTTTTTAGTTTTTACACAGAAAGTTAAGCTGTAAGTAAAAAACATTACCTTACAAAAATGTTTTTTAATGTCTCTGTGCTTAGCTCGGCAGTATAAACAACGTTCTGTCGTTTAAAGATAATGTTTAATCTACGTGTCTCCTAGAGAAGGCGCAGCTTGAGAAGGCGAGACGGTGAGCCGGTCCGCTGCTACCATTTTACAGAAGTTGACCTGAAACGCTATTCTAAAAACATTTATGTAACACGTTCTTTAAACTCTCAACATTTTTTAAATTAACAATACACCCTCTCGTATTCTAAAGGCGCGTCTGATCTTCCTAGGGCACTTGGTATTACAAAAGTTCACGTCACTACCGTAACTCCTCAATATTATCAAGTATTCCTACGTAATATTTTTATTTCTATTAATTAAGTTTGTAAAAAAATATATATGCATGCTAATACAGACACTTCTGCTTTCATTAGTTTTGAATGTTAAGTCAACCAAGTGAAGTAAGGAGTGCTTTAGATTATGATTAGTTAAATTGGTACTACTATCGACGTGCCCTTCACACGCCCAGAATAGTTTTTATCGATTCTATTGTTGTTCCGATTTATTTCGATGTTTAAGTTACTAATTTTCGTTAGGTACGGTTATTTTCCTTTATTTACACATTACCTCTAAAATCCACATTGAAACTAATATTAACTTCTGTTATATATTTTCATATTATGAGAAATAACTAAATACTTGTTTATACTTAGCTGCAGTCCTACTTATCCTAGCATGCTTAAAGAATGTTATAATATACAGGGTGTTCCGAATTTAAATGGCAAAACTTCAGGAACTTATAGGGGACCAAAAAACTAAGACAAAAAGACCTTTAGAGATTTGCTCTTTTTTGCTTAGTTTTACAGAAAATCGCAAAAAAAGAAACAAAACAAGTTTTCATTTCTATATTTATTTATTTACATTTTTATCAATGTTATGTTCTTTTTAATGTAAATATTGCTCAAAATGTTGTCCTCTTGCACCAATGCAAGCGTTACATCTAGCACTCACTTGATAAATTGCAGCTAAACATTGTTCTGATGATATTTGGTGCACTGCATCTATGATTCGGTCTCTTAATTGCTCTCTTGAGTTGATTGACACCGAATAAACTTTCTGCTTCAAGGTTCCCCATACGAAGAAATCCATGGGTGTCATATCAGGTGATCTGGGTGGTCAAGGTACTACTCCTCCACGTCCAATCCATCGTTGTGGATAATTTATATCCAGCCAAGCTCGAGCAACTCTGCTATAATGAGCTGGTGGACATCCATCGAGTTGTAACCACATTTCAATCCGCTGCTGTAAGGGAATGTCGTCTAAATAATTAGAAAAGTCGTTCTCCAAATAATGTGTAAATGTGATACCATTCAATTTTCCAAGTAAAAAATATGGTCCCACCAGTAATCCGTTCCAAATTCCAAGCCAAACTTTAATAGCAAATTCATGCTGAGAAACCTATTCTCTCTAATAGCTCTGGGATTTTCAAGAGCCCATACATGATAATTTCTTTGATTAACAATTCCTCCTCTTGTAAAGGTAGTTTCATCGGTCAAGAAACCAGTTACTAGAATTCAATCTCTTGACATAATCTTGAGGTAATAAATTCTGAACTATTTGAAGATGTATGGGTAGCGATTATCACCTTTCAAAGTCTAGGCAAAAACGAGCAAATCTCTAAAGGACTTTTTGTCTTAGTTTTTCGGTCCCCTATAAGTTCCTGAAGTTTTGCCATTTAAATTCGGGATACCCTGTATAATATGTCAAGTATACAATAACTTTCTAAATATTGTTAAAATAACCAAAGAACCAATCCACGAAATAGACTAAAAAAAATATTAGATGAAAAAACCTTTGATTATATCTCGGGTCTTCATTGAAATAAAATTCAAGGTATTTCCCGTAAATCATTCTGAGTTGTTCCTGACTTATATTATCACCCTTCTGCTTTATTGTGAAGGCAGCCCAAGTTTTATCATCAATCGTCTCCGTTCGGAAAAGTAAGTCTTCTTTCTTACTAAAGACCTAGAAGAGCGATTCATTATATAAGAGTTATAATAAATAATAATTAGTAGAACCTTATTTTTTTACTCAATAATGAACATTTTTTTATTTTTAGGATTTATTGGAATGTGAATAGATTAACCTTTTGTAACTTTCTTCAAATAGTTAAACCTGAAAATTAAAAAAACAAAACAGGATCTTTGTTGTAAAGCAAAACGTTTCTACTTTTAAATTTCAGGTAGAGGTATGGCTACGGTCCTAGGAGTATGGTCTGATTTCAGTTTCAAAATGAATGATTCTAACAACGGCCATTTGTGAATATATCTGTCTAATCTTATCTATCATAACTCTAACTCTTTAACATGTAAAATAACTATTGAATAAGTACTGGCAATCTCAGAATAAACTTTAAACTACTAATTAGTAATCAAACACAAGCTATGTAATAATGTGTCCTTTTTATGAGAGTGAAGCTATTCATTAAATGGAGTCCCTACGTTACGTTTTCATAACTTGATATATTGCCTTGGTGAAAAAATAATGTAGTGATAAAAGTATAGTTGACTATTAAGATGAATGGAGAAGAACATAATCAGGGATGCAGTCAAAGAGAAACACAATGTCTAAGTAGAAATACTTTTCATTTACAGTCATCATTCGTCTCCTTACCAGTGTGGTTAGCCCTGAAGAAGACCTGCAAGGTCGAAACGTTGGCACTCAATTAAAGTATTTCTACTTAGACGTGGTGGTTCACTTCGTCTGCATTCCTGATTATCTTCTTTTCCAAAAAAAAAATGTAGGCTTTGAATACCTATTTCGTTTTGGTTAGTGCTTGCCAGGTAAACATATATAATCCTTAAGGACGATTAAATCTGTCCTCTTTTCAATTTGATTTCTTTATTTTTTAGTCAAACGTCTGCTATTGGACGTCAAATTGCAGAATAATTAAATTTATGTTTTTTGTAAAACAATTTGGCTAGTGGAGTTTTTTTCTTGTTGAAAAACTAATAATTTCTAGTGAGTAAGTACGCAGTAAGGTCCATAAGTTTCCGGCCTGTCCTGCTTCCCCTTCAAACATGCCGAGACCTGTACGCCTATGCTAGTATATGCCTGCTCACTCCATATCCATCGCCCGCACTTCCTCAGCCCTGTCAGTCAGTGTCCAGCCTTGAAGGAAACTCTCCATTTTTACAATGTTCAAACCCGAGTACCGTGCGGTTATTAAATTCTTTTGTAAAGTGGGTCTTACTCCTATGCAAATTAAAGAGCGCTTGGATTGTGTATACGGGCAGTCCTCCCCCTCGTATTCCACTGTGAAAAAATGGGCAAAATTATTTAAGTTAGGGAGAGAACGTCTAGAAGATGACCCGCGTCCCGGTTGCCCATTGGAAGCTATCACTTTTGAAACAATCCAACTTGTGAAATTTGAATTGCTGTCTGACTGCTGCGACTGAAAACCAAGGAAATAGCGCGAGGTTGTGGATTTCAAAAACAACTGTTTTGAGGATCATCAAAAAACAGTTAGAAGACGATATAGTAAACTGTATTTTTTTTCTAAAAATAAAAATGTCTATTTTGGATGTGGTGGCTTAGGGAATATATATCTGCCGTAGAAATAAAAAAAAAGTTCGTCCGCATACTCAATTTCTCCCTGACTTGGGAAAACAATACATCATGGATATGCCTATTTATAATCTACTAATTTTATATCCACTGATTCAGATAAGGAAACTGCCGTCAATTTTTCGATCCGAGCAACACCAACAGAACTAAAGCGTGTCAAAAAAGTCCCAAAACTAAAAAAATGTGGGCAAAACGTGACTTTTTTCATTCAAAACCTTATAGCTCCTATAAGCTATATATCAATGTCCTAGTGACAAATGTTATATAGCGAAAAATATTCTCCATTAAATTTATTACCAGGGAAATGTAAAATTTCAGATCCGAGCAACACCAAAAGAATTAGAGCGTGTCGAAATGTTGCATTTTTGAGTATGGAAAAAACGTTACATAAGTAAACAATATACCCAGTCAAATTTCTATTAATGTCAAAAAATTGAAAATATGTTTGTCATGTTATTTAAGTTTCACTTCTATTCTTCTGTTGTTTGCAATGTTAAAACTGTTATTGTTGAACCTGCTTCTATTTATTGATCAGACAATAGCAACACCATATTATTCAATAATGCATACATCACATTATGTATGAAACATTTCAAATTCTTTTATTATAAATAATAGGAAATATTCAACAGAGTCCTATACCTTAACCATTGGTGACCAGCATGCAATTGATATTTTTTTTTCAATAAATTCTTTAGGGCCTGGTAATATGTAAGTAATGTTACAAATATTCTTCCGGTCTGGATGGGCCTTAAATCGAAAAAATGGTTGGTCTTCCATAACATCTTTTTTGCTTTTTGAGAAAGGAACCTCTTGAATATCATTTTCGGGGAAGGATTTGAATGATATTAAAAAACTCAAAAGATACTTTACCATTTTTTAATATTGTCGAAAACATATGGCAAAACTTAATTTGTTTTACTAACAAAGAATGTTAGAAGAAAATAGTTTATATCATTTTTTAAATGTTAGTGATATTTCTTTTTTCTTTTTTTTTTTTTTTTGGTAGTACCTTTTATTTGGTTTATTATGAAATGGCCTAAAAGTAACGTATTAGATTTGTATGTAAAAATTACTAATATGACAACACTAAGTGCTCAATAATGCTTTACTACCACTCTCGGAGACCACGCATTTGTATGGCATTTGTTAGTCCCCAATAGAATTATAATATTAATAACTGGTCTCGGGTATTCTACACACTAAATAACAAATAACTATTTTGTGTAACAACTTGTAATATATTTTACACTGAAGTGGCCAACTCGCGACTCTTTTTCTTTGGCAAAAAGAGATACTATAAATATCATCAAAACTAATCTATCCTTTTAATAACTTTCCAAGTTCCCATTGGTTACTTTCCCAGGACTCCCTTCCGAAACCTACTCGTAAACTCTTGGTTTCTTCCCTTATCCTCCCCCAATTTGACTATAGCTGTGTGGCATATGGTAGGTTAACTCGAGAGTAAGCTAAGAAGACTAATGAACTGTTTCGTTAGGTTTATCTTTAGGGTTCCAAAAGCCTCCCACACATCACATCTATATACAGAGTTAAAATGGCTTTTTCCTTCATCCCGCAGAAATTACTTCCTAGCCTCCTTCCTCTATCAAACCATTAATTCTCGGAATCCCTCCTACATCTATAACATCTGCCGGTTCAGATCCTCGGTCTTCTCCCGCACTACAAGATCCCGCTCCTCAAACCTGTATATTTCTTCCCATAAGAGTACATCATTTGACCATTCCTTCATTTCCACCACTCGTGCTACTTCCTTATGGAATTCACTACCCTGTAATATCCGTAATGCTCCATCTCTGTCCACATTTAAATCCCTTCTCTTTCAATACCTCCTTTCCCTCCAGAATGTACTGACTAGCAAAACCTCACTAAAAAAAAAACATTCAGTGTACAAAGGTTTTTATTTTTTTACAA
Organism: Euschistus heros; assembly: GCA_003667255.2. Taxonomy (NCBI): domain Eukaryota; kingdom Metazoa; phylum Arthropoda; class Insecta; order Hemiptera; family Pentatomidae; genus Euschistus; species Euschistus heros. The sequence goes on from RCWM02000033.1 coordinate 2,862,820, forward strand.
AAATTTTTATTTCATCTGTGTCTGTTTTTGTTCTTTATAAAATTGTAAATATTTAACCAGATTTGTTAATTTATTTTATTTCATCTTATCAAAGCTAGACTCATTGCATTTATTTATGCACATTATATTATTCTTAGGGGACATCGCCCCGGAATAAAGTTTATTTTCTATTCTATTCTTCTTGTGTAAATTGCTTTTTTAAAAATGGGAAAGCTGTGAGGAGTTAAAAGTTCTCGGAACCATAATGTTGTTGAAAAAGTTTGGCCGGCAGAAATTAATGTAACTCAGTATTTTCTCGGTTAATATTACTCCTAAATACCACCACTATTGAAATATGTATCCGATAATGAAATGGTTCAATCAATTTTACTGAAATACAAGAAGATATTAGTGAGTTTCTACTAAAATATATACAGAAATAACATGCAGACACAGCGATCTGCACATTATCATACTCATCCAGTTTCAACATTAGTCCTTAAGCATCCTTGGTATAGCAATCATGTCTTGGCAAACACACCAGCCTTTGACGCCACGATGTAAGTATTGCATACTATCTCGTTTTTAAGTGTCAAGAGAACCCTTTCAATAATAGATTATCCTCTGGTTCCCGAAGTGTTCCAGTCTATTATTACTCTAGGTTACTTTATTTCCTAATTTGAAGACATTCTAAATTAAACCTAAGATAAAAACTCAATAAACTTACGAAAACCTATTTGGACATATGCCTCACAAAACGACGCATATACAGAAATGACAAAGTTTTCAGGCAAAAACGTTAAGGACAATCACACAAACACCTTGATACATAAGTAACATAACTTTGCTCGTGAACTTACATATGCTTACATAAAAACACATACAGACCTACAACAAAATATTTCGAAATAGACTTTCAGAACATCCCAAAAAACTCATAGGTGACATGTCCACAACTACAATACCTAAAAATAACTGTATAAGGTTGAAAAGGAGCTGTATGAGAGACCTCCTTGGATAAAATGAATGATTAACAAGAGAGATGGAAGTGTCACTGGGCAATGCTCCTTATCATGCCTCTCGTGCTAGGTCTTTTTATTTTTTATGGCGATAAAATTAGCTGTTTGTCATTATGTATGTTTGACACTTGTGACTAAGATTAATTAGGAAAAAAATAAATTAATTCTTGATGATTATGCGATGTTCCACTGATAACTATAATTTTATTTGGGGCACGATTAAAATTTTAAAAAAATATATTTTCGTGTATACTGTGTTATAAAAATACAACTAAACTTATTGGCAATTTAGCCATTACTTAATATAGTTAATAAAACCACCGATTACTGAATGCATTATTCAATATTCTGTGAATATAACTAACAATTATCGACCTCATAAATCGATTGCTGTGTATTAAAAGATAATGCTTTATATAAAACTAATAATGCTGTTTTAAACCTAGCCAATGATTACTTACAATTATAAAGTTATTTAGATTTTATTCACGATTGCTTTTATATGTATATATGCTAGTAATATTAATTCGATATTGTTGGCAACGACTATAAAGTTTTGTCTTTATCTTGAACAGCCTCTTAATGGCTGCGTAAATCGTTTACCCGGTTTAAAGGCAGTTGACGGGATTTTGGGTTAAGTATATTGTGGATGAAACAGACTTCCATGTATTCTTACATAGACTTATTGTAAGTATTCATTCCTGATAATTTTACCTATTGGTTATTTTAACACTCAAATGTTACATTGTTAATTACTTCACATAGATGTTTTTCGTTTTTTTAAGTAAAATTGTATTAATTGATGAATGCCTTTAGACGCTTTATGTAAAAATTTGTTGCTTTAAGTTTATAACAGTTAATCGTTATTTATTTGTGATGATTCATCTTGAGGTTTAGTTCTTGTCAAATTATTTGGGTTTTAGAAGTTTTCAATACCAGTTTAGAGTTTACATTTAATAATATTCATTGATAAATATTCGCTGTAATCATGAATTGAATTAGTTCTTTTAGGTATATCCAATATTTGAAATTATAGATAAATATGATTCATTTCTGATATGCTATCATTATACACTGCTACCCCATTTCGCACAAGTTTTATTACAGAAGTTGAATTATTTTTAGAAGGTGGACCAAAAATGACCGTGTTATGGGATGTCGGTGAATGTCCACCCAGGAAGAAACTCTGCTTGTCCACCAACCAGGCAAAAAAAATAAGCCAACCCGTGGATGAGACGCTTATGGCAATACCTATTGAAGCAGGTAAAGAGTTGTTTGATGTAAAAATGTATGTATCACCTGGTTTAGTAACTTGTATGCTCTAATGGTGTCAATTATTAGTAATGAAAATTGGTGTTGTATATTATTTTCTTACTTCTGTTGAGAGCATTGAATTATTAAAAAATAGTATCTGAGTGCTCCCTTGTTTGAAGGTTCATGTAATTTTACATGTGATTGGCATGATTTACTACTAATGGTTATTATATAGAAATTTATTAAAATTGTATACCACTTTTTTGATAATTTCTATATATATATTTTGTTGTAACAAGTCAGCTCTCAAATTTTATTGTTGAACTTGCAGTTGGTGCTTAAAACAATAATGTAGGCTATGAGGTGATACATAGTCATTAATTAAAAAAAAAAAATAAAAATATATATATATATATATATATATATATATATATATATATATATTTATTTATTTATTTATTTAATATTCTGTGGTTATATGATATTGGTTTTTACACCAGAATATTTTAAACTACTGTGGTAGTTTATATGTTATTGATAGAATTTATTCCTTTAATATACACTACATTGGCAAGAGGAATTTGTTTAACTTATTTTTTAAAGTTAGCAGCTACAGATGACTTTATATGATGTATTAAGTCAAGTTGGTAATGCTTACTTGTCAGCTAAAAGCGCCGACTAGTCGACCATTTTTTTATTTATAAAAATTTTTAAAACCAGGTTAATTGAAATTAAAAATCGACCTCTCTTGGTTATAATTCTTAATTGAGATGCATTTTTACAGTTTGTTATTAAGTCTAGGATTAGGGACACTTTTTTTGTTTAGTCAATTATCAAACTTTAAGAAAGATTATATTAACAGTTATTTATAAAAAATTTTAAAACCAGGTTAATTGAAATTAAAAATTGACCTCTCTTGATTATAATTCTTAATTGAGATGCATTTTTACAGTTTGTTATTAAGTCTAGGATTAGGGACACTTTTTTTGTTTAGTCAATTATCAAACTTTAAGAAAGATTATATTAACAAAAAAAAATTCAATAACTTCTACAATACTGAATAAAGAACTTATTATTATTATATTTTTTAAAATAATATATTAAAAAATAATAATCTATAGACAATGCAAATGATACTGACACGGTGTGTTAACACCAAGAGATTGTTTTAAAGTCTGATGATGGGACCTTGTTTCCCGAAACACGTCACATGTTTTTACTATTAATAAAGAGGAGTTGAATGCTTTTTATAATACTATTATTGATTTTTTTTTTTTGTTTTGTGTCGTAATTAAGAAATATTAATTCTTAATGGAAATGTATTATAAAAATTGGAACATGAAAATTAGACTGCTATTTTATCAAATTACTTAAGTTTTTGTTACAATTACTATAAGTCCATAAATACAATATATTTTTTGGCATGATTAAATTCTAAGTTTCGCAATTAACTTGCTGGGCTTAACTTTGGTTAAGCCTAGCAAGTACATGGTACATGGTACATTAACTTTGGTAGAATGTACTAGAGAGATATAAAAAAACATTAAAAGGAATTGTCCTTTGAACTAGAAGAATGGGTCAACGCTGATTGAGATAAATCTATGGAGTGGTTGCTGACTCTTGTAGATAACCAGAGTTTTGGAATGGGAAAGTAGTGTGATATATAGGTGAGGACCAACAACAGGCTGTAGTGCTGCAGAAATAATTAAATAAATCACTGCTCTGTAATGTTACTGTTTCTTTACTCGAGTTATTATTGACAATATTTAATTTCTCACCTATTACTGGGAAATATGTACAGTTGGCTCTCGCTAATTCAAACCTTTGATAATAAGAACTTCTTGATAAAGAAAAACAATTGATATTGGTATAAGAAGTCAAATCCATGGCCCAACACATGATGGTTTGAAGTTTTTTTACTAAACTCTACGGTTGAAACTTCTTAAAACGTAGTGCTTTGGTTGAAATATGCCATGTTCAAACTCTAGCAAAAATCTGCCTTAGTATCTCGAAGAAGTGATTCATCAAATCCATTGAAAGTGGAGAAAAAAATATTTATGTAGCCAGAGCCTGCTAAATACAGCTCAGCACTTTCTCTGCTATCCTTAATTATTGTTCACAGAACGTAATATTTTTCATCTCTCCTATCCATTTATTTTACTCTTAAATTAATGAAAGTGAAAAGAGAAAAAAAATACTGATTCATTACCTTATATAAATATCTTTTATTCATTACCATTCAAGTTTGTAAAATACAGTTATTTTAATTTTATATCACACATTAGCAAGAACACTGTCACATATCAAAATTTATTAATTTTGAGTTAAACCCACTATCCAATTAAGAAAATAAACCCTCTTGAAGAAAAGTATATTAAGTGTAGTTCCTCACAGTATTGCTGGGCCCACAAAATTTAATTTAATTTAGGTAAGTAACTGTTTATTTTAAAATAATTCCAAATCTTAAAAGTGCTTTTCCCAAAAGTTAGGAATTTTGAGTTAGGTTAGGACGTTGTTCTTGCCAACTTGCTTTATCATTTCTTTTTCCCACTCTAGATATTTCTAACTCTCAATTATTCGAAGTTTTAAACAGCTCTCTCTGACTTAGAATTATTGAGATTCAGCTGTATAACTGAATAAATTAAGTTATTTCATCTTAGTGATTATCAAAATGTCTGAAACATTTATCTTTTGGTAATCATCTTGCTTCTGTATAACTACACTTTGCAAAATCAGGGTGTCTACTAGTCGGGAAATTCAGGAATTTAGTGTAGTCGGGAAAAAGTCGGGAATTTACAGAAAATTTGCGAAAGTCCGGAAAAAGTCGTCGTTAATGCTAAATTTTTTAGATTTTTTTCAGTTTTTGCTCAATATGTCACTTAACGAAGCGTCTGATTGGTATAGTCACTCCACATACTTTTAAAGTAAACTAAATTTGCTACAATTTGAGATCAGGGTGAGCTCTTTATAGCCATTGGTTTCCAAGATACAGGGATATTGTCTTCGTAAAGAGGCCATTTTTTTTTTCCAAAAAGTGATGTTTTTTCGGTATGATGGATATGCGATAATTTTTGACTTTAGGGCATCGTTAGGAGTAGTTAAAAGATAAAAATACTAAACGTCCCCACCTCTGGGGGTTGAGCATACGGTGGAGTAGAGGGGGAAAAGGTCCCATTTTTGGGTTTTTCGATATCTCGGAAACGGTGGACTCAAAAAAATATAATTTGAATAAAAACTAAAGCTAGTTAAATTTCCTACAAAATAGTTTCTATACGTATTTGTCATACTTTTAACGGTATTTGAGATACACGTTATTGCAAATAATTTTCGAAAAATAATCATTTTCACCTCACTTTTTACCAAACGTTTGCTTCTAGTGCCGGCCACGGCCATTTCTCAGAAGAATAGTCAGAAACAATTTGATAAAGCATTAAATTTAATTTAATTTGATGTATACCTTTGCTACTTTAATTTTAACTGGATCTAAAGTTCAAAATTTTTTACAGTTATAACTTTTATTTAAATTTTTACAAATCAAACATTAATAACGAAAATATTTACGTCTACTAGGTAATTATATTTCACAAGAGTATGGGGTTCTCATTGTGATGGCGTGAGTATATCATGGGGCTTAATCAAAATTTCATAAAAGAGGTCTCATTGTAAATTAAACTAGCTTTCAGATGGAAAAAATAAGAATATTCTGATTGGACATATATTTTTGTAGTTATTTTATCCAACAACCTCGTGTAACCTCATAACTATTTTCAAACCGAATGGCAATACTCGACATTTATGTGTTTCTTGAAGTTTATCTAGAGTAACCTGAAATATAAAAAAAATTGCTTTTTTTTTTTTTTTTTTTTTTTTTATATTGTTAAACTGTATGTTGAGTAGCAAAGTTTGCAAGCAAGTTTTAGATTGATTTGTTTAGATTATTATTGAAACACCATTAAAATATCGATTGGCTAGGATTTCTAAAAATTTTTTGAAAAAGTCGGGAATTTCTAGAAAAATTCTTGATAAAGTCAGGAATATGTCGGGAATTTTGATAGCTGAAATTGGTAGACACCATGAAAATCTTTAGCTGAGGTGATTTTCTTATTATCTTTATTCATATTTATTTGTCTCTTTATATATAACGATTATTTTGTTTTATAATAATATATTTTCCTATTGTCATTGTTGACATTTCTGTGGAACTTGCCAGTAAAGTGCTAAAATTGCCAACTAAGGCAATTAGACACAAATGAAGAGGAAAAAATGGCTTCCTGGTGATACCCATAACCCAAAATTCACAAACACACTTAATACTCAAAATGTACTTGACTGGCTATTCACAAGTGCATATATTTGTCAAGATTTATTTTTATTTTTTTTTTTTTTTATGCATGGGATTATTACTAAAATTGCATTTAACTCAGAGAGCCATTTTAATATATTAGTCTCATAGTGCAGTTTTCTACAATTTCTTCTCCAGAACTAATGGTTCTACAATATCTGCAATCTTATTAATGCCCCTTGATCCTGCGTTATTAATGAAGAGATAAATTTCTTTATTTTACTGGTGTTATAATTCATAGCATCAGATATGGTGAAACTTGGTCACTTATAATTAACCTTCCGTCAGTCACGTGCCCAATACGGACTAGAATTGTTGCATCGCACTTGTGGGGTGTTTTTACCTTTCTTCGAAAGAAACAACTAAAAATTTATTTTATTTCTGGTTTTAAGGGTATAAAAAAATATATCATAATTCTCCAGTGAAGACATGCTGAATTCTAGAACCAAAATAATACTGTAGTAATCGCGTGGACCTCACAGGTTTTTGTGAATTTATGAAGATTATTTACAATATATTTCATTAGAAAAGATATCCGAAACTCTTTATCTGAGTACTAAAAAACTCAGTTATTATTGCTATTGTAAAAATGAGACAATAACAAACAAAAAAAAGAAAAAGAAAATTTGTGTGTTTAGTCGCCTTTCACCTCCCAGGTGTTTTGTTCTGCCTTGGACCAGAAAAGTTCAGAGTGGGATCGGATTAGGTGCTTACACTTGAAGGGAACGCTGGTAAAGGCATACCTGGAGTCTTACCCCCCACTAGCTCGCTATGGTCAAGATACAGCTAAAACAATTTCATCATTCTCCTCACAGCACAGATCGCACAACTAGCAGAGGGTTAACTGCAAAGTAACAGAAATCTAATATTAATTTTTTTTTCTTTTTTATATTCTAATTCTTAATAGGTAGCTTACAAGAGTAATGTAAACCTTCAATGTTTCAGTTAATTCTAAAACATTTAAAACTAATTATATTATGTACTATTCAAAAAGATTTTTTTATACTTTTCAGGGCTAATGGTGGTAGGCGGAGTTGATGGTGGTGGTCGAGGGGGCGGTGATGCCCCGGAAAACCCTATTACTACTCTTTCAAACCTTGGTAATACATGCTTCCTCAATTCAGTATTATATACCCTTCGGTTCGCTCCTTCTTTTCTACATAATTTACATCATCTTGCTCTTGACCTGCAAGAGTATTCTGGTCGGGCTGGCCTAAAGGTAATTTCTTATTATTTTTTTTTCTTTAATATTTAATATTAAGAAATAATTCTTACCACTTTATTTTTCCAGCTGGTAGTTTGCTAACCAAAACCCCAGGTATCATAGATGAACAGTTTCTATTATGGATGTTTAAACGGCATTTGTCATTATTTTGGCCACTTTTAGGTTTTGTTATTTAAAAGGGAAGGTACTCATCATTCTATATTAAAAGGGGAGTAGTTGAGACTTTCTTAGATGCTTTAGATGAGTTAGAAGTTAAAGATGCTGGTTAAAAGAGATGTTGGTGACTATGTCCTTTTTAACAAAAGATACATAATCATGTCTTGGTATGACGTTGTTTGCTTGTTTATTTGGGCCTAACATCAAAGTAAGTTGTTTTACTGACCATCTGTTGATGTTTTATTATCCCTTGAATAGCCGATGGCCAACACCAACCAATTAATTGTTTTATGTTGCCTATCAGGAATTATCTTCTAGAGTTTAATCAGATTTAAATTTAATCTGAAAATGGAACCTCAAAGGCTGCCAAGAAAAATGTGGACGGGAGCGCCAGGAGGAACTAGAAGAAGAGGCAGGCCCAGGCAAAGATGGATAGGTGATGTGGAAGGGGACATAGGAATGTGGCTGTTGACAGAGAGGTGTGGCGAAAACTTTGTGCAGAGGCCAGGTCCTTGGACTGTAGCGTCCCATATACAGTGGAAACTCGTTATTTCGTCAATTGATAATTTGTCTTATTCTTTAATTCATCAGGTTTTTTTATTTTATTGTTTTTAAAGTGGCAACTGTAAATAATAAAATTAAATGCGTATGTAATTCATTTTTTCCCCTTTCTACTTATTTAATCTTTAAACCGCCTCATTTTGTTTGTCACTAAAAAGTACGCCATATTTATACATTTTATAAATCATTTCATAGGAAAAAACAAAAACAGAATAAGCCCGGAGTCGATCCCTCCATTGATTGTAGTAAGAGATGAAAGGAAGTATGAGGGCAGTTGACGAATTCCCAGAATCAGTTAATACTGGAAAGCTCTTCCTATAAAAACATTAGCATCTGGCTCAGCAACTTCTGCTCCAGGTTATAAAATGAGAAAAGATAAACAAGAGGTAAGCAGCTGGTTAAACATGGATAGTACGGATGTAAGATATGAAATTTTAAATAGCAATAAAATTATAGAGCAAGTGCTGAGTGCTCAAAATGATGCTAGTGATGAAAAAGATGATGATGATGACGTTTCTAATTCTTCCACTATTCCATGCAAAGAAGTAGAAAAAATCTTAACTAAGTACATTGAGTGGTTTCGAACAGTAATGTGAATCAGATATTTCACACCTGATGGGATGCGGCAAGTGTTTAGCTTTCTTTGTGTTTTTTGTCATTGTCACACAAGTCCAATGTGTATAATGTTCATCTCTTTGTTTTTACATTCAATAAATTGCAAAAAAGATTACAATAATATAGTTTAAAATGCTTTTTTGTTACTTTACCAGTAAAATTCTGTAGTCTGTTATTTCGTCACCCCCTCTCCCCCACTCATGACAAATTATTGAGTTTCTACTGTAGATAGATAGGTAGTTTAATATAAAATCTTGAAGGTTATAGGCCTAAGTTTGGCCATATCATTGTCTTCCCACCAGATCCCTTCCATTCATTTTAGATAACTCATCTCAATCATCTGGAGCTGATTTTATGTTTACTTGTGAAGATCCAAGATTCACTTGAGTATGTTAAGATCTGAAGAAAATGTTATTGTGCATAATTTTCATATCATAATTAATAGAATTAAAGACAAAATGTATTATTCTTAACTAGAAATTAAATAGCATCTTTTGGAAATATAACAAAATATTTAAATATATGTGTATATTTAACTTAAGTGGGCTTGTTTAATTAATTTTATAGATTTTAATTATCTTTTTTTTTTTTTAGTGCTCATCTTTGGGTAGAGGGGGAAAAAGTTGGAGCAGTAAAGACCTTGGTTCATTGACAGGCGGAGATGCCCTCAAGATGCAAATAGCAACCGATAAATTGCACCAACTCTACGAGTCTCTGAGAACTGAAGAAGTAAAAGATCATCATTCCGAACCTTTCCACCCTCATCTTTTTCTTCAGTCTCTTAGGTAATGGCTTCATATTTATCATAATATCTGATCTGATAATTTTTAAGCTATCTATAGTTTATTGGTATACTTATTACTGTTAATGTCCTACAGTTTTATTCGGTGAATATCTTCTCTCTTTTCTCTAGATTGATGTAATGTTGTTTTTCTTATATCTTGATGATGCCTGAAGTGGTAAAACATCTACCCGTTATTTATGTTTTGTAATTTTTACACTTATAAAAAAGTGTGTTACCCTAGTGACCTGATAAATCGAAGATTGTAAGTTTGTAATCCGGACAATAGCAAGGTGGAATTAATTTGTAGCAATTGATTTGCTGCTCCTCCCTTACCCTCCCAGCCTGGATTTATTGGACAACGGAAAGTTAAGCGATCGGTTGTAAGCTATTACAACCTCGCAGCTGTAGTCTCTTGCATTGGATTCCAAGCTCTTGTGAGTAGCGCCATATGTACTTCGTCACTTACATCATTGGAATAGTTTCAGAAGTAAGTGTAAAGATAATTCAGTTCCGATCACTTCACTTGAATTAATGTGTAAGGACCATTATTTTTCTCTTATATTGATTTTTTCACTTATAATGAAACTGTAACCAGTTTAAAAAATCAAAATCTATATTTGAAAATATTATGAAATTTAAATTTAAAGGATGATGAGCTTATAATTTTTTTTTTTTTATTCAACCAGGGATGTCAACCCAATTTTTGAGGGTAACCAGCAACATGATGCTCATGAACTTTTGGTATGCTTATTAGACAACATTCGAGAAACTTGTTGTCAATTACGTCAAGCTGCATCTGTTTCTACTGTTACGACTGCACCTCCTCCACCGCTACCTCCTGTTAAACAGTCCTGGTCTCGGCAGGTATAGCAATAGTATAGTGTAATATTCATAATTTCTTGTAGAATTATTAGAAATCAGTATATTTAACCGATTCAGTGTTGATTATACAGCTGTAAATGTTAATTTAAAAAAAAATTTGGTGATTCAGATGGTTTCCCTATCATAAATTTAATGGAGAATATTTCTTGTATAACATTTATTGCTAGGACCTACCGTTTAAGAGCTATATTGGTTTGAATGAAAAAAGTCACTTTTGTATATCCCTATTTTCTTATAAATTTGTTTATTTAAAACAATCATTAATTTTTAATTTAATATAACTATTAATTAAGTAATTTTGATCTTTTAATTCTAAAATGTCAATTGAGAAAAGCAGTAGATTATAGATTGACATATCAATGATGTATTGTTTTTCCCTGTCAGAGAGAAATTGAGTTGTAACTCGCATGGTGATCCTTTTATTTTTATTTTTTAGCTATTTATTATTAATAAATAATTTTCTCCTCTATAAGAATATAATTATATATATAATTACATAATTATTAACACTCTGAAACAGTATAATTTGAAATAAGCAATGTTCATACCAAAGTGTATGGAAAGAATGTAATATTTTAACATTATTCTGTGTAATCAATTTCTGTATGATTTTATACAAAATCAGTAATAATTCATTTAAAATAATTTACATTTAAGATTTAAATTGCCTATTTATACTTTCTGTTATTTTAGGTGCGGAAATCACTTAGTATTGGGAGGCAGGGACGTGGCAAAGGAGAAAATGATTCTAGGGGAATCGGTTAGTATGTACCATATTTATCTACCAAATGAATTCTGTTTTTTTTTTTTTTTTTTTTTTTTTTTTTTTTTTTTTTTTTTTTTTTTTTTTTTTTTTTTTTTAAGGGGTTAATTAAACAATGAATAAAATAAACACAAGTATATTACAATTAGAAATTTATTAAAATAAAGGTTTGGTAAGCTTTTGTAATATACTTTTTAAGAAGTTTGAATAGTGAGTTCCCTAAATTTGTCGTGAGTGCATGACAAGTATGGTATACTTTAACCTGTTCTAGACCCCAAAAATATGAACAATGATAGGCTTGCTAAACTCAAGTTGAAGGGAAACCTGGGAAATTTGTAATTTTAGGATGGTCTTCACTCAGTTTGTTTGAATAATAATTGTTTCAAGATACATAATATAGGTAAGGCTGTTAATTGTACTAAATAAGTGCAATAACTCTTAAATAAATATTAAAATTTATTCTCCAAAAAAAATTTAATTGCTCCTGTGGTGTTAATGGTTTGTGATTTTTTTTTTTGTGTTAATATTACAAAACTGGTGGAAAGAGATGTACTTTGACTAAAACACATTTTATTAATAAAACTAACTATATATACATGTATTATTTTCATAACAATTGCTTTTATTTTATGATGTTTGTAGAATCTATAGCTCAAAATGGGGACTGTTGTACTAACGGAGTAGATTATGAAGAAGAAAGCACCACAGTTGGACATAACTTCATATCGGAACACTTTGAAGGAGTATCTTTACTGAAAACTACATGCCTTGAGTGTGAGCAAGTAACGCAAAGGAAAGAGACATTTTGTGACATCTGTGTTCCGATCACAACAGATTCCCAAGGGAAAGGTGAGAAGTATTTATTTTATCATTAATTTTTTAGTAAATATTTAAATGATCTCTCTTATCCATATTTCTGTATTGGTTTCGTTCTTTTATTATTGATAATAAAAAAAACTAACCCTCCCGGCTCTATGGTCCATGAAGGACCTTGGCAAATTCTTGTTTCTTCCTGTGATGACCACATCATCAGCATTGGCAAGGTATTGGGTCATATTGTCATAAATACATCCTTCCAGCTTTGCTTTGGTTGCCCCCATAACCCTCTTGAGCACCATGTTAAATAACATTAGAGATATTGGGTCCCCTTGTTTAACTCCTTTTTGAATTTCAATATCTCTAGGCATTGCTCCTTGGACTTGCACTGAACCTCTACTGTTTTGCCATTCTTACCAGATTGATAGGTTTAGTGGAGCGACCGAGGAACTCGAAGTTTTCTTATAGCTCCCTTCTTTCTATGATGTTACAGGCCGATTTAAAGACTATGAAGAGGTGGTACAGGTTCATGTTCCATTTGCTGCACTTCTATAACATTATTTTTTTTTTTCTTTAGATTCAAGTTAAGAGAGCGTTAAAATTTGTTCATGATGTTTTATTCCCATTTTTTTTATTCTGTTTTCCCCAAATCTCTTCATGAATTCACAGTGTTTTTGTTTGTGCTCTTCCAGTAGTTTTCTGTGGGTGGTGTTTAAATGAACTGGAGAGCGGCAGCAAGTCACCGAGATGACTGGCCGTTGATGCTACGGGAGGCCTTGACTCACTATGAGTTGTAGCACCGTTTTGATTATTGATTGAGTTTTGAATTTTGCCCTGTCGTTTTATGTCACTTTCGACAATATTCATCTGTTTCAGGTCTTCTAGTATTTCATTAATCCACTTAGTCTTATTTTTACTGGAGTAAGCAGTGGTAAAAATCTTTTTTGTGAGTCGATTGGGACTCGTGCGGTACAAGTGTCCGATGAAATTTGCTCTCCTTCATTTGAAGGCATCAGTAATTGTTTCCGTGTGATAGTAAATTTCTGAAGCACGTCTTTTGATCCAAATTCCGTCTTGATTAACAGGGCCAAAAATCTTCCTGAGGATCTTCCGTACTTGCTTTTCTATGTCTTTTATTTTGGAATGTCCATGGAATACTGTAGTGTCAGCTGCATACAAGACTTCCGGGAGCACAACTGTTGTAGTGCCGCACTTTAGCGTTGATTGATATGGCTTTCTTGCTGTAGTGGTTTCAAGTGAGTTAGTATGCTTTCTGTAATTTCTTGATTAGAAATCTGATTCAGTCCAGTTGGCTGAATGAGCTCGCTTAAGTATTTGAATTCAGAGGTTTGTGTAATTTTGCCATATTGTGTTTCTTTAGGTATTTTGTTCATAGGAAATCTTTACTATCTATCCTATCTTCCTATTTAGTGAGTTGTCTCATAAGATATTAGGACGCCTGCTCTAGGAGAGTCTGTGCTTCCTTTCTGTCATGGTGAGTATTGCCAAGTCATCAGCAAATGCCTTTAATTTGGGTTCTATTTTCTTTGATTCCCAGTTGAACTTCTATAACATTATAATTATAAAACACTAATTTCCCACATAAATTAATTTTTGATACTATATCTATTGAAAACTTTATCATTGAAGACATAATTTAAACATTGTTTTGTTTTTTCCTGTTTATTCTAAATAACATGAGTTGTTTTTTTGTTTTTTTATTCCTTTATTAAAATCTAGAATTATTAGATTTTTAAAATGTCTTATTTTTTTCAAACAGAGGACGGACTTAATGTTAACCAGTTGTACCAGTCAGCTCTTGTAACAGAGGAGTATTTACACGACAGCAACAAATACTGGTGTGAACAATGCCTTCGTTACAATGAAGCTCGACGCTGTGTTAAATTTGAGTCACTACCAAAACTATTGACATTACAAATTAAAAGGTTCTCTTCTGGTTATGGGTAAGTTAAATTGCATTCAGTAGGTTCCTTAAGGTATGTGAATTTTAATTTCAGAATGTACTAGAGTAGAATGTTTATACTATGGATGGAACATCGAAAAATGAAACATGTGCCATTTAAAACAATAAATAAAGCAACTGAAACTTTTTTAGTTATTATGTAATAAAAAAATAATCTTTAATCTGGAAAGTATTGTCCTCTAAAGGCCCGTTTGCACTGCCCGAGCATTCATCGCAAACAGGGGTGACGAACAGTCATTCGTTCGAGGCTCAGGCAGTGTAAACAGTTGCCGCGAGCCGAACAAGGCCCTAGCGAATGCTTGCTCATGCTCGGCCCTGATCCGCCTGATGTCAGTTTTCCGGCGAATCATCAAAGGGATGCTTTTTGACCGCTCATTCTGTGTAAACACCCGCATTGTGTTCGCCGAATCTAGTTTTTGCCTAGCTGATGAAGGGTACTCTCCTCCCATTTTGAGTGTGGTAGCTATTGCTTATTTTCAATGAAATGCTGCTAAAATTGCTGAAGAGCCCACTGTTATCCTCCTTCAAATCCTTCAGCAATAGGGGAGTAATTTTTTTTCTTTAAAAATGACGACTTCCACATGCGACGCATTTTCCTTTTTTCACTTTTCCTCTGCTAGATGGTCTAGAATGAGAATAGCCGCTGGGGAAACAGCAATTTTGGATAGCCCGGGTTCCATCTATTTGCTGCATATGCTCACGAGCAACTGATCATCAGAAAAATGTAACATCAGAAAATAAGAAAAGTACAGAAAAAAACAATGTACATTGAGTGAAAAATGTATATTAATTTTATATAATGCACAAATGAATTGTCAAGTTAAAAAGTGAAGTGAATAAGTAACAATTAAAGTAAAAACAAATTTGAATTTTTATAAAAGAAATGATTATGTACCATCATTGAGCAAATAAAGGTTTATTATTTTATAAAAAAAAATTTATAAACTAATTCACTGGTATAAGATATATTTATATTTTAAATGTATTTTTATTATTTTTTAGGTCTGTAGTTAGCAAAGTTAATGAGCATATGCCAACACCATTGAGACTAGGGTGCTTCTGCGAAGGATGTGAAAACCTTGACAGCCCCAGCCCCGAACATGAATACAGCCTTTACTCCGTTATCATGCACCTCGGGGCTACTATGGCCTCAGGGCATTATGTTGCTTATGTTAAACCACGAGATTTTTCAACTGATTACGAATCCTGTAGCAGGTATGTCTTCATTAATGAAATTCTAATAACTAACATAATTTTAGTTTATATTTTACATATTCAAAGTGAATTTAACTGTTTAAATGACTTGTTTTATCTGTAACAAAAAGTTTGCTTAGCATGGATTATTAAGGAATGTAATTATGCTGGTAAAGGCATCGTCACTAATAAATATGTCATTTATTCTTAAATATGTATTATAGTACTGGGGATTAGGGAAGGCCACTAGGTTTTGGAGGGGCGTGGACTGACGCTACCAACCCGTTACACTCACAGTCCCTCATAGTGTGGTGTATAATTGACTAACTATTGTCATAGGCCTATAGGTTCTCAAAAAACTAAAAAAAGTATAAAATTACATTTAAAAAAAACAACAAGCTATACAAAATAATACTTTATAAACTAGTTCTTTGAAAATCACAAAATTACTTCGCAGAAATGCAATCATTGTAAAACTTTTTTGAATGCTGCAAATAAATAATCTGCCTACATATCTCGCACTTAAAAGGGGTGATTCTCGTTTTTTTTAGTTTGTAAATATGGCCACCATGGTTTTTAGGGAGGCTCTTGAGTTTGAACTTCTCCGATTTCTTGTTTCTCTTGATACTCTTCCGCAAACCACACTTTTCTGAAAATAAAACTTTGTTACCAAGTTCTTCCTTACTAAGGAATCTTCAGTCAAGGCTGCACTAGGGTTGCGTTGAAAGAAGAGGGGAAATCCCAAGACCACAAAGGATCTAAAAGTGAACAAACATTTCCGTTGCGTATCTGACAGATATGTGTGCCTATCTGAAGGTTAATGTTTAGTTGTCTGTGTGAGTTTTTATTAAACATCTATTTTTCTGATGCTAATAAACTGTGTTTACCAATATTAAAATCCATGTATAAAGTTGTGCCATTATAATTGATTATACTTAAAAATTTTTATTATAAGTATTTCTATTCTATGGAAGCTGAGAACCAATTCAGAGCTCGCACACCTATATCAAAATACAAATATTCTAAGATATATAAAAATTGGAAGGCTCCGATGGGCAGGGCATGTGGGCGAGGATGAATCCAGATGAAGTCCCTAAACAACTATTAGAGGAAAAAATATTTACCTAGAGAAGAGTTGGCAGACCAAAACTGAGATGTGTCGATAGAATGGCAGAGGATGTGTTGTCCATCTTGGGAGTGAGAAAATGGAAAGCAGCAGCAAGACACTGAGATGACTGGCAGTTGATGCTGCGGAAGGCCTAAACTTACTATGAGTTGTAGCGCCATTTTGTTTGTTTGTTATAATTTTCTATTACAAAATTTATTCCCAATACAAACTCTTCGTACAACAAAAAATTTTAATTTAGAAAATAAAACTTCTAACTTCTTCTTTCTCGTGCCTTTCAGTGTGGAGGTGCCTCAGTCCCTAGCCAGCCAGCACTTTTATGGCATTCGTCCCATGTCCTCTTTATTTTCCTAACCAGGAGATGTGGTCCGTCCATGTTAGTCCAGGTCTGCCCCTGGGACGTCTTTCTGTTGGACTAGCTTCAAATAACTCCTTTGGGTCCCAGTCCTACAACAAAGGTGGCCTAACAGCGGCCTTTTATCAATAATTTACAACTACATGATAAAATATAATTAATTTAATTTTAAACTAAATTGTCTATAGTATGGGAGATTAGGGAAGGCCATTGGCCAAAAGTAGCGGGATTAATGACTAGGGTCCACTTTTGCCACTTCTCCTACCTGATTATTGGCATGGGAGATCGAAAAATGAAACATCAATATTATTTTATTAAAATGTAAGCTGTTAAGTTGTTGACTAATTTTATTAATATAATTGATATTAGTTAATTAAGCACTGAACAACTTGTTCTAAAACATCAATGTTTTTCATATTTATATTAAGCAGGATTATTAAGTTTACAATTAAATTTGTTTGAAAGCATCAGGGATTCTTATATCTATTGGAAGCCAAATGTTAGGGTTACTATTAAGTTAAATAATTTAGCTCAACCATGGCCACTGCTAAACAGCTCTAGGATGGAAAAAGTGGTAATGACTAGGCTGCGCATCGGACACACAAGACTCACCCCCACCAGCACCTACTTCAAGGTACGTCACAGCCCATGTGTTCAAGGTGCCATGTCCCTCTATCAGTGGAGCACATATTTAGTAACTGCGGTGTACACTCCACAGCTGGAACACCCCTCTTCAACAAAGACCTAGGTCCTCAAAAACCATCAACCAGATGTTCTAAAGTTCCTCAGGGATTGCAGGGTCTTTAGTACAATTTAGATAAACTTGAATCCAGAATTTGGTGCCTCTGGCCATGTTGCAGTACACAGCACCTTAAAATAAATAATTTATATTAGTCAAATGACTGTTGAAGAAAGTGTTGAAACCGTTGAAGTTTCTCATATTTATTGTAACTACAGGTTATGTCATCTATAAGGTTAATATTTAAACCAGTATGAAAACATTGATGTTACATATTTGTTGATAAGACTTAATGCTAAGGTTATCTTTTAAATAATTTATGTTAGTTAAATGTGTTTAAGGAATTGTTTGAAAGTAAGTGTTTGTGATGATTACCACGTGTATCGAGTAAAACTAAAAGATTGATGTTTTCTAAAAGTTCATTAAACGCTAATTTAATTAACATAAATTATTTTAAAGATAACCCTAACATTAACATTGAATATGAGAAATACTTTTTAATCTGCATTGAAAGATTTCAAGGTAGGATTTCTAAGATTTAGATAGTTTTAAAAAGGAAAGGCCTGTGACATTAGTTTGTCAATTATATGACACTATGACCTGTACCAGTTGGCAGCAGGTGGAATGGGCAATGTCGGTCCATGCCTCTCCAAACCAAGTGGCTGCACTTTCCTAATCTCCGATACTATTGGTTATCATTTTTACAGTCAGTGACTCAGAAAAATCAAAACACACCCTTTATACTTGATAGGACTGCTTGGATCAGAAAAATTTCTTTCTTTTTTTTAATCCTCCTTCCTTGCTATCTCAGCAACACAGGCCAGAAGGGCAGGAAAGTAAGTAATCAGAATCAATTCCACCCTGCTCCAGAGAGGTTTGAACCTAGGATCTTCGCTCGTCAGACAAAACAATGCAAATAATATGTTAGCACCTTTTTTGGTGCTTATTATTAGAGAATATCATTATAATTAATCGCTGTATAAGGGCCAACAAATTTAAATATAGACTTTTTATAATTGTTGTAGGGAAAGAAGGAAAACAGCATCATTATCAAGCGCAGCACCTGACAAGAGTTCTTCCGCCACTGCAAAAAAGAAATGGTTTTTTAGGACTCCAAAGAATGGTTCAATTACTGAGAGTAGAGGACAGTACTTCAGGTTTGTAGGAAGGTTAGAATTAAAATCAGTACAATATATTTTTGAGTTTTATCCTTAAATTTTAATCATTTATTTGCATATCGTTGAAAATTTGTATTTGTATTTTTATCTTGTGTTAGGAAACTAGTTTTGAATAACTTATAATAGATAGTACTGGTAGATCAAAATTAATAGACATTAAGGATAGAGAGATTATATTAAAAAAAAAAAATTACAGTAGAACCTCACTAATCAGCCCGCTGCTAGTCCGACTCTTTGGATAGTTCTACCCTCCCGCAGAGTCTCATGGGGTGCACAATATTTTAGCTTTCCATTTATAATAATCATAATTATTTAATTTATAAATCCTCTAACAGGCAGGCCGGGGATTTTGAAATAATTTCTTCCCCCCCCCCTCCCTCCCCCCGTTTGAATGGCTATAGCCACACTAACCCCCATCAATGTATTATGAAATTCAAGGTTAAATAAAGCATATTAGACTATGTGATATAATAATGTGTATATATATATATATATATATATATATATATATATATATATATATATATATATATATATATATATATGCATATAAGGATAATAATGTGTCGGACACTATGTCATTTATTGAGCTAACAGCATTAAATATGAGTATCCTACGGGATACATCGTCTGTTAAAGGGTTAATCTAGTATTCATAATACACTTCAGCTTATTTAAAAAGAAACAAAAAACGTTACAACATATTAAAGAGGAGCAATCTTTATAAAAAATATATATATACTAATTTTTTTTTAGGTCTTCGTGTAGGGGCGCTGACTGTTGTGGGGTAAGAATGCGGGAAGAAGTTAATGATGACACCTGGCTCGAGTGTGATGACGAAACAGTACGAGTGATCTCACGTCGGCAGCTTGAAGAAATATTGGCCGGGAAGCAAGCTAAGGGTTCAGCCTTAACACCGTACCTACTCTTCTACTCAAGGCACTAAAATTAGATTTTTTAAAATGTAATTATCATTCGACTAGTTGTGGAGCTTATAAGCTCTTTTTTTATTGTTTGGCTGACATTTGTTGGTTGGATTACAATTGAGGTCATCAGAAATGAGATTGTCCTCAGCTAGTGATGTCGAAGTGAGAAAGTTTTTAGAAAAATTGAACCTTAATGATAATGCAGCCTATACATTTGTTTTTTTGTTTTTTTTGTTTTGTTTTTTAGAGACATTTGTTATTAAATTTTATCATCTTTTAAAATAGTTCAGTGCAAAGAATTACTATTTAAATTTTTGTTGTTTAAGTCATTTTTTTTGTTGAAGTGGATTCACTTAGATAAAAATGTCGATGCTTAATATTAGGTATTACATTAGTAGTTAATCCATTAAAATGTCTAGTGCAGGATGTTTTAACATTCCATCGTACTTTTGGAATAAAAGTTTTCAAAACTTGTGATATTGCACATTTCAAATTAAATATATTATGTATTCAAGAGTCTATATGTAGTGAAAGAGGTCACATATGTATTTTTATTATTTGTTTCGATGACAGCTAAATCTTTGTAATCAAACATAATCAATAATTGTCCAGCATGATCAAACGTTTTTTGTACCAAAAAAACATTATTCATCAATATTTTATTTCTGGTGACTTTAAATTGTAATTTATGCGACTAACATTTGAAATGTACCCTGTTTTACTTTCATTTTGTTATAAGATTTTAGTTTAAAAAGTGAGCAATTAATGTCTGTTTTAGACAGTTGTATCTAAAGGATTAAAACACCTACGCTAGCATGTTTTTAAGTTTTTAATTTTGTCGTTTTTTTTCTTGTTTTAACCTCATTTGAATGACAAGCTGTTTACTAATGGTTCTACGTAATAAGTTTCATATTTTTTTCCTTACTTAAAATTTTCAAAATTGAAATAATGGTCTTAATAAGAAGAAAAAATTATTGCAACAGGAACTGGTTGGTTCTCGTTTTTTTGAAATTCCTATTCGCCATTTATAATTGTTTACTTAACCATCAAATTATTTATTATGCCCTCAGATGATCAATTTAAGTTTTCAATCAGATTTCGTCTGAGACCATCAGAATATTTTTAGTAATTTTGTCATATCAATCTCAAATTTTCAAGATATCTTTTTATAATATGGAGAACTTGTTATGTCATACTGGAATTTTTAATTATAAGCAATTTGATTTCAGTTTGAAGATAATGTCGATGACCTAATGAACAGTAATTTAATTCTTTGAAGTTGTCTGTGATAATATTTCTTACCTGCTGTCACATTTCCTACCCTGATCAACTATTTTTTTTTTTTTTTTTTTTTTCTCAAAAGAATTCTGTAATTTGTGTAAATTTAAAGTACAAACTTTCAATAATACTGACATTTTTGATCATCTGAGGGTACTTTTAATGATATTGAATAATATAAATTATTTTAACATATCTTTCTTAAATTGAAACTTATTTCATCATTTAACATTATTCCAGTAACAGCATCAGGTTTAAAAAAAAAAAATCATTGACAAGTTTTCATATCTAATGGGTCTGATATTCTGTGCTACTAATTTATTCACTTGTTTTAATTATTTTTATTCCTTATTTTTGTATATTTTGTATTATAAATACATCAACAATTGTATGCTATTATGGAAACTTCTCCTTTTTTTTTCTCTGTTCTGATGCCTTACAAGATTACTAAAAAATATTTTCCACCAATCAAAAATGTATTTCATTCAACTTTTTTGGAGGTGGTATCAATATCTGTAAATATTTTTCAAATGGTACTTTATTTAACGTACCATTTGAATAATATTACTGTGACAACTAAGGACTTTTACTCATTCAATTTTTTTTCTTACATGTTTATGCATATATACATGAAGGTGTACGTGCATACCTGGTTAAAAGGGCTTACAGTGAGGGATGACTCAGTTTTTTTAATTTATTAGGGTTAGATACATTTTTATTATAGAACGTAATGTTATTATTAATTTTCTATACAATTTTTTTACATTATGACATTTTTTTTTAGTAAGATAAAAGAAAGAAAAACAGTATTTACAGTATAATTTTATCGGAAATTTCTTGTTTCATTATCTTAACTTGTTTGCTGGAATATAGTTTGACCCCAAATATAAGTCAACTTCCTTTTAAATATTTTCAATATGTTAAAAATATTTAAAAAATAATAATAATAGTTAGTGAGACGGAAAATTGAAAGTTTTTTTATTTAAACTTATGTTCAAGGCGAATGGTGTATTTAACTGAAAGTAAATCCAAACCAAAGAATAGCTGATGTTTTTGGTTCTTAGAATTAAGATTGGAAAATATGAACTTGATTAGGATTATAGTTTGATTAGAAATATATATTTGAAAAATGTCTAACATGGAAAAAGCTTAACCAACTTTAATAATAAATCAGAAACAAACCAAAACATATTAACTTGATTCTGTAACTTTTATTTGCATATGTTGTAATGGAAAAAGTGTACTTATTCACTCATCATGAAAGTAGGAACGAAATGAAACTATGAAATTACTTAAAAACCAATAGTGGAACTCAAATTTTCTTAGATTGATTCCAGAGATTTTCAATCTCTTATTTTGAAAGTGCAAATTTAAGAGAGAAAAAAACAGCTATATTCTGGCAACTACTTTGCTTTTGGGTTGAAAATATAAACAATAGACGTTCATGTCCAAGATTTTGTTCCTTCATCTTAAATAACTAATCAACCAACTTAGAGTAAATATAGTGTATATTTACATTTATCATGTGCTTATAAGTTATTCTTTTTTAAAAAATAACTATTTACTTCCATTTGTTTAAAAAATCACTAAAAAAAAAAAATTAAAAAAAAAAATGGTACAATGGGACTTCGTAATAAAGAGGAATCAGATATAACACTGGTATTGAGAGGTTCTCAATATCTAAATTACATGCATCTACAGGTACACAAAGTGCTATACAAAAACCAAGTTATAGGAATTCAGTTGATTCTTATTCTAAAAATGTATCTATTTCCTAATTTAATTCAAAAGTACAGATGTTAATTGATAAAATATTATGTTAATATTGATAAAGAGTTAAAGTTGCAAGATAAAGGATGTCCACAATGAAATCACCGTCGTAAACCTTTCGTTTTAGTTATAGCTTCCTTTTCCCTGATAACAGATTTAATTTTTAAATTAATTTTTTTTTTTTTTTTTTATAGTATCTTAGTTTAAATGAGACTGTTCACATAGAAATACTCAATAGTTTAGCATGTGATTAAGTTAAATAATCAATAATTTATATCTGTTGGAAGAGAATAGTCAAAGAAGATAAAACAGAACTAATCAGTTAGTTTACTCAAAAAGAGCTTCCAACTCTTGGCCTTCCTGAAATTAAAGTAAAGTATGACCCATCTTTGAATAACTGGTATGTTTCCTAAACATAATTAACAAAATTAATTATATGTGTATATATTATTACTTTTATACATAAAACTTATCATTCTTTTTATATAACATCCACCTTTTCCTTTGGTATAGAATTGATTTATCCCTTCACAGATGTTTATGTCACTAGAAATTAATTATCTATATTTTCATTTGAAGTAGGCATGGTAATAGAGAAGGATTAGTATAATTTGCCATATCTACGATAGAATAATATAATAGTAAAAATTGTTGTTTGCAATGAAAAATGTATTTTTTATTTATTGAGACTCGATTGGAGAAGGGGAAGAGAATTCTAATCGCTAAGTAGCTAAAGCAACGGACTCTTCAGCTGTTGGCCTGAATGATTTGTTATACCAGCTGTGGATTTATTATAAAGTCAGAAAATCCTCAACAGGAACAATCCAGTCACTATTATGTGGATATGTCAGTATTTGAGTGAGAGAAAATCTGCGTTATGCGTGGATGCTGGCCATATCGCATCCTTTAGTAACCATTGGTCCTGTAACGATTCTCCTTTACCAAGTGTTGAATCCAAGACCCTCCAAAGGATTTTGTGTTTTGGGATTATTTTTTTATTTTTTTAATTAATGTTTGACGTTTGGTTCAGTCGAGAACCTGATCCTGTTCATTATGAATATTAAAATAATTACTGATTTCAAGATATCGCAACTCTTGGATTTTGTTCACTCATGAAATAATCCTCAATGGTTCCTTTTCTGTTAATATTTAGGTCTTCCCAAGTAGTTCTTGTTATCACAGCTGGGATAAGAAATAATAGAGTTTAACATACTGTGCTAAGTATCTAATTTTATTACATTTTATAGAATTATACAAACAGAAATATTTTTCATTTCTCAACTCAGCATTTAGGAAGTTTAATGAACCATCATTTATTAAACAATAAATTCTCTGTAAATATTTATGGGATTTGATCATTGTAATCATAGGAAACGTAGGTAACTGATTTCTAGTGATACTGCATACGTATAGAGGAAAAGCATATTTACTAGTATTAAAAAATTGTATTTGTTTATACTTTTTATGTTATAGTTTTTAAAATCATTAATATCTGAGAATGTTTGTTATATATATCTTAAACAGTCTGAGAGAGGGTTCCTTGTATTTTCAACAAATTTGTCACATATTAGTGTTTTTGATCAAATTTTTACAATTTAGTTATTGATGCAAAAAAAAAAAAAGTATACTAACACGAATATATAATGTAAATACTAGTTAAAAACTATCGTTAAAAAACATAAGGCATAAGATATTTAAATCAATACGATATATCTAGAAAATTAAATGCCCTTTTTTTTTTTTATATATATGTATTCAGTATGCAGCTTAGCTATAATAAAGGCCAGAGTTAGGTAAAATCTAATCATTGCTATTTGACTACCAATTTCCTGGAATCAACCATCTAATTTAATAATGATTGAATCTTTCAGTAAAATAATCATTAGTTCATTAAAAAATGACTGAAAGATTTAATCATTATTAAATTAGGCTAATTCCAGGAAATTAGTTGTCAAATATCTAAAATTAAATTTTGCTCAAATCTGATAAAGGCCCATTGAGACAATGAAATTTTGTTATCAGCTTAATTTTGATTAGTAACCTCCATTCAGTAACTTTAAATCCTGTTTTATTGTTTACAATAATAGTTTTAAAATAATGAGGTTAAAACATTTCACTCCCTTTTTTGTTTTAAAATTTGTCATTGAATCCTTATGATTCCCCCAAGGTTATAAAATTTCAGTTTTTTTTTAAGCAGTATTTTTGCTTGGTGGAATTAATTCTGTTTAATTGGATGTGATTAACGATACTGGTCATACATACTGATCATTTGTTTTTATCTTCCTTTTTTATTAAGTAAAAAAAAAAAATCTGTCAGCTTTAAAATTTATAACTGGTCATTCTATTTCATTATTTATAGATATTAGGCTATACAAGAATCAATTTAAATTATGAGTCATGGGTATATACAAGATAATTTAAAAGTAAGGAAAAAATGTGTATGAAAATATAAGCTAATGTTTAAGACACATAAACAAACAAATATATATAAATATATTAATTAGCACTGCCATATTTCATATATTATCTCATAGTCTTACCGATTATATGTGCATATTTTGGTGCCTCGAGAATGGTTTGTAGTGCCTCTCTATGTTTATATTGTCAAATTATTCAGATATTAGATACAGAAGGCCTAAAGATATATATAAATGTAACTTTAATATTTAAGGCTCTCTGTTGAGTTTGTTATTTTAAGTTTTAAGCGAACTGCCTGTGTTAACATATATTGTTTGATGATTAGAGATGGGCAATCAGGAACAGTAAAAAAAAATTAATAAAAATTATAATAACCTTATAGCCATGATAATTCCCAAACCTCAATTAATAAAATGAGCTAATTCATAGCGGTGAGTGATTGGTTCTGATTTTATCCTAAAAAAGAGCCGATATGCCCATCTAATGACTTCAGTGGTCAACAACCTGGAAGAAAGACAGTGCCACCTTGATTCATGCTAATCATCAGTTGCTGTAATTTTAATCAGTGATTAGATTTGAAGGGATAGCTATGGAATATTTTTAAATGTGTATTATACTATTTATTATTTCTTTTAACTATTGGCTATTGTTAAAAGTCTTCCATCTTTTAAAATACAAAAATGCAATAATTTAGTAATCAGCATTATGATTCGAATATGATTTTAATTTTTCTTTTACCTATTTCTAATTTTTTTTTTTCTTTTAATTTGACATCATTGTAAAATATGTTGCCATTTTGGCTGGATTTGGAATATAAACTATTACTATTATAACTCAAATTATAGGTTAACTAAATTTATTCTATGGACCATTCTTTGCATTTGCTAATTTTAAACTGGCACCTTTTTTTTTAATTTAAGGATTCATTATTTGAATCAGAGCTCTTAAAATTGTAACTGCTTTAACTTTTCATTTTTTTTTTCAATAATACTTGGTACAATGGTATTAATGGACGTGTAAAAAAAATATTTATAAAATCTATGAAGTATTCATTATTCTCTTATTCAGCATTACTGGCACCATGTTGTATTGAAAACATTAAATTGTAAAATAACATTTACTACATTTTATGTATTCATCAAGGTTATTGTTATTTTTTAATTAATACTTTATTTTTTTTTACCAACTTGGTTGTTTCATGGTACATGATTCCATGATTTAGGAAGGTTTAAGATTTCTACTAAAAGTGTATGATGTTGCCATTCAATGTATAATATTGTTTTTACAAAGACTTATGGTAAATCTACCGGTATTCAACACATTTAATAAAATTTACCTCGTTTATTTATCTTCAACGGATAGGGAAGTCAGTTTAAGTGCAACTTCTTGTACTCCTTATCATATATTAATTCAAGCACTTAGCTGACCGTCCTTTTTAAAAATAAATTATATTTTCTCATATTGAAGCCATCATCATTCAGAATGCAGTTTAAGAGAAAGAGTTTACTGTAATTTAGTTTAATTTTTATAATTTTCAGTATATTATATTTTTAACCTGTAATTTGCTGTTTCTTAATATTATTAAAATAACTTTGTATTATATACTAACCTTGCACATGAGAATATTAAGTATGAGTATTTGTATTCTTTGAATATTTCAAGGGGGAAAAAAAAATAATAATGCTATTATTGTTTATCCTTACGTTTTCCTTTTATTTTTGTAATGGTCATTGCATGATTAAAAAGCATAGGAATATAAAAAAAGTTCTATATAATTTGTATTCAAGTGCTTTGCTTAAAGCTATATACATAAATGTATCTATTTGTAAAATATACGTTCATGGCATTTATTTTAATCAAAATAGTGAGTGAACATAAATGCTGGCCACTGTGATAATGTTTAATTTATAAATATAGGCATTTAATTATCTTGTAAATATGTGATGTGTATATGTTACATAGGCACATATACTCAAAACATTCCATTAATTTATTCATATTTTTTTTGTTTTGTTTTCATTAAACCATGCTATGAACCAAATAAAATTAATTTTACATTTTTAATTATTTACAATATATACAATGCTTACGCTCATCACCTTATTGGGCAATGAGATATTTAATGTTAAGTATAAAAATTTATTGCTGCAATGAGACAACTCGGCTGGAGTTTTGATTCCAAATGATACAAAAACTACTGTAGATTTAAATAGTTTTGTTGTTTGTTTTTTTTAAATATATTTTTCCCATTAAATAGCTTCTTCTGATTGAGTTGATTATTGTTCCTCTTATTTTTTTAATCAAGGGTGTCCAACTTAAAGGGCTTGGGGTAGCCACAAGCTAAATTAAAAAATCATCTTTCTGTTTAGTGTATCATTTGTAAAATTTCTTTTATTTTTGTTACATTGTTTTCAGCACACCAATTTCATTATAAAATTCTCTTTGAAGAACTGTTTTTATATGTAACAGATTTAAAATAAGTCCAGCCAGTTTTTAATTACAACTGTAAGATGCTAGAAAAAAAAAGCTTGATTGTTGATTCTTAACTGTTGTTTTATCACTTGTGCTGTTTTTTATTTATTTATTTTTTTGTTCTATTAAATATTTTAATTAATAAGCTCAGCCTATCTGTAAATTGCCTTGCAGCCAGTAGTTGGAAACCCATCTTTTGATTCTGTCTTTAAGTTCATTTCTTTAGGTAGGTGGTTGATTACATTAGAGTCCAATGTAATTTTTTTATTTTTTTATTTCAATTTATTGAAATTTACAACTATAAAAATATGTACATCAAGTAAATGCGCTGATAACAATTACATTGGCATGTAATAACTTGAAAAGAAGTACTCATCAGTAGCACTTCAATAAAATTCTACACTAGAAGATCTCTAGGCCATCTACTTTTCAGACGCCTCAGAGGATTATCGGGAATGGAGTGGGAAGCAAGTTGAGAAACTAATGGATTTGAGTGGTTATGGAGCTTACTATGAAAGGATAGGTATCCGGTTTGGGCTAACTCAGCAACATATGGAACATTAAGGTCTTTATGGATAAGCTTATTGGTGACAAAGGGGCATTTAGGATTTTTCGAAGGATTTTGGATTGTAAGGATTGAATACAAAATGAATTGGATGGTTTAGTAGAGCCACAAAGCTCAACTCCGTACGTCCAAATAGGTCTAATAACTCGTGTAAATAAGTATTTTGTAATGAATTGGGAGGTTTGATCGTTTGTCTAGTAAATGTTGAAGTAGTCTGTAACGACGAGCAGTTTCTTGTAGCTTTAGTCTTGTATGTAAATATTAGAATTAAATTTTAAAAATATCCTTGTTTAATAAACCTCACTGAAAAATTTAAATATGAATTCTTAGTTATGTATCATTGCATCCCTAAAACTCTAAGCTCTTATCACAAACCTTCAGGAATGGTGTGAAATTGGAGGAATCAAATGAATACAAACAAATCTCATCAAATAATTTTTACTGTTTTTCTTAAAACTAGAACATCCTGTACTAAAGTATCCTTTATTAATATTCCTCTAAGCCCTTTTGAACAAATCATTATCTTGAACTCCATCTGGAATCGACATACAAGATTAAAAACTTCTTCATTGTAGACTCCAGCATTTACTTGACAAACATTCTAAGCTTCCAATAACTTATTAAAGCTTCCGACTTATCGATTGGACCACTTAAATCTAGAAATTAAAATAACCAGTATAGAAAATTACTTTATTTATGTTTGTTTTTGTTTTTTTAAATATATACTCGTATATTGACTAGAGATATACATGTTTTTAAGTGCAATGAATGAAATGAAATGAAATGAAAATAGCCTTTTATTTATGCAAAAGAAATTGTATACAAATTCAACAATAAATATTCAGAATATGAACAAGAAAAAATATATAAAATCAAAATATTGAGTTTTTGTTTAGAACATTTGTTCTATAAATATAAATCATATACATTTTTTTTTCTTCCTTTTTTTACATGCATAGGCCTTCCCTTTCGGGAGTAATAGTCAGCACTTCCCGGGGTGACTGGCCCTATTGGGATGTGAGTTCGTTCCACTTCTTCTTCCAAACGTCTCTGTCCCTAGCAGCTTTTCTTTGGGCACCCTTTTCCTCTTTTTAGGTCATATGGAGTCCATTCAGTGACAATTTTCGACCATCTATTTTTTTCACACTGAAGAAGATGCCCAGCCCACTTCCATTTGCTCAGTCCTATCCGCCTGAGTGTGTCTGTGAGCCCTGTTTCTTTCTTGATCTGGATAGTTCTCACCCTGTCGCTTTTCCTCACCTTCATAATTGACCTTTCGATGTTGTTCTGCCACACCTGGCTCTTCCTCTCTTGAGCTTTTGTCAGAGACCACGTTTGGCATCCATAGGTAACCGCTGGGCTTATGCAACTGTCAAAGACCTGTCTTTTTAGCTCCATACTTATATTTCCTTTCATAATATGTTTGAGGGACCAAAACTTGTTCCAACCTAGTGCCATTCTCCTTTGGATTTCTTTTGCTCCTCTATCTGCGAAGGATACCATCTGACCCAGATAGATAAACTCCTCTACATATTCCAAACTGTAGTTGTCTTTTTGGCATTCTTCTTTTTCTCTATTCGTCATAAGTGCAATAATGAAGTTAAATTATTTTTATGTATCTGCTGCCTATATATTTTCTTATGTAAGTATTTCAGCTTTTAAAACCAAGTCCAGTTATGCATATCATCAAACTTGATCAATTATTTTCATATAGTAAGTTAGAATTTCTGAGTGCGATAGATTTAAATTCTTTTGAATATTTTTTTTTTTTTTAATTTACAATGTCTATTGAAAATAAATTACAGAAATTTGAACTGACCAATATTAACATAGCTGCATGTATGGATACACATCCATCCTACTTGATACATTATAACAATTTGTAAACAAATACAAATAAAGAAAAAGATAGTCGGAAAAAGTGGCAAATAGGTGATTAATAGTTATAATTTGATGGATTAATGTGCTGTAAAATATTAACGTGTTTTTATAGCATAATTTAAAGTGCTTATTGAAGTAAGGAGATCTTTTGCTGATATGATTTTTTTATTTATTTATATGTACCATAAATTTGAATAAGATGAAGTGGACCGAAGTTCACAACAGTGTGAGATTCTTACTCACTAAAAACCACCTCCCTATTCTTCTTCACCACCCTGCAGAACTGCTGTCACGCATTACTTCACGGAAGACGGACTGGCTACTTTTTATTTTAGTGCTGCTAATTATTAAGCCAGTAGAAGGCCTCGTCTTTTCCGCTCTTGTTTACAGAGCTTTCTGCAGATGTTAGCTGTGTAATTTGCAATAGCATTCCAATTTTCTTCGGCAGAAGTCACCTGGCTAACCAGGTTTTCTGGTACCAACTGATGGCCCAGAGTCCTGGCTAGATCTCTCTCATTTGAAAATTTAGGGCAATAGAAGAATACATGTTCTACTGTTTCCACTAGGTCTGTGCAATTGGGGCAAGATGATTCATTATCAAGTTTGAACCGAAACAGATAGGCCCTGAAACACCCTTGTCCAGTAAGCAGTTGGGTGAGGGAATGATCAACCTCCCCATGTTTCCGGGCTATCCATGTCGCAATATCTGGTATCAAACGGTGGGTCCATCTTCCGGAAGATTATGTATCCCAGCGTCTTTGCCATATTTGTAGAGTTTCATTTCTCTGCTCCTTTGCGATTGTGGGCCAATAAGTACCCGTATCCTCTCGTTTTTGACGGTAGATCCGGTTGCTGTAGGTCTAAGTTTTGTGAAAATTATTACTGTCGATTTGTTTTTGTTTATTTTTATTTCCTATTTGTCATAATATCTATTAAGTTTTTTTGAAAATACTTAATTATCAGTTTTAAGGTAGTGCCATCGACATTTAAGGCTCGCCTTACTGATGCGATAACTGAGCGAACTACTTAACAGAGTGGGTGAAAGACATGTGCTTTGAGGAAGTCTTGCTGTTATTAGATAAGAAGGAAATATTAATTAATGCATAGATTGATCTACTGCTAAAAAAGGAATCTATTTCAGTTTGAGACGTTGCCACTTCCTGGGCTCTAGTTATGTATGGCCCAATACTAATTAAATTAAAAGACCGAAACTGCGCTGGGTTGATGAATACGGCTGAAAATGTTCGGTCGATTTTGGGAATTAGAAATCTGAGAGTATGTGCATTATATAGAAATGAATAGTGCTTATTATTGCAGACAGCGCTGATTATTCACAGATTATAGAGCCAGAAGAACGAGAAGTTTTAAATTGCTAGATACCTCTAAGCTAGGTAATGATATATCAGAAGATATATATTGCTAAAATATGGAATAAAAACGCTGAACAGTTATGATTATGAAGTTGCTGCTGATATATTTATGATTCTAACTCTTAAGGGATTTAATAGCTTCATGCATAAGCTTCTTTATCTGTTGTCAAGTACTACTTCACTTAGGTTTTTCTTTGTGTCTATAAAAACATCCAGCTTATTTTGATTCTACTATTTTATTAATTGTTCCGAAATTTTTTTTGAATTTTGAAGATTAAGTTTGTATTGTTTCATGTATCAGAGTAGTCTATAAATTGAACGCCGTGTCTAAAAACGGAGACAGAGGATAACAAAGACAGTAGGTCCGCCTGGAAAGACCATTCACTTCTGACTAAAAAGTAGTAGGATCTTCTCTGTTCCCTTGCCTTGCCGTCTCAAGTCTGTTCATTAACAAAGATTTCATTTTATCTTAATAATTGATCAGAGAGAGAACTTCTTATATCCTTGTAATTTAAAAATAGTTTGTGATTAACAATATTTTTCACTTATAATATAATGATTTTGTTTTTTATATATAGTTTAATTTTTAAAGGTATAAACAGTATAAGTATAAACTTAACAACTGAGAAGTATAAACTAGAAGATTTTTTAATTCTAATCTATCAGGCACAGACTAGTGATAACGTTCAGCGATGGATAAAGCACCAGTATCTTGTTTACCAACAAACTCGAAGATGTCGAAGGCGAAGAAGGTTTTAGATGATGCGCGTGAAATTAATAACCCAGAACTTGATCTTTGTGACAAAGGAATCGTGACTTTTGAAGAATTACCTGGGTTATGTGAGTAAATGTGAACCTATTGCTTATGATTTCCTAATATGGTAAAGGAAAGAAAGGTGGGAGTTGTAACCTTTAAAAATGATTCACGCAGTTGTTTATACTGGATAGTGGAGAATATTAAATTAAAATATTTTAGCTCTCTTTTTATTTTATTTTACTTATTTATAACAGTACTCAATATAAAATTAGTTATCATGATTCTGCCAATCTCATAATCAAATTATGTTTCATTATTTAAAATGTCAGAAACTGATTTGATGTTCTCTCATTTCTTTGTACTTATTTATTACTTCTCTTTTTTTTTTGTTTAAATCCAATCAATCTCCAAATATGTCTAAATCACTATCATGGATTCAACCACACCCTTATGTGATAATAAACAGTATTGATAGAATAGGTTTTGCATTATTCATCAAACAATTTTATTATCATTATTATTTTGGATTGTATTAAACAACTAGTTATTGAATAAATAATGTTTCTTTTTGAAAATTCATTTTAATGTCTAGTTTCCTTTTACAATTTATTTAATTTCATGGAAAGGTGGATGTTCAATTTTTTGTTTATTGTATTCATTAACGTCAGAATATATTGGCCACTAGCCAATAATTGAGTGAAAAGTGATTGAATTATAGTATGGGAGGTAGGATAGAGTGCCTAGTGACAGATCCTCATCCAGAGCTGTGTAAAATTTAATAATGATTAAATATTAGACATCTAGTTTTCTGGAATCAATCATCTAATTTAATCATGATTAAATATTTCCTTTATTTTCAATAAACTAAATCATTAATTGACTAACAAACGAACTGAAAGACATAAGGCCTGTAGTTGTTCTTTGATGGCAGGCATGTGTAAGCCTCCATAAGTACATAGTTATACCAAAGTGCATGAGCCTTCTCAAAAGTCTATTGATTTATAGCATGGATATGTTGTCCTTAACTAAATTAGGATAATACTTTCAGATGTACCCCTCTTCCTTCCTAATAAATAAATAAATTAAAAATGATAATAAAATAAATTTATTTGGTAAACAGTGGACATGATAAATGATTTTTTTTTTTCTTACACCTTAATTTCATTGTTCTTGAAGTCAGTATTGTGCATTTCTATATATTTTCTTCTAATGTTATTTATTATGAAACATGATCAACGATATTTGTATGCTACTAATAACTGCCTTTTAAACAACAGATTATCTTTATTTATTTATTTTTTTTTAATTTCAGTTAATATGAAAAATATTACAAGACTGACTCTAAGCCATAATAAAATTCGCAGTAAGTATTAATTATTACTATATACACTAGTATTTTTATTATTTATATTTTTTAATTTTATTTATTGTAATGGTGCTGACTTCTTGTACTTTTTATTTTAAAAAACTGATTAATATAATAAATAATAATAGTCAAGGTTAATGTTGTTTATTTAATTAGTGATTATTGTGGCATTCAAGCACACTGGAATTCAATTTGAAATTTATTTAATTAGTGATTATTGTGGCATCTATAATCTTCTTTTTACACATCATTGTATTTAAAGTTGATTGCGATTGTACTTGCCAAAATAAAATAATTCATCCTTCTAATTTCTCTTGTTGCTTCATATAACTTCTGACACAATTCTGTATGTTATTTAATTCTTGAAAACCTTCGAGATTTTCCACTCTTAATTTGAAGGCCCAAATTTTGTTTCTATAAAGAACAACAGGATGTATAATGATCTAAACTTTGCAATAAGCAGTTCCAGCTGTTGCCTTGTTTTTTATTTGACTTAATTGTTAGTACTCAGAGCCTTGGTGAAGTAAAGTGTCTTCTGAAATGTGTAATCAAACTTATTAAAATTCAATATCCAATGCAAATAAAACATGAAAATAAACAGTTTCTTGTGAAGAAACTACTGTTTATAAGCTCTCCAATAGCTTTTGTAAAACAATTAATTTCATGAACATATTTTGAATAGGCTGCTATCTATTTCTAGGCTTTTATAACTCATAGAACATAATTTATTTAGTTGATAACTTGTTGTCTATGCCTACTGCCTACTGCCTAAATTTCAATAAACATTACTTGGATTTTATTTAACTATGAGTTTTAATCAGTTATGTCACT
Organism: Euschistus heros; assembly: GCA_003667255.2. Lineage (NCBI taxonomy): Eukaryota > Metazoa > Arthropoda > Insecta > Hemiptera > Pentatomidae > Euschistus > Euschistus heros. The sequence goes on from RCWM02000033.1 coordinate 2,897,426, forward strand.
GCTCCCTTTTTTAATCAATCAGAATATTTTTAATTATCTTCTGACAAATGTTTTTGTGTAAAAAATGTGATTAGTCAATGAAATCTGTGGTAAATATAGCCTGTGAATTTAAATGTTTATGATTGATCATGCAAAATTATTTCACTTGGAAAATAATTGTTTTCATTTGATTAATATTTATTTAAACACTAAAAATTTGATAAATATCTTCCTTCTAATCTTTATGGAAAATTCATTTTTTTTTTTTTTTTTTTTTTTTTCCAGATGTTCCTGGGGGCTTAGCTAATCTGGTGAACTTGGAAATATTGAACCTTTTTAATAATTACCTTGAAGAATTACCCATGTCTATATCTTCTATGCCTAAATTGAGGATTTTAAATCTTGGGTATCTATGGCTTATTACTTTATAGTTAAAATTATTTTCAGCTAATGTTTGTGGATTTTCATGAAAATCGGCATGTGCTAATTTTATGAAATATCAAATTATAGTATTACAGGTAATAAAGTTTCTGTTTAAATTATCAAAAGAACTTTGAACTGCGACTTAACTGTTAAATATCAGTTAACAGTGTTTTAATAATGTGGTGAACAATGTTCTTGTACTAATGTTTCTTTGTTATAGAATAGAATAGAATAGAATAGAATAGAAAAATAATTTTATTCTGGGACAAAGTCCCTTAAGAATAACAGATAATTGCAGGTATAACTAAATTAAATCTGGTTAGAGACATAATGAGCTACAAAAAAGAAAAACAATAATACATTAATGACACTATGTACATAGATGATATTTAAATAAAAAGAAAAGAAAAGAAAAGAAGATAACATAGTTATACTGACATACTTATTAATAAGTTATACTGATTGATCACTCATGTAACCATCAATTATGTATTATGTTTTGGGTTGTTTTATATGTAATGAGCCTTTTTGGTGTTTAGTGGAATAAGGGGTTATGTAACAAAAGATAATTTTGAGTAATTTATGTTTAAAGTTTGTTTTTTACAGCCCCTTCATCTTCTTCATGTATTTTTCTATTTGTTTTGAAATATTCAGATTCTGCTACCGAACACTTCTGCACATAAATCCTTCATCCAATGAACTAGATCATATATATTTATATATATTTTTTTAAATGTGACATAACCCCTTATTCCACCAAACACTTCATTTATTTATAATCAAACGTCATTAATAGCCTATTTATTGTTGCTATCTGTTTTCTCCCTAACTGATTACTCACATTTTATTATATCTATAAATACTGCACATTATATTTTCATGTATATAGGGTCAGTCAGGAAGTCTATGCAGTCATTGATCTGTTTGTTTTGATAGAAGAATTTTCTGAATTTTTGTCTTATCCTTTCATAATCTTGAATGCAAATAATTATAAAGGGATCTTCAGAAATGGCTCTGTCCATTTTAGCTTTATTCTATGCGCCTTTTACCATTTCTTATGAAATAAAAAATGGAGCATACAGACAAGCCTTATCGCCATATAATTTACTATTTTCATGAACGGCTTAATGCCTTAGAAATCCCTCATAATATTTTAATGCCCTATTAAGTAATGCAATGCCGGAAGACACTCCCAATAAATATGATGTACGGCTGGCCAGGAGGAAAGAAATTGAGGGAGACCAAGGCTGAGGTGGCTCCAGGATGACCTGAGAAGACCGGGAGTGAATGGTTAATAAAAGAGGAAGGCGGAAGATATACATGATTGGCTGTCGATTCCTTGTAAAGCCAAGGCCGGCTAGGATTGTAATGCTCAGTATAATAATAATTAATTAACGGTCTGTACAACTTTTTTTGAGCCCAGATTGCAAAAAATATTAACATTGCAATCAGAGAAGGAGGTGTAAAGGAATGACACTGTTAGTTTGAAAAGTTTTTGGCATAAAACAGCATTCGAAAATAGCCGCTCTGGAAATACATCAACAATTGACAACAAAGAACATATCCTCTATATTATTCTCTAATTATATCGACCTAATGCATTGAATACTTTATTCATACACTGATAAACAGGAAGGGTCCTTTCCTCTTACAAAATACTGGACCTTGTGTTTCAAGGCTGACTAAATAAACAAGGCAGGCTACAAAGTTCTTCATAGCCCTATTCACTTCTCCAACAGATTTTCAACTTTTTAAGGTTTTGAAAATATTTAGAAATTATAGCCTGGAATTAAAAAATTGGTTCCATACAGGGAAAAGTTTGTAAAAATATAATGTAAAGATTCTAAATAAATTTAGTTATAGTTAAATAGTTTTTTTTTTTATAATTTCAGATTTGAAAATAAATTTTTCTAATGAAATTACTGTAAAATATTTTAGTTTTTTTTTTTATTATGTTTTGTAAACATAGTCAGTAAGCGAATAGAATAAAATAGACTAGAATTGCCGAATTTCAAATATTAAGTATTGAATTTTGTTTCTTATATTTTAGTATGAATCGGCTAAATTCTTTACCAAGAGGTTTCGGTGCATGTCCAGCTCTTGAAGTTCTTGATCTTACCTACAATAATCTTCATGAAGGCAGTCTTCCAAATAATTTTTTTATGCTTGGTAACTATAATTTAATTTATTTGCAAAATAATGACCCTAATATACAACTACATCAATGTTTAGAACACTTGGTTTGGTGATTTAAATGTTGATTTTCTTCCCTTATTTTTCTAGTTTATTAGTGCTGTTTTATTTTTAAATCAATCCTGCAGTTTTCTGGTTAGTTTCTGTGATTATGATTTACAGAGAGATGGTTTTGATGCAAAACAACAGGCTAAGCAGAGCATTGGAGTAGAGGGGCCCCAATCCAGGACAACTAGTCGTCTCAGTCCCAGCAGCTTCATTTCAGCGAGGGTTTTATTTCTATTACCCCTAATCCTCTGGATGTATTGTATGATAGGAGATCCTTGGGCAACTGTATAATCTTCTACTTGAAGGTCTAGCTTCCATTGTCTTCCTGGGTTCTCTCAATTAGTCAAAACCTCACTTCTAGGGTTCGGCGATATTTTAGTTAATTAAACCTAATATCCATTTTAGTAGGAGTTGTTCAGACACCTGAAAGGTGATTAACTTTTTGTCTCCTCCATGCATGGTGAACTATCCTCTCTGTTTTGGGTATGAGAACTTCTGTACCTTATGAGAAATTTGGTACCTATACCTCTGTACCTGCTGAGTCTGTGAAAGATACATTAGAATATCATCATCCATGGAGTTGCCCATTCTGAGTGAGTTATCGATCTCTTCTATAACTCCTTCCTCAACAAGTCTTTAACTCTTCTTAATATTTTTCTGTAGGGGAAGGGGAACCAGTCTCACATTTTTAAGAGCTGTGACAAGAGGAATGTCTCTTAGTGATCTCTCCATGGAATGTCAACAATGCAGTTGAAATTAATCTGCTCGAAGAACAAGAAAGAACAGATTCTTAAGAAATGGGAGGAACAATATGGTATTGTAATCAAATCGTCAGTCTAGGCACAAAGCTGCCAAGTTTTATTGATGATTATTCCATATTTTGTTGCATCGTTTAATTCAACATTTAGTTTATTAATTTCATAGGAATGCTAGTCTTCTTTAAGATTTATGAAGTTTATTAAGACATATTTAAAACACATAGATTTAAAATTAATGTTTTACCTTTGATAGAAGGAATTAAGATTGATAAATTGTAATTATATGGTGGATTATTATTTTACAGAAACTTTGAGAGCACTTTACCTGGGTGATAATGATTTTGAAATACTTCCTCCTGAAGTTGGACAGTTAAAAAATCTGCAAATTGTGTGTAAACCATTTTCATTTCTATATTTTTCTTTATTAAACCTAGCTCGCACTGGGTCGACAGGACATGGACTTTCCATTTCAATTATACTTTTTGATAATGGTGGAGAGTGCGTGTCCGTCCCATACTAGCCCACTGTGCTCTCTTTACCTCTTCAGAAATCAATACTAATATTTTTTTTTAAATCTCTGGCTGTCCATCCATCCTGTGCCGTACAGGCCCAGTGCGCACTAGACTATAGAGAGTGTTTAAAAAAGCCTTAGTTTAAAGGAGGCTGCTTTGCTTTTTATATATAATGCCTCTATTATTATAGTTTTGGTAATATTTTAGTTTATTCTGATCTTTAACCTAGCATTTAGGTTCATGTTATTTTGTTCTATAAGAATCAAATTTTTATATTCTTCCTTACCTTATATATAATTTAAAAAAAAAAAAAAAATCAAAACTAATTTTATCTTTTTCTTTAAAACTTTAAATTCCTAGAAAATGTAACTGGTTTGGAAAATTCCTGTTGTTTTTTTAATGGTTTTATGATCATGCAAGTCAAGAACTGTTGGAATTAATATTTTACTTTGAAGGAATTCTGATTAATAACATGATTATTAAAAAATGTTTGATTTTACAGCTGGTTCTTAGGGATAATGAGTTGATAGAGCTACCGAAAGAAATTGGGGATCTTACCAGGTTAAGAGAGCTCCATCTTCAAGCGAATCGTCTTACCCTTCTTCCTCCAGAATTAGGTAATAGTTATATGATATTTTATTATTGGATGGGATTAAATATTTTTTAAGATATGTTTTTCATTATGATTTTATTTAAAATATTCACAAAGTTATAATTTCTCATGCTCTTTTTTTTTTTTTTTTTTTTTTTTTTTTTTTTTTTTTTTTTTTTTTTTTTTTTTTTTTTTTTTTTTTTTTTTTTTTTTTTTTTTAGGTAATCTGGATTTCACTTCTGATAAGTCGGAGGTAAAACTCCATTTGAACCCTTGGGTTGCACCAATCAGTGACCAGCTCCAAGGTGGTATCGTCAGGATAATGGAATATATTAGGTCGGATACTTATAAGTTGTAAGTATACTCAATGAAATGCTTAATTTATATACAGAAGAGTCTCACTTATACGAATGTGAGGGGGAACGGAAAATTTTTCGTATAAGTGAATACTTGTTATAACTGAATAGTTATTTGTTCGCCGGGAAACAAAAAATTCTTCGTATTACTGAATGTTTCTTATAAGTGAGTTTCGTATAAGTGAGACTCCACTGTATTATACTACCAATTCTATTTTTGCTGGTAATTAGTATTACTATTAGTTCTAACTCATGTACAGATTTGAGTTTGTGCCTTTGTTCATTATCTTTTATTGATTTATTTTCTTCTTCTGTGAATTAACTGAGCGTTCATTATATAACCCAGATATAATATTTTAAAATTGTATTGCATTGATACCTTATTGGAGTGTCATTTAAAATAAAGAGAAAACACCCTGCAGTACATGGATCAAAATTAATAACTTGAGATACACATGATGGTATAAAAGGATCAATACAATTAGGATTGATGAATTAATGCCACTACTATTGAGATTATTTTAATAGGGAAACCCCATAGTAAATCAAAAATTTAACCTACCTGCCCCCTTCTACTTCACACAAATTCAGTAAGAAGTCCATTTCTGTTTTAGTTACCTCTAAGGTGAGTGCCCATGTTTGATTTCTTGTCTTGCCTTTTTAGAAAACTTTAGTATATATAATCTATGTAACATAGTACTGATGTGTTGAAAAAAAAAAATTTTGTATGCTTTAGAACTGAAGATGAAAGTTCAGCATTCGGAACTAGTTTTCTTATAAAATAATCTCAATAGAAGTGGCAATTAATTCATCAATTCTAATTGTAAAATTAATTCCATTTCTCTTCTACTAACCTTGTAAAATATTTGAATTTTGGTATTATTGATTTGTGTGTCAACATGTCGCCTCTGGTTTTACAAAACATTTGGCAAGGAAGACCCTCTTGGGGCCTTTTAGGATTGTTTAAATGGGATTTTGTCTTTAACAGATGATTATTTATTTATGATTTAGAAATGATAAATAAATTGGCAGGTGGTAATGCCCTGAATATGAAAATAAAAGAAGTTAGGTCTCCTTTATTTCTAAACAATAAAAGATATCATAATCATGAGTGTTGATAGTAAAATAATCTTGTAATTAGGTTGAGTTGTGTGTTTTTTCTTTACATCTGCTAATAGCTTTGAAATATCTTATCTGTTTCAGTTTATACAAGAGGCAAGTATCTTTAAAGGCTCCTCCTCCGCCTAAAACTGTCGATAAAAGTAAGAAATTATCAAGACAAAGGAATCCGAGCTAAATATCAAATAGGTTATTTCAATTGACCAATAACTTTACTGCCATATTGTTGTATTCATGCCTTCTATATAATTAGATTTTTATTATGTTAATAGCGATAACTTCAGTTTTGTAAGTTATCGTAGGTGCTAATACATGCATTTTATAAATGTGCCTTAATATTATTGTTTTCTTGTGTATATTTAAATTAATAATTTTTAGTAACATGTGTAAATGTTTAAATTATGTTATTTTTGTTTAATTTTTAAAACTGTTAATTGTTTCTTAAGTTTAAAGTATATTTTATTTTTTAATCCCATAATATCATAATTTTACTGATACTCTGTATTACTAGATACTAATATTCTAATAATATAGTAATCTTGGGTATAATGTAATCATTTTATAACAAATATTGTAACTTTCATGTTTACATTTATTTTAATCCTACTAAGTATTATGTAACTGCAATTATTTACTTAAATTATAAGACTTTGTTAAAATTATTTTATAATAAATTATTAAAAAGTATCAATTAATTAAAAATTCTTCTTTATGAAACTCAGTACTAGTAATGGCATTTTATCTCCTGTTTTATTATTTGTTATTAGCCCCATGTTTCAGGAATTTATTCCTTCTTCAGGTCTAGAATTTGAAATGTAATATATTTTTTATGTAAGTTATTATCTATCATCATTAATCTAAAATTAAAAAAATATTGTAATATTTATGTTGTAATTATGTCAAATGACTAAAAATTAATAATATAACAAGAACTTTTACATTTCATATTCAGAATAAAACTAACTTACACATCCTTACTGATTATTTTGGTGTACAAAGTCTAATTATATTTACACATTTATTTGTTATATCCTAACTATGAATATTTAAGTTAACCCTTTTAGGGCCAACCTAGAATTAGTTGAATGTTATGATTTAACTCCAAAAAAAAAAATTAAGAAAAAAAATTTTTTTTGTTCAGCCATAATGGCAGCAGAAAATATAAGGCTCACGCAATATGGGCCTATATAATATATAATTTTTTTTTTTTCAGGGATAGGTATATTGATATATTTTTTAAATGCTACAATAATATTGTTTTATGAAAACTTTTATTGCAATTGTTTGAATCATAAAATCCTTCAAAGAAATAAAAAAATTACTATTTTCACACAAAAATCACAATTTTAATTTTCTTACTTGTGGTATAATAAAATAAAGTAATCTAGGTGTAATTTAACATACACTGCTCACCAAAGTAGCGGCCCTTAATTGGCTGAAATTAACATTTAAATCTTACTACTCATTAGCATTGAAAAATAACTTATTGTAATATTATTTTATAATGGGTTAAAAACAATATATATTTAGAGTATTTTTAATAATAACAAACTTTAAATAATAAGCTGATGTAATAAAATAGAAAAATAATAGAAAGGTGTAAAAAAGAATAATTAATATTATTCAAGTGGTCCTTGCTGGCTGATTCCTTAAAAAAAAAAAAAAAAATTGCTTAATTAATGTTGCTTATATGCAACAGTGTACGTAAATGAGTTTTAAAGTCAACAAGTTTTTAGGTGAGATTATTTTAAAATATTATACAATTTAGAATATTTACAGGGTGTCTACCAGTCGGGAATTTACAAAAAAATTGCGAAAGTCGTGGTTAATGCTAAAATTTTCAGATTTTTTTTGTTTTTTCTTAATATGTCAGATAAGGAAGCGTCTGTTTAAACTAAATGAGTATTTAAATATATGGAAAAATTACTATATAATTTACTTCCTGTGTTTGTATATTCACCATTATTGGTATTGACAGAACAGTTTTGGGTGTTATTTATCTTAAATAAAAATTATATATATTTCATTCATGAATTATAATTCGATTTTCCTGTTAATCATATGAGAATAAACAACTTTAATTTTATGGATTTGTTTGAAATATTTTTTTTTTTCTTATTTTTATTGTTTTATTTCGTAGATCTTAGAGAGCTACATTTACACCATAAACGTTCAGAACAATATTTATTACTTGGTAAATAAAAATTATTTTTATTGAGGAATATTTTAATTATCAAATTTGACAAACATGGTTTATGGTTTGTAAACTAATTTAATTTTTAAACTACACATCGCTGATATATTATGAACATCGAAGTACACGAACATCTGATACTAAGAATGTTCTAAGATGGCACTCCTTTTTTTTAGGTCTACTAAAAATAAGTTAAATTTATTAAAAAACAACTGTAGGGAATATATTAAAGTGACATGGGTTATAATGGCTAAACGCAGGTATGAATGGAAATTGCTTAAAAGATGGAAGAAGAGAAAAGAAACAGGTTCAAGATTATCGCCAAGACTGGCAAGGTACGTTTATATTTGTAAGATGCACAGTACTTATTGTAGAAGAAAAAAAAAACACGGTAACAAGCATAACTTAATTTATAGCGTTATTAATTGTGATAAAATGTGCTAAGAAACTACGGGTACTTAAATAACTTGTTTTCTTTTGTAAACAAATATAACCTCTTGGCTACCTGAAGGTTTTTTTGAGGTTATTTGTTGAAGCTTAATGACTATGTACTACATTAAATCCTACATCGGTTGCCGTACTATAATAGCTAAGGTGGTAAGATCGAAGTTTACTCCATGGGCCCACCATGAGATAAATGTCGAACCACCTATAACGATAGCGATTGGCCTCAGAAGTTTGCTTAGAGAATGCTAAATTGCTTAAGACTCCAATAGATTAGGCCACCACAACCTCTTGTTTACTAATTTACGTGTAACTAATAGTAGTTCAGTTCAGTCATGTTTCTTCCCTTTAGATCGTACCCACAAAAACACTCAAATGATAAACGCTAACAAATGTTGCAAAGTATTTATTTAAAAAACAGGAGAACGTTATGTATTACGGTAATGCGTATTAATAAAAAAACAGACATTTTTTCGTATTATGGTGATATTAACAAAATATAACATTTCAGAATTGCATTATAAATAAGGTGTACGATTTTCATTTTCATTTGAGCCTGTTTGGTGCTGCTCCAGGCTCGATAATACTAAGAAGTAGCTAAACATACTCGACCACTGAAGTGTATCTAACAATCCACAGGGAGAGAGCATATTTTTCATCTTCCGAAAAAATTGATCCGAATGATTACCCAAAATATGATGTCATATTCTAGTATTCACCACATTTCTCCAAATGCTTTGTTTAGTTTTCTTATTTTCTACTGCCCTTATTCCAATGTATCTTTATTTGTTTATCTTAATCCTACAATGATTTCTGGGCTTGCTAGGACCATCCCAAAACCGTACTTGGTATAAGTAGTATTTAAATAAAAGTATAAAAACATATACGAAAGAATTTGGTTTCCATTAAATAAAGTTTTACGTCTTTAAAACGTTTTGAGTAAATGAACGGTTAAAACGATTAATTGAAAGGGACAGATTTCTTTAAACTTGCACAAGAATGCCAAATTTAAAAACTAGATTAATTTGTTATAGCCATCTTCTTTAAAGATAACTTCTAATTCAAGAAGTAGTCCATTGTTTTTTTGTTTTTTTATTGCAGTAGAGAAATATCTAGCAATCCGTCAAAGTACGTAGAACACCCAGGGGTTGATGTTCCCAGTCAGGGAAGGTAGGTTTCTCCAAGTCTGTAACAATTTATCTGTTTGGTATGAATAAAAAATACTTTGATATTAATGGACTAATAATTTATATTAGTATAAAAAAACAAATGCATAACAAACTAAATTAACAAAAGTGATACAATTTAAACCTAAAATGGAATAACTAAACACTAGCGTAGCAACTATGTAAGAGAACAAGGAGCTTTAACTTCGGTAATATCAATAATAAAGGCTAACGAACTTGAAGGTTTGATACGGACATCACCAAAATTGCGCAAATCACCCGACCCTATGACGAACTAAAAGTCAGATCCTAAACTTGTAAGATTAGGCAAGCACAAACCTTCTACTCTCTTCCTACATATTTAAAATTCCCCAATTAGTTAAACGGATATTACTTTTTTTAGTGAAAACTTTCCCTTAGCCCCTTTCGTGTTTCAACACGTTAACCACACAGTCGGCTCCTACCTTAGGCCCTGAGCAAGTTAAAGTACTTGCTGTACAGTGTAGATCTATTTACGGTATCCTAAGATATTCAATATTTGACCACTGGTATGTTATTTATGGATTAACTATGGTGGAATCTGGTGGTAGAACAAATGAATTACCTTAATTCTTTAGATCCATTTTTAAGTATCCTACAAATATTTAATTAAATTGCAATTGAAGGGTCAAGCGGATGAAGGTGCCAAGTAATATTTTTGGAAAAACTCTATGGACAAATATGTTAAATGATATATTTAACATATTTCCTACTTCCATTCCCGTAAATTCAGTTGAAGGCTCGAAACTCAGAATTCCGACTTTCCAATATAAAACCATTATCAAAAAAACTTACCAATGCCAAACTTTGACTTCAATTTTCTGGAAACCTTCATCCACTTGACCCTTCAATTGCATTGATTCAATTAATTAATATTATATTCACTAGGCTATTCTTTCTTTTGACATTTTTAAAATTTATTTTCCATGTTGTTATATCTATTAAGTTTTTGTTTTGTTAGATATTAATTTAAGTAATGAGAGTGGGATGTCTAGGAGTTCACATCAATTAAACGAAATAAACTAACTAATTGTATTACATTTGGCAGATTATGTTGCGCAAAAAGACGGTCATCCTGAGCCAGGGTCAGACAATAAGAAGGATTATTTGTCGAGGCGTGCCGGTTTCTATGATCTAGGAGATGAAATAAGAACTGGACCAGCGAGTGATGACGAATTTTCCCACTTCTCCTTTCCAACAATAGGTTTCTGCGATATAAACTCAAAGACTGAAACTGCAGGATCGAAACAGGCACAAATTAGCGATCTTTGTAAAGAAGATAGGCAAAGGATTGCACAACTTGTTACCGAAATCTCCAGGTAACGAAAATGTATATTTACTTTAAAAATTTGATGCTAAAACTGTTTGTGGATGTTATATATATGCTATTCAATACTTCTATAAATGTTAATGCTGGTCATAAATATAGTATGTATGTATAGTAAGAAACCTCTTCTTCTTCTTCTTCTAATGGCGCTACAACCCGGAGACGGGTCCTGGCCTCCATCAACAGCCTCCGCCAATCTTCACGGTCCTGGGCCGCTGCCATCCAGTTCCTGACCCCCAGGAATTCATTTGCATCAGCTACCATTCCGTTGGCCCATCTCAGTTTTGGCCTTCCTCTCCTTCTGGCTCTCTGGAGGGGCTCAGTTAGTATTTTTTTTAGGCGTTTCACCCTCCATTCGCGCCAAGTGTTCGGCCCACCGCAACCTGACCTGTTTAATGACCTGGTTTAAGACATTAAAGTTATTATATACCTCTTGATTTTTAAGTCTTCTCCATACACCATTTTCACATATTCCACCAAATATCCTTCTCAGGATCTTTCTTTCAAAAGTCAGGAGGTCCTGTTCACTTTTGTTTAGTAAGAAATCTCTATTTGGTTAAAAATAAAATAAAATAATAAGCCGAATATTTGAAATTAAAAGTTATACATTTTTTATTACTTCAAAAAAAAAACCCAAGATTTTTAGTTATCATTTGCTAGAAATGAATAAACAGTACAATTACAAATGAATTAATTTGTTTTCTTTAAACCGTTTTACTTCAACAAAGACAGACAGTTTCCTTGTATTCCAGTAAAGTTTAGGTGTTGTAAATATTTGAAATTTGTAATGAAGTACTGTTTGTGAAATAAATTAAATATTGGTGGGGTTATAAATGAAAGGAAAGGAAGTCAAAGAGATCGATTTTTGGACTTCATTTCTACAAGGCTGAACTGATTATGATGCATAAAAAAAAAATAAAATTAACACATATGTGATTTATTGTTTATTTATATTTCAGATAATTTGGGCTTCATTTGTACACTTTTCTGAGGTCAAAAAAAGCTAAAAATCCGGAAATAGATTATTTTGAATTATTATAACCCCATTATTTACATAATTTTGAATATGTGACAAGTGTTTCACTTGTAACTCCACGATATAAAATATTAAATGTACAAATCTAATTTTAACACTATTTTTTAAAATTTTAAATTATGTTTGTAAGATGAAGTGGGGCAAGTGCGTCATATGGGTGCAAAGTTCAAATTCGACTCAACATAAAAAATCAGCTATTGATGCTAGGATAATATTTTTTATTGCATTGCAAACGTTGAACTTTTTCTCTTTTCAGCAATATAGTTGATTTCCCTGATATCCTTGAAATTATTATCAGAGCTAAAGAAAATTGATTTTGAGTCCCATTTATACACTTGCCCCATCTTAACGGGATACGTGCATAAATCGCTAGTAAACTCCTTAGCAGTGAATTGATTCTTTGACGGGGTAAGTGCATAAATAAGCAACTACCAGCAATCATTGAGTTTTGCATTACCAAAAACATTATTAAATATGCAATTAATTTACAATAAATGGAGAAAATAATTAAAAGACACAGTAAATTACAGTATAATTATAGTCATATCATTATATATGTAGGATTAATTTACAATAAATTAAGAAAATAATTCGATAAAGACAGCAAGCATTTAGATATATCACAACATTTATTAAATGGGTACTTAATTAATTGACAAGGCGTAAATAGAGAAACTGCGTAATTCAACAAAGGCTGTAGCCTTAAAATTGTAAATTAAAAATTGCTTCTCCTCGACAACCGATCTTAGGGAGTGGGAGAATGCGTAATATAGTTTTTCTCTTTTGAACTGATCTCATCTTGTGCTGGATATCTGAATGTTGTAGCTCTCCCTGAGGATGAATGTTTTCTGAGGCATTTTAAATATAAGCCTGCCATAATAGTTTGTGCTTACTGTATATTAATAGTAGTAGAATTAAATAGAGCCTAATAAAAAAAGATTCCTCTGCTATTTAGTATGGTAGGATTTATTATAGCAGTCAGTAAATTGTATATTGTGGGTCTTACTAGGCCAAGGTACTTCAAGTATATATATTTCCTTATGAAAAAATTACATATTTACAAATATTAAACTTTACAGATGTCGAGATGAACAAAAAGAAAAGTCTCAGCAAGCGAAGAAACTGCTTGATGAAAATTTAGAATTGAAATCACATATTGGACAGTTGGAAAAAGACTTAACAGCTCTACGTATCAGTGTTAAGTATGGTGAAGAAAATTTAAGACTTATATCTAAGTCACATGCTGTGAAAGAATCAAGTCTAAAAAATCAGGTCTCCTGTTATGTCATTAGTTTAAACTTACATCATTCTGTATTTTTGCTATTCAGTAATTAGTTTAATTTAAAAGAAATGATAAATAATAAATAACTTTGTAACTGTTAAGAGCTTATAGTCAGTGAAACATATTGAAAACAAAAAGAAAAGTTAGTAGTTAGAGACTAGTTCCTATCAACATCTTATTTTTAATGTTTATGGCAACTTAAGGAAATTTCTGTGTTTTTTTTAAAGGTGTTAAGAAACATATTTGTTGAATTCATGTCTCACTAAGATTTATCTTGAACCATTGTTGTTATGTCGATCATTAATTATATAATTAATCATATATCATTAATTAAAATTTATATATATATATATATATATATATATATATATATATATATATATATATATATATATATATATGTATATCGATTAGTAATTAAAAATAAATTAAAGAAGGTAAATATGCAGTTTAAAAATGAGTCTCTACAGGTCAGACACTTGAGCTACCTTCAAAAATACCAACTGCATGTTGACTTTGTTGTACCTGTTTATTGGTCAGCATATTGATTATGAAAGAAATAAAGTAAAAAATAAAATATTGATAGAAGTTTAAATGAACATTAGCTTCTGCTGTTTTAGGTTTTTTAATGATTATTCCATGGAAATACTTTGCTTTGGAAATTGTACCTTTGTTTAGTATTCTGAAGGCAATTTGTATTGCAGCTCAGCAGTTCTTTGTCTCTTTTTTTTTTTTTTTTTTTTTATTATCAAGAAATTTAGGGTGGAATACAAGAGGAAAGAGTTAGGGTCAGTAGTAATATTTCTTTGCTTTAAGCCTGATTTGTCGCATAACTTTTCTCTTGGAATTAGTTGGTTTTGGTCTGGCCAGGGACTGAAGTTTGACTGATGTTAATAACCTTAAGTTGAAAACTTAACATTTGTTCCAGTATCGATAATTAATAAAATAAGTGCATGTCATTACAGTGGTGGTTCCAGATATTTAATTTTTACAGAATCAATATATAATTATTTTTTGTTTTAGAACATTGAGCTTCATAGCAAAATCAAGATTATTGAACATGAAAAATCAGAATTACAAATAAAATTGGAAGAGGCTCAAAAACAGGTTGATAAGCTAGCTAATGTGGTCTACTATGTTAGTAATGAAAACAAGAAGTTTTACAAAAAATATGACAATTCAAAAGAAAAACTGAAAGTTGCTTTGGAAGCAATATCTCAACTTGTGAGTATAAGTTTACATAACAAGAAAAACTTAATGTTAACATATTTCATAATTTTAATAGAAAATCAAACCTATCAAATAATTTTAAAACTTAAAAGTCACCTTAATATCTGCATAGATAATAATTGTTACTGATTATATTTTGTGTTTAAAACTATATTAAATAAAAAATAATTATTTAAACATTGTTTGTATACTAATTAGTATACAATAGTATTTATGTGTATGTGTAAAATGTATTATGCCTTCAAAAAAAGTTTAATTTGTTGTCCAGGTAGACTCCCAGGTGTTTCACCTGTTTACTAATCTTTATCTGGACCATGTTCAGTATTGGTGGTCTGATTACCACCTTTTTCCGATTCGTAAAGATGCATAGTTCTACCTTATCCGGATTGATGTTGAGGACCCTTGTTGTCACACCATTCCGTCAGTATCCCTATGCATGTGTTAAGCAGATTCGATATGACAGCCTGGTGCCTGCCACCCACAAGGATAGCGATATCATCCGCATATCCCTGCGTATAGAATCCTGCTTCATTAATGTTGTGCAGTAGGGAGTCCACCACCATACACCATAGTAGTGGTGATAGAACACCCCTTGTGGGCATCCTCCCGTAGGTAACGCCCACAGTTTGCCATCTCCTAATTCGGAGTATATAATTCTCCCTTTTAACATCGAGCATATCCACTGGTGGACAATCGGATCCACTCGTTTGTCCACCATGGACCTCCCTATTGTCAGGTAGGGGGTTCTGTCAAAGGCACCTTCTATGTCTATGAAGATGCCCGCCATAATCTCCTTCTGGTCCAATGATTTTCGATCTTGGCTGTTAGGTGTTGTAATGCCACCTCGCAGGATTTTCCTGCTTGATATGCATACTGCGAGCAGTGTAATGGTCGCAGCAGTAGTGTATTGTCCCTAATATGTCTGTCCAGTACCTTCTCCATGGTTTTCATCAGGAAGGATGTCAGACATATGGGCCTAAACGCCTTGGGATTGATGTAATTATCCTTCCCAGGTTTAGGTATATAGATGACCTTGGACACCTTCCATTTATTTGGTATGTGTCCGAGTGCCAGGCTACCTCTTAGTAATTCTAGGAGATATGGTTTAAGTAGTGGTAGTCCTCTCTGCAGCAATGCAGGAAAGATGCCATCTACTCCAGCTGCTTTAAATGGTAAGAAGCTGTTTATTGCCCATGCAATTTTCTTGCTGGTTATTATTTCCTTAGCTCTGCCCCAACACGCTCTCCCCTGGGGCTCATCACCTGTTGTGGCTGAACCTTGGATGTATTTAACATCGCATCCGGGAAAGTGCGCCCTCGCCAGGACCGCGAGTGTCTCCATGCTATTCATGGTATACCTCTCCCCGTCCCACAGAGAGCCAACTTATCCTTTTGCGACTGTTTTTTGCTAGTATTTTGTTGATCCTACTGGCCTCCGCCGTGGATTCAACCTCTTGACAGTACTTGATCCAAGCCTGTCTTTTTGTTTTTCTGACAGATTTGTGGTAGATTGTTAGTTGTGCTCTGTAATCTTCCCATCTGCCAGTTCTCTTAGCAATGTTAAATTTCTTTCTCAGAGCTTTCCTTTGATTGATAAGATCTTTATTCCACCATTTGGTGTTTTTTGTATTCTCAATTCCACAGCTAACATTGTTGAGCTCATAGCACTTGGTTATGGCTGATGTTAGTGCAGTGTTGAGCACCTCTAGTTGCCATTTGTTGGCAATCCTTCTTGGAAGGTTTGTTAGTTCCCCCTCCAGCATGTCGCTATACCCCTCCCAGTTTGTTTTCCTGGGATTCCTGTAGGGCGACATTTGGGTGGGGTTGGTCATTAGATCAAATCTAATGTATTTGTGGTCTGAGCATGTTTCCTCATTCGAGACATGCCAGTTCCCCACCTTGTGACTGATTTCTGCAGTCGCTAAGGTTATATCAATTACCTCTTGCCTATTCTTATTGACAAAGGTCGGTCTATTCCCCCTGTTAAGAATATCAAGATTATTTCCTATAATTAGGTCTAGTAATTGCTCACCTCTTTGGTTGGAGTTCGAGCTCCCCCACATCTCGTGGTGGGCATTTGCATCTAGGGCTAAGATAATGTTGCCCTCGGCTTCACCCATGGGTTCCAGGTTTATCCTGGGTGCGTCTTCGTAGGGGAGGTAGATAGCCGCTAAGCAGATCTCCATCCTCTGCGTCCTCATATTGAGGCTTATTTTGGCTGCTGCAAAGTCTCTGGAACAGATGTGCCACAAAGGCAGCAGTTTTAGTTTCCTTTTATAGAGGATGCATGCTCTGGGATTATCCGATGAGGAGATTACCTCGTAACCCCCCATCCTGATGCCCCCAGGCATGCCATTTATAAGGTAGGGTTCTTGTATAAAAGCTATATCAATATCCTCACCTTTCATGTGTTGCTGCAACACTCCACACGCTGCTATGCAGTGGTGAAGGTTGATCTGCAGCAGCCTTATCATTTGCTTTTCACAGCTCGGGTACTCCCTCGGACTTCCCCTCCGAAGGACGTTGTAAGGGAGCCGCCGCCCCAGAGACCTTTCTCGGGTCCCTGGGCGCCACATCCCTCACTGTCCCCTTTGGTTCGGTCCTAGGAGTCCCCGCCTTTTCTGGTCCCTCGGGTATTACTACCTTTGGGCATTTTGTCTTGCTTGTGCCAGCCCCCTCCTCCTTCCGGGCTGGCTTTTTAATTTCCCTCAGGACCACAACATTAAGGCCATAGTGTACCTCCATGTTGCGATCCTTCAGGTATGCTAAGCTGTTCCTGGGCATAGTAAGGACAGCGTAGCAGCCCTTCTCATCCCTCGAGGCCACCACTAACGTCCAATAGTCCACGCCAGGAACCCTTTTATTCTGCACGCAGATCCTTTTGGCAAGTTCGTCATCCTCCAGCTTCTTCCCTGGGAAATAACCACCCAATCTGACAGCCGAGAGGACCTCCTTAGCATCGACTGTGCGGAGGGGGATACCCTCCGCCTCGCCAATGGGTCGGATGATCTCCCCGAGCCATCTCTTGGTCTCTTCATCTTCACAGTTAAAGATGCTAGCTCCAAACTTGTAGCTAGCACCCCTAAACCTTGGTTCAACTGAGCCGTCGTTTGCAAGATCGTCGATCATATTGACAACTGCATCCTGCAAACGACTGCTCTGCTCTCTGGTGAGCTGCACTTGCGGATATTCATTAGGAATAACCGCAGTCATGTGCCTCTCACCTGCAACTTGGCGTAGCTTGGTTTCCCTATATTCTACTAAAATGGGTTTACTACATAAATACACAAACACACACACACGCTATATATATATTTCATTTAAAAAAGATCATTAATTACTAATTTGTAGGAATTAAAGCAAAAAGATGCTGTCTCCAGTAAACAAATGGAAAACAAAGGTTCCCAGACAAACTTAGATTTCATTCATCCAAGTCGATCAAAATTAAGATGTACAAAAAAGGAACATAAATATCTCAACAAATATCAATTGTGGTAAGAAAAAAAATGAAGCAGTTTTTTAAGTTATAATATCAAAGTTAACATATAAAAATAAATGTTAAGTAAATGCAATTGCGTCACTTGAATTGTCAGTTTCTAGGATGATATTAATAAAATATAGTAATATCATTATTTTTACATACACATTGATTTAATATTCATATGACAATATTGATTAATAAAATTTCTATATTTTTGTGAAACTAATTAAAAATTAATATACGAAATACAAATTTAATGGTTTGGTGGATTTGTGAAATGCAATTCAAATCTTGTATATTTTCCCTTTTTAAATATATATATATTTTCTTAACAGTTATGCTAATGTTTATCCGATTTAGATTTAGCGGCTACTGTCAAGCAACCAAGAATTAGATGGCTTGCCCATGTTCGGAAGATGGAATCTCATAGAATGCCAAAAACTATAATGTGCGAACATCCCGGCAGAGGAAAGAGAGAGAGAGAGTGAATGAGAGGGATGATGTTGAGGCGGCCCTAAAGACACTTGGTGTGAAGAATTGACTTGAAAGCGGCTGGAAACTAAAATTGATGGAGGAGAATCGTTGAAGAGGCAGTGGTTCTACATGGACTATATCACCATATTTTTTGTGGTTTTTGAAGATTTATCTATTGTATGAAGTTCTGTCTGTGTTTAGTTTGCTTTTACTGATGGACATGTATTTATTTATTTTTCTTAGGTGTTTTATGTTCCTTTTAGGTGATGCCTGCACTGAAGAAAATCCAATCTATTAGTCATTAATAGGCATTTAATTATTCGAGGCTTTTATGTTGTTATCATTCAGTTAAAACATAATAAAATTGAATTCCTACATTCACATTTTATTAATGTTATCTAGAAAAATTGGCATTTTATGTAAAACTACTGGGTTTTTAATTTTAGTTTATTTTTAAATTATAACTTGTGTTGCAGGAAGCAGGAACAAGATGAAAGGTTAAGCTCAGATGAAGACAGCCTTATTTCAGAGTTGTTTTTTATACCTAAACAAAAAAATCATACCAAGCCAAGCTATTTTTCTGATGATGATTCGCTATGAATAATTAAATGATTATGTGAGAAGCAGTTTCATAAATAATATTTCAAAGCTTTGTTTTAATTGTTTTGTGATTAGCCAGAAATCAGTATGGATTGTTATCACCAATGAAGAATTTAAATGTTCATTGTAATTTTTAATTTATGAAAATAAATTTACTAGCCAAGTGGCTTTTGTATTAAAATAAATCAGTTGTTATTAAATATAAATTTAAGTATCAAATATTTTAAAAAACAATGTATGTAAAAAAAATTGCTGTGTTTCTTTCTTATTTCAATTCCTGAATGTACTTTTTCTATTGATGTACTGAAATTTACATGATAGTATTGCTATTAATATATCATAACTGGTATCTTGAAGGTGTAATGAGAAGTCTGGTGAGATTAAAAAGGTAGGTTACAATAAAAATACATATCATCTGCAAATGAATCCTGGTATCTGGTTGTGGAGGAAAAAGGATTTTAAGGATGAATTAGATTTTATTTATTTATTTGTTATTCTATACATCAATTCATATTCCCAACATTTTTGTACCATCTTCTTATGGTAACTCTGTTAAAAGACTATTTATTTTCACTTATGTTTTTGTTTATATATCACTTTATGTATGTAAATATCATTTAAAAAGGAATAGTCTCTGTAAGCCATTTATACAAAGTACAGTTTTGTTGGTACTAAAATTATAATTATTTTTTGTTATAAATACTGCTATCATAAATGTAACATAATTTATCTTTGTAATGACAATAGGGAGGGATCTTGTATAAGTAAAAATAATATATATATCTGTATACTATTGTGACCATATTTATTCAATATACTACTAATGCTTATGTATAGAAAGTTATTATTTATACATTGTACACACTATGAACTCTCAATTATCCTTAGAATTTCCAAATATCCCCAAATTGTTTTAAATAAACACAAGAATGCTTCTGATTTTCTTTTTTATTTACATTAGGAAATTTACGATAAAATAATAAACGTAGTTCCATAATTTGAAAAGTCTTTTACTGTACCTGATTCACAAACTGTATTTATAAGCAAAGTCAGTAGCATGAGTAACAACCCTCAACCCCTGCTATATACAATTTTATTATGCTAAGGGGAGCTCCATTCAATGTAAGTATGTTACTGCGCAAAGTGAAAAAGCTGTGAGAATCATGAGTTTGGGAATGTGCCAAAGGAAGAGAAGGAATCTTAAGTAGCAATGTAAACAGAGGAAACTGCAGGGAAAACAAAATTGATTTGTAAAAAGAAAAAGTAAGTGGAGTTAAACATTCATAACTGGAAAAAACTAAAATGTTTTCGCAGTTTTCATTTTTCAGACAGGTAAGCTAATTATTATAACAAAGAAAAATAAATTACTCGTAATAAATTTAGGAAAAAAGGTGAAGCCTTTGTTTTGAAATTTCAAAAGACTGTAACCATGATAGTTTTGGTGATTACCAAAATAAACCGGAATCATGAGTTGAGATGATTGTTTCAAATAGTCTTAGCAAGCATCACTTTATAGAATAAATCAACATAATATTTCTAATGATCAAGAGAAACACTCCGGAAAACGAGAAAACACTAGTTTTAAAATGTTTCGCTAGAGAGCAGCACTTCCCGGGGAAAACCTTAGTTGTAAAAATTGCCACTAAGCAGCAGCATTTATCAGCAAAAGGAAAAATTGTAGTTTTAAAAATTGCCAATAGAAAGCAGCACCTCTCGGCCATCTGAACTATTAGTTCTAAAAACTGCCGCCAGATAACAGCACCCTTCAGGCATTGAGAAACTTTAGTTCCAACAATTGCTAATAGGTAGCAGCACATCCACGCCTTCAGGCCGTACTGAAAAGTGAACTCCTGTCACTTCCTAATATCCTAATACAAAACCGAGAATTTTGTCGTGAATTGCAAGGTCCTTCGGCTGTTTCGGATGTTTGAGCTCCTCTGACTTCCTGTTCTCCTGATACAATTAGAAGAATTTCTGCTTAGAAACACATTTCACGAGCGTTTTCAATAGTTGAGCTCCTTTTAAGATCCTGTTCTCCTGATACAAAATAAAGCTTTTCAGCTCGGAATTTCTGACGTAATTTATTTATTGAATTCCTCCATTGTTTTTATTTAATTCAGTCTGTCTTCCTTACTTAAAATAATTCATTAATTGAATAATTATTAATTAATAATAATAATTGGTTAATAACTCTTTTTTCCCGTAATTTTTGTTTTATTGATAAAAAAAACAACACACTAGATAATTAGATTGTTTTCTTTTAACTTTCAACTTAAAAAATTCCAAATAACTGGAAATTGGTAAAAACTGCATATAATCACCAAAATAAGGAATATGGGGCTGAAATCAAAGCAAAAATGTTTTAAAAAAATTTTATTTACAGAAAATATAAATAATATTGTGAATTGATAAAACCAACTTTTTTTTATTTACATTAGTTACATAATTAAGCAATATTATTTATTACATCAAAACATATTCACTGGTCAACCCTATTAACAGTTTGTAATTTAATTAATATGGACAATAAATAAAATATAATTTTACATAAATATCTTTCATCTGCATTTTCATGTTCTTTTCTAGCTGATTTGGGATCAGGTCGTACTGAAATATCCTGTGTCTTACTCCCGAGTTATCTTTAACTCTCATACAACAAAGTTTTGATTCATGTTCCGCTGAAGATTTGGTTTTTAGTAAGATGTTCACAGTCCGGACCGTTGTCAATGAAATCCTTTTTACCTTTCCAAGGAAGTTGAGGTTGCTAGGCCATGTGGAACATAGGAGAATGTGAATGTCTCCCAAGGAAACTGATATATGAAGCGCCAGGAGGTGGTCGAAGACGAGGTCGTCCTAGAATGATATGGTTGGAGATAATGTAGGCAGTTTGGAGTAAGACAATGGAAAGCTGTTGCTGCAGATATAATAATAAGAATAGTTATTTAAATTCCTTTTCTCATGGCTTTATTTTTGTTTTATTTTATCACATTGTCTTATTAATACAATAAGTTTATTAATTAATAATATAATGTTACAAATATTATTAATGTTAAATAAAAAGTTTATCTTTTCCATTTGTTATAATTTACAGCAATTTTTCTGTCACTATATGCCTAATAGTAGCCAATCAAAGAAGATAATCCAACCATAGATGCAATAAAGTAACCTGTAAGTGTATCCATTATAGGAAGGGATCTAACTCAAAAAAATTATAATTTCATTTTCAGTAATTTTAACATACATTCAGTCAAAAAATATCCATATCAACTAGATAAATGACATAATTTAAAATAAGCGATACTGTTAGTTAAGATACTAGAAATATTATATTGATTTCGAAAAAGTATTACTGTTTTATAATCAACAATTATTGTTGTATATTTTGTTGCAGTAATGGAGTAACATATACCGGAAGATAAACTTATTTAATCAAATACAATGAAGTCTAGATAGTTAGGGTATCCCATAAATCCGAGCTTTACTACAAAACATTTTTTTTTTTTTTAAACACAATATACTGGATACTCACATATCTTAAAATAATGACAACTACTGAATTTATAGGATAAAAGAAGGTAAACAATGACATATGAGCAATGATGAAAATCTGGAACACATTAGTACTTCATATAGATATGATTTCAAGGATTTCAAGGTTTTAATAAAGTACAATTGTGAAAAAAAAAATTGATTCCTTTTTTTTTTTTTTTACAAATTTAAATAGTCTAAAATGTAAAATGGTCAGAGTTCTCTTCACCTGGAATAATCAAAACTTTAATATAAATATAAATAGACATCTCTTGGGCCAAGCTAAATAATAAGTAAATGTTTTTTTCTTAATTGTTAAACAAAATTATACTGAATAAATCTATAGCTATTTGATTGTTAATATTACTGAATAGAATTTAAACAGTCTCACATGTCAAGGCGTTATAAAAAAATCTAAGTAAAACCTAGATATCGGTGCAACACTACATTGGATTTTAAATTTTAAAATACAATATCACAGTTGACAAAAGTATCTAAAAATACACAAACATCAAAATCCCATCATACAAAAATCAGAAGAAACATCAATACATTAAGTACAAGATGTATAAATAAACAATAGCATAACATTCAATTGAAAATACATCTTAAAAATGTTTAAAATAAAAATATACACAGATATGTCAGAAGACAATGGCACGATCTTGAAATTATAAGAGCACAGATAAAAAAACTAAAACAGTACCAGGTACTATTGTTAACCGATGATAAAATTACACAAGTTTCTGATTTAAATAATTTAGTAATATCCACTAATAAACACTTCTTATAAGTCCATCAGTTTATAACCAGTGATATAAATACGATTTTAATAAAAGTCTTAAAGCTAGTCAGTCGAAGAAGAATCATCCGTGAGTAAATCATCGAATTCACTCTGTTTTACATCCGTTTCAAAAGCCAGAACCTCTTCATCCAGCAGGTGGGAAGAACCTTCGACGAATTTCGCAAACCTGTAATCAAATAATCAAAATGTAGAAAACATAATAAAAAATATAAACAATAAAATATAATTAGGAATTGATGAATTGTTTTTTCAAGGTATTTTGTTTATTTGAAAATTAGTTTTGAACATTAAACATTCATCATCAGTTCTAAAAACATATCAAAATTAGAAACATCTTTTTAGAATAGATAAAGAATTCTTGCCATTAAAAATCAATCTTCAAATAAACATAATACCATTATAAGTGTTAAATAATTTATCTATCCAATCATCAATAAAAACACTTGAAAAGATAAGAACCAAATCAAGATCATTCTTCAATAAATTAAAAAAAAAAAAAATTAAACATTGTTGAATGAACAAAGGCTGATGATGAATAGATCACTAGGATTAGGATAGGTCTATGTTTCAGCAATGGATGTATAATAATGGACCTAAAAATTAGTTTATTATTTTTGCAAAAAGCTGTTACAAATCTCATTTTGTGTGTAATTCATTACCGAAGCCGTACCTAAATATTTTCAGAAATCTTTGGAATAAATCTCAAGCCGTGATGTACAGTGTGAAACATTTCCATTACTAGTTTTCTTGACTCGCTCTGAATTAATTTATTTTTGATTTCATTGCTGTTGTCACTATTATTTTCAGGTTCGTCTTGATTAGAGCAGTCCTTCAATATGTCTGTGAAGCAGTGCAGACCTTTTTTCTTACTTAATAGTTAGCCATCTTTACGAATATAAACTAATCTCCTCGATAATTACAATGTATGTTTTATTCATAGAAATTAGACTTTTTGTTTGATACAATGAAATTTTATTCTTCCAACAGAAGACTTTTATCTTTTAAAAATGATAGAAGTTCTATTGAATACATACTTATAATGTGAGTTCTTTTTAAGCGGCATAAACTAATTTTTTTTATTTATAGTTTTAAAATTTTAATTGTTCTATTATATCCAATTATGTTAATAAGTGACAGCACATGATTATTATTCTAAAGTTATTATTAAACAAATAAAAGAAGGAAAATGTTCATGTTTACCGCTTCGCAGGTTTCGACTTGGTATGAAATCTCTTCCTATCATCGATATGCTTTTGCTTTAATCCATTCTTTTTAATAACAGAAGAAAATATCTCATATTTTTTGCTATCAGGGCTTTCAAAGTTTGTCTGAACAGCCTTATGGTGATAATTACTAAAAATTTTTATAAAATAAAATAGCATTAATATTCTTTTAATATCAACATTCTGTAATAGTTTCTTTTATAATAATAATATCAATTCAAATATTCTTTATAAAAAGTTATCCATATTAAGAAAAGAAAACAATAATAAAATCTATGGTATCAAACACTATGACAAAAACAAAACTGCCTGAGAAAATACAACAGTAAATCAATTGATAAAATTAATGCCCTCGGAGGTATATAACAGGCACTTAATTTGGTCTGATAACAGTAATATTTTAGGGAACGGCTCACTGTTCAATTATTTAAATTTTATTAGTACTTACGGCTATTATCTGTCATTCTCTAATTGAATAATGTATTTATCTAGTAATTCAAAATAGATCTTCAATGTTATTCTCTTATGGTAATAATTATTATTTTTGTTAATGTGTTCAAGTTTTTGGCAGCTGACCCAACATGTCTATAGACATCGTAATTTGTCTTGTCTAGCGTCCATATAATCACATGAATTTCTCGGTCTCATCTTCGCAGCCCACCATTGAGGCCATTGTTTTCTGTACAGTGAGTTCCTGCTTAATGTTTTTAAGTTGTGAATTTTCTTTTCTATATCCACCACTGTTACATTTTGCTTTGCATCCAGAGAATCCAGGGCCATTTATTTTTTTTACTCGGTTTTTGTAGTTGGGACTTGTAATATCCCACAAACAATGAGCCCCATGGTAATCTTCAATTAGGTTTAAAACCTTATTGTTAAACCACATACAAAACTTACAAAAAGAATTTTAAAACTTTGAGAAATAAAAGTAAAAATCCGAACTACATTACTTGGATTTAGAGATAGACTGGCACATGTCTCATTTATAGATGGCGAGTTACATCCACAGTGTCAAAATGTGCTATTTGTCTAATGTTGCATGTTGTCTTATATTCTGATGGGGAGACTTAAGACATAAAATTTTTGGTCTTGCAATGGCCCTCAAGGTGAAGTTTGGTCTTTACATAGACAAACTTAGACCATGTCTACAGACCAAAATCAGGCAACATGTATACTAGTGTGGACTAGTAGCAGAAATTAGTGTAGGAAACACTTCTGGATGCCTATGACTCTTCGGAATCTGCTGGAAGACTGAATCAAGACGAAAACACCAAAAAACATACATCATAAATCTATGACGATGCAGATAGCTCAATCAATTAATCTAACCAATCTTCTGTAAATGTGTAAATAGTTAAGTAAATGTCGAGATTTGTTTTATCTTTTCATATATGATTGTATTATATTTATTTTATTTTTTCCTGTTGAAAATATGTGCCGTGATTACTGATACATTGAATTGTAAGTAATACAGCCAGAAAATTGTACCAGTAATTGTACATTATTATTATTCTTATGGGACAGCAACTCCCAGAATAAAGTTTATTTTTTATTTTTAAATTTTTTTAGATAAGTGGCAGATTATAATATGCAATTCAGTGTTTAAAACAATGTCTATTATGTGAGATCTTTACCAAACTTGCTATTACCTTCCAGTTCTCCTGACAAAAATTGAGGGAATGAAGTTGATAGGAAATAAAATATATTATCTCAGAGTGAAAACACCTGGGTTTATACATGACGTTACAAAAACATAAAACATGCTTTTAACTAATTATTAATATCTCAATTTTGTTAGCAAATTCAATTGATATTTCCATACCGTTTGGGAAATTAGGCAAGTCCAAAATCACAGGTTTTCAGGGCAACGCTTAGAAGTTTTCTGTTTTTGATGTAAATAGCACTTTTTGCGAAAAATTATTTTTTCAACCACCTCCAAATCTCTATAAATCCGCTATATTTCATTATGGAATATTTATATATATTTCTAAAAATACCCAATGCGTTTGAAACAATACCATTGAAATTAACGACTTACATACTGAAACACAATGTGTAGGACACCAATATAGGTTTCCCAGAGTATCTAACTCATTTTGGACAAGTATCGTCTTATCTAGTTTTTCCCAAATGGTACAGATATTTATCAAAGGTGAGGGAGGGTAAATAAATAATGAATAAATATTTCATACCTCATTGGATTACGCAATTTGAGAACAGTTTTCCATTGATTGCACTCTGGACTTGAACAGTACCCTCGCAACTCTTCAAGAGCTTTTTCAGTTTCAATAACTCCCTGGTGGTGATATTCATCCTCACTAAGAAGTGTCCTAGGTTTCGGCCTATACCATCTGAAACTTTATGGAAACAAAAAAATTATAATCATATATGATATATATAATTATACCATATAATTGTAAATCATAATCTAGTTAAAATTCATCTTTACGACGTGGTATGTTATTAATTAATCCTACATTTGAGTGGTGAATACAATATGGCTATAATGGCTATAATTAAATTTATGATATAAGTGGATGAAGGTGAAATTTCTCAAATTTTAAGAAGTTCATAACAAACACAAAATTATAAATGTGATAATTAATGCTCCAATAACACTTTCTATACTCAAAAACAAAATTAAGTAACTTAATTCCCCCTCCACAGACTGGTAAATCATGAACTTCACCAAAAACATGGGCTTAGTAAAAAAATAATTACAAAACACTTTCATAATTTATAACAAAAAAATAAACTTTAGAAAATTGGATAAATTACACTATCATCCATTCAATCATGTCTTCAATTTCTAATTCAATGAAGTAAGACACTGTTCTTTGTGTAAAAGAAAAAATAAATGAAGTTTGTAAATAAATAAAATAACACTGAATTAGAAGTACCACAAAGATCCCAACAGAGAAAGAATATTCCATAATAAGAAATAATTAATACATTAAAAATAATGAATTACTTACAATTTCTTAAAGAAACCTAGAAAAGATCGAAATGGTAAAAGGTAGCAGAGAAGAAGAAGCATGTCAAATGCTAAAGTCGCCTCTCTAAAATCGCTGCTCATTAAAATTAAACCAAGACCAAAGGCCTAGAACAAAAAATTTAAATATATACTTGTTACAGATGATGCATATATTTTTTAAAACTTATAATTAAACAAAATAATAATATTTTCATAAGTTTCATATATAAATAATTGATGAAAGAACTATGACAGTCACATTCTTCTAAAATCTCAGAATTTTTGACATGGAGCTGAATCTATTATCGCCCTCTATATTTATCCTAAATAACTTCAGAACCAAGGTTTTTCTTACCTGAATGGTATAGACAGTTTTGCAGTTTTAAGCAATCTGTATGAGAAAGAGATATTTATAATCTTAAGGGTAACATGTCTATAATAAATAAAATTAAATTTACTGTATTAAAATACTATTAAAGTATTATTATAATGTTGTAAAGTTTAACTGTTGTATCATTTGTATATTTATGAGTAATTGCATACAACTGATCTTTTTGTAATAAATACTACAATAAATAAAACAGTATTACAATTTTTCATTACATGCTTACTTATCGAATATCAGCAAGAACACTGTCACATCTTGAAATTTTAAAATTTTGAAAAATAATTTCAATAAAGGAAAGTGTATTAAGTATAATTAATAAGTTAAGTAACTGCTTTTTTAAAAATAATTTTGAATCTTAAAAGTGCTTTTGTCAAAAGATGAGAAATTAGTGTTATGACACTATTCTTGTCGACATACAATATCTCTCATCTGGTGTAACAACGACGTAACTGCGAAATAGAGTAAACAAGATTACTAAAATTAATAGGCCACAAGTGACCTATTATAGACCTAAGTTGAGACGACAACTTTTTAGTAATTAAGTAATTAATTAATACAGCGATAGAAACATCGATTGAATTGTAGTCTGGCCTATCTACAAGTTTATATGTACCAGGTCCTCCAAATAGTCTTGTTTTTTTTTAATATAATATTTTATATTTTTGTTTTAATACCATGTAAATTCCTTTCTGCGTAATCCCATTTGTTCTTATGTAAACAATAGTGTTTACTCTTCATAGTAATAGTGGCAACCTTCAATTCAGTCTGTGTATTTTAAAAAGTGCGGTCAAAATGGTGAGCACTGAAATTAAAATTAGATCTGCTTTGCTGTATGAATTCAAACACAATTCAAAAGCGACAGAGGCAGCTCGTAAGCTCTTTGACAAAGATAGTCTTAGTGAGCGGAAGGCACAATTTTGGTTTTCAAAATTTCAGGAGGGCGATGAGCGGTTGAACAAGTGGTTGAACAAGCACAAGTGCGGGAAATAATTGCAGCAGATCCACGCCAAACATGTTCAGAAATTGCTGAACAGCTTAAAATTTCTGAATCTACAGCTTGGAACTACCTAAAAGAAATGGGAAAAGTAAAAAAGTTGGATAAATGGGTACCTCACCAACTATCTGATGCCAATAAACTGGTTCGGGTAACAATGACTTCTTCTTTATTGTCTCGATTAAAAATTGATTCATTTTTCGATCAAATTATTACTAGTGACGAAAAGTGGGTATTGTACAACAATATGAGACGATCATATCAATGGCTGAGTGCAGATGAGAAGCCAAAAACATTTCCAAAGCCAGAACTCCACCCAAAAAAAATCCTGTTGGTGGTTTTTAGGACTGGAAAGGGGTTCACTATGAGCACTAGAATCGCTGTCATGTCAAACTTAAACAACTGAATGTAATGGTGCATATTTCGATGAATAAAATGTTTGCATATTTCTCAGCTAACTTTTTATAGCCCACTTGAAAAAAACGACAGGACTTTTTGGAGGACCTTGTATATTATTTAAACCTGTAAGTTAAACCTATGTTGGTTGAAAGTATTACATTTCAGTTTCTCACTTCTGTAAAATTTTATTTTTACAGTTGCATATTTGTTCAATCAGATGAGCGATACGAACTTTATAATACCCAATCAATAATTTAAAATTAGCTATAATTTGTTTAAGAATTAAATTTCCTAAAAAATGTTTTCTAGAAAGGAACACAAAGCTACCATGGTGAAGTGTAATTTCATCTTACTGTTTTACATCCAATTGGTTTAAAAATTATCCTCACCTATATTACATAAATAAGACGTTTTAAAATGATCTATTTCTATTCCTATTTTAATTTTACATAATAAATTTCAAATAACACCATTTAAAAAAAATATATGTAATTTAATATAAAATATATAATTTTTTTTTTAACCAAAACCTGATATTAATTTTAGATTATTCATCAATCTTAGGA
Organism: Euschistus heros; assembly: GCA_003667255.2. Taxonomy (NCBI): domain Eukaryota; kingdom Metazoa; phylum Arthropoda; class Insecta; order Hemiptera; family Pentatomidae; genus Euschistus; species Euschistus heros. The sequence continues at coordinate 2,927,555 of RCWM02000033.1, forward strand.
TTTCAATGCAATTTGAAATAAAAATATGGGTGAGGAAAATTTTTAAACTAAAAACTGATATTATTTTCAGATTCCTCATCTCAAAAAAACATGTAGAAACTAAATTTTGTTGAAATCAAAAATAATTTTTTTTTACCTTTGAAATTTTGTATGGTTTTAGAAGGTATGCTGGAAATTTCTGAAAAAATGTAAATAATATGTGCTATCTCACACATTTCGCCACCGATTAAAACCCAATTTTAATGTCATCTAGACACATCAGTTTTTGTCCACTAAAATCTGGAGTAATCCTAATGTTATATGCATGGATAAAAAGAAGTATGTATGCTGATTCTAGCGATGCTATTGCTATTGTAATCGGTTGAACGCAGCAGTTGTTATGGCTGTTAGAAATTCTTGATGAAATCTCAACTTCAAAATTTTAACCTCCTCGAAAGGGGTAAAAAAATCAATATTTTTTGATTTTGATAAAATTTCACATATAAGGGTTTTATGGTGCGTTAAATCGAGATTTGAGGTTAGTTGTTCATGAAAAAAAATTTCCACTGATTTACAGGGGATTTCCTAGGAATATTATCATTTTTTAAGAGTTTTTGGGCACGCTAAAGCCGGGTGGTGTCTTGAGCATAACGGAAGTATTTTTATATCAAATAGCATACATAACTGCAATTAAACGTGTTTTTCTCGGCTCCTAATGCTCATTGGCGGCTATAACTCTTGTTTTGCACAATTATAGGTCCCTACTACCCACAGACAAATCGACATTCAAATCTGTGAGTTACAACTCCAAACATCCCCTTGTGAATATAATTGATTTAATATTTATATAATCTATACTATTAAAAAAAAACTAAATACATACCTGCATTAACCATTTAATAATATTAATACTCCTAGGATCTGAAACAGGTCCGATTCGATAGCATATTATAAAGCTTAAGACCGCTGTAGTGATAATGTAATAGGAGACGTAAGACTGATATTCCAATGCGATAGTGCGAATGTTGTCCCAAAGAAATTGAACTAAATAGAGTCCGATGGTCCAACCTCCAACAAGAAAGCTATACATCATCGGTTTCTAAAAAAAAAAACAAAAAAAAACAAAACAGATATATTAGTAGAAACACATACAAATAATAATCTCTGATATTTTCAACAGATAGAACCATTATCTGAAAAAGTGGCATCTATTTTTGTAATAAAATACAATAAAAAATATTATTAAGTTCTAGTATGTACCAATCAATAACCCATACACACTACTACCAACAGACTATGACACTTCTTGTTTGTCATAAATGATAAATCAATAATTAACTAGTTTTTGAAAACTAAAGAACAATTTTCTAGCAGTTGGCATAATTTAAAAAAATGAAAGAAGTTCTATGAAGCTATGCCATGAGGTATATCTTTAATGAATTAATTTCTCCTTGAGCTCAAATTTTTTAAGGAATGAATAAAAATTAATTATGAATTAAGATGTAATTAATTATCAATAATATTTTTTATTTTTTTTTCATCGAACTTTGTAAATCAGAACAAATAATTAAACACCACTTAGCAAATTTTTCACCTCATTAAACCAAGTAATTCTATACTGAAAAAGACAACAAAAATTATAAGGTTAAAAAATCCTGTATTACTACAACCTAAGAAGAATCTTGGATTGAGTAACTTAGTAAGGATGTACTCTTACTTGGTCAACAGTTGTCAATTATATCGGTCAATACTGTTAAATCGAATAAAATATAAAAACGAAATCTGAACTAAATTTTAAATTATGAGCCAAGGATGCCAATGTATTATTAGAAGTTTTAAAAAAATAAATAAATAAAATTAGGTACCTTTGGGAGAAGTCGACTAATAATGAAGATTAATATCAGGACAGATGCACATGTACCAAAAGAAACGCCACAAATATAGTAAAACAATGAATTGCTGCTAAGTTTGGGAGCCAAAAAAAAGAGGGCTATTCCACAGATAAAAGTAAGAATCCTCCAGTAGTCAACACCTGTAAACACAAATAGCAAATTAAATCAATTTTACACTCAAAGCAAGCACTAACTAATAACTAAAAATCCTTTGTGTTTAAAATAAAATAATAAGATCAAATAAAGAAAAGTTAAAGATATAAATAATAAATTATTTGTTCTAAATAATGATCATGTGCCTCCGATGCATAAATTTTTAATTTTTCGCTGTAAAAATGAGAATGTTTTGGACAAAAGACAATTAAAACAAATTAGTTAGAAAATGTCTATGTGTTTTCCCGGAAAATTGTGGAAAACCTCAATGCTAGTCATCTATAACAAATTTGGGTACCTGAATCATTACTATGACATTTTCTCTGCCAATCCCTCGGAACCCAAATATTTCAATCATATTTTAACTTTTCTTTACTCCAACTAAAACAGGTTGACTATACTGACTTATAAATTATGGGTCACAGGAAAGAATGATCAAAGTCACATTGTTAAAAAATTTCGGATGCGGTGCTCAGTACGAGATCATCTAAAGTTTATGGAGTATATTTTTCCCTTAATAGGTTTAGAATTTATTTTATTTCCTGTAACCCCTTGAAATGGTAATGTTTTTTTTTTTTTTTAATATTAAAAAATTATGTTGAGTCTTTTAATGTTCAGAAGTACTCAACACATACTTACGAATGCGCGTGAGCTTGATATTATATGAATTGTTAGTAATGACACCAATACAAGTACTGTTAAATGGATTCAACTTTATCACTTTTTTCTTTGCTTTGTAGAAATTGAAATTCCATGATATTTTTTGATTCTCGATTTTCGATAAAACCTCTTCAGGTGAGAATCCATCGAACTGTTCAAATTCATCTGAAGACAAACTTAAATGGAGCTGAAAAATAAATTTTAATTTTAATAATGATAATCTTAATATTTTTTAATGTATTCTCTATAGGCTTCAGAGAACTCAATTAAATATAATAAAAATCCAGTACTATGTAGAAAACTCAGTACATTGGCCCAACACGTATTTCTCATGGATACTCACTCCTAACATGAGTCAAATAGAAATATAACCATGCCCAGCATATTACCTAATTGTTAAAATAATAATGAAGTTTTATTGAATTAACTAGAAGCCCCTAAAGAATACAACAACTTATAATTTATAATGATTAACTATAACAAAATTTTACAAGTATGGTTAATTTTAATATTATGCAATATTAAATTAAAAATATATAATACTAGCTGAAAGTACCCATGCTCGGCTATGGTTTAATATGATTAGGATTAAGGACAACTTAAATTAGTAAACGTTAAGCTTAACGTTGATAATTATTATTGCTTAAATAAATAAATAATAAGATTCGAGAAATACAACTTGGGCTTGTTTGAGATAAGCCGATTTGGAGTAGTTGGAGACGAACCTACTGGTGAAGCCAGATTGGTGGGTTGCTCGTAAGGAATATGTACGTCGAACTGGCTTTTCCATGTCATCACCAGAGAACATAAGTCTTTAACTCCCACAACTTCGTCTCCATAGCAGACTAATAGCTTCTCGTCACAAAACAACTCAAATTTGTAAGGGTACACATCTGCAGCCGTCATGAATTCACAGAAAGTACCATGGTATAAAGTATTGTTTACCATGGTGTCTACCAATTTCAGTTATCGAAATTCCCGACTTTTCAAGAATATTTCTGGAAATTCCCGACTTTTTCAAAAATATTTTTGGAAATTCTTGACAAAAGATATTTTAATGCTGTTGTAATAATGATCCAAACAAATCTATCAATGCCATACTCTGCTACTCAACATATCACAGTTAAACAATTAAATAAATTTAAAAAAAAAATTATATTCACATTACTCTAGATAACTTTTAAGAAACACATCAATGTCGAGTATTGCCATTCAGTTAGAAAATAGTTACGAGGTTGCTGGATAAAATAACTTCAAAAATATATGTTCGATCCGAAATTTCTTTTTTTCCATTTGAAAGCTGGTTAAATTTACTATGAGACCTCATACGTAAAATTTTGATCAAATAGAATGATATACTCACGCCATCACGCTGAGAACCGCATACTCTTGTGAAATCAACCTTTTTTCAGTATATTTCTCGCTATAACTCCGAAACTATTAACGAGAACTGTTCTGAAAAAATGTGGTTTTTACAACAGTGTGGAATTTTCAGCGTGGTGGTGTGGGCATTTCATGGGATTTAAAAAACATATTAGATATGAGGTATATTGTGGCCATTCAAGAAACAAGATGGACGGGATGTGGTAAACTGAGCAGAAAGGATTTTGATTTTTACTATAGCGGAGGCGAGAAAAGACACGAATTTGGTACTGGATTTTTGGTTTTAAAATGCACGAAATCGTCAATCCTCGATCCTGGATCCGAAATCCTGGATCCTCGATTGATCCAGCCGATAAATAATAGAATATGTACTATGAGGATTAAGGGGAAACGCCACAATATTACCTTGATAAATGTACATGCACCTACTGAGGAAAAGGAGGAAGAGGAAAAGGATAAATTTTATGAAGAATTGGACAAAATTATTAGAAATGGCCCTTTCTTCGACATGAAAGTAGTGTTAGGTGATTTCAATGCACAAATAGGACAGGAGCTTGCTTTCAACCCTACCATTGGAAGATACAGTATGCATCCAGAGACAAATGACAATGGTGAACGATTGATCAGCTTTGCGGTGTCTAACTCACTAACTGTTATGAGTACAATATTTCCTCACAAAAAAAAAACACAAGGAAACTTGGACCTCACCAACTGGCGTTGCAACACAAATCGATCATATACTGATCTCATCCAGGCATTTCAACTCAATAAACGATGTTAGGTCATATCGTGGACCAGATGTAAATTCAGACCACTATTTAGTTGTGGCAAAGATGACCGAAGGAGTGAGTGAGACCCTAGCACCGTAGGAACGAGAACCAGAGGTCCAAATGGGACAGAACGAAGCTCAAGGAAGAGAAAATTAGAAACTCATTCCAGTCAAGCATGGAACAAGGAGTGAAGAATATTCCTGCAGTTGAAGATGGAAGAGAGGTGGAAAGAGAGTGGGACTGCCTGAAGCAGGTCATAGCAGATTCAGCGGACCAGTATTGTCAGAAGGATAGGAGAACCGATAACACCTGGTTTGATAAGGAATGTGAAGAAGTAGTGGCGGAACGGAATGCAAAGAGAGCAGTTTTCTTGAGCCGAGATACTAGACGTAGTAGGAACGAGTACAAAGAAGCAAGAACTAAGGCAAAAACAGTACTTAAGAAAAAGAAGAAGCAAGTGCTACTAGAGAAGGTGAAGGCAATTGAGGACTCTAGAAGGAGTAGTGACACAAGGAAGTTTTTTGAAGAAGTTAAAACCATAACTACAGGCTTCAGCAACAATTCAGCAATTAGGAATGCTGAGGGAAAGCTACTAGTGGTGGACCAAGACATACAAGAAAGATGGAGAGACCACTTCAAGAAACTCCTTATTCCCATAACTGTGGATCAGACGATTGGTAACCCACCAGAAGAGGAAAATGAGAGGGAGTCGTTGCCACCTGATAGCATTGATATTCATTTAATTTTGGATAAATTAAAAAACAACAAAGCACCTGGTTCAGATAGCATCCCAGCAGAATTTCTAAAGGCAGGAGGTCCGCAACTAATAGAAGAAATTATAAAGATAATAGAACAACTGTGGATCTCGGAGACGATGCCACAAGAATGGAGTGAGTCTATCATTGTACCAATTTTTTAAAAAAAAGGCGATTCGACTCAATGCAAGAACTATAGGGGAATCAGTCTACTAAATACGGGATATAAAGTGTTCTCAATTGCCCTGTATAACCGTCTGATCCCATACGTGGAATCGCAGCTTGGAGAATACCAGAGTGGATTTAGGGCTAATCGTTCAACCATTGACCAAATTTTCTCGCTTAGGCAGATGACGGAAAAAATGAATGAGTTCGGTAGCTGCATGTGGCTACTCTTTATAGACTATAAAGCTGCATATGACTCAGTCATCAGAAAAGAATTATATCGGGCCATGAGAGAGATGGAAATCCCAGCTAAACTGATTCGACTCACAATGTGTACAATGAATGACACGACAGGCAGAGTGAAGATTGGCGGAAAGTTAGGAGACTCATTCTCTATAACCTCAGGACTGAGACAAGGGGATTCTCTTGCCCCGCTACTGTTCAACATAGTCCTTAATGCAATTATAACAAGAGCAGGACTGATATCTCAGGGAACCATATTTAATAAAATGACACAGGTAATGGCATATGCTGACGATGTTGTCATTGCAGGAAGAATCCGACAAAACATCAAGGAGGTATTTGCGGTACTTGAGATGGAAGGAAAAAGAATGGGTCTCCTAATAAACGAGGATAAAACAAAGATTCTCACGTTAAGAAGGAAGAATCCAGTGCACCCGCAGAAACACTACATAATGGGAAACTATAGATTTGAGTGCGTTAAAAGTTTTAAATACCTTGGATCGATGATCAACGACTCCTTAGATGAGGAAGAGGAAATAAAATGTCGAGTAGTGGCAGCTAATCGATCCTATTTCAGTCTATCTAAACTATTTAGAAGTAGACTGCTCAGTCGCACAACCAAACTCAGACTTTATAAAACACTCGTCCGACCCGTCCTGACAAACGCATCTGAAACCTGGACATTGCGTAAAGTATCAGCTGAACGTATTGACAGGTTCGAAAGGAAGATATTGAGACGCATCTATGGACCTGTAAAGGAGGATGGTTTGTTTCGACTCAGAAAAAACAAAGAGCTGTACGTACTTTATAATGAACTGAATGTTTCCCAATATGTGAGAATACAGCGAATTAAATGGCTGGGACACGTAATCAGAATGGATGAGGAGAGGACAGTCAGAAGACTGTATTACGGAAGCCCCGATGGAGTGAGGCCTCGTGGAAGAACGAAGATAAGATGGAAGGACAGTGTCTCCGAGGATCTGAAGAAAGCAGGAATATCCATCAGGCGTGCCACTGACAGGGAAGACTGGGGAAGAGCCATTGAGCTGGCCAAGGACTGCTTCATGCGTCTGTTGCGCCGAGAATGAATGAATGAATTAGATATGAGGTAGGTCTCCTAGCAAATTTTACCAGTTTTTAGATGAAACGAAGAAATTCTGGATCGGACAAATAGTTTAGGAGTTATAGCCAAAAGAATACCGACAAACGTGTTTTACAAAAATAAATAAATTTTGATTGATAAATAAACCATAAAAAGATGCGAGAACAGTATTTCCCACAAGAACCTACTTTTGACGGTTTTTTGTTATCTACTGTATTTGAGAGAACCGCTCAGCCTGCAGGTACCAGTCTGGTCTCAAATAAAAGCTGATTCAATTTCCTACAACTTCATAATAGTTGAAATGGGATGCTTATTCTAGGAGATATTTCACAAAATATGTGACCATATCGAAAGAACATCAATTTTTAGAAAAAAATGGCCTATTTTCGAAAAACTGTATCTTGACCAATAGCTATGTAGAGATCAACCTGGTCTCAAATTGTAGAAAATTTCGTTTACTTTAAAAGTATGGAGAGTGACTATACCGATCAGACGCTTCCTTAACTGACATATTGAGCAAAAACTAAAAAAAATCTGACAGTTTTAGCATTACCGACGACTTTTTCCCGACTTTCGCAAAATTTTTGTGAATTCCCGACTTATTCCCGACCACAAGAAATTCCCGACATATTCCCGAATTTCCCGACTGGTAGACACCCTGGTTTACGTACGTAGGTATTTTTGTTTGTTTACAACTGTAAGGAACTTAATTTCTGGTCAAACTGTGTGGCTTATTTTTTAACTTAGCTTATAACAACCATATACCATATGTCAAAAATCTATTATTATTCACCCAATAAAAATTATATATATATGAGTACTGTTATTTTACCCCTTTGTAGTACCGATACAGGACAAACTACTTAGAAAATAATTGTTATCTTTCATCTAACATCTAATAAGAAACAATGTACGAAGTTTCATCACGATATTTGTAATGCTATTTCAAAGAATTTCTAATGCGTGAGAAATCGTTTTTTTTTTTGCAAATTAGGCGCGATCCAGGCCGAATTTTTAAAATTCCTTTCTTAGCGAGCACCTACGGCCCTAGAGGAAGCTACATACCAAATTTCATTTAAATCTGTCAGGTGGTTTCTGAGATTTTATGTTAAATGAGTGAGAGGTATTTTACAAATATATAATAGATTACTTCCTAAAATTATAATTGTAGGTTGGTAACTTATAAGATACAGTGTTCTTTCTGCTCTAGTTGGATATACATAAGGACATTTAGCCCCAGAACTTTTTATGTTGCAGATGTTTAATCATGAAAAATTTTATTTGTATTGTATTTATTGTAAAAGTTTTTAAACGGACAAAATACCTAGGGCTTACATTCAATACGGGAATGACATGGGGCTAACATATTAAGGAGAAATGGACTTCATTTAATATGAGATTGACACTAATGAACTCACTTTTCGGAAAAAAAAGATCAAAATTACAAACAGACAATTAATGACTTACACACACTTAATAAAACCTTTATGGACCAAAACATCACAAATTTACGGCACTGCTAAATAGATACACATAAAAAGACTACAAACTTTTCGGCGTATGGTATGAAGACTAATAACACTCTAACTCTAACAGTAAAACTATACACACTGACCTACACTTACCAACAGTCATTGAACACATACAGACACTACAAACTGTTTCATGAAAAATGGACAACCAAACAAATTCATCAAAGGCATGGCCACATCTCTCATGCCAGATAAAACCAGGAGGAGACTGAAAAGAGTTTTCAGAACATATTTTAATCCTTTCACTGAAAGGGCGTTAAAAATATATAACAGCATTTATTATTGTTGATTTAATGGAAGCAATGTCAGACAATTTTGCAGATATCAAAGAAGAGTTAAGGCGCAATAACCAAGTCAATAGGATCCCTAAAGTGTAAAGCCCGTCATTGGTTGATAAGTCAGAACTTTTCCATTTTAAATGATTTTAAAAGTATCACAATGTTTATGATTATCAGTAAGAATAAATTACAGTGTTCTTATTGATCATGATCAATTATTACATTGGAATGCTTTATTTCAATCAATGTTTAAATAATTATAAACCTTTAACAGTTAAATACATTTCCAGACTGATTATAAGAATAACAAATTGCAGCAGAAGGAAAGAAATGTAGATACAGTAAAATTGTTCATAACAATACCGGCTATAATATACAATTGGATACAACACAGAAAATAGTTGGTCCCATAAAATAACATATAGAAAATAGTGTTTATATTGTTTACAACCAACGGCAGTTAAAGTAAACACATTGGTTAGAGCCAACACACTCCTTGAAACATTAGCAGTTAAATATTGGTTACAGCGTACAATATCAAGTTTAATGATCTACGAAATGAAAACAAGGTTTTTCTTTTTTCTTAAACTTTTCATATTATGTAATTTTGTAGGTACATATTTTGTGATATGTATTTTCCTTTCTTTTTTAAAAAATAAATACATATGTAACTTTATTTTAATAAGTATTAAATTCGTAAGCTATATGTATGACCAGATATTATGTATTTAGATTTACATAAATACAATAAAAATTCATATGTGTATGTAATAAGTAGGTACATACTGTATATAAGGATTAAGTTACTCATTTTTGCATCATAAACTTAGAATGAACTTACTATTGTAACTAGTGTAATGTGGTTTATAACAAACTGTTCATTATAACCAATAGTACAGCTTAAAGAGAACACTGGCTGCAAAGTACAAAAACCGCCAATTCCTTGAAGTTTAAACGATTTTGACTGTATTTCCATAATGGGAAAGTGTTGCAGGTTTGGCTTATCAGTTACAGCTACTAAAGTAAATAGATACCCAAATATTTGTTTATTCGACTTAAATCCAATACTTGTGAACCTGCATGAATGTAATACCAAGGTTCTTAAACACTCAAAAAAGCAGTATAACTGGGACAGAGTAAACTGGATCAAAATAAGCAACAACACTGATAAAATCATTAATAATTACCTGTATAGTTTCCCAAATGTGAACAATATTTTTCGGTTTCCCTCTGTAACAGTAAATGTTAGGGACATTCAACCACGCACTTTCACGGACCAAATTGGTATCTGGCTCCAAATAGTGAACTGAAATAAATGATTAAATTAATAATAAGCATAAAAATCTTATCAGAATTAATGGATACTAGACTGTAGATGAATAAAAATAATAAATATCTCAGAGATCAAGAGAATACATGTATAAAAAGAAAAATTAGGTGTTATTTTATAATTTTGTTGTCTACCCTATATTTCAGCTAAAGCTATGTAGGATTACCAGGGCTAGAGAACTAGAGAGTTTGGGACCAATTGAATTGATCCCAAATAATTAAGAAATGACATTAATACAACTCAAATTCTATATAAAAGTGCTCGATAGGTATATAGTAAATATAATGAAAGAAACAATCAAGCAATGGCATGAAAATAATGTAAAACATAATCAAACTAAATCTGGTTAATGTTTTTTTACTCCTGGTCTATCTTGTGAATTGTTTAAAAGGTGTATTAGCACAATAAATAAAGGATCTTAATATTTTTGCAAGCTTTTAGTTTTACTGAAGTGTTAATCTTATGACATTAACACTAAAATTATTAAATAGTAGGCATTATTAAATATAAAAAAGTTAAGCATTCAACAAGGTATTTAGGATAAACAAGTTATAATAAATAAAATCGAAAATTTCACTTATTTGACAAAAAAGAAAATTGTATTAATTTATCAATGTTTTAACTACTTAAGTATACATGCCACTAAAGCTTATTGAACACTGCAAAGGTTAATTGTAAAAAAAAAATAACGAAACGAAACTTACCTTTATGTGCGGTTACGGCGATTGCTCCTGAAAGTAAGACAGCTATAAAATAAGATATCCTCATATTGATTTAACATAAATAAAACCAAAAAATATTTTTGAACTTTGGGAAGGTTTCATAGTGTTATATGTTCAGCCGCGCTCTGCTGAAGTGATGATGTAAAAGGTAAACATATCTGTATCGTCCAAAAGTCAGCATGAAATCTTAAAATTAAAATAAAACAGATATAAAAACGTATATTTAGGAAAAAATAATCAACTCAATCCTATTCATTATGTACAACATTCCCTAAGCTAAATTTAAACAGTATTACGTAAGGTACAGTGTATAAATCCGTCCTAAGAATTGAAATTGTCTTTTTCATAGTAATTAATTTCATAGTAAAAAGTGTCATTAAAAATACTTTGATTCTAATTCTGTTGACTTATACTACATATTGTATTTATATAAGCTTTCATGTTTTTTTTGTTTTGTTTTTTTAAATCCTTCCATTCACCCCTAAATTATTCCTAGGGACAAACCTGGTGAGAACCACAATAAAATAATACGGATTTTGCAGCGATTAATTTATATTCATCATAAAGCTATTTCTTAAAAAAAAATATAAATGTTGAAGGTAAAACATGTATATGTATAAATAAATAAAACTCAGGTGCACCAATTACACAATGAACTGAATATTTACCAAATGTTAAGTGGCTGCTATTTCAGTTTTTCAATGAAATTTCCATTCAGTCTATGAGCACAACTGTTCTTTTTATCAAATATATTAATCTATAATCTATATTAAATATATTAATCAAAAGTTAACTCAAATTATTGGATCAGTAATTTAAGTTCCTGCAATGATTAAATCAAATGCTGAAGTTTGCTCTGCTTTATCTTAGTATTATTACTTATTATTATATTTTATATCTCAGAGCAGGGGGAGTTCTTTCCTTCAATAATCACCATCCTTGAAACAATTTTTCCTTTACACGGAACCATGTCAAACATTACATTATGGTAATAGCTTACCTCCTGGTATATCATAGTTCCCTTATTTCTTAAGCTGGTTGATGGGCTTTGTCATAAAACTTTGGACCACCAACCTTCATGCAATTTTTAACATGATCCACACTATTGGATTTACTTCCAGCAACCAAATCTTAGTTGATAAAATTTGGAAAATTTCACATTTGATTGATCCCTCTATAATATCATGCATAAACCAGCTACCATGGATTTATTAAATCTATTTCTAGCTACAGAGGCTAAATATAGACATAACTAGTGTGAACCAGTGTGATTTCTCAGTTATTCTTCATCATAAAAAATCTACTATGTAGTTCCAAGAATCTCAGATGTGGAGCACACTCCTTACCTTTAAGTTGAGTTTCTTCCTCTTGGTTTGTAATCTAAATGATAGGAATAAATAAGTTGGAAAATAGCACAAAAGAGGTTAGATGACAGGCCCTGGTTGAGATAGCCAATTCTTGATCCTACCTTATTCTCAGGAGACAGAGGAGTCAGCACTCCGCTCCAATTACCTGATTTAAACCCTAAATAATCAATGTTAAGTAATTATAATTTCAAAAAAATCGAGAATGAGCCTATAAATCCATGGCTCATGGCCTTATCAATGCTAAGAAGATAAATAATATTAAATTAATGAAATTATGAATAATTACAGATTAACATCTTTAATGCAGTTACAAGTCAACCAATAATTTTTTATTCCCACCTGACTGTAAAAATCATTAGGATATCTTTATAACATATTGGAGATAAATTGTCTTTATTCATTAAAACAGAAATAAAAATGACTTAAAGATATAAAAATTTTATTTTTACAAGGAACAGTACATATATATGTAATAAATATAGAGTATTTATAAATATGTATCAACAAGGTTATTCATAAAATTTTGATTATGAAACAATTTTATAAAAATTGTGTTAGTAGATTTTCTATTAGGCGCTGTATCAAGAGTTCTGAACACTTCCAAGTTACTGCACCATAAAGTATCAACCGATAAACTAAAATGGCAATTGCTGATGTGGCGAAGGAAGTTTTTCCCAAGTCGGTTCGACACCCCAGATTTCTCTAGCGTATTCAGCGATTGTTCTGTCAGAAGAAAATTTTCCAGATGAGGCAATATTACAGATAGCCATCTCAACCCATTTTCTATAATCCTATAAACAAAAAAGAAAATAGTTTATAAATTAAAATATAATAATAAATAATTGACAGCAGAAACAATAACATTACTAAATGTTGATGACCTGAGAATTTTATGCTTTTAAGTAACAACAGTCCTAATAACAGGTTGAAAGTTTTGATCACATTTGAGCTATTTTAAAAAATAATTAATTTTTATGTTTTATATCATATTACTGGCTGAGACAAAGCAAATTGTAGACATCCAATGCAGAGGAGAATACAATAATCTACCTTAGAGAATACAGAGGAATATACCTAACCTACCTAGGTGCAGTCATCAACAGCAAAAGACAGATTGATGGAGAGGTTTCCAACTGGATCAAGAATGCAAACAGTGTCTACTACTAATTATGCAACCCAGTTGCAGGAAAAATGGAGATGGACAATAATGTGAAACTACAAATCTTCATTTATTTACCTACTCTTCTCTATGGAAGTGAAAGCTGGGCCCTACAGAACAAGCACTGGAAAGCACTGGCTGGCCGAACTAGGAGGAATCAGATCAGAAATGACAGAATACGAGAGGACTTAGGAGTTCCAGCTGTATGAGAAATAGTGCAAAAGAGGGTGCTAAGACGGTTTGTCCACATTTGCCGAATGCATCCTAGAGGCAGGCCAAGGTTAACATGCACCACCTTTCCAGACTGAACCAAAAAAGAGGAAATAGTCTGAGAGCCGTGAAAGCACTAGTTAGAGACCAGGATGCATGGCTGGCCTGGACAGAGGCACCTCCACTCTGAAAGGTACATAGCAGGATGAAGGAGAAGGAAAAATGATTATATTTTGAAAGCTGTTTTTAAGTCATCTATATTTGTTTCTTTGATAGGAATTAAACTATTTCCATAAGCAAGGGATACTGCAAGAAATGGGACTTCTCACCCCTGGATAAACTTTAGACATGGGTTCGAATCCCACCTGGGTGGGTTAAAATTTATTTCATGGCAGACCCATGAAATGAATCTTGACCTTCCCACCTTGGCTAGAGTAGGTTGGCAACCTGTAGGATAGCCCATCCTTCCTGCCCTAGTTAGAGTACATATGGACATTAAACCCAATAAAAAATAAATTATGACCGTACTTACCAAATATGTTTCATTTACTTTTTCTTGGCACTTAATGAAGTCTTCATAGTCAGCTAGTAAATAGAACCTAATAAAAATAGATACCAAATTATAATAAACAAGACAAATTATCAAATATTAAGATTTAAATGTTATAAATTAGACATTTAATACATAAAATACTTAAATATTTAAATAGGCTTTTGAGAAAGATTAAATTTAACATAAGAAATATTATAAAATCCTATAATATATTATTTTTCAATTACCTGTCATAATTCAGTAGGACATTGACAATATCACCGAATTCAGAAGGATTATAAGGCGAGAAGTATCCATCTCTAATCATGTCGATGACTTCTTTCAATTCTGGGTTACTTTCGTAATAGCTCATGGCATTATATCCTTTTTTCTTCAGGGCTTCAACTTCATCAACCCTCATTCCAAAAATAAATATATTTTCTTCGCCCATTTCTTCTGCCATTTCAACATTAGCGCCATCCATAGTTCCAATTGTAAGAGCACCGTTCAACTATTAAAAACAAGAATTCATTTTTAATAACATTTAGCAAAATGTCTGTCCATATATATAATTATTTATCCATATTATATATACTACGTTGTTACAAAAGTCCTTGTGCATGAAAAAAACCTTTAATCGAATCTTCATATAGGATTAATATATGAAGGATAATATATTTATTTCAAAGTTAACACTGACTAATCCTTTGATTGTTAGTGACTTGAGTTGGCTTAATGGGGCCATTAATAACAGAGAATTTTCATTTCTTATTATTTGAATCAAATTAATAGAAAAATGTACTGTTAGAGAAAAGTAAACATTATAATATTATAAATATAAAATATACAGTATATTTTATATAGTTTGATAGTAAATATATATGATTGTTGTTTGGTTTTAAGGGCAAAAAATTGCTGATGGTTATCATTGTCCTTATATTCGAACATAATTATACAGTCTGCGTTGTAGCAACAATAGAAATGTCAGCATAACTATACTATTTTTACACTATCTATTCTATAATATCTGCCTATAATATATCTATCTATAATATATATCTATTTATAATATACATCAATCTATGATATCTATTCTGTAATATCTTTTATACTATCATTTACTATCTTATTAGCGAAACTGCAGCAATAAGCAATTTTAACGTAATTATTCCATCTAAAATATATCAATATCAACCAAATAAAAATATAAAAATAAAACAAATATATATATATATATATATATATATATATATATATATATATATATATATATATATATATATATATATATATATTGTTGAGATATTTTAAAACTGAAAATTATATAGGACAAATGTTGAGATATTTTAAAACTGAAAATTATATAGGACAAGGGATGAAAGTGTAAGGGTCTAAACCAGGTAGGAACCCTTGGATTAGGGACACCGGAGGTACCTGCAAGGTTCAGCCCTTGAGGCAGGTAAAGGAGGGCAGTTGGTATTAGGACAGAGAAGAAAGAAGACAGGGTCAGTTGTTTATGGACCAGAGAGCAACCAGTGTCAGGAGTCAGAAGACTATGGAACCAAGATGAGTGAAAGTGTTTAGAAGTTCTCCCAGTAATGGACTTAAATTAAAATTAAATTAAGGTAAATTTAAATATGTTTATATATATTATAAAATAATAAATATAAAAAGTATGCACAAAACATTGTTTAAAAAAATATCCAGTCATAATTCAAAAGAATATTGACAGAACCCTAATAATGAGTTTAAGTCAGTTAATTATAGACATATAATTTTATTAAAAATATATGATTTAAGAAAATCATAACAATATATACTAAAAATAAAATCGTTAAATTAATAATCCAATACTCTTAATGAGTACGATGGTACTACAAATATATGGCTCACTATCGCCCAAGGGCATAAATGGTCCGCTAAATATATATGACTATATCTTAAAATTATTATGCAAAATAATTTAATAATTTTTGATATATTAAGTTATGATAGATACTTACCATAAACTTCATATTGCCAGTGCCAGATGCTTCGGTTCCAGCTGTACTTATCTGCTCACTCAAATCGGCAGCTGGAATTATCTTTTCAGCTAAAGTCACTCGATAATTTTCCAAATATATGACCTTCAATTTGTCGCCGACCAAAGGATCTGAATTCACAACTTCACCTACACTGCATATCAGTTTGATAATTTTTTTAGCCATGTGATATCCTGGTGCTGCCTGAAACAAATATAATTTATCATACACTTTATAATTGTTCGTTTAAAAAGTAATAAAAATTGTTTTGTTTTTTAACTCAAGCTCTTCTTGTCTATCATTTTAATTTTTTGGTCAGATAACCAAGTCAATAGCAAGGGGAAGAGAAGGGAAAAGTATTTAAAATAGCAGAGTAGTATTTAATATATGGATCCGAGACTTGGACCCTATCTGGTGTCGAAGGAAAAAAAGATCACTTATCTTTAAAAAGAAATTCTAGGCTGTATTTTCGGACTCATTAAAGTCCGAGAAGAACAAACAACAAGATATATTATCTGTATGGGGAGACGAATGTGATGATTCGCATCAAGCTAGGGGACCGCTTTAGACTGGCCACATTGCCTGAATGAAAGAAGAAGAAATACCCAAAAGGTTGCTGGACAGAGGGCTGTACGGGACAAGGAGAAGAGGTAGACCACGTCTTAGATGTGTGGAAGCCGTCATTCGAGAGGCTCAGGAATTGTTGTACACCCACAACTGGCGAACGACTGTGCAGGATAGAGCCACCCAGCGGAGGCTCATTGAGGAGGCCAAGGAATAATAGTATTTAATACATTAAATAAACTATTATAATAGTTCTAGTATTACAAAATAATTAATATAGAAGTAATCTTTTTAAATTAAATTTGCTGAACAGATATAATTAACTTATAACAAATTATCTATTTGAGCATATAAGATCACTGATAATAATGGTTAGGATGGAAAGTTCTCTTTTTTTTCAAAGTATCAAATGACACTAAATAAAACATTTTCAAGAGCTGTTTTTCCAGACAATTTTTACTAATATTAACTAACATTACTTGCTACTTCAAAATTTAATTTTTTATAACTGCATAAAAATCCACTTATGACTTGGGATTTTAAGTGATATGAACATTCACTTTACTTATGAAACAAATTATGTCAGGAAGAACTATAAAAAATAAATTATTAAACAATGCATAAAAATATTTTATCAACTAGAGACATTACTTACCTTTCCTCCGATCATGATTGTCCTAGGAACAAACTTTCCTTTTGGGTTCTTCCTAATTCTGTTATAAAGCGTAATTATATGTAAGCAGTTTAATAACTGGCGTTTATATTCATGAATCCTTTTCACCTATAACATTAAAAAAAACCCAGCAAATCAAAGTCAAGAAAATACCTAACTCTTTTTTAAATGAAATAAAAAAATTTACGTGTATGTCAAATAATGAAGCAGGGTTTATTTTAACACCGTATTCAGATTCTAAAAGTTGTGCAAGCATCCTCTTGTTTCCTTGTTTTACTTTCATTATTTCATCCTGGAATTGACGGTTCTTACTTAAGGTCTTCAGCTCGGCTAGTTTATCCAAATGCACTGTCCACTCTTCACCGATTTTCTGAAAATAAATAAAATATTTCAATAAATTGCCATTATAATAAGATAAATGGCTTTAGACAATATTTTTTTTACATAGCTAAGTCTTTTGGCTGGGGGGCTATACTTTTTTTGGTGTAACGTTTTTTCAAACTTATTTTGATATGCTCTAGCTCTGTTGGTGTTGCTCGGATCAAAAATTTGACAACAGTTTCCAGATTAGAAATGTAATGGAGAATATTTTTTGTTTTATATAGCATTTGCCGCTAGGACTTACAGTTAAGGAGCTGTATTGGATTGAATGAAAAAAAGTCACGTTTGAAACACCTATTTTCTCTCAACTTTGTTATTACGAATAATTATTGATTTAAGTAGTTTAATTATTTTAATTCTAAAATATAAATAGGGAAGAATAGTAGATTATAGATAGGCATATCCATCATCTATTGGTTTTCCCAGTCAGGAAGAAACAGTTTTTCTTCTAATCTTACATCATAGATACTTTTTTTAAATCACTTAATCAAATAAGAGATGAAAGGTAAAGTAATTGTTAATGAATAAACTATAATTTTTATTTTTATTTCATTTGTAATTGACACAAGCATATGCACATGTGAGGTTTGTCAAAAAAAAGGGATAAAATTTCGTCGGCTATGTATATTCAATTTTTGTTTGATTTTTATCATATTGGTACAAATATCCCCAACATATGTTGACAATATCTGCTATTTTGCACATTTAATTTGTTTTGACAGATATAAACGTTAGATGTGTTTTAGTGTGCTTGGCAAATCAGTTTATGCAAATTATAATGTATAAGTGCATTATATCTGAATGGGATTACTTTGAAGAAGACAAACAAGATATTGATGAATAAATATATATTTTTTGTGAAAATAAAAAAGTCTTAATATTTTTTGAACAAACTTCATGTCAATTAGCATTTTTATTCTTTTGTAACATATATATTAATTAATATTTAAATATTAAATCTCTACATTACTTTTAATTGAATAACTTCATCATTATAATACACTATAATAAATATATTAAGTTACTCACAAGATAAGGAGTACAAATTTTCTTACCTCAGATATACAATGAGAAAGTGATGGATTACACATAAGAAGCCACCTTCGGGGAGTGATACCATTGGTTTTATTTTGAAACCTTTCAGGCCAAATCTCATAAAAATCTTTGAATCTAAAAACAATTTTTTGTATTAAATTCTAAAAATAAGAGGCTGAAAGACAAAGACAAATTTATAACTTAATCAATGAAATAAAATCAAATATAAAATAAGTCCAGGAAATAAAATTTTACATAATACAACTACAACAGTAGAATCTCACTAATCCAACCCCTAACGGACCAAGGGGTACGGCGGAACAGCCACAAGATCGGATTAACCGGAGATTTTAATGAAACAAATATTTTGATTTTTTAGTTAAATAATTGTATACATGTTATATGTATATTAACATTATAAAAAAGTAAAGGAAATAGAAACTTAAGTTATATACAGCAATAGACTAATATGTTAATATTAGTCTAATATAGAAATGTTTTAGCCAGCTACTTATATATAGAAGCATTGGCCATAATGTGGTTTATACCAAACTAACTTATTTTTCAAATTGTTCATAATGAAGTATGATATAAAAATTGTTATTAAGGATGTATAGAACAAAAAAAAAAAAAAAAAAAAAAAAAAAATATGATTTCACCCATTTTTTGAGATAATTCCAAAAATTTAAAAGCCTTTATCTTAGTACTTGTTTAAGCAACAGATTTTCTACTCAAATTGTTAAAACTTTATTCTAGTTTAATTTTGAATATGACAACCTTTTCTTTAGAACCAATCATGCAGCAGCTAATTCGGGGGAAACGTAGAAAAGTTTGAAATATTAGATGCTATAAGTTATTGAACGGTGGTGCTTCAAGATCCAATACTTGGATTTTCATACACAAGCACAATGCTAACAACCATAAAAAAAAAAAGTTCCCGACCTTTTGCATACCAAACTGTACAATTTTGCTGAACTATTAGGGACTTTGAGAAAATATTGTTCTCATATTCCCTAAATTCCACAGAAGGGTCCAATTAGCAAGGTTCTACTGCATGTGTTTTGGTGTGTCTGTCAAATCTCTTTTAAATTTTGTGTGAAAAATAAAATTAAGCACCCCCCCCCCCCATACTTGAAATGTTCATTGTGGCATTTGGTGAGTCTGTTTTGAGGGAAAAAAAATGTTTAAAAGTGGTTCAAGCTATTCACAGAACACCAAGAATATCGTCTGCCCTGGACACCCAAGCATATCATTGTTGCATCATGAGTTCTTGGTGGCAGGTATTACGGCCAACAAGGAATATTACCTTGAAGTTATGCTTATTTTGTTTTAAGTAATATTAAGAAAATTCCCAAATTTGTGGGAAAATCAGTTCATGGCTTTTGGATCACAATTATGCACCTACTAACTCATCGTTAATTGTCCAAGGTTTTTTGGCCAAAAAAACACAGTAATCAAATCACTGTAGTTATTGGACTTGTCCCGCAGAATTTTTTCCTGATCCCAAAACTATAAAGACCCATGAAAGAACTGAGATTTGCCTTGATTAAAGATATTAAAACGGCATCACTGAAATAGCTCAAGGCAACACCGAAATGTATATATCAGATGTTTTCGTAGAACATATCGAGTTTTCAGCTTTAACATATTTTACAGTGGCAACCAAAGTAGTGTATCATTGCTTCTATGCTTTCATACTTTTGATATGTTTGGGACCAGACAAAGATCTGCTTCCAACTAAATACTTATTGTAAATTTCTTGACATAGTTAATTTCTGATTTTCCTATTGCAATTATAAAACTATATCCTTATTTTATATTTAATTAAAATAATAAATAACTTTTAAAATACTAACAAATCCTGAATCAGAATTTCTGAATGCAATCGAGCGACTCCATTTATTGCATGTGAGCCAACGATCGAAAGATGAGCCATATTTACTCTTTTCTCTCCATCTTCCTCGATACAAGACATCCTCCTCATTCTGTCTAAGTCTCCAGGATATTTTTTGAGTACGTCCTTGAAAATAAATAAAACTGAATCAGATAAAGAATAATATTTAGTACATTTGGCAATTTCAAGTATGAAAATACTGGTATAACCACAATAATCATTTGTGATTGTGTATAACACTCGAGATATAACATCGGCATATACCACAGATAATCAAATGCACTTCCTAATTGCATTAACTTTTTAATGCATGATTTTTATTTTTTACTGAAAGAAATCTGAGAGATACATCTTGGGTTACAGACCATGAAAATAAGAAGTGAAAAATTCCTGTTTTTTATAAACAGAAAAATCCATAAATCTGGACACAAGTTGTTAACTTATCATATCCTCTTATATTTGTTTGAAAAAAAAACCTGCTTTAAACAAAACAATGATTTCTTTTACTTAAAGCAGTTAATTCATTGTTCAAAACATAAAATATCTCTTGACATGTTGGAACACAATTTTTTAAACATCCATATACAGCAAATTTACTACAATTTTTATTTGACCAAACCACGATATAAGAAAGCATCAAAACATTAATGGACCAATAAGTTAAGAAAGTAGTAACAATAGTAAAAATAATAATATAAAGTTAAAATCTATATTTTAAAAATAAAAAAATACATTACTTGTAAATGAAGATGATTGATTTGATATATTATTTGCAGATGCCTTGGAAGGATACTTTCCAATAATGAAACAGGCCACCTTTCTAATGCTTCTGGGAGAACGGTATGATTTGTGTAGGCACACACTTTCACTGTTATTTTCCAAGCCTAAAAAGAAAATAGAATTAATAGTAATGTATACACAGAATATATTAATGAGATGAGATTGAATATTTGACTAACCAAGAAAACTACTGAATAAATCTGTACCAAATTTTAACAACATTATCATCATGGTTCTAGGAAGGTTTAGCAATATTAAAATTTACTGATTTTCAATTAAATAGTTATTAAAAAAGTGATAAATATATGAACCTCAATGAAGTTTGAAAATCGACCGAAAGGTGGGGAGTGCCATTCTACAAGGGAGGTTACAACGGTACGATAATATAGAGCTTGAAATTGATATTAAAATTTAATTATTTTCAATTAAATTTTTCTTAAAAAGAAATGAATATGTGGTGCAACATATAAATTCCAGGGGTTTGAAAATCAACCACCTAATTTTTGCAATAATACCATGTTAAAAATTACGGCTAAGCCTGAAATATTATAGAGGCAATAATTCTCACTGGACCAGCAACTGGAGAAATCGCATTAATCCCAATGATTTCTACTTATCTACCATTTCAATTCAAATGAATAAAATTTATTTTGCTATTACAATTAACAAATCGCCAGGCCACACTTACAAAAATGTTGTAGTACATCTTTGTCTGTTTCTCACACGGTCAATTATACATAAGAATTTCCAGAAATGGAAACCCTAACAATCAAATCATTGTCATATCGGGAAACAAAACTCAAAATGTAATTTATTAGGATGTCTTATGAATAAATATTTTCCTTTTTTCATGCTTTCTACAATGCAACATTTTAAAAATAATAAATACAACTTATATTATTATTTAAAATTAACTAAGTTCTTTACTTATAAGAGCGAGCAAAGCCATGACAGGAGATGGTAGTAATTCATATTTTGTCTTTATCTTATATGCGTAATGATTTCTGCGAGTAGTTTGTTTTCAGTCCAAATAATCAAGAGTGGCTTGCATTAATATACCCATTTTAGCATCTTATAGCTCTTGCTTTAAAAATGTTGACTAAGTTGCACATGAATGGCCAAATTAAGATGTTTCAATACACATAATGAAAATAATGTTGAGAAAACTTTTAAATACTTGACTAGTGGTTTATGGACCCCCTATTTATTGCAATGTTATTCCTAAAAAAAAAGACATAGGCAGAAGACTATTAAGAGTTCTATGTAATAACTATCAGTGACTGAATCCACAAATATCTGAATGTGGTTTTACTTTAATATCCCTAAAATGGCCAAATTGGCAGCAGGTTTAAAAAAAAAAAAAAAAAAATTAGAAACTGTATAGTTGGAAAATCGGGAGGAAAAAGATTGAGAGGAAGACTGAGGCTGAGATGGCTGGACAACGTCCAGGATGACCTGCGAAGACTGGGAGTGAATAGCTGGAGGAGGAAGGCGGAAGATAGACAGGAATGGCTGTCTGTACTTTGTGAAGCCAAGGTTCGACTAAGACTGTAGCGCTCAATAATAAATATAAATAGTTGGAAAATAGTGAGGTGAAGTATCTTAGTAAGAAAAATCAACGTAATAATATTATATCATATCAAAAATTAAATATAAATAAAAATGGAATTACCTCATCCCACGATAATCCCTCTTCATCAACAAGTATCCTCATAAGTTCCGGAATAGCTAGAGATGGATGGGTGTCATTAAGCTGGATCGCCACTTTATCAGGGAGCAAAGACAAATCGATCGGCTGATTTTTCATTTTGCGAGAAACTTTGAATCTTCTTATAATGTCCTGGAAAAAAAACAATCAAATAGATAACACCCATATATTTATTAAGCATTAATATTTAAAATTTTTAAGATTATTAGTTTGCTAAGAAATATTGAATTATAACAAGTGAATTGATACCTGCAAAGATGCGGCACACATGAAATATTCTTGTTTGAGACGAAGCTCCTTTCCTTCAAAGAAATTATCATTTGGATACAAAACCCTAGAAATATTCTCAGCCAAATTTCTATCCAGAACAGCTTGAATGTACTCTCCATTATTAACTGAAATCAATATAAAATAATATCAAGAATACACTGCCATTATCTAGTCAATAGTTAAAGTAAATATTGCAACTTTATGTTAAAGAAATTTACTTAGAACGGTTCAATAGTATAATCCACATATGGTACAATCATTACATAAATGTAAATGGAGATGTAGATACTTGGGGTCTGAAGTCAAGGAAACACAATTAAATAGTTTTAATTTATTGTGCAGCCGTTTTGGCTAACAATTAAAGTCTTCATAAGGGCTAGAGGAAAAAACTAAAAGATATGACAAAAAAAAAAAAAAAAAAAAAGAAGTGAATTTTAAAACAGGTAAAAAGAGAAAAACAGTATGAAAATTATAAAATAATTTTAAAAACAAGAAAAAAAAAATAAAACAGAGATTTTGACAAAAGATGAGTGGATGTAATAGATGAGCAAATAAATCCACTCATCTTTCGTCATATATATATTTTTTTTAACACAATATTTTGTGTTTTACATATTTTTTTTTCTTGTTTTTAATTTTTTTTTTCATACTGTTTTTCCCTACTTATCTTCTGTATAATTCACTTTTTTTGTCATATCTTTTTATTTTTTCATTCTGTCTAAGTCTCCAGGGTATTTTTTGAGTACATCCTTAAAAATATAATAAAACTAAGTCAGATAAGGAACAGTGTCAAGTAAAACGTAATATTTTTCAATTATTCAAGGGGAAACTGCAAAAAATCTTCTTTTATTCATAATTTATTCAATAAATGAATTAATTAGAGCAACATGTTTCAGATTCCATCTTCAAAAGTCAAACATAACAGCTTAACTTATACAAAAATTATTTATGATTTTGTCTACAATTCATAGCAAGATATCTAGTTCTTTTTTTTAAGTCATGGGTTCTAATTGCTGCCCTGATTAATTTCTTCAGTTAAACATAAACCAAAATGAGCTTAGCTTCGAAGCATTTTTGAAATATTTTCTAAATAAACTTAATAAACTAGTATATTTTATTTTAAGAAAGTTATGAAAAAAAATAATATCAAAATTAGATAGTTAAATGCTTCAATTTATTTCTAATGAGTTGATTTATATTTAGCATAAAAAATATTAAGGGCCCCCGCAGACAGCAGACTTTTTATCAGCCGATTGTTTGGTCAGCCTCTTAATGAATATGGAGAGGTATGCACACTATACCGATTCAGTATCGGCCAATAAAAAAGTTTGATGGGCTTCCCAATTGCCATCAAACTAATCGGTCGGCCGACTGTTTAATCAGTATTGGCTAACTATGACTTACGCACACACGACGATAGTTTATCGGCCGATAGATCAGTTCGCTCCTAGTATTTGTGGTTTATCTTACATTATCGTAACACTCAATCTCTCCTCCACAGGTATAGAAAGTCTTAAATTGGTATTCTTCTTCACTATAGCTGGTCCAATTAGTATGACTAGTTGATTGAGCCTGTTTATGTTCATCCGATAAAAGGCAAAAAAACTTTTTCGGGTAGTTAAGTAATTTAGAATGCATTAGTGAATTTTCCACTAAATAATCTATCACTGAGAATGGGATGCACCCAACACTCTCGGAATCTCTTCCTGATGTTTCTCCTCCATTTTATTAGAGCAATAATAACATTTTTGGAAAATGTTTTCATTCTGTGACCGCTTACTTCAACAGTCAAACACAAACTAAGTAATAACAAATAACTAAGAAACTAGGTAAATCATTGGAGAATAGTTGGCCAACTGTTGGCAAGTCTACATCCTCTTCCCCAACCCAACTGTTTAGTTGGCTCAATGTGAGCACTAGCAGCCCAACCCGACTAAACTATCGGCAGATAAAAAGTCTACAGTCTGTGGGAGCCCTAAAGGATTCGTCCCCGAATTTGAAAAATAATTAAGACAAAATTGTATTATTAAAATAATTAGAAAAAATGTTAAATTAAAATTTGGATGATACAAAAATAGTTTTTAAGTTTGCAGAATATATAATTTATATTGAGCAATATAGTAAATGCTATCTTAAGCGTCACAAACTGTTTTTGTGAGGAAAAATTTTCAAGTTTGAAAATAACATTCTAATCATAATAATCATTTTAAAGGTCTATAACACTTGAGAGACAACATCAACATATACCAGAGATAATCAAAATCATTTTTATTATTTTCATACTGTTTTTCTCTACTTATCTTTTTTAAAATTCAACTTCTATTTTATCATATCTTTTTATTTTTTATTTTAGCCCTCATGAAGGTTTATATCAGGGGTCTCCAAACTTTTTAGCCTTTGGGCTATACTGACTACTTCCAAGGGTTCCAAGGACCAACACCCACCGTTTTAATTTTCCTGCCAGTCCCTATAATTTCTAAACTGGTCGCCAAGTACGTGCCCTGAGAGAGCTTACGCTTGCAAAATTCGCTAATTGAATCACCATTTTGATGTACAGTATTGTTACGACCATGACACTTGAAGACATCTAGCGGTTACATGCAGAAATAGGTAATGCATTGCTTTGAACTTCGAGGAGAAATCGAAATTTTGTTTTATTAAAGTCATCGTAATCCATCTGAATAACAAAATAGCGAATGGCTGTCAATGTTAGCATTCTACCTATGTCGATTTAACAAAACATGAACGAACTGAATTTGTCAAACCGTTCCAGCAGAAAATAATACTATTTTAATCACAATTGCGTAAAGAGTTTTTAAATTTTAAAAACATGAAATATTCAGTCACACTACTGAAACTCAGTTTTCCATCAATTTTGCAGTCGAAGCTTTGAATATTAATTTTGATACTCGTTTCTCAGTCTTCGATGTCATTACGACTAAATTTAAGATTTTTCAAAATCCTTTTGATACTGACATTGAAACACTAGACCTATAACTTTAGCATTGTTAACCAATGTGCATTTTAAATCTCTTTTAATAATTATCACAAGTAAAATTGGTCTACAACTACAAACTATTATCGCGGGCCGGATTTGGCCTGCGTGCCGTAGTTTCGAGACCCCTGGTTTACATTATAACCCGAAACATCAGCACAAAAAATTAATATTTTTAATTGCATTCCTTTGACTGTAGATCCCAACTATCTATATCATTACATTTATGTAATGATTGGACAATACATGGAACATACTATGGAACTGTTTTAAGTATCACATTAGCATCAAAGCAAAAAATAGGTAAGCAATGTGCAGTAGATTTTCCAGAAAGTAGAAATTTTTACCTCTTAAGACTAAAACATAAATAAATTGTTTGAAATTAAAAGGTTAAGTAGAGGTACTCACAAAATTTAAGGTTGAATTCTATCGGTGACTTAGCAGACCAAAGCCTCAGAGTATTGACAGTGTTGTTTTGATAACCAGGCACGGGAGAGTCATAGGGCAAAGCAAGGACAATCTGGAATGATGGAAAAATTATTAATCTTAATATTTATAACACAATAAAACTTTTAAAAATATAAATTTTTTCAAGTGATATTTCTCTTGAAACTCATTAATTTTTATTTTTGTAAATAAAAATCTCAGGTTTGTTTAAATGATTCTGATTTATTAAATTTTTTTGGCAAATCCCTTTGTTATTAATTTTAATTTTTAATAACCATATTTGATCTAATAAAGTGAATAGATAGATATAACTTTGTCTTAATTTCAAAGTCTCCCTACATTAAAGTAGTATGAAAGTCTTGTGTTTCCAGTTGATACTCTAAGTGAATATACATAGAATAAAAAATAAACTTTATTCTGGGACTATGTCCCGGAAGAATAATACAATGAACATTAAAATAAAATACTTTGAGTAGGGTTAACAAAATAAATGGCTAACAATCTGAGTCAATGTTTACAATTTTACAATTAAAAAAAACAACAAATGAAATAAAAATTATGAAAATCCAATATAGATAGAGAGAGAAAAAAAAAGTATTTACATCTACCGCATGCACAATAGAATGAATAAAATATTTGAAAACTTTTGGTAATTAGTGTCATTCTGGAGAGAGAAGAGATATTGAAACAGGAGGGATTTAAATGTGGACAGAGATGGAGCATTACGGATGTTATGGGGTAGATAATTCCATAAGAATGTTGACCGGAAAATAATGGAAAGGAGAAATAACGCACTCTTATGGGAACAAGTATACAGGTCTGAGGATTGGGATTTTGAAGTGCGAGTAGAAACCAAGGATTTGTACGGGAAGAGATTATAGATGTAGGAGGGATAGCAAGAATTAATTGATTGATAGCGGAAGGAAGCCAGGAGGTAACGTCTGCGAGCTGAGGGATAACGCAATTTTAACTCAGCATACAGATGTGAAGTGTGGAAATCATTTGTAACCCAAAAGATAAACCTGATGAAACAGCTCATTAGTCTTCGTAGCCCACTCTCAAGTTCCACTGACAACCCACCATATGCCACAGCTGTAGTCAAAATATGGAAGGATAAGAGAACAAAGCAGGAGTAGTTGGGTAGGCTTCGAAATGGGATCCTGGGAAGAGTGAAATAGATTAAGGATGGATATAGCCTGTCGAGAAACTTGGGAGACATGAGGTTTCTAAGAAAGAGTTTGGTGAAAGGTAATAACAAGGTTTTTAACTATGGAGTAGAATGGAATAGGTTGTGAGTTCATGGTAAGAATCAGGAGGTTGGGAAGGGATCTAAAATGGCTATTAGAGCCTATGAGACAGGTATGTTGAAAGATTTATCTAGAAGCAAGTCTAATAAAAATACAAAAATAATAATTCAGTAAAACTAGTAATTAACACATTTTGTGAAACTAAGATTTGTAGAATCACAAAATGGAGGCTGTGAAAAACGATTTTGAAAAGTCTATTTCCATTTATAGGAAATCTGAGCAATGGATTTATATTTCTTTTTGGGGGTAGTGAAATGAAGAAAAAAAACTTATTAACTTTAAAATTGTTATTAATATCAACGAAAAGCCATGGAAAATAAAATAGAAATTTCGATATGATATTTCCTTCATTTTGTTACCAATGTTTTGAATCACATTTTGGGTCCCTTGGAAATAAAAGGTTATGGTATTTCATTTAAGCAATGATCCATTATTATTTAAACATAACAAAATATTAAGATATAATAACCTTTTTTAAACTGTAAAATAAGTTATTATTAACTTTGTAAACTTAATTTTATAAATAGTAATCCCTACATAAAATTTACTTCCTTCAGGGTACAATGTTAATTATCATTATTATATAATTAATAATCAAACTAAACATACCTGCGTGTTAACCCATTGTTTTTTTCCTTCTGGGGTTTCAATAACATGGCCGTAAAAATTTACAGGGATGGTATACTCTGGTCTAGCCTTCTCCCATGGATTTCCAAATCTCAACCAATCATCAGGTTCCTCAACCTAAAATAAAACAAAAAATATTTTGAGAAAGTTAAATGAAAAACTTTATTTAATAATAATAATAATAATAATAATAATAATGCCCAATTACAGGTACAATTATGTAATTGAATACACAATTAAAGTTATTTTAATGAATAATTATTTTACTTTTAAAGAGTAACAAGATAATAATTATTCATACTTATTTTTTTTATGAGAAATAAAAAATATATGAGTTTCTAAATAATTCTGTTAAAGGAATTTCTAAGCACAGAAACAAATGCTATTATCAGAGGGATAAGCATAATTGTAATTCTGAAAGGATAGTTACATTTAAACTTTGGGTCTTTTGCACTTGTTCCCCGCATTTCATTTTGAGTTTGTTATCATATCTTTAGGTTACGAGTAACCTTCCCAAATGAATAACATGTCAATGACAGATCGTTTGTATTGTTCCTATTATTTAATAATTAAAAAAAAAAATTTTATTATTATACGCGACATATCTTTGTTCGATTTAATTTGTCAGATAAATACAAAAGAAAAAGCGATAGCATTTCTTCAGGAAAAAGGTATTTTACATCGAATAACAGTTAATAAAATATTTAAATAAATAATTAAATAATTTTTTTTTGTTTTTGTCATTTTTTAGTTTATTATTTAATTATTTAATAATAGGAACAATCAAACGATCTCTCATTGACATGTTATTACATTTTGGTTACTCGTAACCTAAACATATGATAATAAACTCAAAATGAAATGCTGGGAACAAGTGCAAAAGACCCTAAAATTTTGTTTCTTAAGTTTTCATTTAATTTAACATATTCTATTTTCATATTTAGGTACATTGGATTTATATGCATTGATCTTCAGATGCTAGATTTGAATGTACCGTAATTCATAAAGAATAATTCAGAGTGATTTTAAACATTTTTTACAAGGTTATATTTGATTAAATACTTTAAACATTGTATTGTTAAGATTTTGAGATTTCATTTATATATTTACACAAACTTCACAGGTTCTTATAACTTTATTTTTAATAAAGGCAACTGGATGGAAATTTAATGATTAAGTGATGTATTTATTATTATAAAAATAATGCCAGAGCAATGAAGATTATGTGAGCTATCGTTATATTTTTATATTTATATTTATATTTTATATTTATATTTTATATTTTATTTTATATTTATATTTTATATTTTTTATATTTTATTTATATTTTTATATATATTCGTTATAATTAATTATATTTTTACCACACCTGTTCTCCATTAACAATTTTTTGGGCAAATATTCCATATTCGTATCTTATGCCATATCCGACAGCTGCCAGTCCAAGTGTGGCCATACTGTCTAAGAAACACGCAGCAAGCCTTCCAAGTCCACCATTACCGAGACCAGCATCTTCTTCTAAACTTTCTAATTCTTCAATATCTAAGCCCATCTAAAATCATAACACAAAAAACAACTATGTTATAAGAGTATGTGATACAAAAAGTAAGGAGAATGTACTATAATGTTAAGCATCATACCTGATACAATGCTTCATCCACAATTCCTTGTACTCCTAAGTTTATCATCGTATTGGTTAGAGATCGACCCATATAATATTCCAGGGAAAGGTAGTAGACTCGCTATAAAAATTGAAAAAAAAAAAAATAAAAAAATAGTGAAAATACAGAAAAAATAGTAATATATTTTTCAAATTGAAAAAAAAAAAAAAAAAAAAAAAAAAAAAAAAAAATATATATATATAAATATGAACTTTTCTACTATTAAAAATATAATAAAATGTAACAAAATTTAATCCAAATTATGTAGTTAAAAAAAAAGTATCGAATTATAGCAGAGAACCAAAATAGAAAATTTGATGAGTAAAAAATATTATAAGAACAAGCTAGAAACAAAATATGTATTCAACAAATAAGCTTTTATACTTTAGCTTTTCTATTACTACAACCTAAACTTACGAAAATAAACCAATAAATTCTTACCAATCGATTTTGGTTCCTTCATATGTAAGCAAAAAAAAAATAATAATAATAAGTAAATACAATTAATTAAAACATTGATTAATATCTTAACCTCTTTCAAAATAAAAATAAGAAATACAATCAGTAAATAAAACCAGGATTATATAAGTCTCATAAGAACAATATTAGTCCAGTATAGATTACAAGATTGTAGACTTTATAAAATAAATAAAAAAAAGATCAACTCATGGGGGGGGGGACTTATATTCCTACTTTATTGGTTTATGTCTCCTACTTGAAGATGAATGCCAATACAATCACAGATTTACTTATAATTTTAATTGAAAGTTTGTTTAATGGAGTTAAAATATAATTATAATTTATAAAAGTAAAATTTTTCAAAGTAAAAATTTAAAAATTTTACTTCGATTTTTTTCCTTTTCAGCAATGGGGGAGGGGCCTGTATTCCCAATAACTCCTCCCCCTGGGTACGCCAATGATTAAACAAATATCTTA
Organism: Euschistus heros; assembly: GCA_003667255.2. Lineage (NCBI taxonomy): Eukaryota > Metazoa > Arthropoda > Insecta > Hemiptera > Pentatomidae > Euschistus > Euschistus heros. The sequence goes on from RCWM02000033.1 coordinate 2,959,086, forward strand.
TAATTGCCGAAATCCCAGTTGGATTAAACTTGCCTTAGACTCAAATGAAATATTTAAAACTGCATTAATATCTGTTAATGATAATTACTACTTCAATTTTGATTTGATTTTGTCTTAAGATAGGCCAATTATAAGACAAGATTTCAAAAGAGTTCAAACAAAGGTTAGTTATTACCCAGGTTTAATATTATTTCCAAAAATTACCAGTTTGATAAAATACCATTATAACTTCTAACATGCTCATTGAGTGTAATCTTATAAAAGTGGTAACATCTAAACATTATTTAAAACATTCTCAATATGAAACTTCATATAGATAGGAATATACATTAGTGGCAGTCATTTTAATACACTACATCTCAATTAATAGCACTAATTGCTTTTTCCATTTCTATAAATATATATTAAATTTTATAGTGATTGCTAATTACTGAGTAAGAGAAAGAATTCATTTATTGATATAGATAAGTAAAATCATCCCAGTATCACGAGAAACTAGCAAATTTATACAAAATTCAGAAACCACAAAAAAACTTTTGGAATCAATTACAAAATGGCTTCATGAGGTAATTAGAATATTATCTAAAAAAAAAATTGGATTTTATTTTTACAAGTTAAAATGGTGAATTATCAAATGCATGAAGATGAAAGTCATACAAATTAAAAACAATATAACTTAATCATTGTCTTTGATACAATACATTAACATTAATTTATTGTTATACAATATAAAACGATTTTCTTAAATGTGGGTGTGCTCTTTCTCTCAAAATTAAAAAGAAAAAAAATTGGAGGTGAGAACAAAATATAAAGCATAGTTAATAAATATGACTTTTACCAACTATAAATTGGTGAGTTGGTATTTGAGACTCAACGAGAAATCTAAACAAACTAGTTTCAAAACTTGAAACATTAATATCTCTAAAGTCTCTAAATTTTACTTTGAACAATGCTGAAATTCAATAAAATATTTATTTCCCAACCATTCCTACTTGTTTACTCAAAGAAATAGCTTTTGCAAATATAAAGAGAAACAGTGGGAAAATCTTTTATTTGAATATAACAGTTATATCAGAAAGAAATATATTTCCATAAGTAATAATGAATCCCATATCAATACCCATATATTATACACAAAAATGGCCAAAGTAATTTTTAAACGGTATTTTCAACTATCATATTAAAAGTTTTAAAAATATCAATGAATTTAGCCCCATAATATTAATATCATTCATAACTTTCTTTATTTTGAATGATTGTCTTTTGGACAGAAATTTAATAGAGAATACTTTTTGTTATAAAAACATTTGTCGCTAGGACCTACCGTTTAGGAGCTATATTGGTTTGAATGAAAAAAATCATGTCAAACCCCTAAATACTTTCTCTCAACTCTGTTTGTTTAAAATAATGATTAATTGTTGATTTTATTTACTTTTATGCTTTTAAGCACTTTTTTAAGTACTTTTATGCTTTTAATTCTAAAATGTAAATTGAGAAAAACAGTTGTTATAGATGGTCTTTTTTTTTTTTCCAATCAGGGAGAAATTGATTTTTTATAAAGTTAATGTGTAATAAAGCTATAAACAGAATTTTCGAGGATCTGATACAGGAAAATCTGAGGAGATTCAAAAATCCTGAAATTCTTGAGAATTTAATTTAATTAATCACAGACTAAGGAACAAGGAAGTTATTAACAAAAAGCAAATATTTTTTGTTCAGTTTCATAAAATAATCTCAAAACCAACTAACTAAACTTTTAATTTTTTCAAGTTGAGACATCACCAGATTAAAGCATTTTAATGTTGAATTAAATTATTAACATCATGGCCGATAAATTTCAAATGCAATGTAACTAGAAATAAAATGGTTCTAGTTTCTGAATTATGTGACTCTGTTCTAAAACCTGGTTTTCAACTGGATTCAGGTTGTGGAAGGTCAGTTGGATTCAGGCTTTAAGTAGGTAATGGTTTGACCTGAAGAGGGTGTGTGTGAAGCTGTCTAGAACCTATTCACAGCCTTATAAAGCTTGTGGTATTTCTAAAAGGCAGGTCAACATCTTATAAAAAACATTACCTACCTTAAGTCCCTTTCAAAAGAATTCCAGCCTAGGAAAAGAACGTACACAGAAAACGAAACGAAGTTATTCCATTTTTGCTCAACATGAATGTAGGGCTATATTTTTTTAGTATGTGAGTGCTCAACAAGTTTTAAAGATTATTTTAAAAACCGATCTACTTGAGTAAACAATGTTTAATGTCCAAAGGAATATTTTAAGGTTCGATTCTATTCATATACTTATACGAATTTACTAATTTTCCTTCGCTATACTATTAATTTAGTGTCACATTAATAATAGCGTATATAAGATAGTAACGATTTTTGTAGGTTTAAGTAGTAAAAATATAAAAAAACACTATCTGAAATGTGAAATCATTGTCAACATCAACTGTAAGCTTACAAGAACAGAATCAACCTCACAAAAGGTTAACAAGCTTTATTACTTTTAACAATGAATTATATTATGATGGATTAATCTTTTAATTTTTATCGTTCATAAAAATAAATAAAGAAAAAAGGCCGATTATGTAAATTAGTATAAATATATTCTGTAATTTAAATGGCCAGATTTTCCCGTTTCATAATTTTTATATAGTACTCATTTCATTTTATATAATATTTTACTTCAGGAATATTAACCCTAAAATGTATATTTTTATACTTATACTTATAAAATGTATATTATATTATATTATATTATTTTTAAAAATTCAACAGTAAACTTAATCAAAGGCCATGATGTATAAAACGAATTTATGAGTATTTTGAGATACCGATATTACAGGTTGTTGCGATACCAAAAGTAATCAAAGTTATGGGTTATAGATAACGCGACTATAGCTAAGGTAGTGATGAAATCATAATTTTTTACTAACTTTTTGAATACCTTAATTTTATTTTATTTTTTTAAATGAAAATATTCTTCAAGCTGCTGTGGTGTGAAGATAGATGATTTCCTATAACTTGGGTTAGACTTAATACGAAAACTTTACTAATCTTTCTAAAAATATATTACATCCTTTGCATTTGAGTGCTTTTAAGTAACGTAAAAAAAGTAAATTAAATGAAAGTTATAATATAAAAGCCCAATAAAAGTAATTGAATTATTTTATACAATGGCTCTGATATTAAGGAAAGGAAAATAATTTATACCATAGCCAAGCCTACTTTCAATAAATTTATCTTAAAGTACGTTTGAATAAAATATATAAAAAATAAATAGAAAACCATCCCATATGAATCTTGAAACGAAGCTTGCTAAAAAAAAAAAAAAAAAAGGCTAGATCTATGAACAGAAAAATAAGTAAAAAAAAAATAAAGATGCTAATCCGGTTTAGCTGGTCAGACTATCGAGCGAGGACATCGCTTCATTTACCTGTTATACAGGTAACATTTTCAAAGACCACTGACTCATTTGCTACTCACCAAACAAAGTACAATTAAAATTGTCAAACTGCATACAATTTAAAAAAAAAAACAACTGATAACAAGTATTTGTAAGTCTATTTATTTAACAACAATGGCTTAGACAGAACGTTGAACTGCACGTAATTAAAAAAAAAAAAAAAAAAAAAAAAAAAAAACTGGAGGATAACAAAACATAATCTATCGAAGACCAAAAATCATTGTACAATGAATGACAGCCAAATTTATCATTATGAATAATTTGAAGGAAACAACTGCCTGTCATTCCACTACGAAATATATTCTGAAGCAGTTTACTTCCTTGGTAATTCCAATTATTCTCAAAAGTAAATGAAAAGAACAAGCCTTCTTGATATGCTTTTACAGATGGGTAGATTTTTCACAAATATAATCAGAGATAGTATACACACATTTGCCAAGTGTTTTCGACATTTGCAAAGTTTTTAATTAGATTAAAAAAATGATGTAGGTATTTATTTTGTTTGTCAGTTCATTGGCATTGTAAATACGCTTAAACAGAACGTGTTGTATTACTACAGTATTGAGATCAGCATTTTTTTAAACCGGAAAAAAAAATGGAAATATTTTTTTATAAAATCACCGATGATTTTAAAAATACTTTTTTTTTTTAATATAAAGGCTTCAATAGTTTTAAAAGTGAAAATAAATAAGGATTGGCAAATCACAAAATTAAAATTAGGTAGCACTCAGATATCGTTTCATTCTAGAGAAACGTTGAATACGCACTTTCCCACTAGGTCCTCACTTGCCGATATATATATCAATATACTTTTACAAGAATTGTTAATATTCGTATACCCCAGCAGTAGACTTCCCTACACTCAAGAAATAAACAAATCCCTTAAGTACCATTTTCAGTCAAGAGAGGGCCTAAGTATATCTGAATGGTAAAAAAATAAATAAATGAAATTGTTTTTATCAAATCCAACTTTTTAACACGATATAGAAAGCATTGGTTCATATTATACTGGCATAATTAACAATTTTAAAGCATATAATGTTAATAAGCATACGTATAATTTCAAGGCCGGAAAAATTTCCCTTAATTTTATTAAAGATTATGGGTAATTTTGAAATAACTTTACTTCTAAAACACACCAAAGAGCTTAGGTAAAATGGATCAACCATGTAATTCACAGTTGACAGCAAGGAACATTCATTCCAATTGAACCTTGTTAAGCTCCCTGAGGGATTGAGATCGATTTTCTTCTTACATTTTATTATCTTAATATGAATTCATTATTAATTATATAATTATGAACTAATAACTAAATCCACTCTTCAAATAAATCAGTAAATGGCGTACAATTAAAACCAAATTGGAAAAATTTTTAATTGCCAAGTTTCAATTAGAAACAATGATTTAGATGGGACATCTAAAGAAAAAAAATGTCAAACGAAGACAATAATTAATGACAACAAATTATAAATGAGTTTTTACAGCTACAGTAAGGAAATGTATTTTAAAACAATATTCAATAGCGCATAAATTAAATTTTTTTTTTAAACAACTAATAAAGTAAATGATTTAATTTTGACTCTGATATTTAAAATCTAATCTACGGCCTTAAGAAACCGATATATTTATTAATAGATATTTTACATCCAATGTATAAAATCTATTATAAAGTTCAAGGTTATTCAATGACCACTATAAACTCTTATCCTTTTGTTAAAATAAAAAGAGAGAGAGGAAAAAAAAAGAAAGGAAAATCTGTAAGTTAGATAATGAACCCAAGAGCTGATAGGGTTCAATTCCAAACGACGGAAACGGCAGGCATTTCTAAAAATATATTTGTCTGACATTCAATTCTGTTTTTTCATTAAGTGCTTAGTTGAAGTTTGAAGTAAAAATATAAAATTAACGTGATTTTCAAATAATCTGAATAGACCAATCTTTAAAAAACGCAGAAACACTACATAAAGTTGTATTTATGAAGTCACCACAGAAGACTAGTACAGTCCAGTCAATAAAGGCCTGAAATAGGGTGTAGACTGCGTTTTCTGTAATCCAAGGTTTTTCTTTGGAAACATGTTGAGGGTAGCTAGGAAGTAAACATACTAAAAGGTCTGGAGTTTTCGGGCCTGGGAACAAGAAGGGAGGGGCGCGAAAGGTCCCTTTTTTTGGTTTTGCGCTCACATCTCGAAAACGGTGAGTCGTATGCAAAACATAACTATTTACTAAATTGATGTTAATTTAAATATCTACAACTTTTATTCTATATACATTTTTCATAATCTGTACCGTTTCTGAAATATACGCTTGGCGAATGTGAACATTTTCGAAAAAAACAATTTTCGCCTCACGTTTTCTGTTAAATTTTTCTCCATTTCTTCTAAAACGTTCATCCTACAAGAAAAGTCATCAAAAATTATATTTTAATCATATTTACGTCAATTTATCTTCAACCTGTCAAAAGTTACATCAAAATTTTAACTTTTCTTGGTTCAACAAACATACTAAAAGTCCTTCACATTTGCCAAGCGTAAATATCGGAAACGGTACAGAATATGAAAAATGTGTATAGAATAAAAGTTGCAGAGAATTTAATTAACATTAATTTAGTAAATAGTCATGTTTGGCATACGACCCTCCTATGAGCAAAAGGGACCTTCCGCACCCCCCCCCTTCTTGTTCCCAGGCCGGAAAACTCCAGGACTTTTAATATGTTTACTTTCTAACTACCCTGAACATGTTTCCGAAGAAAAACCTTGGATTACAGAAAATGCATTCTATAATCCTTTATTGACTGGACTAGTAATAATAACTATTAGTCTTTATTTAATCTTTCTTTACATAAAAATATTTCTATAACAATAGATTCTTGAATAGTTGTTCCATGCTTATCAATGTAATATTTATTTGGTAAAATATTTCTATAACAATAGATTCTTGAATAGTTGTTCCATGCTTATCAATGTAATATTTATTTGGTAAAATATTTCTATAGAAAATAGACTAGAATGATTGACAATGGCAGATCAGACGTATAGCACGTGATTTCTTCCACCGCAACGTTGTCACGCACTCTTCCATCAAGTTGCTTAGCGATGAAAATATTTTACTGTCAAATTGGAGCCTTGAAACGAGATTTGAAAAAAACAAAACAAATTTTTTTAAAATCCACAATGTTTCATTTAAGAGCTAATGTAGGTTAGATAAGTTGCAGTTTTCAAAGCATCGTAAGGGCAGTCGAGGAATTTAAAAGTCTTCTCAATGTGATTAGACATGTCTATAATATAATGTACAAATAGAAATCTTCCATGTGTAACGGAGAAAGATTCCATCACAAAATCACGTGACATTATTTAAATTCACACGTCTAACGTAAAGAACACGCTCTCATCTTGAGGCGTAAGATATCTGAAAACTTACATTTCAATTTTGTATTTTAAAATATTATGGACAAAAATACAAATTCAGAAGCTCCATTTGTTAGATCACGTATTAATCTTAGGAATCGTCAATTTTATCACAAGCTGGTGGGGTTTGTCAGAATGGGAAACGTGGTTCAACAGCCTTAAAATAACTACACAAGTCTGGGGATGAAACAAGAGGTTGCAGGGTTCATTATACCAATTCCGAACTTTAAAGGCAACTCAGTCTTTGGTCATCCATGGGTTGTTTAGAATATGATCGAAGTATCTTGGCATTCTAAATGCGGTCAACAACTTGAGTTGCCAAACGTGAGTTACGTTCATTAATGAATGTCCTTCAACAAATATAAAACAATTCAACGACGCATTGATAACGACTCGAGATCAAATTGTTACGAAACTTAACAATTTTTCTCATAAGAAATCGAATCTTTTTTGCTTGTTTTTAAAATTTCGAAATTTTATAAAAGATTGTTCTATTTCTGTTATCAGTTAAGAAAGTCTCTGAACAATTTTCATTAGATCATTAAACCATTAATTAATCTTGCATGTTAAGTACTCTTTACACCTTCCATAAGTTTAATGGTGACGTAATCAAACAATAATAATGGAACAAGTTTTTAATCTTGAATATTAAAAAAAATAATAATGAAACTTATATAGTTTTACAACATTAAACGATCCTAAAAGATATCGAATATCTTCTCCCAACACAACCAAATAAAGGCGCCGAAGACGCTGATATGCGAAAGATTTAACGATAAAAAAAAATATTTGGTGATAATGCTGAAAAATTGAAATCTTTGCTACAAAGTTAAAAATTATTTCATTACATAAAATTAGAACCTAAATATAATTATCAACAAGCAATAACTTACATACTTAAATATTTACAGATATTAATGTTCAGCTATAATATCATTAACTTTTAAGGGGGAATGTCTAAATATCGATTAAAGTAATGATAATGATATAATAATCTCGTAACTTAAAAAGAATCAAATTTTAACAACTTTCCTTCTAACAAATCAAACAAAACGAACTTCCTTTCGAACTTAAATTAAAAAAAAATAAATAAATAATTAATCAACAATAAACTATAAGAAAATATAAATGTCTTTACAGAATGTTCCACCATTTCTATTATAATAGAGTGTATTTGAATAACATAATGTAATATCCTCTTATCACAGTTTCGGACACTTAAGTTTTGACCTGTCGGTCCAGCGGCGATTTTTAATTGAATGTTTCGTTCTTCATCCATTCCAAAACCTGTATTGTATTTTTTTTAAAATTACTGCTGATTAAAAATTACATCCAAAAAAGTTTTTATCTACAGACATTCAACGCAGTTTGATTCTTATTCGGCGACCTCTTCCCTCTAAATTTCGATTAGGAACGAAAATATAGGCTTTTCTATAAGGGCAGAGTTAGTATAAATTTGATAAAAACGAGATGAACGTTATCTTCTTCAGACCACTTTTGTAATAGATAAAAAAAAAATTCCGAAGACAGCAGCGGCCACTACCGGCTATTATATAATTCTTAATTTTTGATATTCTAATTAAGCTTATAATACATCATAAAACTTGATAAAAGTGGCAATATAACAGAGGGGATAATGAGAGTATATAATCCTTGAAAATGCTCTAATTTCGAAACTCAAATCAAGTTTATAGAATGGGACAACTGGTTTGTGCAGCTCTGTATTTAATTTGCTATGGGCGGACTACACTTCACATACATTGAAAGTGAATGAGCCCTTATTGATTGTATTAAGAACAATAACTGGCACTGAAATAAATGAAAAACCAACATTAGCTACTATTTTTATGGCGCTTATTTACTTAACTGTTAAGTGACTGTAACCTTCAATTTTAAAACTATTTATACAGAGCGATATTAGGCATACCTTCGGATCCTTTTCATAGTAATATTGTTGTGTCCTTATCCATCTTGAAACCAAATTGTCCCTCACAGTATGAGCCAAAGCAAAAAAATAATCTCGTTGAGTAGCAACATTCCTGTCTTTGACAAGGGTGTAGTGCAGATGACGATTGAAAGCTTTCTTGGTAGATACAACATCTTCTACATCAGCAATAGTACGAACACTAATCTGTTTCCTCTTTTCGAAATCTTGTTTGACAAAAGCCATCCTTCCTGATACGCCTAAACCAAAACAGAAACTGGTGTTGAACAGCGAAGGAATGAATTATATCAGCTGATTCCAACACTGCTGCGATCTGTTAGTAGCTGATGAAAGCTTTGTGAATTACCATTCATTTTAAATTTTATGAAATTTCTTTTTAATAGTAGAATTGCTTAAATTTAAAAATCTCTAATGTTTATATTAATCTTATTTTCAATATAGTACATAGTATATAGTATATAATGTAATGAATAAATTAAAACTAGTAGCAATTACTATGTTTAAAATTATACATACACAGTTGTACTTTTTATTTTATTTTTTATGCAAGTAGTCCTTTAGTAATTGAAGGTTGAAGTTTAATTTCCTTAAACTTGAAATTATTAATGATATATAAAATTTATCTATTATTAGAAGAAAGGAAAAAAAAAACTTCTGGACTCAGGGTACTCACATTGTTATAGGCAGTCATTCTTATTCACACAGAAGGAAAAATGGGTTATGTGGTAAAATAGTACATTTATTTGATTTAATGTTTATTGAATTCATTACTTAGGCCATTCATAGAATAATAAAATAATAATAATAATAGAATAAAAGACACATATATAAAACAAAAAGGTCTCCTTTTATACAAGAAACTAAAACTCTTGACATTAAAACTCTGATAGCAACTAAACACATTTACTTAAACCCATATGCCTATGCATCGTACAAATATGTACGGGATTGTAAAAAAATTCAAATAATTCCATTAAAAAAACTAAGACTGATCATGAAACCACCTTGGTATATCACAAACCACACACCATTCAAATTTGCATGCACCCACAGTAAATATATACATATCCTTTAAAGACAATTTGAAGATGGACGTAATAGGCATAATAATATACTTATACAAGTGATAGCCACAACTGAAACACTTTTAGAAGGCTGAAAAAATTGAATCAGAGATCTGCGCATATAATTTTTTATTTTGATACATGCCAGAAGGAGGTAGGTATACTTATAGGTATGTATTGTCAGCTAATTCACTTATTGTTGCATTTTTGACAGGTGTGAATAAAGAATTGAAAGATAAAAAAATAATCTTATTACCAAATAAAAATGTACAAGATTATAGATAGATAGTCTTTTCATGACCTGCTCCCCCAATTTTATTTCATCACTACATATCGTCAGCACTATGTAAAAATAATGAACGTGAAAAGTTGCTTTTTTTTTTTAATCCGTTCGATTGTTGTTTGTTTGTTTTTGTTTAAAGGCGCAAAACCTCAAAGGTCATTAACACCTGTAAAATTCTTTCGTTTACTGTTGTTTTCTACAAGACCTTATGGTGAAATTTCAAATCTATCGGCGCTTAGAAAACCGAAATCAGTATTTTCATTTCCAGCAAATTTCCAGTATTTTACCACAGGTAGGCTTTGTAGAATACAACTGTAAATGAATGAAAAAAATGTTTTTTTTCTCATTCGTTAGTTATACATAATGGTGATGATAGATATTAATAAGCTTATTAAGTTTACTTTATATATATATTTTACTAGGTAGCTCTAAAATCCAGGGCGGTTCTTGTCTTTTTTCACAATGTTGTTCCAAACCTCTCTGTCTCTTGCCTTCCTTTGTTCTCCATTTCCTCAAACCGTCAGATACTCCTCCAGGTCCTGCAGCTATCATCTTCGTGGTCAGCCTTTTGTTCTTTAGCCAAAGAAGACACCTTATCTATGTAGCCATCCTGGATGTAGGAGCCTGTCAGGTATCTCTGAGGAGCTAGCCCCTCCACCTGACTCAGAGGTTATCAGGTCGATAACCCACTTCTGTTAAATTCCACTTATTATGAAACCTTACAATGAAATGGCCCCTGTCTTTAACGCTAACTCCTATACATGGAGACTCCAGATCAAGAGAGAGCTGAACTCGTTATACAAGGAAGGCAATAGTGTCCAGTTTATTAACGCATCGCATTATACGGCTAGGCCATGTATAAGAATAATTCAAGAATGGTTTCTGAGCAAACTATTGCATGAAAATGTAATTTATATATATTATTCATATATATTAAATTTAAAAGACTAGTAAAAATTTAAGATTATAAGAAAAGTTAAGGTAAATATAGTAAAAAACATTTAAAATAAAATGTATTAACAAATAATATTTCCACTAACTGTCTTATGTTGTATTTAGATTGCAAACATATGAACTCAACAATTCATTAAAAAAAAAAAAAAAACTTAATGTACACCGTAAAGGGATTGTTAATATTAATTTTGTTCTCATAAATAATTTTCAATATTCATCAATGCAGTTGGGTGGCTCACATATATCAATTGGAGTCAATTTCGTAAGACTAATAAACTGGAAAACCAGAATGAGATAGGTTGTGGAAGAAGCCAGCATCTGAAACATGTCAGAAAATATTCAAAGAAACTATATAAAAGAAAATATTAAAAATAGGATAGCTACTAGAAATATAGAGTTAGATTAAATCTCAGTATACTCAACATTTCAAATAGCTTAATCTGTATTGCTTTATTTGCAGTTAAGCTTACTTTATAGAAGATGGAATGAAATATTAAAAATAATCTCAATAAGAAGAATACATTGAAAACAATTTTACAGGATTTATAATAATAAATAAAAAAATATACTTATAATAAATGACTAGTTTTATCAAAATATGCCCATATAATTACCAAATTATCTACAAAATTTTTTAGTCTAACAAATGCTCACTCATAAGACAGAAAAATTATCAATTACCATTCTTCTGCAGCTCGTTAATTTTTTCTTTTTGTTTCACACATATTTCTGATCCATGTAAGCATACATGTTTTGAAAAGAATGGAAATGTATTCAGTCATCATTATTCATTTAGTGAAATATTTTAATGAATTCACAAAACATAGCTTGGTTAATTATCCCAAGATTTTTTTAAAAACTATTATAGTATCACTGAATATTTTTATTACAATTATATAAAATACAAAAATAAGTAAATAATTTAGTGTTTTAATAAAATATGTCTTATTGAATTTAATTTATTTCTTACAGAAAATTCACTGGTTGTCAAATTTTAATTGACAGGTGTGAATAAATATATAAAGTAAAAAAAAAAAAAAATTTGAATAGCATCACAATAATATTTATCATTTTTTATTACTTCAATCAGATAAAAAAGTAATGTAATTTAGATAATATAAAATGTACTATGTATATAATAAAGATGAATGCAATATAGATCTCTAGAAATAGATGGAGCTACTAAACAATAGATAAACTTTTAGTAAAGTTAAGTGACTGTCAGTAACGGATAGTTTCTTGTAAAATTCTTAAACTATTTATTATTCAACAACACACTGATAATTTTGTTTAGTTGATCATAATAATAAAATACATTATTCCTTCGGTTTTATAATTTAATAATCCAATCCTCATTTACTAACTAAAATTACAAAGAATGTTAAATACAAAATGCAAGGAAATAATATACACATATATGTATATTATATAAAATTGATGAGTGTAGAAGTAACCTACTCATACCTACATTATGTAATAATTTAAAATCAAAATTGAAGAAGTCAGCAGCTGTGAATTGAACGCAATTATTCTTCTGTAAATGGTTCAATATTTGTTCCTGAAAAAAATAAATAAGTGAAATAAACAATCTAAAGTTTCCAGACGTTTATGGTTATGATATTTTGTAATTAATAAAATTAATATATACATTTTTCACTAATATTATATTATTGTTTACATTGGAACATTTAACTCTCTTACAGAATGGATTTTGTTTCCATCTTTTAGGAAATTGTTGATTTTTAATTATTTTTTATTATAACCTTTTTAAGGTTTAAAATATAAATTTTCCATGTGCATAGGTACTATAGTAGACTAAATCATAGCTATAATCCTTTAGCAAGCTTAGATATTAAAGAATTTGGAGAGGTCTTTTTGAAAAATTGTTTTCATGGTTCAAAATGGGGCATTGTGCTTATACAATTTTGTTTAGTTTAAATGGATTAAAGTAACTAATATAATACACTTAAAAAAACTTGTTTACTTTTGATTAAATAGCTTATTGTAGTAATGAAATCATTTGAAACACTATGAGAAATTGACAAGAAAATATAAATAAAATGCAATAATTTTCTACATAAAGTGGTTAAAGGGAGGAGTTGGATGTTGCCTGATCATTAATATGTTATAGCTAATATATGACTCAACTACAGGGGAAAGAACTGATTTTTATTAATACTTATGGAATTGAAAAAGTAATATTTCAATAACTTTGTTGTTGAATAAAATTAAAGCTTACATTTCCACTTATAAGTCCTGTTGTGTCATCTAAAAATAACCTGTGTAGATCTAGATTGAAGTAAAAGGACTGAAAAGAAAACATATAGTTAATGATCATCGTAGTCAATGAGATTGCCTCTATGTATTAATGTGCTATTACATAGTTATGTTACACAACTTATATATTAGGCTGTGTCATAGGATCTTTATCAGAATTGAAACTTGAATTCTGAAGTTGAAGTGAAAACTTTCTTAATGTAAAGATATAATAACCAATAATTTGTCTACCATTTTAAGCATTAGTATAGCAACAGAACCAATGTATTATGACTGCCTTAAAGAAAAATGGATGGAAATGAATATAGTTCAAATTATAAAATTTGAATTTTTAGTTATCATTGCCAATATTGTTTTCAGCTTCATTACCATTATTTACAATATCATCTCATTTTAATTATCTTTTATTAATATTTGTATACTTTTTGTTCATAAATTTTATTTAGTCTGGAAAATATGTAGGTCATCTAGTTTGACCAAAATAAATATTAACATTATTTTAATTTTTTTTAATTATAACTCACCTTGACTGAAATCCAAGGAAGTAAATTATGTTGATTATAAGTTTATATTAATTAAATGAAAATTTTTGATTAATATTATGCTATCAAAAGTAAAAATATCAAAAATAAATAAGTGTATACAGAACAATACTAAAACAGATATACAGAAGCTATGAAATATAAAAGTAGGTTAATGCTAAATAATTTTAATTAAAAATGAATAAAACAAAACAATAACCATCTTGAAAGAACATACTACATTTATTTATTTTGCTAGGATCAAGAAAGTTTTGAGAAAATAAAACCTAATAAGGTAAATGAGTTATAATGATATAGGTAAATAAACAAATATTTGTCTAATATCACATAATAGATACGTGGGTATGCATCATTCTCAACTCTGAAGATCACGCGTGCTGAATGAAGAGGAACGATTTCTAAAAATATTTCATCTTTTTAATCGCATTAGTCATACGCATGTATCATGATGTTATGTGATATACTAAAAAGAACTACTTGACCATGGGAAGATAAACGAAATACAAGGTAAAGGTCGTGGTTGTTGCATGTTCCTGAAATGTTGGTTATGAAACACGCTACCTTTTCATTCATAAGCCAAACATTTGTATTTTAAAACAATTTGTATACAGTTTTCATACTTAAAAAGCAACATTAAGGCCAAATCTTCAATTTAATATAATTATGTTTTGGCAGTAAATTTACGAAATACGTGTGTATAAAACCATTTCGAAAGTGGAACATCTTGTCATTGATGGATCCAGAATAGTTTTAAAGTTTGGGGAAAACAAAATGGCGCCTTAGCTAAAGCCACAGCTCGATTGATTTAAGTTGACAATTTTCAATCTATAAAATAACTCAATACAAATATGTATTACATCTTTTTAATTATTGAGAAATTATATAATATGTAATTATTAATATTTAATTATGTATTTTTCATGATTTAGGTATCTGAGTATAAATTGAGAAGGGCACTGGAGCTAATTAGGGTAATTGTTAAGATACATTGATGAATGAACTTATTACATATGAAATAGATCTCAGGGATTCTATATTTGTCCAATATTAGTTTGGACTCTTGGAAGCAATGTAGTAGTAAAAAAATATATATATATTTTTTCTTTTTTGCTTGTTCCATGAAGAACTATTACTAAGTACAAAGAAATGGTGAGACAAGCAATTCTTTGTTTAGTTTTTACTTAAACAAAGTACAATATATAAAAAATATATGTTAAGGTAGATCGTTGCATTTAGAAAACTTACCATCTTATTTGCCTTTTCACACATTATAACAATGTCTATGAATTGTATCTGCCAAACAAGCGCATAAGAGAAAGCCGCTAAAAATGTAACAACATTATTTTTCTCATAAAATATCAGGCCAATTATTGATATTAAAAATTTTGCAATTAATAAAAAAATTGTAAGGGATAAAACTAACAAGTAATTAGAATAAACATAATTAACTTTTTTCGCAAAATTGTAAATATTCGAGTGAATAACGATCAGATGTTCGATTTTATTAGCTTTTGAAGAACTGGTGTCTTTTCTACTTGAAGCTAAATCCGTTAAGAGTAATCCCAAATAATAAGAACAAATGTATAAAAATAACTTTAACGGTTTTGCTATCATGTAAGCTATTATAGCAGGTATAAATTCACCGATCAGCGCAGTCAGCCATTCGCAAAATTTGTTCTCGCTATCTTGAAAATAACTGAATAAAAATAATCCCACACAAATATAAATGGCGGAATCGACAATAATTATCCTTCTGTAGCTATATTTTACAGTTAATTTTTCACTCAGGAACAGATATTCAATTCTAGCCACCTGGCTGTAAATAATTTCAAAGTTTTTTTGGTTCAGCAGAAAACAGAAATAGGAAACCTCTAAGACAAGATAAATCGTTAAAGCCAAACCAAAGTTAAATATTTTTTCGATATGTGCTCGGTGAGTTTCATTGCAATCAAAGTGAACCTTCATCATAGCTGAGAGACCATGGAGAGTGTTGACAAGGAAATTTATGACACTGCATCGAAATAGTGTTTTGTTCACTTTGAATCTGTTATCAATCGGATAGACCAATAGAAATTTCGGTAAAAATAGTATTACTTTGCAAAGTGATTGGAAACTCTTAGATAACTTCATGTTAAAGGGTTTTAATGGCGTCTAGTTAGTCGTTCAGGAAGCTGTTTTTAAATCATTATGGGAGTAATCGGGCGAACTATTTTTCCAGTGTTTGTGTTATTAGAGTCAATATTATTATTGTCAGCAAGGATTAGTTTTGAACATTCACTCAATTTTATGTAGTAGGCTGAAAAGTATATTCTATAATTAATTTTCGCTGTTATTAATATTAATTTTAACCTTGATAAGTATTTTTTTTTTAAAACAATAAAGATGGATTTTTTATCACTGAAACCGGTGGCTACTTTGGACAGGTTTTGCACATTTTGCCCTGTAGCGCGATCATTTTTTGAGAGAGAGAGAGAGAGAGAGAGAGAGAGAGAGAGAGAGAGAGAGAGAGAGAGAGAGAGAGAGAGAGAGAGAGAGAGAGAGAGAGAGAGAGAGAGAGAGAGAGAGAGAGAGAGAGAGAGAGAGAGAGAGAGAGAGAGAGAGAGAGAGAGAGAGAGAGAGAGAGAGAGAGAGAGAGAGAGAGAGAGAGAGAGAGAGAGAGAGAGACATTTCTCTCATGTTCAAAGTAGCCCCTAGATTTTTGAGTTGTGTCACTTTAGAAATACATTTGTGGAATAGAAGATCAATAAAAATCAGTTTATTTATTGTATATATTTCAACATCACATAAATAAATATTCATAAATAAAACTATTTAATCCAGACACTACAATTTCCTTGACGAAGAAGAAACAGTCTACATCTCACGCTGTGTATAGGACAGACATATGATCAGCCTTTACACGAATGATTCGAACTGGGACATAATGACGACGAACGTTGTACAAGATGAGATCATCTGAAACCAATCATATGCTGATTAAGACGTGCCAAATATTTTATCAGTAGAATTGTAATCTGTTATAAAATGATAAATGATATGTGCCCTAGTTTATAATGATAATAGAAAAATAAAAACTCCTTCAGTAATAAGGTCATTAAGTATATACATTGAAAGTGTGTGAGCTAATTTAGTAAGAGCGTAAAACATGAATAGCTGTTAGGAAATAGGTATAGGACCACAAGTTAAGATTCATATACGCTAGCACATAACGTGGCAGATATGGTACAGATAATTTTTGAGCCAAAGTGCAACAGACTGGAAAACTAATAAATAGATTAGCTATTTTAGTGCAAAAGCATCTTTAAAAAAAAATTCTTCACAGTTGCAGTAAAACTGCTGTGGTAGCAAAAAGAAGGAAAGAAAGTGGATTCTGTGAAAACAGAGCAGAAAGAGAAAAAAAAAAAATGTTTTTCCCCTCTTTGTTTTCGTTTTTCTAATTACTAAAAATAAATTCCATATTGCCACAGGCAGGTTTGGAACTTAGATCTTGGGGTATATCATGTTGATTGTCTAACGCACTTTTTTCTTTCTTTTTTTGAAATGAATATGTCTTTTGGCTGTGGTCTATACTTTGTTGGTGTAACGTTTTTTTCACAGTCAACAATATAATATTTTGACACGCTCTAACTCTGTGGGCATTGTTCGGATTAAAATTTGTTAACAGTTTTCCGATTAGAAATTTAATAGAAAATATTTTTTGTCTTATAAAATTTGTCGCCAGAACCTACCATTTAGGAGGTGCATTGGTTTGAATAATAAAATCACGTTTGAACTCAAATTTGTTTCGAATCTTGATTAATTTTTTTATTTAACCTTTTTTAATTTTTAATTAAAGTAATTTGAACCTAATTGAAGTAGTAGAACACGAGGCCGACAGAGAATATCCTAAATAGATTATAGAGAAAGGCTTTACCGAAGGAGGGGAACAAATCTACGCCAGATCAGAATCCTAGCGAGGAACAGAGAGGAATGGTGGTCTAGGCTGAACGCTCCCTTACACTGACAGGTACTCAATAGGAATTGCGAAAGAAGACGAAGATTACCCATTATAGGCATTATTTTTGATTGTCATTAAATTTTTAAAAGAAAATATTAATAAAAATTTAGTTGAAACTAGAAAATTTAATAATTAACTGAAATACTTACTGATTGTACCATTGTATAGTCGACATCAAAGAACGCAAGCGCAGACATACTTATCTTCCTATTGATGTAGATACTGGATAACAATTTTTTCTAAATAATAATAAAAAAAAATGTTAGGATACACTTTGTAATTATTTACCATTATATAAATTATTCCTCTAATTAATGCTATCAATATAACTATAATTAATTCTTCTTCTTACGGGTTCGGTCATCTGTGGACCAAGCTCAACAATTCATTTCTTGCTCTTCCGCTCCCTCCAATATCTCTTCATTACCTCTGCCCTGATGCTTTCTTCTTTCATCTGACCACCATCTATTAACTTGTGTCTTAACCATTTCCGGAAATTTGATCCTGTTGAATACTGTCCGAAATTGGTCTCTATCCCACATTGAATTCCAATGCACATTTGCCACCCTCATATCCTCCTTTACCATCCTTATCCATGTATTCTTTTTCTGTTTTTGGAGGCTGTGTTAGAAAATTTTTTTCCATTCTCATCAAATGCACACAAAACGTCAATCTACGTTTCCTCATTACATAACTCAACCTTTCAATGTTTCGATATATTTCCATATTACTTTTTAGTTTGAAATCTTCTTCAGTCTTTCTTGGTCCTAATATTTTCTATAATTAATTATAAGTACAATAAATCATAATTTTACTGCTCGTTAGCACTTCACAGTAATAAGACCGGTTGTTGTATATGGAAGTAAATGTTGTGTGAATGGGTTTTGACTAAAGAGAACGAGAGGTTACTGAGGATTTGGGAAAGAAAGGCCTAAAGAAAGATCTTCGATCCGATGAATAACCACAGGTATTGGAGAGTCAGATCAAACATGGAACTGGAACAACTGTTAAATGAACCTAACATCGTTTCAATGGTCAAAGTAGGACGATTGGGGTGGTTTGGACACGTACAAAGGATGACGGAAGACAGGCTCCCAAAAAAGATGATGTATAACAGGTCGGGAGGAAAAAGATTTAGAGGGAGACCAAGGCTGAGATGGCTGGACAACGTCCAAGATAACCTGAGAAGACTGGGAGTGAGAGGTTGGAGAAGGAAGGTGGAAGATGGAACGGAATGGCTGTCGGTACTTTGTGAAGCCAAGGCCCGGCTAGGACTGTAGTGCTAAGGATAATAATAATAATAATTTAGCACTTCAGAAACAAAATGAAAAAACTGGAAAGAATGTAGGAGTCCCCTATTAAAGAAAATAACAAGAAAAGTGGAAACAGATATTACAAATTCTCCTGAAATTTACCCTGAGATTAGAAAATAAAAAGGTTTCAATACACAAAAGGGAGAAATGTGTTCCTCGATATATTAAAATGGAATACATGTGGTTGAAGCGTTCAAACCAATGGCAAACAGACGAATGATAATGGTATGGATCAGGTTGTGGTTCTTGATACATATGGATCAGGTTGTGGTTCTTGATACATATGGATCAGGTTGTGGTTCTTGATACATAAAATTAAAAAAATAAAAAAATTGGCAACCTCGTTCCTTTCCTAGCCTGATGCTCTAACAAGGCACTTTCCTATTGGCATTGTTACCATCCGCCCGCTTTTCTTTTGGTCGTCCACTAACCTACAAATATCCCAATACCATTTCAGTTGGTGTTCCTCCAGTCATCAGTAGCATCTCACTCCCTGGGCGGTTGGAGTCTATTTGGGGAACAGAAATCTATACATAAATAGGCATCTAAATAAAGATAGCAATATAGCAAAAATCTAAAACTCGGAGGAAAGAAGGAGGCTAAGACAGAATATGTACAAAAACGTGTTTTTGTATCTAGGGTAATGGGAAAAACTGAAATTGAATTTCAGCTGACATAACTAATCTTTGTAACTACAATAATATCAAAACTTGGATTTGATAATGGAATATTAAGAACTTTTCAAAATAAGGAAAGGTTTCATTTGGAAACTAGACCACAGCTAGAGTGAGATGAAGAAATGCTCTAACACTTTATTGAGATAGACCTGCCTTTTGGTTGGGGGTCTCTACTGTTTTTGCTGTAATGTTTTTTTCACAAGCATTTTGACAAGCTCTGTTAGTGTTGCTCGGATCGAAAATTTGACATGTCCCATATTTTTCGTTATATAACATTTGTCACTAGGACCTACAGTTTAGAAGTTATATTTGTTTAATAAAAAAGACACGTAAAGTTTTTTTCCATGCTCAAAAATGTAACATTTTGACATGCTCCAACCCTTTATTGCTTAGAACGAAAATTTGACATTTTCCCAATCAGAAATTAAATGTTTAAATTAATGAAATTAAATTTGTAGGAAGGATCCCCCGCTGAAGAGCTATATTTTGCTTTCAATGAGATAAGCCACGTTTGAAACCATTATTTTCCTTCAACTTTATTTATTTCGATTCATCATTGATTATTAATTTAATTAATTTGATCCTTTTAATTCTAAAATGCAAATTGGGAAAAGCAGTAGATATTAGATAGACATACCCATAATCTATTGTTTTCCCCAGTCAGGGAGAAATTGAGTTTTTTAAAATATAAATAATTAAATTCAATAAGTAATAATTAAAATTCAAGGTAGTCAAACCCAGCATATCCGATGTCAGTGAATTACTTCAATAACTATGTCATTATATAGATGTAAATTTGTTAATATCAGTCATTCCCTAACAATATCTTTTTTTTTCTCGTATGACATATATATATATGACATTTATGCAGAAATATGTGTAAACACCAATATCAACATAAATGGAAGTGAATATATGTTTTTATGTATTTGTAAATATTTTCTCTTATTAGTATTCAAATAGTTCTTAATTTTTTTCTCTATATATCTTTCCCTTTTTATTCATTATTTTTATTCTATTTTATTGATTTTTTTTCTATATTTCTTTTTTTTTCCTGAACGCATTGTAATTATTATATTAGCATATTGTTATTATTATTATTTTTTTTCTCTCCTCTTTTACTTATGTATATATTTATACCAAAAGTTCTTTTTTCAATTTTACAAACATACATATATGTGTATATATATATATATATCTTTTATACATATTATTATCTTCGTTTGAAATTAACATAACCAGACTGTTATATAACTTTATCACACATGTTTGTTATTCTTAGGTCTCAAAATAAAGATTGTTTTTTTCATTTCATTTCATTTTCATTATATTTATTCAACCTTTCTATTAAATAAAAAATGTCCACTCACACATTTCACGAATTCTTTGCCTTCTCGTTTGATTAACACTTCGTACAGAGCGATGTTCAAATCCTCAGACTGAAATATATTAATAAAACAGCAGTTTATTGTCTCTAAGATTAATAATTGTTTTTAATTCTAAATTAATGAAATTTTACTTGAGATTTTAAGATGTTAGAAAGGAGGTTTGAAAGCAATGCAATGAATATTTAACATTCGACATGTTTCGGGAATATCATCTTTTTATCCTCAGGAAGAGGTCTAAGGGACGGTGATCTGTGGGGCAGGGAACAGCGAAATGAAAGTTTCGCCGGGCGGAAACGCGAAGAAGGGAAGCACTGTTAATTCTTTTTAACATTGAAAAGATGTTTCGACCTGCATTGCCGGCTTTATTCAGGGCTAATAACAAAAATTGAATTTGACCAAAATACTATTTTGTATTCAATTATGTAACTAACTCTAAATTATTTAGTAAATTAATTTATTTTGCTTCTTTAGTATCATTTTAGTCACATCCAATTTTTTTTTTTTATCAGCGAGGCAGGTCGAAACGGTACTCCGCATGCATACAAGTTTACTTGAAAGTGTAATTTATCAACCTGACAGCAATGTTGCACTTGGGGTTTATGAGAAATGCTGTGTTACTGTCTGCATAGAACCCCATTTATTATTATTTTATTGATGACCTTTATTGGATTCTGCTCCACTACGTGCAAACCAATGCAGTCTTACTTTAGTGGCATTTAGGAAGAGAATAATTATCATGAATATTAACTTACTTTATTTATTAAAACCATTATGTATATACGTGAAAACTATAGGATGATTTTACAAATATTATATTCTAAGGTCAGCACACAATTTACAAATTATAAACTTATTAACGACTATTACAGAAATTTTGTACTTAACTAAATGTAGTATGGGTCTTCAGTCAGCGTATTGGGTCCGGTCATAATCCGGGCTTTCTTCCTATCTCTCTGGGTTGGTCATCAAAGAGACCATCGCTGAGGACCTCCAGCATCTCCTTTCCGTCATCTCACTTCCAACCGTCTCTCATCTCTTCGTCCACCCTCCGTCCATCAAACCCTCCAACCAAAAATCTCCTCCTCGTTTTCAGGTCCGTGAATATATACCCACGTATCACTTCCCCTTTTCTTTTAGATTCCTTTGTCTGAAAGTTTTGTAGACATAACGTATTCCAGGTAACCAGCGGCGATCTTTCCGTTTGACCTGACTTTGACCCAAATCTCCTCTGAAGGGTTTTATGGCTTAACAATCCTACTCCCGACTTCAAAGGAGTGCCGGCCCTTTTTGATCACGCCGTTTTATTATTAATTATTAACAAACATTATTCCGAGTACTCATAATACATTGCAAAAGATCTTAATATTCCATATGTTGCTGATTTACCCCAAACCAGATATCTATCCTTTCATATTAAGCTCCGTAACCACTCAAATCCCCTAATTTCTCAACTTGCTTCCCACACCATTCCATCGTCAGATGGAATGTCGTCATTATCCATGTTGATAATCGTCCGAGGCGTCTGAAAAGAAGATGGCCTAGAGACCTTTTAGTGTAGAATTTTTATTGAATTGCTTCTGATGAGTAGTTCTTTTCAAGTTTTGTCATGTTATTGTAATAGTTAACAACACATTTACTTGATGTATATATTTTGAACAGTTGCAAATTTCAATAAATTGATATAATAAAAAAATAAAATAAAATAAAAACATACGCTTTTATAGTAAACCTAACTAAAAAGCTAAGTGTGTTGAACAAGTTGCAGCAGTCAGACCTTTCAATTTTTTGAGTTAAATTTCCTAATTTTCCTGTACTATTCGTGATTTGTTTGCATTTTTGACACAGTTTACCCAAAATCAAACAACAATTTTTGTTTTTTTGACATATTTAAGAGTAGGGAAGGGAAAATTTTTATTCTAAAAATCCACAAAATTTATAAACTAAAAAAACTTTTAGTATTTTTTGATTGAATTAGCGATTTCTGGGTTGTAGGCTCTTAAACATGACCAAAACTAACTTTGTAAAATTGGCTAAATTCTTCGATGCTTGACAATCCATTGTGTGTAATAAACGCCTTAATCAAATTCAGCTTAAGGGATTTCTTTAGACACACAATTTAATAAACTTTATTTTTGTAAATAAAACATTTTTCGATTGAAAGCATTTTTCTATGTTTTTTTTTTTTTTTTTTTTTTTTTTTTTTTTCCAAAATCTGAAAAAATGTTCAGAAAGTTTGGATTTTTTTTCCCCCCCCCCCCCTAACATTTTCCCCTTATCAAATTTAGTTTAATTTTTAATATTTTATTCTCAGGACCCACCTGGACCATATTAAAACGTAAAACCTACTACTACACCTTTTGCAAGGCAGACCTCCGTTTTGGGCGTAATTTAACTAGACTAAGTCAGAACATTAGAAAAGAGTTGTGCAACTATTGTGTTGTCATTGGTCCTCGAAACGAGTATAAATTTTCAAGTTAGTCAGATAGCTAGAAAGTCGTGAAAATTACGATGAAAGATTTCGTTACATAGAGGTGAAGTTAATAAAAGCGTATTAATTATAGATTATGCTGACGTAGTTTCTATGTGGAACAATAAAAGTTGTACTGACTAATAACTAGAAAGTAATTACATATAATATCAGTGCAATAAATAATATAAAATTATCAACACACAACTTGTAATATTGTAAAAAATAAGATCAAATTATACGATGATCCTGAAGATGGGAGATATTGTATTCTCAAAAAATGTTAAATATTCATTTTATCAATAAGTGGAGAATATGTGATAAGTTAATCTATATTAATAATGGGGTGTATAAAAAAAATGACCGTTTCTTAAAAAAATATTCATATTATTATTTATATGATATAAAGTACAATTAATACTCAAAGTATATTCCATTGCTATCCACCGTCATTATCCATCTGCCAGCCAATTGCTCGATGCCACGCTGATAACATTCCTTGGGATGGCTGTCAAAGAACTCTTGTACAGCATTTTCAACTTCCGCAAAATTATCAAATTTTTACCCTTGAAGAAAATGGGACATGTATCGAAACAAGTAGTGATCCGAAGGTGCGAGGTCTGGACTGATGGATGAGGCAAGAGTTCAAACCCATGAAGATCTGTAAACGTTTCTCAACTTTTGTAAAATTGTTGAGGAGTAATTTCCTTAGGGACCAGTCTACAGATTTTTTTTTTACCTTCCCCATGGAGAGAAGATGGCGACTAACAGTATCTTTCGACACACCAAACTCCCTGGCAAGTTCGCGAGTATTTGTGGACGGATTTGACTCAACAGCTTCCTTCAGAACCTCATCAATTGCCATTAATGGCCGCCCGTAGCCCTTCTTTCTTTCCAACGTCGTATCTCCACTTCTAAATTTTTCAAATCAACGCCGCGCCGTACGCTCTTCTAGGACATCTTCCCCTTCATATTTAATCATTTCAGGAATTGCTTCAGTGGCTGTGAAATTTGTTTTCCTGTAATGTCTTAAAATTACGAGAATTTGGTAGGACACTGCCATGTTTCTTCTTTGAAATAAATAACTGAACTGAGGCTTTTTTTTTTAAGAAGTCCAGTGCTAGAAACAAGCTTAGAGAATGCTCTCAAGGGATTATTAAGTATTGGTAAATAATAAATAGCATTAAGATATTTAGACTTTTGAACTCTGGAATTTGATAAAACGGTCATTTTGTTTTATATACGCTCTATTATCAATAAGTGTAGAATATGTGCCTAGTCAATTATAAGTTATCTATTTCTAAAATTCTAATTGTTTAAAATTAGATCTACTTACATTTGAATGCAGTACTTGAAAGCCTCTAGCACATAGCAGAATATCAAACACACATAATGCTATAACTCCAATGTTGAACTCATCCCGCAGCGATTTATTACGAATGGTATTTTGTGTACACTTGACCATCAGGAAGTGTAAGTGCACTATCAACATGAAGTAATATAATGACATAACTAACAAAAGTTGTATACTGAATAACCTTTCCATTTTGAGGCAAGTGTTGCAGATCTTAGAGTAGATCTCTACGCACAATTCCAATGTGCGTATCTTTTGCTTGGAATGTATGTTTTTTTTAATATAATCCAGCTGAATGTTAATCACAGCCACGAAACATTCAATGGTTGCGAGTATAAAATGTACAATACTTATATTGATATTGTGTATGAATGAAGAGAGCCTTTCTAGCTGAACCTTACCGACAACAGCATAGATTGTACCAACGAGGTAGGTATAAAGGAATAAAAAGGTCCACAAGGTTTCGAAAGCGTTCGTTTCCAAGGTATTGTAAATCGGTGGGAAAAACGGGTTAATACGTTTCATTGTTACGTTAATTTTTATAATGCTTGAAAATATGTCTTGGAATTCTTTGGCATAGAGCAGAATGAAAATTTTAGCTGCAATCAGAATAAAACAAGACACCATGATATAAAAGGGGACAATTACCTTAAGGACATCGCTATCTGTCTCCAAGTTTCGGAAATAATAAAACGTATTTACTGCGAAGAAGATGGTTACAATTTGATAAGCAGTGGATAAAATGTAGAATGTCGGAGTTGTAGTCAACATTTTTCCGGAAGGGATTATTAGTAGAGCCTTGGGCCTGAAAAGGATATTGTTCATAAATTTGACAACCTCTCCTGTAGACATTCTCAGCAGTTCTGATAAAAATGGTGGCTTGAAGAATCGATACATGTTAAAATTAATGGCCTGATAATGAGGGAGTATTGACAAGGCTAACTACTGACAAGATGATGATTTTTTACTTCTATTCTTAATATTATTAGAAGTCATAAAAGATGGTTCCCTCTTTTCCATTAGATATGCTATGCTCCTACTCAGCTTGGGGAGGGGGTTTATTAAACTTTATCTCTAATATGGTTTTGCTCCAGGGATGTTGTACCTCTCCTTCGCTATTCAAGATTTATCTTGATATTTGTCTGAATGCATGGAGGAGGAAATGCGAACCCATGGGGATTCAGTTGAAAGAAAATGTGTTCCTATATAACTTATCCTTCGCGGATGACCAGGTCATCAGTGCACAAGACACAGAAGATGCTGGATATATGTTGAGAAAATTAAATAAGGAATACCAGCAATGGGGACTAGTTATTAATGCTGAGAAAACGGAACACACGATAAGCAATAATGAGGATATAGGACTGAGCTCAGAAGTGGTTCTAAAAAGAGTTTGACATTTTAAATATCTTGGCTCCATAATTGAGATAGATGTGCATGAGATATGGAAATAAAAAGAAAAATTTCAGATGATAAAAAGACCATATCAATGCTCAACTCGGTATAACGGAATAGAAACATCCCCAAAACAAAAAAAAAAATATATACAATTATATATTACTAAGTATTTTGACTTACGAATCAGAAACTTGGACGTTGAAAAGCAGCCTCAGGAAAAAACTCCTAAGCACAGAAATGGACTACTGGAGAAGAGCGGCGGAAATATCCAGAATGGACAAAGTAAGAAATGCAACCATCAGAGAAAAGATGGAGGCTGAAAGAACCATTCTGGAGGATATAGAGAAAAAACGCCTGAAATGGTATGGACATTTGAAAAGAATGCATGAAGAAAGACTACCCAAAGTAGTCCACCTATGGAAAATTAGGGGAACACGAGGAAGACCAAGGAAGACCTGGGAAAACGAAGTGGAGGAATCCATGATGGATCATGGTCTACGGGAGGAATGGACCTTGGATAGGATATTATGGAAAGAAGCCATCCAATCACTAGGTTAAGCAAACCCACTATGAATGGAAACTCTTGTAAAAAAAAAAAAAAAAAAAAAAAAAAAAAAAAAAAAAAAAAAAAAAAGTGACAACATGGCCCCTACCTGTTAGTATATAATCTATTGATTTATTGTACTGCTTTTCTTAAAGGTGTTGCGTTTCACATTGCATTTCTACTTAGTGACTGCCAAAAAAGGATTATTAATTAATCCTTATTGGTAAGAATATTTTCATTAATGATTTAATATAATTTATATGTGAAATGAGTTAAGGTAAATGTTTAAAAGGGATAAGAAGTACATAAAGATCGTTTGTTGGCAAGGCAACAGAGTCTAATACAGAAGTGCTACCCCACCCGCCATATTTGACAGGCATCGCTCCTTCTTCAGATCTTACGGGGGAACAATTTACTTCTTACTAAAGCATCAAAATTTGGCTTGATAATTGGATTGCTTCAAATGACCAGGACAAATGAATTAGTAAAATGTCTGAAATCTGGTGGAAGATGTGACTGCAGATGGAGTATACTTTCAATGAATAATTCTTTCATTTTGTTACGAAGGCCATTGTACCAACGTGGCAGGTATAAAGGAATAAAAAGGTTTATTTAACTAAGTTTAGATATAAGTTAGATATGAAAGAACACTTTTGGACGTTGATATGTCTTTTGGCTGGTTGTCTATACTTTTTTTGGAGAAAGTTTTTTCTACACACAAAAATGTTACACTTTGATCTGCTCTAGCTCTGCTGATGTTGCTCGATAATGTAAGGTTTAAAACTCAATGATAATGAACATAGACCACAATTTTGCTATTAGCTTCTGAATGCAGATGGATTAAACAATACCACTTCTTGAGGTGAATTTTATGGACAGATGAGTCTGTTTTTACAGGGGAAGGTATTTCTACCGTTCCATGCAGAGTATCGTTAGTTTATTCATCTTTGTATTGCTGTCGAATAGTGTTTTTATTGTAGTCGAAAATCATAGTTTGCCCAACAGATTGCATGATGAGATTTGTTACAAAATATCCTACCACAACTTCATCACGATATTCCACCTGAAGTTCGGCAAAATATGATTTTCCAACACCATGGTGCTGCTCCACATTAT
Organism: Euschistus heros; assembly: GCA_003667255.2. Lineage (NCBI taxonomy): Eukaryota > Metazoa > Arthropoda > Insecta > Hemiptera > Pentatomidae > Euschistus > Euschistus heros. The sequence goes on from RCWM02000033.1 coordinate 2,987,272, forward strand.
TCGAAAGCAATAAAAATATAAACCAACGATATACATGATAGGTAGAAATGCCTTCCCCTGTAAAAACAGTCTCATCTGCCCACAAAATTCACCTCAACAAGTAGTATTCTTCAACACAATGCAATCAGAAGCTAACTACAAAATTGAGGTCTATGTTCATTATCATCGGGTTTTAAACCTTACATTGAAAATTTAATAAAATAAAATCCTAAATAATAATAATAAATAAATAAATGTCATAACATAAATCCTCTGATCTGGTGTCGCTTTATTGACAGTTTTCATTTATTTTCTATTAAACAATATTTTTTTTCTTTGCTTTTTAATCCAATGAAGAGTGTATTATGTTTAAAATATTCACATTTCCATTAAGGGATTGTCATAATGTTTTATTTACACAAGTAACTGATTCGTGTGCCAAATGGGACCACTATGTTTTCTCGGTTTCAAAAGTAAATTTATCCATTTACCTTTTGTGAATAGTTTTTTTAAAAAAACGGTGAGCATTGAAGTAATATAAGACAGGTAGTTGTATCGTGTATCGTGGTGCTGTTGTCTTTTGTGTTATTAAATCCAGTTTTTGGTGTTTTGTTTGTTTCTTTTCCTTTATTTTATGTTCATTCATTGTTTATTGTTATTGTTTAAAGATTCCAATAACAATAAGACATATTTTGTCGTTTAAAGCGACTTTTAGTGAAATTAGGTCAAACCGTTAAGGTTAGGTTTCACAACATCAGAGGTTAGTAGTGATTAATCTATTCAAAAATGGAGGAGTATCCTCCAGGAAGAGCAATCGTTAAGGACCCAGGCCCATCTGCTAAAAGACCTAGGAACGGGTCTGATGTTGAAGAAGAAAAAAGAGAAATATTTAGTGATAACTGTCTACATGAAGCAAAAGTAATTCAAGAAAACTTACGTACATTCATTCAAACTTTTGACAAAAAGATGAATAACGTAACCAGGAAACATATCAATGAAAACATTGATCGATTAATAGGTATAATGGAAACCCTAAACTTGAAGGTCAAACAATGTGAAGACAAGAACAAAGGGGATTCAGTTTCGACGCTAGTTCAAAGAGTGGTGAAGGAAACATTGGAGTCTCCTATGGTAATTAATACAATAATAAGTAAAATCATGGAAAGGTCACAACCAAGGGTCGTTCAAAACCATTCAGGGGTAAACATGGGAACCTCCTTACATGCCAAGGTCGAATCTTCAGAACAGAAGCAACTGTCGACTAATGAAGATAATAATCTGAAGGAAGCTGAACCCTTTGAGATTTACAAGACCAAAAGAAATAGGAGAAAGGCAAAATTGGAAGAAAAGAAAATTAATGAAGAAAGAAGAGAAATTGAGGAAAATATAATCGAGATCTCTCCACCTGATAAATGTCTGCCAAAGAATAAACCCAAGACACTGGCAGATATTGTTAAATCACTGCCAACGAAGCCGTCCAAGACGTCAAGACCAGCATACTTAACGATCAGCGGGTTGGGGAAAAGTCCTGTGGATATCATAAATGGGCTTCCATCGCCCTCACATTTGGGTGTTAATGCATCTGTAGTAAGAGCGACCAAGGCGGGCTCGATTCTAGTTCGTTTAGAAGACGAATCCCATGCAACCAAGGTCATTGGATGGCAGGAGCTGCGCCAAAACGTGCTACAAGCTAAGCTAGCACTGAGGAAAAAACCTAAACTTGAGGTGAGGGGTGTGCCTCACGCATGGAGCTCAGCAGACCTAGTTAGGTTTCTGTGGCAAAAAATACCAGAAAAATCAGTTCCAACTCTCCTGGTAATTGAAGATCTCCGTCCACTATTCTCTTCAGTCTCAAGGAACGGCTTAACTAAGAATTGGGTATTGGAAGTGCACCCAATGATCCGCTTTCAGTTGTTGGAAATAGAAAGTCTAGATGGAGGATGGTGGTCAATGACATTTAGGGATTACCTGGACGCCCCTCGCTGCACTAAGTGCCAGGGCTATGAACACACCAAGGCCACTTGCACTGCAGATTCAGTGGTCTGCATTTGGTGCGCAGCGAGTGGTCATCTAATGAAAGAGTGTCCGAAGAAGAAAGCAATGGTGGACCCAACCTGCATTAACTGTAAACGGTCGAATGCTGATCCCAGCAGAACAAAGCACAAGGCTGGAAGTCGGGAGTGCCCTGTGCACTTAACGTGGTGCAAAGAAATGGCGAAACGTACCTATTATGAATAAGATTACCATCCTTCAGCTCAACATGGGTCGCCGAAGAATAGTGGCAGACGAGTTGCGAGTTCTTTCTCGACGCTACGACATTATGGCGATTCAGGAACCGACCAGCCATCGAAACTTCGTAACGGGATTTGGTCTCACTTCAAGAGTTTTAGCCCTCAACAATGGAGAGAGGAGGCCTAGGGCTGCTATAGTGATTAACAACCCAAATCTAGATGTGATGGATCTAAGGCAATATTCTTCGGCTGATTGTGTAGCATGCTACATAAAGTGGGGCAGCCTATCCTTTACGGTGATCTCGGCTTACCTGCCTAATGGAATTAACATTGAGGAAAGTATTGCTGTCATGGAAACGATCACGTCTAGTACCAGGAATGTGATCTTGTGCTCTGATACCAATGCTTGGAACACTATTTGGGGCTCCAACCGAACAGACAGACAAGGTGCTATGCTAGGTGATTTTATAGCAAGAAGCCAGCTAGTAGTTGTCAACAACATTTCTTCCACTCCCACTTTCTCAGGGCCAATGGGTGAAAGTTCGATTGACGTGACATTGGCATCACCGACATTAGTAGGGCACATTGTTGACTGGACACTCAGATCTGAAACTAGTTCTGACCACAAAGTCCTGGAATTTAGCCTAGTACAAGATATACCAGGTTATCACGATATTGACAAGGGTTACGTAACCCGAAGGAATGACTGAAGTGTCTTCAAATGCATGCTGGAAGGAGAAATTGCCGATGAAGATTGGGAAATGGCGGAACCGGAAGTTGCTGATGACCTGGACTTCAGAGTTGCTAAAATAACCAATGCAATTCTAGACGCAGCTGAAAATTCTCTCCAACGGCGAAAGGTCAGAGCTCGAATAGTTCCATGGTGGACACCGGCCTTAACAACAGCAAAGAGAGAAGTCTACAAGGCGCGACGGTTATACCAGAGATGCAGATGTGAAGAGTGGCGTATTGCACTTCGTAATGAGTATAAGGCCAAAGCTAAAGCATATCGAAACGAAGTGCGCTTACGGAAGCGGAGTTCTTGGGATGAATTCATTGTCAAAGAGTCAAAGAAGAATCCATGGGGCATTCCCTACAGAGTTGCTCTGGGAAAGCTGACTCCTATGCAAACGTTAGCATCCCTCAAGCATGTGGATGTCCAGGCAACTACCATCGAAGAAGCAGCAACCATTTTCATTGAGGCAACATATCCTATAGACGACCCGTCCGAAGATAATGAAGTGGAAGAAAGCAGATTTAAGACTGCTCTACAAGGGAGGAAACAAGGATAAACAACTTCCTAAGTCGTATAGGCCTATATGTCTCCTTCCGGTGTTGAGTAAGGTACTGGAGAATCTTATTATGATAAAACTGCAGCCGATACTTACAAAGGCAAGTCATCCACGGCAATATGGCTCAACTAAAGGTAAGGGAACTACGGATGCCATACTGAGAATTCGTGCAGATGTCGAACAGAGGAATGAGCGATATGTCATGTTGTTACTCTTTGATATCTCCTCTGCCTTTGACAGCGTCTGGTGGCCAGGGGTACTTAAACAGCTACAGAAATACGATGCCCCCAGTAACTTATATACTCTCATAAGTAGCTACCTTCATAGCAGGATTGTAAAGGTTCGAGGAAGTTCTTATGAGAGAGAAGCTTCTATAGAGAGGGGATGCCCCCAAGGTTCAGTTCTTGGCCCAGCCTTATGGAAGCTGGTTTTCGATGAAATATTGGGTGTGCTCGAGGAACAGCAGTTCCCTGCCACGGCCTACGTCGACGATCTAGCTGCTATAGTGGCCTCCAACAGCAGGTCTGGAATAAAAGAAGAGGCACAACGGTGCGCCACCCTTGTAGGACGATGGTGTGGAAGTAAGAAGTTGAGAATGGCAACTTCAAAGACGCAGGCCATTCTACTGAAAGGAAAGACAGATAGGGCGCATCCTATAAATATATGTATTGGTGCAATAAGAATTCGTCCCAGTGAAGAAGTCACATATCTTGGAATAAGAATCGGAAGAGGATTCAATGTGACACCACATTTGGAATACTTAAGAAATAGAGTGACACTAGCCTTAAACGGTCTTAGCCGCGTCGGGGGTGCATTTTGGGGTCTCAGATACCCAGCCACGATGACGATTTATAATGGGGTGATTCTGGGTATTCTGAGATATGCAACTCCCGCCTGGTACCAGAATCTATCACAGCGGCAGAAGAGCAGATTGGCGACCATCCAGCGAACCACTCTGCTCAGAGTAACTAAATCTTACAGGAGTGTGTCACATGAGGCGGCACAAGTATTAGCAGGAGGAATACCAATCGACCTCTTCTTACGAGAAGAAGTTTTGAAGGATAACTTCAAGAGAGGAGACTCAGCTGGACTTCCGGAGAACATTCGAGCGAGAATCACAGAAGAACCCAGAAAATGGAAAAAGATTATCCGGGATCATTCTATAGAAGCGTGGAACCGGCGCACAGTGGGCAAAAACACCAATCTAGGTGGACAAAAGTCAAGTCAAAAGTTTGGAATTTCTGAGTGCTTGACCTTTTTATTATTAGTTGGTAAGACACATAATACTAATATTTCCTGCCATACAGTGTTTACAAATAAATAGTAAATGATTGAATCATTCCTGATTACACAAGTGCCTAATAACCAACAGTAGATTGTCTTTATTCGATGGTCATTTCTTACGTTCAAGGTGTGTGTAGCTCAAAGTATTTTTGCTTTTACTCAACAATGGACATTGCTGAGACAGGTAATACATTATATTTCCACATTCGTTATTGAATATACATTGGAATCTTCCTGTAGAGTTAATTTAGCAATTTGTAAATGTATGCCCCTATTCAATAACGAAAAACTATATAACCCCCAAGTTACCCCAAGGATTCGTTTGTAGGGTTAGTTTCACCAATCCTTCTAGTATTTAAATTTTGCAAAGAATTTTTGCGATTTTTTGCGTTTTGGGTGATACATAATTTTTTTCAGGCAAAACACTCCGAGTCACGAGGAGGAAATGTTTTGAAGAGTGGGTTAAGTTTCCCAAAAAAAAAACCGCCTAGACCACTTGCTGAAATTTATTATTACTTCCGCTCATATTAACAATCAAGAAGATGTCGAGATTGAGCCTTTAAAAGTTAAAATTTCGCGTATTTCCGACAAAATTTCGGAAAGGTGGGACAAATGTCACAGAAAACTAGAAATTTTTTTCAAAAAATACTCTAGTTGGCTTGATTCAGATAACTTGGATTTTAGTATTTCAGTTATCCAACCTACTTGTCAACGCTCAGGACGCCCTAAAAAATGTTTCGAACAAGCTAGTGAGAAAACAAAAAAAAGAAAAGTCAGCGAGTTATTGAATGTAGACTGTAAAAAATTGAGTTACGCTGCACAACGCGCTTTATGTTTCTGGTAAGCGTGGTGCTTCCAAAGGTTTGAAAGAAGCATCTACTTCTCAACAGCTATCTTTTTCTACAAGAAAGTCGACCTTTACCAACATTCGATGTTTTTCCCCTGAAGAAGCTTTGGCTCTCTTTTTCGACTGCAATTTAACAAAGGCTTCATATTGCTTGCTAAGAAAAAAAAGCGAAAGAAGTAGGTCATGATTTATATCCTCCCTACTACAGATTACAACATGCCGAAAAAGTTTGTTTTCCGGAAGAATATATTACAATTACCGAATGTAGGGCTGAATTGCCATTGCAGGAATTACTAAATATAACAACTCGGAGGCTATGTGAACTGCAACACCCTGTATTGAAGCAACTAGTTGACAAGGGAATTTATGAATATAATTTATACAGCAAATGGGGTTGCGATGGAAGTGGGGGGCAGAGCAAATACAATCAACAATTTTCGAATGACTCTAATGATGATGAAAATATTTTCATGTTCTCGCTGGTACCTATAAATTTGCAATCTTTGAATGGTCAATCCTGTGTATGGCAAAACAGAGTACCCGGGTCAACTAGATATTGTCGCCCCATAAAATTTATGTTTCAAAAAGAAACGGTCTCTCTAATATATTCTGAAACAGAACTGATTAAACAAGAAATTCAAATCTTAACACCTACCAAAGTTAATGTCGAAGATAAGGAAATATCCATCATACATAATTTGGCGTTAACTATGCTGGATGGTAAAGCATGTAACGCATTGACAGGCACAAAGTCGACTTAGACATGCTACATATGCAAAGCAACCCCAAAAGTATTTCAAGATCCGAGTTGCTCACTCCCACTACACTCCGAAGAAAATTATAGTTTTGGTTTGGCTACATTACATGGATGGATTCGGACTTTTGAATTCCTCCTAAACATTGCATATAGACTAACTTTGAAAGAACGAAAAAAAAAAAAAAACTTTGAAAACCGAGGAAGATCGAAAAGCATTTACTTTGAATAAGGCAAAGATTCAAAAAGAATTCAAAGTCCAGTTAGGTCTTAATGTAGACCAACCAAAACAAGGATTCGGCAAGACCAATGATGGTAACATGGCTAGACGCTTTTTCAAAAATTCGGATATAACTGCTTCTATCACTGGTTTAGATAAAGCTCTCATAAAGCGATTCGGGGTTATCCTTCAATGTCTTTCATCAGGATACGAAATCGATGTAGAAAAGTTCAACAAATACACGTCTGAAACCAAACGGCTCTACTTAGATTTGTATTCCTGGTACGGTGACTCCCACGATTCATAAAATCTTCGACCATAGCATTCAGATTATTGAAAATCAATATCTTCCAATTGGACAATTGACTGAAGAGGCTCAGGAAGCCAGAAACAAAGATTTTCGACGTTTCAGAGAACAGAATACGAGAAAAATTTCACGAATAGCAACAAATAGTGATTTGTTGACAATGCTATTAGTTTCATCGGACCCTATTGTTGCTTCACAACGAAAACCTGTAAAAAAAAAAAATAAAATACCGTTAGATTCAGATGTGCTATATTTACTAAAGTGCACTACTCCGAACGAACAATTACCAACCTTAAATCATGAGAAACTAAATGATGACATGTCAGAGCCAGAGTTATCAGAGAAATCTAGATCATCATATTATGATACAAGTAAAGAAGATAATTAGTTGTTTGATAATCATAATTTTTTTTTTATTTATCTACCTGTGCTTAATTAACTTTAATAATTATTATAAATTAAGCCTAATTTTAGTTCTGTGATTAATTTAAATTCTATTTAATGTACATTGATTATTAAAAAAAAAATAATAATAAATAAAAGTTTTACAATCTATAATTTAAAGTTTCCTAAATGATTTAAAATACATCATTAGCAGGTTTATACCGATAATTAACTTTGTTGTATTACTTTTCCCGTATTCTGGGACTTCAAACATTAAATGCAGGAAAGTTTTAGATTTTAGCCAATAAATTTGATTTTTGACCACTGTGCGCTTGCTAATCGTGTCAAAAAATTAATTAGATTTTTTAAATTATTTTTCCCGCAATTTAGGACCCCAAAGGTTAAATATGGACAAGTTTCAGAATTTTGTCCACCTAAATCGGTCATATTGCCCACTGTGCGGCGGTGGGTGGCAACTTCGAAAGGTGCTACCTTGAGAAAATACTTTCCCACCGTTCAAGCACGTTTGCATGCGAAATGGGTCCTTCCGGATTACTGGATATCGCAATTTCTCACAGGACATGGGGGTTTCCGAGCTAAACTCCATAGCCTTGGTGTAGACATAGATCCCTTATGTCCTAGATGTGGAATTCCAGAAACCGCAGAGCACATCATCATGAATTGCACAGCCTTTGAAGCTCTGAGGGCCAAACTATTGAGGGACACTGGACTTTATGTTCTTTCGGAGAATGATTTTCCTCAGCTAATCACTGAAGAAAACTACCTGCACTACAAAGCGTTTGTATACGGATGGAAGACGGCAATTGGTTCATCCCATTTCAACCTTAATAGAAGAGGAAATATTCCTGGGAGGCCGCCGGACAGCGAAGGAGCTGAAGAAGACGGTGACATCCTTGGAGCAGCCTAAGAAGGATTTTTAGTTACGTTGCCATACGATTATTGTTGTTATTGTTATTATAGTTATTGTTATTGTAGTAATTATATATTGTTATTGTTTTTTATACTGTATATATTATAATTTTACATTGTAATTATATTTATATGTTGTGATATTTTGGCAATTTTAAAAGTTAATATTGCCTAAACCTGTATTGCCTGAAGGCAAGGTAGGGTGAACAATAAATAAAAAAAAAAAAAAAAAAAAAAATAAAAAAAAAAATAAAGTAATATAAGACATTGTGACTTCCCCAAATAAGGTGAAGATCAATTGACGAAAGTTTCCTTATCAGAAATTAAATGGTGAATGTACTTTGTTCTATAACATTTGTCCCTAGGACTTACCGTTTAGGAGCTGTATTGGTTTCAATGATAAAAGTCGCATTTGAAACCGTTGTTTTATCTCGGAAATTTTTTATTTCGAATTAACATTAATGGTTAATTTGATTCAAATTATGTAATCCTTTTAATTATATATGTAAATTGGAAAAAAAAACAACAGTAGATTATAGATAAACATATCCATTCCAGAAATTGAGCTTTTTTTTTGTTTGTTTTTTTTTTATTTGTACCGTTTAATTAAAGCCGTTGGTGGTGGCTTTTCTTCATCACACAGTGAGCCAAAATACTTTTTAAATCCATGGACTGGTTTAAGAGGTCTGAACCGTTTCTTAGAGATTTTAGGCGAAGGTTTCACAATGGAACTTGGAAGCGTAACTGGACTTCGCCGTATTGTTCCTTTCTGAGCGCCAACTGATTCCCTCATTTCGAATGTTTTCATTTCCTCACTACCATAGCCTTGTTTCGATTTATGTTCTAAAACTGGTTTTATTTCTTTTGTTTCTGGTGGTTCATAGACAGTTCTCGGTTTCTTTTTCATGGGTTTCAGATAACCTATAAACTCGGGTTTTTTAATCCAGATAGTATGCTTCCTGTTTTTGATTCTTCCTCTGAAACCTTAAAAAGAAAGTTTATTAATATCCTTTTCCTCTTTCGTTAATAATTTTATCACAATCAATAGAAATATGCTGAGATTATGAACACCAGATTCAATATAAAATTATCAAAAGTCTAAACTCCTAAAATATTGCAACAACCAAAATTCTCGAGATTTTCCTGTTTTTTACCTTAATCCATGCTTGGTTTATATTCATATTAATATTATTTATTAAACGTGAGAGATTAAGGATTAGAAACATCAATGTTTTTCCTTTTTAATAACAAACGATGGAATTTTAGATTATTTTTTTTCAAATTTCCTTCAGTCTATCTATCTACACGTAATTCCCTATAAGATTACGCAGTTTTTGATTTTGGTACAGCAGGGTTACGTTAGTCGTTCCTCTGTAGAGCGCGCTGATCTATATATTAAATTACCACTTAACATATTTTTCACATAAGAATTCAGTGTAATTTATAATTTGTCTGTATTTTAAATAATAATAAAAAGTTTAGCGAACCCGAAGGTTCAATGCCGACACCACCAACCGTTAAATACACACCTTCGTCCAACCCACTGCCTCAAAACCGAAACCTCAAGTTCAGTTCTGATGCAATCCTCCCATCTACGTCTCGGTCGACCCCTCACTAGTTTACCCGACGGCTAAAAACTGGTCACTTTTTTTGGAATTCGGCCATTACCATACCCAACGACTTTACTCGCCCATTCCATCCGTCTCGCTCCTATTACCTGAACTATATTTACCGGATATAGCTCCAACACTTCCGCATTGTGAACCCCTCTAAATTCTTAGAAAGCTTCTAAAGTTTCTTCATCTATTTTTTGGGCCAAATATTAAACACAGCATTTTTATTTTCAAAAACTTTAAGCCGTTGTTCCTCTCTTAACTTAAGCGGCCACTTTTCGCTTCTGTGAAATTGGTAGTATAATAGCCTTATATATCCTATTTTTTAAATTTCTAGAGAGTAAGCGCGAATTGAGTAGTTTTGCGACCGAGAAATAACAAGCATTTCCGGCTTTTAACCTTGCTCTTATTTTCTCTTGGATTTCATTTGTCCTTGATATAATATAATCTCGGAAATATCTACGTCATCGAAATTTTCACCGTTTCTCTTACTAACAATATATATTTCGTTTTATCGGTATTAATTAATAAACCAATTTAGTTACTGGTTTTCATAATCGTAGTTGCGTTTAATTTAATATTTTCCTCGTTATCACCCAAAAGTACCAGATCATCAGCATAAGCAAGAACCGGAATTTTATCACCCATCTCTAGTCCTTTTCCTGTAAGCATTACCTTCCTAATGACGTATTCTAGCGCTAAGTTAAATAAAAACGGAGAAGGAGAATGTTTTAAATCTGAACGTATATCAAACTTTTCGGAGTATAAAGCAACTATTCGGACTCTATTAAATGTTTCGGGCATGCACATCTTTACTAGATTAACCAATTTCTTTGGTACCCCATTTCTATTTTAAAACAATTATTAAAAAGTGATGATCATGAAGAGATTTGGTTTATCTAAATTTTCATATCTTAAAACTGTGATTTTATCACCCTCTAGGTTTTGGAAAAAAATCTAAACTCATAATTGCATATTATTTAAAATACGAGTTTCACACTTAATATACTCGTACTTTTCACATTTGACACAAAAATGTGAATATAATTCTATTAAAGAAGGGCTTGTACACACCTCTCATTTGAAGAATTTCTTCCAGTGTGGTCTCCCTGGTGTTCGGTCTTTTTCCACCATATTTCTCAGCTGGTGTGAAAAGACTAGCATGATAGTTTACAATGAGCTTCTCACGCCTTTCCTCTTCAAGAAGCACGTGCTCTGGAGTCCGGGACCAGTTAGCTTGTTGTTCAAGAATCTGAATATCCTGTTCCAATTTCTTATCACAAGAGTTTTGCATCTCACTTCTTAATTCGTTTGTTTTTGCCTTCATAAAATCCGCAACCTCATGTTCGTATGGAGATTTCGCAGCTGATTCCCCAAGGATTGCTGCAATCCTTCCATAAACAATAGTTTTCATCAGCTCGATTTCAACCTCATTTAATAAATTATTTCTCTGTGTTTTCCTCAATCCAACTGATTCTTCTGTAATATTCTCCATGTGTTTAACATCAAAATAGTTTTTCCAAAGAACGAATATACTTTTCGTATGTCTCCGCTTTCGCTTGTCTGCTTCTGTTGCTGTGGTTTCTTTAGAATATGTCATCATATGAAGCATTTTTCTTATCTGCTCCATGACATAATTTTTGGTTTTCTCATCAATGATATTCAGTTTCTTCTTCTGTTGTTTTATAGAAGAAGAACGCCTAAGAGTTAGATCATGATCAAGTATATCAGTGTCAGATCGAGGGATCAATTTAGTTAGCCTGATAGGAGTTTTTTCAAAATCGATACTCTCTTCAACTGCTTCCATTTTCGTCGCTTTCATAGGTTCCCAACGCATTCGAAAGTCATCCACAATTTCTCGTTTGACTGGATCTTTGCATTCTTGTTTCGTATCATCTTTTGAGCGAGTAACAGATTTGAAATCTAAAATGTTCAAAAACTTAGAGCCGCGATGTGACACCGGTTGGATGGTGCCTTTTAAATCTTTGGCTGTACCTTGCTTCAGTGTGTTCGGGTCAGCTTTCAAGGCATCTATTTCAGCACTTACTAAAGGCAATTTAGCTTTGGCAACCTTGCTTCTCAAATGTTCCTTCTTTTCTTGATTTATAAAATAATTTTTTTCCGTCGGAATTTGCACATAAGTTCTGTGTAAACTTTCCTTGGAAGCCTCCTTGAGATCCGTGCCTTGTATTTTTGTTACATTCAAAATAGATTGGTGAAGAACGTTAGAAGGCAGCTCCTCCTTTTCTATTTTTCCTTGCGACAATCGTAAACTTGATTTACTAACTAAGAGACAGCTATGTCTTTTTTGGTCAGTTCTTCTGGAACTTATCCTTTTCGCTGGTATAGCTGAAACTAATCGCTTATAAATTAATTATTAAGGGATGAAAACGCTTTATTTATCATGCGAATAGAAATACAAAATATCCTCAAACGTTATAGTAATATATACTACTAGCTGAAAGTACCCTGCTCCGCTAAGGTTTAATATCATTAGGGTGAAGACAACTTAAATTAGTAAAAGTTAAGCTTAACGTTGATAATTATTATTACTTAAATAAACCTAAAGAATTCCAATATTAGAATAATTTCTATAAGTAAATTTGACAATTTGCAAAAGTTAATTTTATATTATTTTGATAGTCCTCCAGTGAAGCTTCGAGGCAGCACTACCATCTTAAGTGATTATAGTCTTAACTTCTCAACATTTTTGAGAAAGTTTAGTATTTCTGTTTCTATTTTTGCGTACATATCAATCATAAATTGGTTGAGGAGATTACGGAATTAAAGTAAATAAGGTTCTTCCCCTCCTCGCTCCACTAACATTTTGGCGTAAAAATCAGCTGCAGACACATTTGTCTTAAGTGATGTATTGGTGTTTGGGTCACGCTGAGGGATGTTAATACTGTACCTTTCTTCTCCATGGTAGAACATGATACGATACTAAAGAGAATCATACACTTATTAGAACTCACTGATTCTTATCTGTTTTTTGTCCCTACATCGAACTGGCCTTACATGTCATCACCAGAGAACATAAGTCTTTTAACCTCCTCTTTAACATAAGTCTTTTAATAGCTTCTCGTCGCGAAACAACTGAAACTTGTAAGTTGTAAGCAGCTACCATGAGTTCACAGAAAGTACAAATATTATAAGGTTTCGACATCGATCGTATTTTTGTTTGTTTACAACTATAAGGAACTTAATTGGTGGTCAAAGTTTGTGGCTTAATGATCTAACCTATTTTTTAACTTAGGTTATCTCCAAATACCATATGATAATTAATCTTTTATTATTCACCCAATAAAAATTGAAATCGCATTTTTCGCAAATTAGCCGCGATCCAGGCCGATTTTTTAAAATTCCTTTGTTAGCGAGCACCTACGGCCCTAGAGGAATCTACATATCGAATTTCATTCCAATCCGTTCAGTGGTTTCTGAGATTTCGTGTTAAATGAGTGAGTGGTATTTGACAAATATATAATAGATTATATAAAATGACAAGACATTTTTCGTCTGAGATCACTAACTACGGAAACTACTCAACCAATCTGAGCAAATGTTAACTACATCATCTTTATCGTTCCAGGGAGTTTTAGCAATAATAAAAAATACTAATTTTCTATTAAAAAAGCGATAATATGTGGATAAGAGTGAAGATAGAAAATTGTATGACTTTGTTTTATTTTATATATCGATAAAAATGTTGTAATGAATATTAAAATAATTAGAACATCTCCCATTTTTAGGAGATCTGTAACAATGATAGTTGGATAACTATCATTTCCAGTTTGCGTTTCTTGAGCGAAATTGCGAGGATATTTTTTTATATACCTCCCCAAGGAAATGATTAATTAAATCATCTGCAAAGCCCTTGAATCATGGGAATCGATATTTTGATGAGAGAATTTTTAGTACGGCTATCAGGTTGGATTTTAATTTCTAACCTTAAAAGTTTATAACAGTGTGGCAAACCTCGTTTCTGCCACTCATTACTGTACATTTAAATTATTATTAGAGTAAACTTATATTATATATTTTATATAACCTTAGGAGATTTAAGTATATAAGGTGTATTAAATTGCAATATTATCTCCCATCAATGTATTATATTTGAAAATATTATACTACATAATTCCTTTTTTAGGCGACGTTTCGTGGCCATGCCACATTTTCAAGCCCTAAAACATGAAAAACATAATTTAATTTATAAAACTGATAGGAGAAACAAAACAAAGACTTGAAAATAGAATCAAACAGCACAACTCGGATACTAAAAACATCAAAAATATCAATAAGACAGCATTGGCACAACATGCAATTAACAATAATCACAAATTTAATTTTTAAAAAACCAACATATTATTTTACGAAAAAAAAAACAATTATAGAAGAAAAATTTGAGAGTCCATTTCCATTTAAAAAAATTTAGACAAGGCAGTGAATTTTAAAACCGACACATCAAAAATAGGAGCCCCCTATGCAGTTATAGATATGGACAATATAATGTGATCCCTGGTGAATAATATTTTTAAGATTTATCATCGTTAAGGTAATTATAACATTTAAACAATAGTAATAATAATAATAATAAATTTTGCAAAGTGATATTAGCGGAATAGTATAGTATAGTATAGTATAGTATAGTATAGTATAGTATAGTATAGTGATTTAATATTGGAGAAAAGAGAAATTTTTGGATATAATAAAAATTACAAGACTATACGTCGATAAGATTATACTCCTTAAGCCTAATCCAAATGTTTGCATGACGAGACAGAATGGTTATCAACCGACTTCAAAAAAGAGGAGGTTCTCAACTCGTCTGTATTTTTTTTTGTGTGTGTATGTTACGCGATTACTCCGTCAATTTTGATGATTCTTTTTTAGATCGGTATGGCATACTTAAGAGGTGGTCCCATAAAAAATATTTTGAAATCAACTTAGCACTTTTTAAGAAAAATAATAAAAACAGTTAATAATAATCTAAAATCTCTATGGTAACTAAATCTAAATTATTAACAAAAATAATTTACTTATACAGTCAACTCTCGACGTGTCGTACTTCGATAAGCTGAATTCTTAAATAATTCGAACAAACTCTACGTTCGGAAGTACATTACATTTAAATTTCACCTCAAAGAGACGGTTTCAGACATAAAACGTTAAAAATTGTGTAAATAAGTCGAACTGAAAATAGGGTTCAAAAGAGAGAACTTCTAGGACCACCTCTATGAAATGAACTACATATTAGAAGTCATCGCCTCTATAACTCGAACTCAAATTTAAAGAATTTCATGTGTAATTTGTTTTCCTGTTTCCCGTCATTGTTTATCTTTCCAGTTCATAGTTACACCAGTCACTTATTATTAGTTATTCACTCGAGTGGTTTTACAGTGGCTATTGAAAATTCTTTCAATTAACGAAAAGTTAAAATTGATTTGCAAAGTGGAGAAATGAGAAAGAAGTTGGGCGTTTGTTGCTAGTGAATTCCAAATTCCGCGTAGTTCTCTTTTAACCATCCTAAAGAATAAAGAAAAGATCGCCACTGGTGGAAGGCGGTAAGTCAACTTTTAGGCACCCTCATAAAAAAGCGCAGTTCTGTTGAACGTTATATGATAAATTGGTATCGGGTATTTAATTTTCTGTATCAATGATTTTCTATGTATTTACAAACAACATTCCCATTAATGAAAATGTACGTAATGATATCAACTACAATTTTGTCTTCAATTTTCCCATTTACATGCAGATAAGTAGAATGATAACCTCGATAATTCTTTGTTCAGTAAGTCGAACTATTTTTCAGGGTAGCTTGAAGATAGAGAATTGACTGTATAAACAAAAATACACTCACCACTAAAAAGTAATAAAATAAAAATAATTTTTAGAAAAAAAAAAAACCGACTTCAGGATTAAACCTACATAAACAAACTTGAACTAAAATATAAAAAATAATATTTTAATTGGTTCAAAACAAAAACCATTTAATGACAACCAACGAAATTATCGATACTTAAATACCTATCCAAGGAGGCACTTAACTACCATGCTCCCGGGCCCGAGTTCGAGTCCGACTGAAGGCAGAAAATTTATTTTCTGTTATTTCGGCCGTGGATCGAATTCGAGGTCGGGAGACCCTCCTGGGGCACACCCAGCCTCCTAAAAAATGGGTACCCTTAATTGGGGAAAAACCTGGCGGTTGAGCGTGAATTCTGGCCAAATCACCTCCTTTCACAACCGTTGGCTCAGAAACAGTACACCCTACCTAAGTACTGAACCCGAGACCCTTCATGGGTTGTAAGTGGTTTTTTTTTTTTTTTTTTTTTTTTTTTTTTTTTTTTTTTTTTTTTTTTTTTTTTTTTTTTTTTTTTTTTTTTTTTTTTTTTTTTTTTTTTTTTTTTTTTTTTTTTTTTTTTTTTTTTTTTTTTTTTTTTTTTTTTTTTTTTTTTTTTTTTTTTAAAATACCTATCCACAAATTATGATCAGTTATTTTTGGAGTCGGTGCCAGCCAAGAAGGGCAGTTTAATCTTGCCTTAGCAATAAACTTTCGAATGACCGGAGACAGTAGTGTGGCGGTACTCCCATACTCCCGCACCGCTTCTAAAGCATTACCGTTACAGAAACCATACACAAAAATTATATAAGCGTATTCAACATTAGAATATGTATGCGGCATTGTGGCTGATGCTATTCACACAAAAATATCTGAGTAACTGACTGAAGACTGATTTAGGAATTATAATCCAAGAAGGAAGCCAAAATGTAAACAAATAAAAGAATGTAAAGGATAACATTAAGTGTTTACATATCTCACTGCCTAGCCTGACGAACTTTGAAAGGTGATAATCGCTACCTGTAACATATTTGTTTTGTTTCTTTTTTTGCGATTTTCTCTAAAACTAAGCAAAAACGAGCAAATCTCTAAAGGACTTTTTGTCTTAGTTTTTCGGTCCCCTATAAGTTCCTGAAGTTTTGCCATTTAAATTCGGGACACCCTGTATAATGTATATTGGATAAATAGCAGTTTAATATTGCCATAACTATTTTCATATTTATTGTCCGTTTACGTTTTTCATTTTTTAGGGCTTGAAAATGTGGCCTGTCCACGAAACGTCGCCTAAAAAAGGAATTATGTAGTATAATTTTTTAAAATATAATACATTGATGGGGGATAATATTGCAATTTAATACACCTTATATTAGAGTAAACTTTACAACTGTAAACCTTCCTAGAACTATGAAGATGGTATAATAAACGTTTGGAAGAGATGAGTTGAGTAGTAGATTAGTTGAGTAGTTGTAACCATTGTAAATTAACCACGTATTGGTCAATTTTTAAACTTCGCTGGGATACAAATGTTGCACCAAATATTTAAATCTGTATGAATAATATAATTGAATTAAGTTAATTTTATTGTCAATTTCAAGTTCTATATATGACCGTACCTTTGTAACCTCTCATGTGGCATGGCGCTCGCCACCTATCGGTCAATTTGCAAACTTCACTGGAATCCACATATTTATCGCATTTTTAATAAAAATTTATGTGAAACTCAGTAAATTTTATTACTCCTAAACCTTCCTTAAACTATAAAGATGATGTGAATAAAATGTGGTTCAGATTGGTTCTCTAGTTTTAGCGGTTAGTTAATATTTAAATATAAATTTACTTATATTCATCAAATATAATAATAACTAATATTCATTACTTATAAGTTATTATAAGTAAATTTTACAATGGTGAAACAACCGAACCCATCTGTAACAAATTTTAATTACACCATTTCCATAGTTCTAGGAAGGTTTAGCAATAATAAAAATTTTAATTTACAATGATCAGTGGCAAAAACAAGGTTAGCCATACTACCTTATTCTTTTATAATTAGAAATTAAAATTCAATCAGACGAAATCAATAAAATTATTCCAGCCTAATAAAAAATTATAATCAAATCAAAAGGTCGATCCTTTGCTTTTTGATATTTTGTTAGTTGAAATAGGATTCATAGGGCTTTAGTTGTAAGAACTGTCAATGCAGTCCATTATCTGAAAAAGTTTTTTAATAATCTTTGTCCGTCTGGATTATCATCTCCTGCATTAAAATTATAAATTTGATGTTAGATTATGCTTTTGTGTAATCTTCACAAATAATCAGTGTGTAATCAGTGTAATCTTCACCTAATTTGTTCAATTTAAACCAGTTTAAAAATTATTGCTATGTGTCAAAATATCATTGAAGAAACGATGCTGAATGCATACTTCAATAATTTCTATCAATTAACAACTAAAACTTTAAGTTAAAAATCATCTAAGTTCTTTACTTATAATAGCGGGCGAAGCGGCGACGGGTATATGTATATATATATATATATATATGTATATATATATATATATATATATATATATATATATATATATATATATATGTGTGTGTGTTATTAAATAATGAAATTATATTTTTACAGTCTTTCCTATGTTTAAAAATGATTTTATACAGTTTTACATCCTATCAGCTTATTGTGGCGGTTCGAGTGACTGTTATGGATAGAAGAAACATATTGAAAACAAATCAAAAAGATGCATTACAATACTGACCAACGTCGAAGGTCTCTGGTATCGTAAGATAGTAACTGAGATGAAGATCCTTTTCCTATTACAAACGAATTTCTGTCCCGAAGCGAAATTGGTTTATACATGAAATATCTTGCAACCCAACTGTAAAAAGTAGCTGGAAGGTACATATATCTCATAGGTAAATAATCTTGATTAGCTTTCATGGTTAAATTTAAAGTCAAAATCAATTTTCCTCGTGTGTCCCATTGCATGAGTTGGTTACGTTAAACGCAAATAAGTTCTCCATTTCTACAATTATTGACTTAGTTTTTTTTTCTATTAGCTCTTGTGAGTAGCATTATATTGAATATTTAGGATTGAAACTAAGATTGATTGCTTACGATGGTAAGAATGACTTCTAATGCCTGTGTCATAGAGGCTCAACCTATTTCCCGGATTCGAATCGCGTCATTTGTCATTCTATTTCCCTCACTTAGTGATTTTTTAAAGAAGGTAAATATGATTCTTGTGTTATTTGTATTAAAGTGTATGTTTCCCATGTAGTTCTAAGCTCCTTTTTTTTTTTTTTTCTTTTTTCTTTTTATTGCATGTGGTGTTAATCTTAAATAAAATATATAAATAAATTTAGATAACATAGAGAAATAAATTATAATAGGAAAAACTGTAAGTGATATAAGAAAAAAAACAACATTTTATATATTTGTACCTCGGAGGTACAGAACACTAAGTCACTTTAAAGTTCTATATGGTACCTTTTTAGCAAAAAGAGTTAACGGGAAGGGGTCGTTAGCGTTGAAAAACTATCTCCAGCCTCCCGTAGAATGCGTTAACAACGAATGAATATCCTTCCGCCATCTTAAAACAGTTAAATAGTCTAATATTTCAAAAAAGTGTCCTTTTAAGGACAACAATGGCGAACTTCCGCCATTTTAAAACCGTTAAATATTATAAAACAGTATCCTGGAGGAAAATAATGGCGGAAGTTATCCTTCGGATAACTTAAAAACCGTTAAAAACATCCTTAAGGACGAAAAACTATTAAAATTCCGCCATCTTAAAACAGCATCCTTAAGGACGAAAAAGCTAATTCTAATTGTGGATGGAGAGAGTGGCCAAGGATGTCCTTCGGCCTCAAAAAATCGTCAGATCCTGGCAGATCTGTAAAACAGTGTCCTTATAGCAGTAAAAATAAATTAATTAAAAAAACATTTTTATGTAACTTACCTTACAATTAATTTGTCTAGGACATATAATTCTATACCTCTGTATAAAGGGAATAAAGGTGAATAAGAATACGTAATAATGTATTTTTGGTAAAAAAAGGACATAGTGTTCTGTACCTCAGAGGTACAGATATATTTCCAATATTTACATTGATCTAATACAATATTCATTTTACAGTCGAACCTGGATAATGGAATCTCTTGGTGACAGGATTTCAATCCCACTTAAAGAGCTATTCCACTTACACGGTTTTACTTATCAGGTCATTAAGGTTGCTTGTCCCACTAAAAGAGGTTTTCCAAAAACTTTTAATTGTTGTAATTGTAAAAATTTATTACTTGTGCAAAAAGTTTATGAACTTCCCATCAATTGGTACATTTTTGCATAGGCACTGCCGTAGCCACGTTAGGACACATTTTTCTAACTCAGAGTATTCACAAGCCTGAAATATCCTTATTTTTCGATGTCCTTCTGAACACTCGTGTAAAATTTTTTTTTTAATATTCAAAATCCAGCAGAATGTTGATTTCGGCACCCCAAACTGTTTTGTGATCTAATTTCTTGACTTTATACTTTCGAATTCAGGAACAAAACCTAATTATCACTAATTGAAAAAGGTTTTAGATTTGGCGACTTGTTGACATGATGAGCTTTACTTATCAACTGGCAGGGAGGTTTGCAAAAATTAGATTGTAGCAACAATAGCTTAGAGTGGAATATCGATGTGCTTAATGTTTACACTTTAGGGATCAATCGAAACAAAACAAACCCATCTATCCCTTCACGTTTTCTTAGTAGTAAAGTGTGAATTTTACTTAAAGAGGTAAATACAAAAATTGTTCTATTTACAGTGAAAATTTCCACAGAAATTAATTCCACTTATGGAGGTGAAAACATTTCAGTTAAAGAGTTTATTTAAGGGCAACATAAGTTTTGGACCACTTATAGAGGTATTCCACTTATCCAGGTTCGACTGTATCAATCTAATGTTCGATTTCAAAGTTTAAATGTATATTACATCTCAACGAGATTCAAACTTGGTGTAAGAAATGGAAAATAAAACTTAATTATGACGAATCCCTTCATATTACATTTACACTACGACGCAAGACCTGCCCGCCTGTTTACGTTGACAACCAACCTTTACATCAAACTGAAAAAGTGACATACTTAGGACTTAAGCTTGATAGAAGACTGACATGAGGCCCACACGTCAAGACAAAAAAACAGACGTTACGACTTCTATACTCAGTACTTCACAGAAGCCCAAAACTACCTTTAAAACAGAAACTTAACATTTACAGTTACTTGCTAAAACCCATCTGGACGTAAGCATCGCAAATTTATGGACCTGCCAAAAGAACGCATATTCGGCAAATAAAAACATTTCAATCCAAATTCCTAAGACTGGTAACAGACTCACCTCCTAATGTGTCAAACGATACAGACTTACGTATTTCGGCAGTTAAGACCCATATTCATGAAAAACTACGTGGACACACTAACAAAATGATACATAATATGGCAACAGTACAGATACCTGATGCAGGGATTTTTCGCCAGTACCATTTATAAAGATAATCTAGACTATAATAAAGATGTTTATGAAAAAAAAAACTTTTTTTTTACATAACTTTTTTCTAATGGAATCACAATATCGAAATTCCGACAAAATGATAGAATGACCCCTAAATAATATCTAAATAAAGTTGGCTTCCATGAGGAAACTGTAGTTTTCCCAAGTCTTCCATTCACATCTAATACCCATTCGAAAACTAATACGATAACTAGTAAATTATCTTAAATTAATTAAAATATTTACGTTTTGGAGTTAATGGTGAATGTACTTCTTCTGAAAAGGATTCAATTTCGTAATAAGATTCTTCTTCCACTGATTCTTCAGACGAAGAAGTCCAAGATATAATTTCCTCTTTCTCAGATTTCTTTTTATTGATTTCCTGTATGTAACAAAATTTCAACTATTTTAAAAATTAGCTCGAGGATTAGCAGAATTTTTTGAAATAGAAAATTTATCTTTTAAATCCTGCAACGAATTGATTTTGAAACGAAATGTAACATAAATTATGCTTCATTAATACATGTTTGCTTAAGATATTTTTTCAATAGCATTTTTTTTTTTTAATTCATTTCATATTTCTAATAATTATTAGTAGCCCATCTCTAACAATTAATAGAAAGATGAGTCGATGCAGTTTTAATATGAAGTTTAATAAATAGAAAATAAAGATAAGAATATTAAATAAACCTGTAATTTAGAATCCAAAAGATATTTAAATTAATAGGATATATCTAAGATGGTTAGAACGTCACTTATTCAATAAAATAAATAATTAAATTTCACGTAAATTCAACAGTAAGTTACAGCAAACAATAATTAAAATAGGTTAATGAAGGTTTCAAGATAAAGTAGTTTAGTGGCAACACAGTTGATAAATAATAGGGAGTATAAAAACAATTACCGTTTTTTAAACAAATATTTGTATTATTATTTCTTTGATATAAAATGCAATTAATACTCAAAGTTTAGTCCATTGTTATCTACCGTTATCTGCGACATCTGCTAGCCAATTGCTCGAGGTCATGTTGATACCATTCCTTGGGATGGCTGTCAAAGAACTCTTGATTGAATTGGTAACATTTTCAACTTCCGCAAAATTATCAATTTTTTTCCCTTGAAGAAAATGGGCCATAGATCGAAACAAGTAGTAATCCGAAGGTGCGAGGTCTGGACTATGTAGTGGCTGAGGCAGTTCAAACCCTTGAAGATCTGTAAACTTTTCTCAACTTTTGTAAAATTGTTGAGGAGTAATTTCGTTAGGGACCAGTCTACAGGTCTTTTTCACCTTCCCCATGGAGAGAAGATGGCGACTAAAAGTATCTTTCGACACACCACACTCCCTGGCAAGTTCGCGAGTACTTGTGGACGGATTTGACTCAACAACTTCCTTCAGGACCTCATCAATATCCATTTATAGCCGCCCGGAGCCCTTCTTCATTTCCAGCGTCGTATCTCCATTTCTAAATTTTTCAAACCAACGCCGCGCAGTGCGCTCTTCAAGAACACCTTCCCCTTCATGTTTAATAATTTCACGAGTTGCTTCAGCGGCTGTGAAATGTTTTTTTCAGTAATGTCTTAAAATTACGAGAATTTCGTAGGACGCTGTCATGTTTCTTCTTTGAAATAAATTACTGAACTGAGGCTTTTTTTTAAGAAGTCCAGTGTTAGAAACAAGCTTAGAGAATGCTCTAAATGGACTATTACGTATTGGTAAATAATAAAGAGCATTAAGATATTTACAGACTTTTGAACTCTGGAATTTGATAAAACGGTCATTTTTTTTTTATACGCCCCATTAATAACCAGATAATAAACAATAACCAGATGATTGAAGTTGCTTTGATTTCTTGAGGCGGCGGGAAGTAAGGAAGGAGCTTGCTGGAGTGGAACAAGTTGGAGTTCTTCCTCCTACCGCTGGCTACTTCGTAGAATGACGAGGAAATAGGTCAGACGACTGGGAATGGTCCGATTCAAATGGGATCAAGCTTCTTGCGATTAAACTAATTTCCATTTTCGACGTAGACCAATTCACCAACGTTGAAAGTATAGTCTTGTCTATTCTTATCAATCTGTTTCTGATTGATGTTAAAATTCTTCGTTGAATATAGGAAAGCTATCTTGCGGTCTTCTTCTAAAAAGGATGGAGTGTTCCCATCAAGTGGAGATATGATAGATTTTCGGCCGAGCAATAGATAAGATGGTGCAAAATGGTTGGAACTTTGGATGGTATTATTATACCAGGTATGCAAGTTTAAAATGTCGTTTTAATTCCAATAGAATGCGCTCTTAGCCTATTGAAGGATTTGTTTATCTCTAAACGCTATTTTGTTTGTTAGTCATTTGTTTACAAAAGTCAGTTGTTTTTAAGTCGTTTACGTGGACGTATCATACCTTTCTTTGGTGTTAAAAATGTCTAATTTTAAGCCAAATAAAGAGCATTTGCGGCATGTCATGATTTTCTTATTTAATCAAAAGAAAAAGGCATCTGAATGTCATCGAATTCTTGTTGAGACTTATGGCGATGTTGCTCCAACCGTCAGGACATGTGAACGTTGGTTTCAAAGTTTCAAACGTGGTGATTTTGATGTTACTGATCAAAAACGAGAAAATCGACCAAAAAAGTTTGAGGACTTCGAATTGCAATCTTTATTAGACAAAGACAATACCCAAACCCAACAAATGATGGCAGAACAGTTGAATGTCACTAGGCAAGCCATTTCCGATCGCCTGAGAGCTATGGGAAAGATTTAAAAGGTTGGAAAATGGGTTCCACATGAATTGGACGAACGACAGATGGAAAAAAACGAAAAACTGTGTGCGAAATGCTGCTTTTACGCCACGAAAGAAAGGGTTTTTTGCATCGAGTTGTAACTGGCGATGAAAAATGGATTTATTTTCAGAATCCCAAACGAAAAAAAATCATGGGTAACGCCAGGACAACCATCCACATCGAGTGCAAGACCGGATCGTTTTGGGAAAAAGACAATGCTGTGTGTGTGGTGGGATCAGAAGGGAGTAGTCTACTACGAGCTTCTCAAAACCGGCGAAACAGTCAATACCGAGCGCTACCGACAACAAATGATCAATTTGGGTCACGCATTGATCGAAAAAACGCCCAGAATGGGCTCACAGGCACGCCAAAGTCATTCTTCAGCATGATAACGCTCCTGCACATTCAGCCAGATTGACTAAGGAAACGATTTCTTCGCTTGGTTGGGAACTCCTACCCCACCCGCCGTATTCACCTGACCTGGCGCCTTCTGATTATCACCTCTTCTCATCGATGGGACACTCATTGGCGGAGCAACACTTCAACAATTTCGAAAACGTACGAAAATGGATTTCAAATAAAGATGAAGCATTCTTTTGGAATGGTATCCATATATTGCCCGAGAGATGGACAAAATGTGTAGAAAGCGAGGGTCAGTACTTTGAATAAAATATATTATACTTTTTTTTTAAATTACTGTGTATATATTTTAAGAAATAAACGACATTTTAAACTTGCATACCTGGTATTCCTTTACACATTCTTTTGCCAAGGTTGACCATGCTCTTCTAGTTTCATCGTTGATTTTACATCGCAGTCGATGAACTAAGGCTTGATTTAATCGTTCGTGCAATCTGTTGGATGCGGGATTGACAACGCACGTGAAAACGATCCGAGCCCCAACTCTCTTCAAATTCTTTAGAAATTCGGTTGAGTTTATGCCGGTATATTGGTCAGTCAGAAGAATAAAAAAATTATTTTGTTTAACTATGGGATTCAGTAAGTTTATGAAATCTTTAGCAGTTTGACCCTTTGTTGTTGAGATCCATGCATATCTTGTGAAGTGGTTCTACGAGGATATCCATGTACCGTTTGGAAGTCAAATCAAAATAGTCTCTTTGAATATCATCATCCATCTTAACAGCTACTGTTCTGTAACCATTAATATTTTTGATAGCATTTATTATAGGTTTCTTACCTGGTAGAAAGGAGTGGAACTTTAAGTCCTTTGAGTCTTCAGGTAATAAGTACCAATTTTTTTTGTCAATGGAAATGCACTGAATCACAAAGTCTTTATCATTTCTCTTTATGATTTGAACAAATAGTTGAGCCATATTCTTACGTGTTGAGATCTTGTAATTTAATTTCTAAGATTGTTAGAACGTGATTTATTCAATAAAATAAAGAATTAAATTACACGTAAATTCAACAGTAAGTTACAGCAAACAACAATACACAATAATTAAAAAAGGTTAATGAAGGTTTCAAGCTAAAGTAATAAACACAGTTGAAATTTACAACTGTATTAATAAAAACACATTTAGTAAATATGCTGTATAAAATACAAATAATGACGTGATTCGAACTTGTAGAGGAACTACCCATAGGTAGTACTCTAATGAAATAATTACAAAAGAAGATCACGACGAGCCCATCTTCTTTTCAGGTGCCTCAGAGGTTTACCAGGAATGGAATGGGAAGCAAGTTGTGCAACAAGTGGATTTGGATGAGGAGTGAGTTTATTATGAAAGGAGAGGTATCTGGTTCGTGCCAAGTCGGCGACATATGGGATATTAAGGTCGTTATGGATTAATTCATTTGTGACAAAGTAAGGAGCATTAAGGATTTTTCGAAGGATTTTGGATTGGAGTGATTGGATGCGGGAAGAATTCGATGGTTCAGTGGATCCCCACAATTCTATACCGCAAGTCCAAATAGGTCTGATATTCGTCGTATAGATGAGTTTCTTGTGATAAATAGGGAGATTTGAACGTTTGTCTAGTAAGTGTTGTAGCAGTCGAAATCGACGTGCAGCTTCTTGTCTTTTCAATCTTGTGTGAGAGTTCCAGGTAAGTCTCTTGTCCAGATAAAATCCCAGGTATCGTATTTGTTCCACATTATTTAGCGGTACACCATTAAAGGATACAGGAGGACAGGATGAGGCAGGTTTTCGACGGAGAGTAAAGGTTATTTGCTGGGATTTGCTAGGATTTATCATAACTCTCCAGTTATGACACCATTCTTCAATGGAAGTGATATGTGACTGGAGTGTCTGGGATGCAGCTATAGGATCGTCATTGACTGATAACACGCTGGTATCATCAGCATAGGTTGTAAGGATAGTATTAGGATGAGTTGGGATATCAGCTGTACATACGATATAAAGAATGGGACCCAGGATACTACCTTGTGGAATACCAGCGGTCTGAGGAAAGATAGATGAGTATTTAGAATTATGGTTAACTTTAAATACTCTATCAGAAAGGTAGGAACGGAGGATGAGGAAATATGTAGATGGAAGGAATTGGCGAAGTTTATAAAGCCTCAAAGGTCAAACGCCAGTTCAACGTCAAGAAAGACACCCGTGCAATACATCTTGCGCTCCAATGCAGATGAGATAACATCCACCACGCGGTGGCACTGCTGGTTAGTGGAGTGAAACTGACGAAATCCAAACTGGTGATCAGGAATAATGTGATGGGAATCAAGGAAGGGATAAAGGCGTTTCAAAAGGAGCTTTTCAAGGATTTTGCCCATGATAGGCAGGAGAGCAATAGGTCTGTACTTTCTGGTGGTTTTATAGGTTTTGGAATCATTTTTATAATTGATAATTTCCAGGAATTGGGAAAATATGTTGTACAGAGGACAGCGTTATAAATGTAAGTTAGGAGTAATACTGCTTTCCTTGGTAGACATTTGAGGATTCTTGAGGTAATAAGGCCATGTCCAGGAGCTTTGTTGGAGGGCAATCTAAGGGTTATGGCTATTTTATCTGAAGGGTGGAAGCTTTAGGAGGAAAAGTCATTTGGAGAGGAATAGTCAGTTCTGCTTCAATACGTTCTACATGG
This sequence comes from Euschistus heros, assembly GCA_003667255.2. NCBI lineage: Eukaryota > Metazoa > Arthropoda > Insecta > Hemiptera > Pentatomidae > Euschistus > Euschistus heros. The sequence goes on from RCWM02000033.1 coordinate 3,014,329, forward strand.
TAAGGATTTAGGATGTCAGAATGAGGTATAAATGTATTATGCAACTGTTCACCAAATAACTCAGATTTTTCTGAATCAGATTTGGTCCAGGTTTGAGCTGGAGTAAGGAGAGGATGATTGAAGGATTTAAATTTTTAAAGTCTTTTGGTAGTGGTCCATAATGATTTTCAGAAACAGATAGTTGTTCAGTTTGTTTCTGTAAAATTTTAAGTTTTAGTTTTTTAAGTTCTGATTTAAGTTTGTTAGTTAATTTGGTATAATTGGTTTTGTCAGATGGGTGTCGAGTTCTATGCCATTTGGCTCTAGCTCGATGTTTTTCTACTAGTAAAACCCGAATATATTGAGGTAAGATCGTGCCTTCTGAGAGTCTTAATCTATTTTGTGATGTACTTTCTGTTATGCTGGTTTCTATTGATTTAGTAAGATGTTCTATCGCCGCATCTATTTTTTGACAAGTTTTTAGTGGAATTTTGAGGTCAATATGGTTTTCTGAAGCCGAACGGAATTTGTCCCTGTCCACCCGTCCAGTTATTAAGGATGGAGGAGAAGGTTTGATTATAGGAGTAGAATGTAAGGTAAGCAAAACCGGACTATGGTCTGAGGAAAGTTCATCTAAGGAATCTATTGTAGTTAGGGAAGTAGGTATTTGAGAGGTAACGAATATGTCCAGTATATCTGGGCGTTTTTTTAAGGGATGTAGGCCAGCAGGTAGGATTGTTAGGAGAAAGAATTGGGTAATTGTTTAAGGATGATACACTGGATAGAACACTACCTCGGGGATTGGATATTCTACAGACCCATCGCTGGTGTTTAGCGTTACAGTCTCCACCTGCAATGAAGCGCTGCCCAAAGGATTGGAATAAGGATTGTAGGGTGTTATGGGAAAGCCTATTTCCTGGAGGACAATATACAGCTGAAAGAGTAAGGTGGATAGGATTAGTGCGGTAGACTGAATGGTGTCAGTTGGAGAGGAAGGAATCAGAGTGTGAGTTAGCGATCTATGGATAAGGATACAAGAACCACCGTGGGCTGTTTTATCGGAAGGGTCAGTTCTGTAAGTGATGTAGTATTTGATGTGGAAATAATGGGTAGGCGTCAAGTGGGTCTCGGTAATTAGGGCAACGTGAATGTTATTGTCGTGTAATAATATGTCTAGTTCGTTTCTGTGATTGAGCAAACCATTTGCGTTCCATAAAAGAACTGCCAAGGAGTTTTAGATCATCAAAGAACAATAGACGTGATATCTGACAGGGCTCTTGTGAGGAGGGTAATTAAGGGTCTGATAGTTTCTTGGAGTTCACGGAGGAAGGAGGAAAGAATCGATGAGATATCACCATAACCTTGGGAGGAAATAGGATACGGTTCTGAAATTTGAGACGGGTGGTTAAACTGTCTTGAGGATGAGGACTACCTGGATTGGGATTTGGCTTGGATTTTTTTGAGGTATGGTTTGCTCATAATTTGTTAGTGGAGTCATGGTCTGTTGGGTTACTTGTGGGGTGTGTTGGGTAGTTGATGGAGAAGGAGAGGCTATTTTGGGAGGTCGGAATGAAAGAGATGTTTGAGGCGCCTGATTTTGTTGCCGTTGATTTCTTCGTTGAGTCTGAGGTTGTTGAGCTTTTGATGTTGATGGCAGGGGAGGAAAGTGTTTAGAAAAACTGTTGTTGGCTGGATTGTTTTGTTGATTCTGAAATGATGTGAATATTGTTTCGGATGTTTGGGGAACAGAATTTTTATTTGTAGCGGAGTTGATGGCTCTTTGTTTCTGTCTATGTTTGTACACCTGGCAACCCTTATAGTTGGCAGGATGGCTCTCACCACAGAGAACACACAACGCTGGTGTATCTCGTCTGTTTAAGCAAGTTGCTGTCAAATGTGGTCCTGCATATTTGACACACCTTGCTTGTCGATTACAAATTTTAATTTTTGTGTGGCCTAGGTTTTGGCATCTGGTGCACTGAACTATTTCTTTTTTGAGTCGTGGTTCTTCAAATTTGACCACGGAGTACAACAGTCTTTTGATATTGAAAACTTCTACATTGTTCTCTGCCGGCTCCAGATCCACAAAGAACAATGGGAGAGGGTGTTTTTCAAAGTGGTGGAGTACGTTGGAGACATGGATAGTTTGTTTGAGGAGTTTGATCGACGGAGAGTTGAGGAAGAGATGAGAGACGGTTGGAAGTGATATGGCTGAGGAGAGATGCTGGATTTCTTCAGCGATGATCTCTTTGATGACCAACCCAGTGGGACAGGAAGGAAGCCCATGATTATGACCGGACTCAATACGCCGACTGAAGACCCATACTCCATTTTGATAAGTACCAAATTTTTGTAATAGTCTGTAATAAGTTTATAAATGGTAAATTGTGTCCTGACCTTATAATATAGTAATTGTACAATCATTCTTTAGTTCCATTCATATATATAATCGTTTTAATAAATAAAATAAGTTTAATATTCATCATAATTTTTCTCCTTCTTTAAATGCCACTAAAGTAATACTGAATTGTTTTGCACGTATTAGATTAAAATCCAATAAAGGTAATCAATAAAATAGTAATAAATGGGGTTCTATTCAGATAGTAACACAGTATTTCCCATTAACCCCAAGAGCAACATAGCAACACTTAGTGGTTTAGGATTGGTTCTTATTCTTGTGATAGAAGGCCCGTCAAACAGCCTTTGGAAAACATCTTCATCCGTTATTATTCTTGAAAGTTTTCGTGAGTTCTTGATTCTGAATGTCTTATAGTCCTTGTTTCTACTTCCTTGTGCCTCTTCCGACAATATTCCTACTGGGAGTAGCGAATTTCTCACTACATCAGCATTAGGGAACAAAATCTGGGGAACCGAAGATGGCATATTCGCCATAATTGTCAGACATATTCGTGGTCCATACACTCACTTTTAGTTTTTCTAAACCTCTCCCTGTTCCGAATTACATATTTTACTTTTTTGTTAAAATGAGACAAAAACTCTTATTTAAAGTCGTTAGAATTATCGAAATGTTCAGAATGGAAACAACTAAGAAAAACATCCAAGTCTCCACAAACACTCACACAAATCCACTATATTTTAACATAACTCATGAGTAGTGAACGTTCGCAATGAAACTGATTTCGAAATAAAATAGTTTATAACTATAACGTTATAATATGTTTAACACGGATAATGGATATAAAATGACAAATCATTCAATGTTACGCACCTTAAATAATATGCTAACCAGTCTTTCAGCTTCGTCTTGAAAATGATGCTGATAACCTGAAACAAAAGCAGGGAAAACAACAGCTATGTAATAAAAAAAAAAAAAGAAGTAATTTAAACATTTATGGATTTTTTTTTTCGACATGGATTTGGGCTGGGGTCTACTGTTTTTTTATTACGTTTTTTTCACCCTCAAGATTGAAACAAACAATCCAATTGAAGTTGCTTGGATCGGAAATTTCACGAAGTTTTATCATCAGAAATTTAATGAAGAATATTTTTTGTTCTATAACATTTGTCGCTAGGACCTACCGTTGAGTACTACTATATTTGATTCTTGTCTTACATTTTAAAAATTTTAATATATACATAAATTCGCACTGAAACATAAATTGATAAAATTATAACCACTTCAAAAGTATGTGTCCTCGCCAGCAGTTTCAATATCAATAACTCTATTTATGAGGAATATTACTAAACATTAGAAAACCCATTTTAACTGAAGCCATTACACTTAAAAAGCAGAGAGAGATCCGTTGGTCTGACGCGTTGGGGAAGTTTAGACTCATCGTACGACTTAGGTAATGCAGGGAAGGAAGGGACAAGGGCCCTATAATGTCCTCTGTTTATCTAACTTTATAAATAGCTTGGTTTTATTAACCTTCTGTGGATTTTATAAAATCGACTTTTGGCCGCCTAGATTAGCCAAATACCCCTATGAGTGACGCCAGGAGTGAGATGCCTAAGATGTTGCTGACACATCAAATTATGGGAAAAGGAGGAGAGGAAGACCAAAACTAAGGTGGTAGGATGGTGTAGGTGGAGGATAGTTAGGAGCGTCTTAAGAGTCAGTGACTGGATGGCGTCCGCACATTGGAGGAAGGTGGTTGGAGGAGGCCAAGACCTGGACTACCATAGATTGTATGTAGTGCCATAAAAAAAAAAAAAAAATAAAATATATATATATATTTTTTTATTCTATGTAACAAAGTTCTGAATGTTTTAAACATTTAGTATGTTTAGAACTGATGATGAATGTTCAAGAGAATGGGTTGCTTGTTACATTCTGAGGGTTAAAAAAATGTTACAAAAAAAACAAACTATAGACCCTCATTCAAAAGACATATCCATGTGAATAAAGATAAGCCAACCCTTTAACAATCTTTCATTTGATTAAGCACTTTTATACTAGCCGTATTTTTGCCATCGACATAAAATAACTCATTAAAACAATTTTAATTATCCAATATTTTTTCCATCTTCTGGACTACAAATCAAGAAAATAAAAAATTAAAAAATTTTCTAATTGTAATAACATCATTACCTAATTGTTTTAATCTGAATAATTGACGGACAATAAACAATTTAAAAATAAAAAATAAATAAATACCTTTGCCAAGTCCCAAGTTTGAAGCGATTTCTTCCACAATTTTTTGGTTTCTGGTGGACTGCAATAAATAAATTTCACCCACATCCTCATATGATATTAATTATTTTAAAATAAATTATTATACCATTTTTTTTCTTGCAGCGAGGTGAGCATTCCAAGTTTTTTCAGCAGTCTTAGCTAATCCTTGTTGGAATTGATCACTTACAGACGGTCTTCTATTAATAGTTCTAATTACCTTGAATATATATATATATATATTTTTAGCAACGTTATTTATAACAATATACGATGAATGAGGAGTAAGCACAAACATTACCTTTTCCAAAAGTTTCGGGTTCAATATGGATGCTTTATGTGAACGAATAGTTTTACCAGATATAGCAGAACCTGAAATATTGGCTGATAATTTCGATGCTATAAATGATTTGCTTTCACTGAACAACATTTGTCTCTGAAAAGAAAAGGTAATTAAATTAATATTCAATTAAAATATCATTAGCAAACTTATTAGGGTCAATTGCATGACCCTTGAGAAGACATCCGGTGGAGTCCAGATCGTTCGTAGAACCTCCAAAGAATTCAAAATGGTTAAAGGTTTACAGCATGGTGACCCACTGTCAACCCTGCTCTTCAACCCAGTATTTAAGGTCCGCGATCCATAAATTAAGACCTAATCCCGGTAGTACCGCCTTCAACCGTTCAACACAAACAATGGCCTTGCGGATGACGTGTTGATATCAAAAAGAACTCTTCAAGCCTTATCAATGGTTCAAGAGTTCCTAGTAGCTAAGATTCGGGCTTGAGATGAATGTTCAGCATTTACTCACCCATTATTCCACTCACTGCTCATTCACAACGCACTGACAGTTCACTCACCACTCACTCTCCGCTTACTCATAACTCATTCACAGTTCACTGTGAGTTCACTCACCACCTAATTACAACTCACTCATAACTTACTTTCCGCTCACTCTTAACTTATTTTCCGCTCACTCACAGCACAATCTCCGCTCACTTACAAATCTCTCACTGCTCATTCACTGCCTACTCACAGTCCACTCACCGCTCAATCTCCGCTCACTCATATCTCAATCTCCACTCACCGCTTACTCATAATTCACTCTCCGCTCACTTATGAAAAAGCACATTAAATGCTTGAAAGAAGAAGTGCTCAAAAGAATGAACGTATTTAAGTTCTTCCCGGATGCTCTTGGGGAGCAGACAAATCAAGCATGCTTAATGTATACACCAGTTTGATAAGATCAAAATTAGACAACGGTAGTGTAGTTTACTCACGGCCTACCAAAATCTGATTTCTGCACTAGATTCAGTCCACCATACAGGTATCCGCCTTGCAGCTGGCGCCTTTAGAACTAGTCCAGTAAATAGTTTACTGGCATAGCTCCTCTCGCTTTTCGAAGACATCAACTTGCATGTGGATATCATGGAAGGCTAAAAATTAATAATAGCAACCCAGCAGGGAACCCCATTATTAAACCGAAGACTAGACGATTTCTATAAAAGCATTGACTACCCTCTCCATTGGGTATTAGAGCCAGTAGATATATAGAAGAAATCAGCCACTTCATCACAGATGAATTTATTTAACCACTCTGGACTATAAAACTACCTCTAATAGATTTAACTGTTTAAAAATTCATTAAAAATACCCCGATAGGACTTTCTAATTTAGCAGAATATCAACAATTAAGGAAAAATATACTAATAGAAAACAATTTAATACAGACGGTTCCAAATTAAATAATAATGTTGGGTGCTCTTTCATACCGGACTTCAACATTGTTGTATAAACTTCCTTCCCTAGCCAGTAACTTCACTGCCCAATGTTATGCGATTTCTAGGGCGCTATACGATTTTCATAAACTGACCGATCAGGCTAGAATAGTTCAGCATACAATTTTCAACATCTTAAAGCTGCAGTTTCATCTTTGAGTAACAAAATATACAATCAAATGTTATCTCATCATTATTATTACAAACTAAGGCTATCCTAATCGATTCGAAACCGATCCCTAATACCCTTCCCTACTGTCCATTGCTTTATGGTAACTCAATTATCTTCCCATTCAGCTCCAAGCTCCATTGAAAACCTAGGAGTAAACTTCAATCGACACTACCTTGAAACAACTATATCTCCCAAAAAATCCTTCTTAATCCTTATACAGCTTTACAGATTTCGAGATTCCTTCCCCCAAAGTATCCGTCAATTTCTAGTGTCCTCTCTTATTTCTCCTTGCTTTGATTACGGGTGTTTGGTTTATGGGGGACTGTCGGGTGATTTCGAGATTAAGGAGACTGATGAACTGTTTTCATTAGAATCATCTTCAGAATCGCCAGGTGGTCACACATTATTCACCAATATTCTGAGCTTGGGTGCCTTTTTCCTAATTTCGGACAGCAATATTTTCTAGGTACTTTCCTATTCCAATCTTTAAAAAACAAAAACCTTCCAATATTCTTGAACTAATAACTCTACGTTCTTCTTTCCTATGCAGTTCTTCTATACTATGCAGTGTGAGGAAGAAAACTTCGTAATATACGCACTATAAAACATTTACATTAAAGATCATATAGTGAAAAAAGCCCAAGTTTATCCATCAATGGTGAAAAATCTGAATAAAAACGTGTCACTAGATTGGATTTCATGACACGTGGGGATCTAAGGCAAGGCGACAGCAGATCGGGCTGACAAGGAAGCAGCGTTATAATCGATTGATATTACAAATCTTTAAACCTCATTTGCCACTTTTTAAAATATCAAGTAAAATTGGCCTGGGTCCAGCTTTCGGAAGACATTAAGAAACAAAATAAACTGAAATCTGTTGGAAGAGAAATTAAAATATGGAATAGTTCCAACCGCAACAACAGAAGAGAAGAAGTTGTTACAATTAGACTAATTGTAAGAATACCCACGGCTTCTTATAACATAGGATAGTCTACCTAAGTGCGTAGGTTATGTAAAGTAACATACAATTAACAATTAAACACATTTAAGAGGACTGCCCTCCTGCTAAGTATGCTGGGATACATACTTATTTTCAGAAAGCACGTTTACAGAGGAATCTCATCATCTACTATACTTGATGATAATAGTATCGAAAGAGACTCAATAATACAATCCCTTAAAAAATATAAATTATTCAATAAAATTTTTCAAAAAATTGCCCAAAACTAGAAAGATAAAAAATATAGATTGAAAAAAAAAAAAAAAGGTCGCTAAAGACTCTGGGCGCACGACGACGGACGAAACGGTGCTTTTTCTGGACATCGCATTTTGAGCCTCTAAAAATTATTGCATCAACTTCGAATTTCATATGGGTAAGTTATTAAGGGTGAATTCGAATATGAAGCCTGTTTTTTTCCCCATCATTTCAGGATTTCGTCCTGTTAACCAAAAGTCTGTGAAAAATTTTTTCAGTCTGTGAATCCAATTTTCGTTAGTTCGTGTTTTGATTCGAGGGACTTTTTATGATTTTGATGAGCTATATCGAATTTAAAAAATCTGCAAATCAATCAGTTTACAGTTATGTGAGTTATACGTGTTGTATGCCTTTTTCGTAGATCGGATTTTCTAAAAAAATAACCAAATCGCAGTTTGACAGAAACTTGATAGGTAATAATTATTTTAAATATTGTCCCCAACTGAAAACGGAATAAAACTATTTAGTTATGTAATAGAAGTAATCAATTACAACCCACAGGCTCCCATACTGTGGTTATAGAAATTTTATTGTTGGATCCATTCGTTCAAATTCCTCGTGTAACCCATTCAATCCTATTCGGATATCAATTTTAAGCATTTTTATTGGTGAATACCTGAAGATAAGGTTTGTGAAGTCAGTTTTTTGTAGCAATTTGGACCACTTTTTTGTGCAAGTTGAATTTTCAAAGTAAATCGAGTTTAAAAAAGAAAATCATTTATAAATAATTTACAAATTATCTTGAGGAAAATTTATGGGCCAATAAAATTACCGGAAGGGTATAGGCTGAGGCCTAACAGAGAATTATACAGAGAAATGGATGATGACCTGGAAACGGACATTAGGTTAAAGAGGCTACGTTTCTACGGTAGTATGGTCAGGATGAACCAGAACAGAATAAATAGGAAGATCTTTGGGAAAATGTGGGGATATAAAGGGTTGGGGGGTGTACATCGGACAGATAAAGAAAGAAACGGGGAAATTGGGAATTCCAAGTCAGGATTGTTAGGATAGGGATAGATATAGGGAAAAACTAAAGGAAATAAAGGTCCTTGTGGGTACCAAGGAGGTGAGGGGGAGGAGAGTATGGAGAGAGGAAGAAAGAAGAATGCAGTCTGAGAGAATGAAGAAGAGGTGGGAGGAGAAGAAGAGGGAGGGATGTGTGGGGAGAGTTGGGAGGAAGTGATATTCACGTGGTCTATAAGGCCGTTTCGAGTAACAAAAAAAAAAAAAAATTTAAAAACTTCCAAAACGTAGGATGAGGGAAAAGTATTAAAGATGAGTTTTATCTATGATGAGTTATAGCAGAGTTGAAGAGTTTTATACCTCAGAAAAATTTCTACAACTTTACAGAAAATAAACAACTATATTTATATTTACATTGATATATCTATATCTATATTTTTATTGATGATATCTTACACATTTTAATTTTTTAAGTGTCCATTAATGTGGAATAATTTTCATCTGTCTAATCACCAGAGCCCACCCATCTCAAGTGTTGTCCGTTTCTACCAACTCCACAATTCTTCGGAAAACATTTCCTCTTTGCCGTAGTTTTTAGGTATTGAGGTTTCATTAAATGTACACAATTTCTAATGTAATTTAACAAAACAGAGAATTAGGTAGAGACTTTTAAACAAACATAGTATACCGATCTTCTGTCCTGTTAGTGCGTAATAAAATTATGTTTGACGTACTGTTGTTTATCGACAATGACCATAGACAAATTTTATAGATGATTCAAGCCATAAATATAAATTTTTGTTTTCAAACAATGTCAAAAAAATTACATAGGCTCGTCCCACTGTGCGACGCACACTGGGGTAACGGTTCGGATCGGCGACACCACCAAACTAGGTTGACCCACGCTACACCGACCAGTTCGATCCTTACACTTCACGTTTACATTTTTCGATAGTTCATTCTTATAACCTCACATGTTAACAATCACTTCTACAGTTTCAACTTGGATTGTGTTGTTTAGTTTGTTATATTGATATTTAGACTTCTTAAATCTAAATAAGTGAAACAGTTTCATAAAGGATTAAGTGTTTTATAAATTCATGTTTTCTTATTTCATCTAATCTTATGTGTAAAAGTGTTATAAAACTTAAGAAGATTAATTTGTACATGGATTTGGTGTTTTACATATTTATATTTGTTCTATCAATTTAAGTGATAAAATTTACAACTTGTAAAAGTGTTATGAAACTTAACAAGATTTATTTGTACATGGATTTGGTGTTTTATATATTTGTATTTGTTGTTTCAATTTCAGTGATAAAATTTCAGTATACATATTTTGTGAATGGATTCTTTGTCATCCATATTACTTTTTGTGCTAAAGTGAGACAGATTGTATAATTAATTCAATAAAACATATCAGTTTATAAATAAATGTGAGAAAGTATATCACAGGTTTTTTATGTTTTCTTATTTCCACTTCCCATGAAAAAATATAGCAGAAATTAACATCTTCACTTTCAACTAGGATTCTGTCTTATATTATATAATGGCTTATAACATGGAGAATTGACAATGTGAAAATAATCATAGATTAAGAGAGGTAAATGACACATTAATATGTAATTGTAGAACTATTGGTATAATGTTATAGATTAATGTGTTTTTAAAAAAAAATTAGAAGCCTGATGATGAAACATTATCACCGAAACATGTAGCTACAAATGTTAAATAAATAGGAGTTATGCCAAATAAATACTTAAGGATTCTGTCTTTTTTTTTTTATATTTATAATTTGTTATTTTCACTTCTCTGAGAGAAAGTTCATCAGGAATTAACTTTACTGGTGGTTCAGTAGTATATTAATTGTTGATTAAATTAATATTAATTCAAAATTGATTTAGTGTCTTATATTTCGATATTTCCTTATTTCCACTTTAATATTTTCTTATTTCTCATTTTAATATTAGAACGAAAACAGAAGTTAATATTACTTTGAACAGGGATTTAGAGTTTCTCAGTAAATGTAGGAGAACAACCTTTCTCCTCTAAAAGCAGCGACTAGAACATCGAAATAAATCGGAACAAGGTTAGAATCGATAAAAGGTATTCTGAGCGGGTTTAGGGGTTGGTGTCGCCGATCCGAACCGTTACCCAAATTAAAAATAAATAGGCCAACTATGATACAAACGAATTCAGCTAAATAAATCTTTAAAAAACATTGTCCTTATTTAATTGTACTGCCAAGATTTTATTTTTAAAAAATACATATAGGTGTTAGTAAAACACATTTGAACAATTATAAAGACTCAACAATTACAAGTAGCTTGTATCAATCTGTTACCTAAGCATGTATTGTGTATTAAAATATTGGCTGTAAGATAAAATAAAGAAGGAAATAACAGAGGTAGAAGCAGGATTCAGGCTGGGCCATCTTAGGTCAAGTTTTTACTATATCCCAATTTTTTTTAAAGCATTTGGTGGACTTCCAAGACTTCTGGTCCAGGAGGTAGATTTAGCCTTTATCCATCTTTAGAAAACTTTGACTTAGGTCCTTTAAATAAGGTGTGGAAAGCACTGTTTGTCAGAGATAAGTGTTAGTCTGAGATAAGGCATACAAGGCCTTTATAAAGGTGCAGAATTGGGAATTCAATTTTGAAATAGCAGCGTTACTAATTGTATACAAAAGTATTAAAAAAAAAAAAAGTTTTGATATCATGTCCCCTCAGCATTACACATCACCAAAGGATTAAATCAAAGTTGCTGCTAATCACCTACTCTCTTTAACATGGTTATTAAACAACCTTTCTAGAAATAGGAGAGAAATATCAACACATGGGTTTGGAGATTTTGAAAGATATCTAATTCATAATACAAATTGCAGGAGTTTATCAACTCATTGCCACTGAGGAATGTGATCTGGAATACATGCTGAGGAAACTCTAAGCAGTATTCTGAAAAGGGCATGGAAATAAATCTAAAGAAGAAAGAGTTTGTGTCCCTCAACTCTTCGAGCACATTTTTTAGCATTGAAGATTAGAGATATGCAGGTCTACTAATCCTTCCTGGAAAGGAATCCTCTATTAATTAAGATATTTCATTGAAAATATTAAGAGAAAGGAAGACTGTAGGAATCCTAAACTCGTTCCTGTGGAATAAAAATGTTTCCTTTAAAAAAAGAAAAAAAAAGATGATTATATCTTTCCTTATCACTATAAATTGTTTTTAAATTTGCTAAAATCTGTGGTGTGGAGAAGAAAAAGCTTAAACACTACTATCTTTAGAGATGGGTACTCAGAGTGGAAGTTATTTCATAATAAGAGCCCATCATGTTTCTAATATCATAAGACAATATATGAGAGAGGAAAAAATCACTTGAGGTACACATGATGGTACAGAAGGATCGATACAATTAGGGTTTCATGAATTAATTGTCACTTTTATTGGAATTAAGTCATCAATCCTAATTGAGGAAAAAAATATTTTAAAGAGTATTTAAACCAGGAGCTCATTCAAAAAGGATGTATCAAAACAGAGGCCCATAGTATATTTTCCTTAACAGATTAGAGAGTAGGTTGAAGGATGTCTGAGGAAATTGTGGATAGGGGATGTAAAGAAAGGTATGGCAGCAAAAGGATAACAAGAGAAAGATTAGTTGATCAAAAGATCGTTTGAACAAATAACTGATAAATATTAGGATACAATAACTGAATAAACCTGAAGGTATTTTTCATTTTATAAGTTTCCATTACCCACACTGGGACCATCTCAGTAACTCCGCTCAAAACCCTATTTTTGATTTTATGGTAAATTGACTATTGTTTGTGACTAAAATAATCAACATAATATGGCAAATCAACTAGTAAACAGTACCGGCCCCAGTTTGTTTACTTTCAATGTTTCAATCCGTTCCATGTCGCGGATTATTAGACAGAACAATTCAGTCGATTGTTAAGTGCAACGTATTTCAATACGTTAATTTTTTTTTCTTTTAAACTTTTATATTTCAAGTCACACTTTGTGGTGTTCAAGTGAAGGTATATAATATAAAATACTAATAAATAAAATATTAAGCATGAAATTCAAAATTTAAATTCTTAAATCTCAAATTTGATTAATTCAATTTTGGTGCAAGGGAATTGCAAAACTGCCATTGTAATGTGATAATAGAAGCTCTTGTAAAAATATATGTGAAGGCGAAATGGAAATTCCTTCGCTCAAAATTAAGATATTGAAAATTTTGAATTTAGTGCAAAGCCCTCAATAAAGATTTTAAAGAAACAATTTAGTAGAAAGACTTCTAGTATTAATAATATTAGTGACGTTTTTAATCGGCTGCTAATATCTTCCATCTATTGATAACTAACCTCAGAAAATGCCAATATAAAAAACGGAATCATTCGACCCCGATGTTTGTGACATGTTACCAATGGACTTGGGCCATCTAACTTGGACATTACATGTCACCTTACATATAGCATTATATTCGAATAATTCTGGTTAGAGCCATAATAAACTTCTTTTAGAGGATAAGGCAAAACTAACATTGATTCAATATTTAAATTTAAAATGATTCGTCCAAATTTACGTGAATAATAAATAACAAATTTAAAGACATTATGTGAAAAAGACATTACATAGTTATTCATTAATTATAATCCTGAAAATGTGATTGATACTTAAAATATGTCAAATACTTATTGTTTATATTTTATGGTTTCATCTTTAGATATTGTGCGAAATATGTGTACCTACAATATTTTATTATTTGTATACTATAGGCACTTTTATGTATTTATTCAATTGTTCAATATATTAATTACAAATTTTGTTTATTGATACGTTAATTGTATCATAGAAAGTTTTATATGAAATATATAGTATAAGAACATTATTAAAAGTAATGCATTTTATTAAATTAAAAATTGTTATGCTACTCCCATTCTGCAGGTTTAAAACTTGTGAGCATATTCTTTGATTTCGATGACTGGTAAATCAAAGAAAATAAAATCATTATCTTATTTTGAAAATGGCTCTGTAACGATTGGATATATTAACCCCCGTTGAGGTTATATGAGACCTCATAATTATTACATCATTAATTATAATTCATATCATTCTTCTGTTGATTAAGAGACCTAATAACACTCAGATAAATCAAGGGCATAATACTGTTGCTTACATTCTTATAGATTCTGGACATAATTGGAAGAAGCCTAGAATCTGTGAGGGAGGCATTTCTTGCTCTCCAGGAGGCAGCTCAGGAATTGGGTCTGGAGGTGAACCAGGCTAAAACCAAGTACATGGTAGCTGGCCCGCAAGCAGGGGATCGGTAGGATAGCCAATTAATAGTCAGGGACTTCACATTTGAACAAGTTTAGGAGTTCATTTATTTAGGGACTCAAGCGAACTCCGACAACAACATGCAGCAGGAAATAAATAGAAGATTAATTGCTGCAAACAGGTGTTGTTTTGGACTCCTAAAGGACTTTAGAAGCAGCAACCTCTCACGCAAAACTAAAGTCCAGCTGTATAAAACCTTAATAAGACCTATTCTGACCTATGCCTCTGAATGCTGGACAATTTCTAAAATGGAGGAAACCTTACTCCAGAGGTTCGAGAGACGGATTCTAAGAAGAAATTTTGGACCAGTTTTCAGGGACAACACTTGGAAGATAAGAACCAATTCAGAGCTCACACAGCTATATCAAAAATTGGAAGCCTCCGATGGGCAGGGCATGTTGCGAGGATGAATCCAGACGAGGTCCCTAAAAAACTATTTGAGGAAAAAAAATATTTGCCAAGAGAAGAGTCGGCAGGCCAAGACTGAGATTGGTCGATGGAGTGGCGGAGGATGAGTTGTCCAACTTGGGGGTTTGGGGGTGAGGAACTGGACAGCAGCAGCTGACACCGAGATGAGTGGCGGTCCATGCTGCGGGAGGCCTTGACTCACTATGAGTTGTAGCGCCGTTTTGATTGATTGATTCATATAGATTCAAAACTCTGGCGTCTATAAAAAAAAAAAAAAAAAAAAAACGCCAAATCAGTTTACCGCTAACAAATATATCGGTTTCAATTGTCAATAATAGAAGATGCCTGATTACTCAAAATACACAAACACAAAACAATAAAAACGTGATAGTTGTAAAGACTAACCTGAATATTTCCTATCTACTCGTCTATCCTAGGGCTAAAACATATGTTATTGTTCTATAACATCTTAGTTTTTATTTTTGTACAATTAATTTTGAATTTCTTATAATCCATTTGTGTATAGTTATACAGTACACACTCGTTATACCACAGATTCCCACCATTCTCTGATTATTCTAGAAATAATATGACAACTTATAATACTCTTTTCCACTCTTTTGAAAAAAATCTTCTCCCTGACTGAAAAAAACAATAGGTCTTCGATATGTCCCTCTATAATCTACTGCTTCTGATAAGGAAACTGTCGGCAACAGAAAAGCATAACACATAATACATATAGGCACAGCGTGACTTAATTCATTCAAACCAATATAACTTTTAAACGGTAGGTCGTAACGGCATAGCGGGCATTTGGCGACCACCAACTTATTATTTTGGTGACATTGATGTCAAAAAAACTCATATATATTAAAAAAAAACTGGATTTACAGTAAATGTGCAAAATAAAAAGTGGTACCTTGAAAAGTTGCGTTTTTAGACTTTTCATTGTAACGACCGGCATATAAAATAATATTAAAAGCTATTTATTATTAACAACAATATTTTACATTATCAACTAGTACGATCGCGATTCCCTTCCAATCGGATCACCGTATCAGGTAGTATTAGAAAATCGATCACGTACCTCAGCTTTTGATATCTCCATTTCGGAATCTTGTGCGTATCTAGTTTGCACTGTAACTAGTTATAAACGCTCTATAACTCTCTAAGTCTGAACTAGATTAAAATTAACATTTCTACAATTTCTTATAATATCATATGGGTCGGATTAAAACTTGATGTTTTAACAATGTCATTGCTAATTAAATAATCAGTGGAGTGATTCTTTATATAAATAACAATTCAATATTCATTGAACAATTTTTGGCTTACACTGCAAACTTTCAACGTTAAGGGTACAAAAGAGAGGGGAAGAAAAAATGAAAACTTTCCCCTCCCTTTACTTATAAAACCTTTTTACCCTACTTTATTTTTCGTCTATACATTATTATCTTTGTTCCTTGTTTTACTCTTCTGTAAATTATATATATGATAATTTTAATGTAAATTACTAACAATTTCTCCGTCTTTGAACGCTGTTTCCCTTCGTCGGGTTTTCATCAAGTTACACTTCCTTCCATCTTTCCCTGTCCCACCATTCACCGTCCCTCAAACCTCTTCCTGCCATTTCCTCCGCTATTGTATTCCCCCATCTCTTTGCTGATCGTTCTCCCCTTCTATTTCTCGGAGGATTCGATCTTCTCATCATTTTAAGCAATCTTCCAGGAGGCATGCGACGCTCTCACTAATTTCCATTTTCTTCGTTATGTCCTCATTTCTTACCCGTTATGTTCTGGTTCTCTGTATACACCTCCTCCAGTATTCCATCTCAACCACACCTAATGCCTCCAATCAGCGATTGAAAAATCCTTTTCTTATCTTTCTAGATAAGGTTCTGCTTCCTAATTTAAAATTCCAATTATAATCCTCTTGATGTGGATTCCTCTTACCATTAATTTTAAAATAAAAATATCTTCTTCTTCTTTCACTAACTTCTATCTGCTATTCAGCCCATCTTGCCTTTTGGTCTCTGTCCTTCACTCTCTTTTTCATCTCTTGCCTGGTACAAGATACTGCATTGTATGTATGGAGCACAATTTCTATATACTCATTGTAAATAAATCTGGGCCGTCTTCCATCAGGTTTGGCCTCAAGGATAAAAATATAATCATAACTTAAAACATGGCAAAAATCAAGATTTTGCGGTGGTGTCATAATTTTGTCCTGGATATAATTAGTTTGAAGTGATTGTTTCGATTTTATTACAAACTAGCTGAAAGTACCCGTGCTCCGCTACGGTTATTATCATTAGGATTAAGGAGAACATAAATTAGTAAAAGCTAAGCTTAACGTAGAGAATTATTATTACTTAAATAAACAAATAGAATTTCATTCTTAGAATAATTTTAAGTAAATTTGACAATTTACAAAAATTCATTTTTTTTTTTTTTTTTTTTTTTTAGAATCCTCTAGTGAAGCTTCGAGGCAGCACTACCATCTTACCCAGCTCAGATACCAGACCATCAGCTTTTCTTATGGCGTCCTTCAAGTGAATATAGTCTCCACTTCTCAACTTTTTTTGTTTTTTTCCGAATAAAGTTTAGTCTTTCTGTTTGTATTTTTGCTTACATATCAAGCATAAATTGGTTGAGGATATTATGAAACTAAAGTGAAATTTAGGTTCTTCGCCTTCTCGCTCTATCAACATATAGGCGTAAAAATCAGCCGCAGACAGAGTTTTCTTAAGTGGTGTATTAGTGTTTCGGTCACGCTGAGGGATATTAATAATGTACCCATCTTCTTCATGGCAGAGCATGAGAATTATTACAAACAAGAATCTACGCTCGATAGAACTCACTGATTCTTATCAGTTTCTTGTCCCTGCTGTGGATAAAAATATCTCGTTTTTCAAACACCTGGCCGACAATCAAGACAGCAACTTCGTTAGTGGTAGGAGTATTATAACTTCCTCAGTGAGCATCTGAAGGCTTTTTGTCAGCACTTATAACTACCTGGAGATCATTGGGAACAGACTCAACAGCAGCTCTGAAGTTCTTGATGTACCTGTTATGTTCATGAAGAAGTTTCTGGAGTTGGCCGACCAATGCAGACTTGACATTTTGAAAGTAGTCGCAGCGATTCTCTTTCATGGCTGACATCACCAACAAAATTTCTGAATAAAAGACGGCTACTGTTGTGTTCCAAGCATCAAACTTCCTGTTCTGTGATATACCTTTCCTCACACGTTAAATGTTGGCATGAAATGTCCCTCTTTTATCTCTTTTGCTCTGCAAAATGTTATTTAGAAAATACTCAGCCTAAGGATGTTCGGAAGCAAGGAGGTTGTGCAAGAGTTCAGGATATTCTTGAAAGGGAGGAAGTTGGACTTTCCCGTTACTGCAGCACATGGCAGGGCTCTAGACCTTCCATTTTACAGCATAACACAAATGCAAGTTGAACGTTGTCCAATATCGACTGTTTTGTCTTTTGCATATTCAGTTTTTGGGTCATACTTGTAAACTGAATGTTTCTTTACTATCCATGGCTGTAACCTTTTCATTGAACGTCTTTCATCGTTTTTTGTTATAGCTACACGTTTAACATGAGGATTATTTTCTGAGTACTGTTTTAAAGACTTTCTATGGATTTCAAGATGGGTTTTCTTATACCTCTGAACAGCCTCTCTATGCATATTTGGGCGATTCTCAGTATATGTGTGTACTTTAAGCATTTCTTTTAACTTCGGGTTAACTTTCTTAATGTTTGCTAACCGCTTTTCAGCTAATTTCAGGATGTTTTTTCTGTTTTTCTTAATAGTTTCCCTGCTGACCTCTTCATGTCCTCGACTATATTTTGCAGTCGATGTTCTTAGTTGTTTGTTGCGAATTGAATCTGTGAATCATTTCCTACGTTGTTTACTTTTAGATTGATGAGTTTATTTCATTGTTGCAATAGGCTCATCTAAACTGAGAAGAAAGATAGATTCTAGGTTCAAGGAATTAAATTCAGAAAGGCCAGGTACAACTTTTTCAGATTCGAGAAATACAACTTGGGCCTGGTTGAGAAAAGCCGATTTGAGAAGGACCAGGTTCAGAACAATTATCTTGTGGCCGTAAAGCTGAAGGAAGAGTAGTTGGAGACAAAGCTACTGGTGAAGCAAGAATGGCTGGCGGGTTGCTCGTAAGGAATATGTACATCGAACTGGCCTTCCAGGTTATCTTCAGAGAACATAAGTCTTTAACCCACTCAACTTCCTTTCTATAGCAGACTAATAGCTTCTCGTCACGAAACAACTCAAACTTGTATGGGTACACCACTGCAGCCATCATGAGTTCAGAGAAAGTACTATATAGTTATGTACGTCTAAATGGTGTTAGAAATATGAATAAACAATATGTGTTTATCCGCTCTTCCAACCTTATAAAAGGATGCCCCCACCTAGCCTCACAAGACATTCTGCCGTCGTACGTTGAGACGTACAGATGCTATGCCCGTTAAGTTTGTGATTAAGTTATAAATTGTGTACTTGTTTCTGTATCAATGTATGCCACTCAATAAAGCTTCTTTTTAAAAAACTTCAACCCGCGATACTTTTATTTAGCTGGCGCCCGAACGGAGGGACTTTTGGAAGTGTAAACGTAGCTTCGCGGCAGTTCTATCTTATTGCAGGTACAGAACAGCGAGACCTCTTTCCACTGGCATGAGAAGATTGGGAGCTGAGTATTAGCATAATACATCAGTAGATCTTCAAGTCTTTGGGAGCACTTTGGTATTCCAATACCTTAACCAAAAGGACCTACAACCTCTTGCTAAAGAATCGACGGGAAAGTGCTGAAGGAAGAAGACATCGTTGTATCAAGAAACAAGTATCATTAATTTATTTTTATTTTTTTTGTAATTTAAATATAATTTAGTAATAAGTATAATAATTTAGAATATTAATTTAGCATTTATTTTTATGAATAAGTTGGAAGAAAAATTAAGTAACTTAAAAATAACAGATTCAACGTTAATAAATAAAGATAATATATGGCATTAGAAATCAAAAACCACGACTTAGCACAAATCCCGGAATATGACGGAAATCCGTTACAATTAGTAGATTTTATTAGGAATAGTGAATTTTTATATAATCTATATTGCAAAGAAGATAATACGCATAAAAATACTAATCAGGCTAAATTAGTCTTAACTATATTAAACAAATTAACCGGAAAAGCCAAAGTCGCCGTTTATGATAAGGAATTTAGTACCGTCAAAGAGATTATAAAATTCTTAAAAAGAAAATATCAGGACACAAGAACTCGGGAACAACTAATTTCGGAAATTCTAAATACGCGTGCTTACCATAACGAGAACCCACTCGATTTCTTAGAACGACTGGGCCAGTAAAGATGCGACTTATACGCGCGTATTTATTCTGACAATGAAATACTTGACAAACAAGACGAAATGTACAGATACGACAAACAAATATCACACCACGCGGTTCATAGTCTACACCCGGCATTAACAGATTTTATTTATAATATTAAATTCGACAGCTTAGAAGACCTCGAGGAAATATTAAGAAATAGCGCGGCACATATCGTGCATAGAATTTATGGCGATAAAAAACATCAAAAAAATCCGATCCAAAATAATTATAAAAAGAAAAATTTTGAAAATAATTATAAAAATAAAGAATACAGACCGAATTTTAATAACCATCATGACTACCAAAATTACCAACCCCAACAATATCATCGCGAGTAATATACGTCTTATAATAATCCTAAACACTACCGACCGCAACAGTATCAGCAAGAACAAAGTCCAACCTTTAATTCCTTTAACAATAATAATAAGCACAACTTCCGGCCACAACATCGAGCTATCGAATATTCAACTCCATTTTTTAATCAACCGTGGGATCCTCAATCGCAACATCGATTTTTCAATAAAACCCCCTCTAGAAATTTTAGACAGAATAATCAACAACCTCAAATAGATTCGAATTTCAAATACGGTGTCAATGAGAACGGTATCTAATAGAGTACAGGCAATAGAGGAGGAAAAAGACAAAAAAATAAAAATGTCATCGGAATGAGTTGAATTATTAGAACAAAAACAGAACCATTTTTTAGAATCAGGCCCAACCACGAGCAGCCCTCCGGACTTAGGCCAAATATAAGTAATGAATCACAAAATAATAAACAAAACGCCGAAAATGAACCTAAACAAATTACAGCGCGTAATACAGGGTGAGTATCTCATAGTGTAAAAACTACAGATTTTTTTTTTCTTGTTTCTTTTTCATTTTTAAATTATTTTTATTATTTATTTTTTTAATGATTGTATCATTTTGCTCACATCCAATTTTTCTTATTTTAGCCCTGATGAAGACCTGCAAGGCAGGTCGAAACGTTGGCTTGCCAAAATATAAGTTTTTCATTTAAAAACTGGCTGTGTTTATTCAACCTTGACTGCACCCCGGACAAATCTCCTTAGTAAAAAATCACAGTCAACAAAACAATCATCATCAATAATTTTTTTTATTGCTTTTTATTCCAATGAAGAGTTTGTTTATTCAAACAAAATGGAGATATTACAGCTTTTATGGAAAAAACGTGGTTTCCTCAAAAAAGGAAAGCCACAAAAAATTATATACACCCCGATCACATTCCACGTTATTCGGAAATATTTAAGATAGACTTCGCGATAAAAACCCCTACAGGAAGAGCGGAAGAGTCACAAAGCGTGATAATCAACCTGGAGCCCCTGATAGGAATCAATCAAAAAGTTAAATTCCTAATCTTTCCGTTTAGCAATAGATTTCAGTTTTTATTAGGTTATGAAACAATGATAAAATTAAAATTAATAATTGATTTGGAAAAAAATTAATTAAAATATAAAAAAAGAATATTTAAATTAGAAAATGATTTATTTTTCATCGACGATAAAAATGAAATAAAAAAAAAAAACTTAATCCGACATGAACATATAAAACCGGAAATAAAAGAGGAACTAATTGAAATTATAAGCCAACATGGCGAAGTATTAAAAAGAGATGACGAAAATTTAAAATCAACGGGCTTAATTAAACATAAAATAATAACGACGAATGAAAATCCAATATATACGCGAAATTACCGTTACCCGAAACAATTTAAAAAACAAATAAACGAAGAAGTGCAAAAATTAATAAAAAATAAAATAATAAGACCAAGTAAATCACCGTATAATTCCCCACTTTGGATCGTATCAAAAAAATCAGACGCGTCGGGACAAAAGAAAATAAGGATGGTCATCGACTATAGAAAACTAAATCAGGCAACTGTAAAAGATAAATTAAGAAAGACACACCCCATTCCTCAAACCCCATTCAATCCCGATAATTTCTATTTTCTTCACATTGTTCCCAATGACCTAATCACTTCCGTACTCAAATCCCGAACCAATGATTGTGGTGTTGATTAAATTCTGGTAAAAATTATTAAACTCAGTCTTCCTGCCATTCTTCCCGCCCTTCTACACATTTACAACTTTTCCCTACAAAACTCCACTTTTCCCTCTGCCTGGAAAAATGTCCTTGTGCGCCCGCTTAAAAAAAACCCCTCTCCCTCCTTAGCTTCCCATTTTAGGCCTATTTCCCTTCTGTCAAACCTATCAAAACCACTGGAAAGATTAGTCCATTCACAACTCTCTACCTATCTTGAGCACAAAGATCTGCTCACTCCTCTCCAATCAGGCTTCCGTTCAGGATACTCCACTCAACTGCCCTATTAAAGATAACCCAAGACCTCCATTCCTCCATGGACCAACAGCAAATAGCAATCCTTGTCCTATTCGATTTTTCAAAAGCGTTTGATCATGCAATTCTCCTCTCCAAATTAAATAACCTTTCCCTATACAACAGTGCTTTAAGCTGGTTTCGCTCCTTCTTGTCTCACCGGTCCCAAACAGTTATCATTCCCAACAAACCTCCCTCATCCTCACTACCTTTAGAAAGAGGTGTTCCTCAAGGATCCTCCCTGTCACCTATCCTCTTCTCTGCTTATATTAATGACCTACCCCAAGTTCTACGCCACTCCCAGTATCATTTGTATGCCGACGACCTTCAAATCTACCTATCCTTCCATCCTTCAGATATGTTAGAAGCATCTCGTAAGATTCAGGATGATATTGAGAACATCTGCAAATGGGCAGTGAAAAATAAGCTACGCCTGAATCCAGAGAAAAGCAAGGCTATCCTTATCGGTTCAAAACCTACCCTTAATTCCCTCCCTTACTATCCATTACTTTACCTCAACAACCGTACAATTCAATTTCAAACTTCCATCAAAAACCTCGGAATCTACTTTGATCAACACTTATCTTGGAATAACCACATTTCCCAAATAACCAGAAAATCCATCATGATCCTCAAACAGCTCCAAAGACATCGTGACTCCTTTCCCCGAAGTACCCGCCAACTTCTGGTATCCTCTCTCATTTTTCCCCACTTTAATTACGGGTGCTTGGTGTACGGGGGACTGTCTGTTGAGCTAGAGATGCGACTGAGGAGACTAATGAATTGTTTCATAAGATTTATCTTTGGGGTCGGCAGACGGTCTCACGTATCTAACCGGTACAAAGAGCTAGGGTGGCTTTTCCCCGATTTTCGACGGCAATACTTCCTCGGAACTTTCTTATTCCAGTCATTAAAAACCAATAAACCTTCCTATGTCCTAGACCTACTTACTCTGCGTTCCTCCATTCACCACCTGAATACAAGATCCCAACCTTCCAACCTATATACCCCCTCACATAGAACTGCCTCCTTTGAAAAATCCTTTGTTATCCGTGCTACCTCCTTTTGGAATTCCTTACCTATCCATATTCGCAAAACCTCATCCTTAACTTCCTTTAAACATCTTTTATTTATCCATCTCCTCAATTTTCAGTCTTCCACAAAATTGTAAATAAGTGTTCTAAAATGTTTACAGTTGATTGTTTTCATTAATTTTATTTTTTATTTTCTATCTATTTATGTATTTGTAATTTTTTTTTTTTTTTTTTTTATCAACTTTAATTTTAATTTTTATTTATTTTTTATTTCTCATTTCTACTTTTTTCTCCTAATTTAGTTATACTACTGATGTGCTGATTTAACTAATCCCAGCCAGACAATTGTACCTTTTATTGTGCACTTTAATTATTCTTAGGGGACAGTCTGTCCCAGAATAAAGTTTATTTTTCATTTCATAAATTTCCCCTACCGAACATTGAGGATTTATTAAACAGATTAAAGGGATCGAAAATATTTTCAACTATAGACCTCGCGTCAGGGTTTCACCAAATTGAGATGGACGAACAATCAATAGCTAAAACCGCATTCTCCACTGAAAATGAACATTTTGAATTTTTGCGTATGCCTTTTGGCGTGTGTAATGCACCTCCAACTTTTCAGAGAGCAATGACATTGATAATACAAAATATTCCTAATTCAATGATTTACATCGACGATATAATAGTTTCTTCAAAAAGTGAGGAAGAACATTTAAAAGATTTAAAAAGAGTATTTGAAGCCCTAAAACAACATAACCTCTCAATACAGTTAGACAAGACTGAATTTTTTAAAACCGAATTAAACTTTTTAGGCTACGTTGTAACCCCGGACGGATTAAAAACAGATGAGAAAAAGATTGAAGCTATTTTAAAATTTCCTATTCCGCGTAACGAAAAGACGACGAGACAATTCCTCGGCATGACCGGGTATTATAGGAAATTTATCAAAAACTATGCAAAAATAACCAGACCAATTTCAAATTCTTTAAAAACCAAAATATATGGCACAAAAGAAATCAAAGAGGCATGTCAAACCCTAACAGAAATGATGAGCAATACACCAATTTTAAAGTACCCAGATTGGGAAAAACCATTTATACTAACCATGGATGCTAGTAATAAAGCCATCGGAGCTGTACTCTCACAGAAGGACGAAAATGAAATAGAACACTCCGTAGCATTTGCTTCCATTGTTTTACAAAATGTCGAAATAAAATATATTGCAATAGAAAAAGAATTGTTAGCAGTTGTATGGCGACACAGCATTTTAAACCTTATTTGTATGGCACAAGATTTCTTTTATGTACTCATCATAAACCCTTAACGTGGATCTTCTCAATGAAAAATGGTAACACACGTATAATGAAATGGATATGGAAGCTCCAAGAGTTCGAATTCGACGTTAAGCATATACAAGGTAAAACTAATTACGTAGCCGACGCACTTTCTAGAGGACTTGACGAAATAAATCATACCAGTGATGAGGAAGAAATGGGTGTTGAAGATTTGCTGAACCAAGATATTGTGGACGAAAACAATTCAGAATACAAAGCAATAATGGAAGATCTACAGGCACCATCAGAGGAAGATTTAAAAACAATTCACTCGCAAGAATCAAGCAATGAACAGGTACGAATTTGCGAACCAGAAAAATGCGTTAACATAGACAAGAATCATAGTCACAAATAGGGGAAACACTAAAATCAATTTTACTAAACCATTCGGGAAACGTCGATATGAATTGATCATTTATGGAAAATCGGATATCACCCCATTGTTAGAACAAATACTTGAACCTAATAAAACTTATGGAATAATATGTAAATCGCCCAATGAAATAACTAAAATTTATATGAAGATTATTTTAAAACAATTCAACAAATAGTAGAAACATAATATCCACCGGTTAAATTAAAAAGATACAAACAGATAGTAAATGACATCGAAAACCCAAATGAACAAATAGAAATAATAGACAACTATCATTTAGGCAAAACTAAACATAGGGGTATGAACGAAACGTTTGAAAAACTTAAAAACGAATATTATTTTCCGGGTATAAAAAATAAAATAGCAGAGTATATTAATAAATGTGAAACATGCAAAATAACCAAACATGACCGTGAACCTATAAAAACCAAATTTCAGATTACGCCTACCCCAGAAAGACCGTTTCAGGAATTAATGATTGATATTTTTAATTTCAACAATGCAATAATTTTCACAGCAGTCGACACATTTTCGAAACATTTATTTGCCCAAACTTTACAATCAAAGAACGCAATTAATATCTGCAATGCCCTAACTAACTACATGACATATTTTCCGACACCGTTACAAATATCGTTAGACCAAGGGACTGAGATGAAGAATAACTTAAACAATTTTGCGAAGAAAACATTCTCTTGCATTATACTTCAGCTAGTCATTCAAATTCGCTAGGCTTACTAAACAGGGTTCATTCTACTTTAAATGAGTTATTAAGAATAATAAGGAAAGAAAAAGACAAATGTTCAATGCAACAAAAATTAAGATTAGCAGTAATAGCCTACAATAATACTTTAAACAATAAACTAAAAATAAATCCTAACGAAATTATCTTCGGAACCTCTAGATAAAGAATCAGACAAAAATATTGACCTGACTGAACAGTACGTATTAAAATATCATAAGGTCCAAGAACTACTACATAAATTAATTAGATCTAAAATAAATAACGAAAAGGAAATAATAATTTAATGACTTGTTAATTAACTCGATAATTAAGAAAATAATAATTTTATGACTCGGATGACTCAGAAAATGGTTCTGATTAAAAGTACTTAATTTTATTCAAATAATATTAAAATGTTTAAAAACCTTTTATTTTAATAAAATGTAATGAATATAATAGTATTAAGAGGAAGTGTTTGTTTTGTACTAAAGGAATTATCTGCATTAAATTGACAATGCTGTAATTTATTTAAATAAAGTCGGACTTTTGTATTTTGCTGTATATTATTATGTTCAATGTTAACAATGTAAAAGATCATTCAAATTATTATTTTATTGCACAGTAATGTTATGTTTGATTTATTTTGTAATTAATATTTTGTATTCACTTTAATAAATATTAGGATACTATTATTTTGTCTTGAAATATTATTTTGATTGATCGTTGAGAAAAGTACAGTCGAGTCAAAAGTATTCGTACACCTGCTATAAATCATAAGAAATAACCAGCATTATTTAATAGGTTTGATTTAAAACAATAAATACATTTAATGTATACATCAACACGTTTATTTATTAATATATTTTTGAATTTATAGAACATTTCACAAAATAATACAAGAAGAATAACTGAAAAAAAAACAATAACATCATGAGTCAAAAGTATTCGTACACTTGATAAAATTTCCATTTAATATCGACATTCGAGAACAATTAATATTTAGTTGGGCCAACTTTTGCTTTTATAATGCTCTATATGCTTTGTGACAGTTAGATCATATGATGGCGTCAAAACTAGATCTAATTAACAGTGCTCTTGAAAAAATCAAATCATTAGAAGCTGCTAAAAATAAAAAAGACCGATCTTGCATTATTCAAGAAACAGTAACAATTCTAGAAGAATTGCAAATCACTAGCCTCGAATAAAGATTTTAGGAAGATTGAAACAAATACTAACCTAACCTATTCTGCTGCAGTGAAAAACGTGAGTAAGCCTATAATTACTTCTCCTTCACATGTTCTAATGGTCTCATTGAAGAATGACAATACTAATTCTGAAGTTACTAAAAAGGCATTTAAATCCAAAATTAATCCTGTCTCTTTGGGACTGGGTATCAAAAACATACGTGATGGGAAGATTTTGGTTGAGACTACAGATAGTAGAGACGTCGAAAAGATAGAAGAAGTTCTCAGAGGTGATGAAAGTCTCAAAGCTAACATCCCAAAAAAATACAACCCCAAAATAATAATTAGAAGGCTTCCTGAAGAGGTTAGTAAAGATAATTTGATTCGTACTCTAATTACTCAAAATAGTGAGCTTCAAATCGCAGAAGAAAACGTCAAATTACTCACAATTATTGGTGAAAAAACATCAACGAGCCCCCGACATGCTCTGTTGGAAATAACCCCAAATTTGCGT
This sequence comes from Euschistus heros, assembly GCA_003667255.2. Classification (NCBI taxonomy): domain Eukaryota; kingdom Metazoa; phylum Arthropoda; class Insecta; order Hemiptera; family Pentatomidae; genus Euschistus; species Euschistus heros. The sequence goes on from RCWM02000033.1 coordinate 3,041,807, forward strand.
GACCTGTTGAATAATCGTCTCAAATTATTCCATACAATTTGTTCAGCAGCGGACTACATATCGGTGAGACAGTGTAAAAAATGCTGCAAGTTTAATCATCCTGAGAAGCATTGTAAGAGCAAGCTGACGTGAGCCATCTGTAGCGGGGAACATCACACCCAGGATTGCCCCAAGAAAGAAGAAGAACAACAACAATGTATCAATTGTGTCAATTATAACAGACATTGCAAGCCACACTTTAGGGTAAATTCAAAACATCTAGCAACAAGTAAGTGTTGTCCATCTTATATAAACGCCATCCACCGTCTAATTAAAAATACAAACTACTGCGGTTCAACTAAATTACAATTACCACAATGGCAGTAAATACAAATATACAAACATTAAACATTCTACAGTTAAACACACAACATTCTTACAAATCAAAAATACTATTACAGGAATACATACAAAAACATAAAATACAAATTGGTTTAATACAAGAACCATATTTAGGAGAAAAAATTCGCTCAAGTTCAGGATATCGAGAGTTTTCTGTAAACCTAACCCATTGCAGATCTCTTGTCATTGTTAATAGTAAACAAATAGATGCTATGTTGCTGGGTGATCTTTCTAATCCAGATGTTACAGTGGTACAGGTTATGATTGACAAGACTCCGATTATTTTCATCTCCGCCTACTTTGATATCATAGAGATGTTGTAGAAGACACTGATAACCTAAAACGCGTAATCGATAGATTTTCAGATCGAGGAATTGTAATCGGTGCGGATACAAACTGTCGATCTAGATTGTGGCATGATCTATTGACTAATAATCGTGGTAGGACTCTAGAAAATTTCATTATTGACATATAATAATATAAATATATGTAATGTCAATAATGGCCTTCCTACTTTTTTCAGCAGGCGAGGACAAAGTAATATCGATTTAACCATTACAAACGTTCATTTATTTAATAATATTAACAGTTGGAGAATTGAAGATGAAGAAAATTTTTCGGATCACAATTGTATTAGATTCTCTATAAACTTCGATCATTGGGCCAGCATAAGAAAGGAAGGAAAATTATACAAAACTAAAAATGCTGATTGGACTAAATTTATAAACAATCTTCAAATTATATTTTCAAAAGGTTTCAATATCAATAGTACTATCAATTTAGATGAACAATTAACCTCAAATCTAAATAGAACTCCTTTCGATCAATTCGTACGCAGGTTTCATAAATTTTAAATCAAAACCTGCAATAAATCTTTCAAAATTATGAATATCAGTTCTTCAAAAAAATATTCAGGCCAAAAATTAAACCCGTGGTGGGATGAAAAATTGGAAAATCTGCGGAAATCAACTAACCGAGCCCGCAGATTATACCAAAAAACCAAATTAAATGATTTATTAAGGACAAATAGGCATCATCATTACTTAAATCTTAAACTGGAATATTCGCGATGTATTAAAGGCAAAAAAATGGAATCTTGGAAAGAATACTGCCAGAGTATTCCTACCAGAAATCCATGGAAATGGCCATACAAATACGCAGCTGGGAAAATACCATTCATTTTACAAAATTTAAGAAAATCAGATGGCACCTAAACAACCTCAATTAATGATACCTATGATTACATTGTAAATAACTTAATTAAATTGGACGATCCTACCACAGATTCAGACATACATGTCACCATTAGACACTCTGCGAACAGTTGACGATCTCCCGGTTACGGAATTAGAGTTATCAGATGTTATTATCAATCTCAATGATAACAAAACACCAGGCATAGATGGTGTAAACTCTTTAATATACAAAAAAGTATACGAAACATTTCCACAAACTATATATAATATATATTCTAAATGCTTCAGCCTTGGACGTTTTCCAGATTTTTGGAAAAAGTCTAAATTGGTGCTATTAAATAAACCGGGGAAAAAACCTGAAGATATTTCCTCAATCAGACCTATATGTATTATTCCAACAGGTGGGAAAATCTTGGAAAAGTTAATACATAACAGGTTGTCGTATTATCTTTACAGTAATAAGCTCCTCAGTGAAAACCAATTTGGATTTACGCCACAAAAAACCTCGGTTCATGCGGTAATGAAAGCCATAAATATTATCCAAAATGCCTTGAATAATAACCAGCATACCGCTATTATATCGCTTGATATCACTGGAGCGTTTGACAATGCTTGGTGGCCGTCAATTTTTAGTACTCTTATTAAATATCAATGCCCACGTAACATTTACAGGATTATTAAAGATTATCTTAGCAATAGATCTGTATCTTTAGTGACAAAAAAACGTTGCATTACATAGGAATCAGTCTATTGGGACACCACAAGGCTCGTGCTGCTCTCCTCTTTTATGGAACCTAATTGTTGACTCACTGTTAAAAGAACGATTACCTTCAAACGCGACGATTTTGGCCTTTGCAGATGACATATTAGCAATTATAACATCAAAATATTTAAACATTTACAGACAGTAGTCGATATAGTATTAGACAAAATAAATTCTTGGGCTAACTTAAACAAACTGACATTCAATACACAAAAATCTAATTATATGGTGATCACTAAAAAAACGACTAAGTCCGGACTTAAATGTGAAAATACAAAATAAAAACCTGAATCGAATACGTACTTTGAAATATTCAGGCATAACCATTGACGAAAAATTAAAGTGGAACAGACATATTGACATACTACAAAACAAACTTATAAAATTAATAAATTCACTTTCAATAGCAGCGCGAGCGACATGGGGGTTGAGAACGGAGGCTCTGGAGGTTTTGTATAAAGGCGCAATTTTGCCTATTCTTACTTATGGCATTGAAATATGGCATCCAGGACTTCAGATCAAATACAACAAGGCAAAGCTGGAAAGGGTCCAGAGGCTAATGGCACTCAAAATTGCCAAAGGATTCCGAACACTCTCTGACGAAGCTGCCTTTGTCTTGGCCAAAATGATCCCCATCAGTATATTAGCTAACAGTTACATAGGAAAATTCCATTTGTTATCCATGAACACTGACTACGAAAATTTTAAATATAACCACTTTGAACATTCTACCGACTACAAGGATTGGTTACACCCAGCAGAATTTCCTTGTATTACTGAATGCTTAACTGACCCCACAGACTATGAGATATATACTGACGGAAGCAAGGATGGCGAATATGTAGGCTGTGCTAGTCTCATTTTTAAAAACAAAATTTTAGAAGATGTAATAAAGTATAAATTAGGCCCAGAATGTAGCAATAATCAAGCAGAACAATTCGCCATCCTTAAATCTCTAGAACACTTTCAAAATTTGAGGACAAAAGATAAAACTATTACAATACTAACGGACAGTCAGTGTACTCTATACATGATAAAAACCAGACATTGTCACAATCCCATCACTGAAAAAATAAAATCATTTCTAAGACATCTACAAAGTGACGATAACATTCAAATTTCCTTCAAGTGGGTAAAAGGGCATTCCGACATAGCGGAAAACGAATTGGCTGACAAGGCTGCAAAAGAGGCTTCAAAGGATACTTCCCTTCCTATATCATATAGTATGATTTCCAAAGAACACTTAAAACACATGCTAAAAAAACACAAGCAGTAGACCAGTGGCAGACACGTTGGAACACTACACACAAGGGAAGACATCTACATAACTTCATTCCAGACTTACGGACCTACATTAAATCAAACTCATGGACTAACTTTTACATTACACAAGGAGTCACAGGACATGGTGGCAGTAAATAGTTATTTCTATCGATTTAAAATAAGAGATTCTTTCCTATGTCCCTGTGATTTCACTCAAGAACAAAATATACACCACCTCATATATGAATGCAGACTACTCACTGACTACAGAACTATTCTACAGACAAAAACAGTACAGAAACTAGCTAGGACATTGGCCGGTGGATGGATGGTCAATGTTTGATGAACAATTCATTTGAAAATTTCCAAATATTTCTTAAAAATTCAATCATTAAAATAGAGGATATAAATATGAAATATCTCTAAACCTCTAAATATTCATAACTTTTCTCTACATAGCTTTGTTGCTGTTTTTATTGTATTTTAAATTATTTATGTTATATAACTTCTTATTCTTTGTTTTATTTTATTTTATTTTTCTTGTTTATTTTTATATTTTTATACCTTTCAACACATGTAAAATTATAATCAAATCAAAAATAATATTTACATGTACATTGTATACTTTGTACAAGTATGGTGTGTACAGAAAAGAATAAAATCCCTTCCAACAGGGTTACTGCTGGAAGGAAAACACTAAAAAAAAAAAAAAAAAAAAAATGCTTTGTGACATTGAATTCATTAATTTTTGTGTTAAAGTAACTATAATTTTGTAATAATAACGTCGCTTAAATTTTGATTATTGGAAACACACCTTTTCCGTACTTGATCCTTTAGATATTTCCACAAATGCGCTATAGGACTAATATATCGTGATTCATGGGATGTGGCCTCCACTTTGATGTGTTGTACAGGATCCACATTTTGGATTTCCAAGCTGTATGCTCGGGATCATTATCCTGCTGAAAAATGTAATTTTCTCTCATCCTAAATTTTTCAGCACTGATTAGGAAATTTCTTTTTATTTCGTCGATGAATTTTATATGATTCATTATGCTATCGATAAATTTAGGACAACCCACTCTAGCATCATTCAAACAACCTCGGACCACGAGTCACTTTTCTGTATTTCTTTCAGTTGGAACTATATTTCTTATTTCCATTCGTATATTTTTTTTCCATACTTTTTTTTTTGGCCCCTCTGAAGATTACAAATTTCAATTTTACCCTCGTCGATAAATATTATCCTATTCCCAAGGTCGCAATCTTATTTTTTATGGTCTTTGGCACATTGATATCTTAACATTGCTTAGTGATGGTTTTCTCCTAGCTGTCCTGGGAGAAGCTCGTTAGTCTCAAGCGTTAGTGCATGGTTAAAACACTCCCCTTTTTCTCCTCTTTCAGGCAAATGTTCATCCACTAATTTAGTGCCACTAATTCTTGGTTTTCTTTTAACTTTTCTTGTCACACGTCTTTCATATTTGGAGTAAATTTTCCTTATTCATCCTGTTCCCTCTATATATTCAAACGTTTTTCTCGTTCCATGCCTTTTAATAGCATCTTGGACTGATGAGTGAGGTCTGGTCACTTTTCCAAGCGACCGTAACTCATTATGTAGGCGTAAAATAATTTATATTTCCTCTTCAGTCGTATCTATGGTTTTGCGCCCCATTTGCAATTTACGAACAGTAATAATAAATACTAATAATCGCTACATCTTTACAAATGACGTCAAGGTATAGACTGATTGCAGGTTATCCTCAAAATGTTAAGACAGGGGGTAGAAACTACAGTTAAAGTCTAGTGTATGAATACTTTTGACTCTGACTGTATATATTTTATTTTTGAAATGATTATAAACTGTGATTAGAAGAGTATTTGAATTATTATTTTGATTTAAAATATTATTGTTTTAATTGAGAAATTTTGAATTTAGAAGTGTTATTTGAAATAGAAGAAACTAATTCAAAGACTCTTATTTTACTTCTGTTTGTTTAAAATAATGTATTAATATTAAAGGTTCTTTTTTAAAAAACTTCAACCCGCGATAGTTTTATTTAGGTATATAATAAGGTTTCGTGGCGTAGATGACCATAGATTTTTTACGCCCTTTATAAACAACACTAACTAACTAATAAGGTTTCGACATGCTATTAATCTATTTTTGTTAATTAGCAACAATAAGGAACTTAATTTGTGGCCAAAGTATGCGGCTTAAGCATCTAACTTTTTTCTTAACTTAGCTTATCACCATGTACCATATGACAATAAATCTATTATTATTTACCCAATAAAAAGTGTACGAGTACTGTTATTTTACCTCTTCGTAGTACAGAAACAGGACAAATAATTGCTATCGTGCATCTCACATCTAATAAGAAACAGTGTACTAAGTTTAATTATGATCCGTAATGTTATTTAAAAGAATTTCCAAAGCGTGATAAATCGCTTTTTTCGCGAATTAGCCAAGTTCCAGGCCGAAGTTTTTTAATTCCTTTCTTGGCAAGCACCTAGGGACCTAGAGGAACCTACATACCAAATTTCATTCCAATCCGATCCGTGGTTTTTGAAATTTCGTGATGAAAGAGTGGTATTTGACAAATATATAGTAGATATTAAACAATATTTGTTTTGTAATAAAATAAATTACATATTATTTTTTGAAAAGCTATAACGCTCTCGCTCAGCCTCTACTGGATACTGAACAATGATTTTTTTTTTCGTTTTGGCAAACCAGAGAGCACGTGCCAAAATAAATTCCATCCCACGTGTTTTCATTTCCTCCCTTGTTCTTCCATCACCATGTAGCAGAGCAAGGTTGACAACGTCGTCCATGTCAGGCGTATAACCTCTTTCCTTCAATGCCATGGAGTTAGTTATAAGACATATGGAGAGGCTCTTCCCGTATTTTCTTCAGGAAGGCCAAAACACCAACCGGCCACGCCCATTTTACCACAACTGGCGACTTGCTTTCCATTTGGGCTAGGGTATTTCCCATTATTAAATGGAAAAATAACGCATTAAATATAATCAAATCCCAAAATAAAGCCTAAGAAACCAAAAATTGAACTGAAAAATGGCTAATATGCTGACTATATGGTTCAAATTAAAATGGCTGCCTCTAGTCAGTTACTGCCTCAGCGATTGAGAGGTGAGCTCCTCCATTTGTCTATAACTCTATGGCTCCGTATTACTATTATTATTTGGAACAATCGATTACCTGCCAAAGAGGTAATAAGCACGTCTTTTTTTTCTCTCTCTTCCAGCCAATTTATTTTTCTTATTTCTTGTACCTTGGCATCCTAAATTTAAGACTTTCTATTTGAAAGCACCTCTCTGTGTTACTCTTCTGCTTTTTATATTATATTATTTTTCTTTTAATTGCTATTATTTTTTATCTATTACCATCGTTTTTCTTCATTGATATTATTAATTTAGTTATCCATTAATTATGTTAGTTATTTACTAGTATTATTTTTTTGTATTATAGGTTATTAAACATTAATTTAGTATTTTATGTGTGCTTGTTTATATACTACCAGCATACCCAGTCAGCCACTGCTTCGCCCGCTGTCATAAGTAAAGAAGTTAGGTAAATTTAACTAATAATTGAAGTTTAATTTGTTTGTCGATAATAATCTTGTATAGGAATATGCAGGTGAGCGTTATTTCTTTAATGATGTTTTCATGCATAGCAGTGATTGTTAACCTCGTTGAAATTGTAATGATTAGGTCCTTGAAGAAACTTGCGGATTGCATAACTCTTAGTGCTTACAATTTAATGCCAATGAATAATATTTTTACACATAATATCAGAAAGCAAAGGATCGACATTTTAATTTCTAACCATAAAATTATATTACAGTTAGGCAAACCTCGTTTCTGCTGCTCAACATTGTAGGTTTAAATTTATTTATTGCTAAACCTCCCTAGAACTATGTAGATGATGTAGTTAAAATATGTTACAGATGGGTTCAGCAGTTATACCATTGGAAACATTATTGCGGAATGGTGCTAACACATCGGCCGATTTTTAAACTTTTCTGGGATCCACATGTCTCACCATATATTTGAAGCTTATTTAATAATTTAATTGAATATAATCAAATTTCAAGCTCTATTTAACACCTGACCTCTATAACCTCTCATGTAGAATGATGATCGCCACCTATCGGTCAATTTTCAAACTTCACTGTTATCCACATATCATCGCTTTATCAATAAAAAATTAATAGAAAATCTGTAGATTTTATTATTGTTAAACCTTCCAGGATACTAAAAGTGAGATAACGGTGGAGGGGAGGCGAGAAGGTCCAAATTTTGTGTTTTTAGAAATCTCTAGAAAAATATGCTACATATCAAAATTAAAGCTAATTGAATTTCCTATAAAATTAATGATATGCATATTCGTCGAAATTCCAATTGTTTTCGAGATATACGTTATTAGTAATAGATAATTTTAGAAATAAAAAAATGTTTACTTCACTTTTTGTTTGCTTTAAATACCAAAAACCTAAACATGAAATTAAAGCAAATTTAGTGCTCTACAATTTTAATTCAGACATTTTTTCTGAGACACGATTGTGGAAGGTACTAGAAGCAAAAGTTTAACGAAAAGTGAGGTAACATTTGTTTTTTTCTTGTAAATCACCGATTTTTAATAACGAATATCTCGTAAACGGTTAGATTTACAACATTTAAAGGATTATCAATAATAATATAAATTATCAATTAATATAAAATAAATTATCAATTTAAAGGAAATTTAATAAGCTCTTATGTTTATTTGATACACATTTTTCAAAGAGTCAACCGTTTTCGAGATATAATCGAAAAACTAAAAACATGAACTTTTCCCCTCCTCCCCCACCGGTAGCTCACCCCCCAGGGGCGGGGACTTTTAGTATGTTTACCTTCTAACTATTTCTAACGAAGCTATGAAGTCAAAAATTATCGCATATTCCATGCACTCTACAATGTGTTTATTGACTGGAGTATAGACAGTTTGGAAACAATCTATTCGATAAAGGCTGATTAAGATTGAACTTTTGATGGAATCTTGTGGTTATTGATCTATGGTCTTTAAGCAATTGATAATGGCGCTTTTAAACTTACATTCAAAAAAATATATACATTTTTTTTTCTCGAAAAAAGTAGACTTTACGGGTAAAGTCATAAATGCATAAAAAGTAAACAAGTAAAATAAATGATTTCATAAGTAACAAAATCAGGTGATTTATCTTTAAATACTGACTATGGGTAAAGGAATGTAAAACTAAAACTATGATTACAAACGTAACTTCGGTTTTTACACATTTTTTTTTATTTCATTTCCCTGGATGATAGAGGTTTTTCTGTAGCACTCAGAGATCCGAAATACTTTCTAAATCCACAGACTCGTTTGAGGGGTCTTTTGATAGGGATGCTAGAAGAAGGTTCCACTTGGAAACTAGACGGAACCGGACTTCGCCCTACAGTTATTCTCCAAAGACCTTCCAAACTATCAAATGATTCCTCACTCTTAATGCTGTCAACTTTAGTTTTTAAAACAGAATCCTTTATTATCGATGGTTCATAGACCGCTCTCGGTTTCTTTTTCATTGGTTTCAGATAACCCATGAACTCGGGTTTTTTAATCCAAATAGTATGCTTCCTGTTCTTAATAGGTCCTCTGAAACCTTGAACAGAAGGACATTAATACTCGTTCCTCTTTTCTAAGTAATCTTACTATAATTAATAAAAACTAGCTGAAATTATAAGGACTAGATTCAATATATTGTAATAATATTTTTTTTAATAAAAAAAAATTGTCATTTAAAGGTTGTAAGACTAGAAGGGGGAATGTCTGATAATCACAGTTTTGAAAAAATCGGAAACGTAAATTACAAAGCCTATACTTCTTCTCATTAACAACGGGTTCTCTAACTCCAAAACGTGGGACAATCCTCTTCCTTGTGGAAAACAGGTGGCGATGAAATGTCAGTTTCAAGTTTTTGGATATCCCCCTTCTAACCTGACACCCTTCATTCATAAACTACAAAATAAAATATAGAGTATCGAAGAAACAAATATTATTATTGTTATCCAGTAAGTATATGAAATCTCTGAGAACTAATTTCACGATCAAATAACTTAAAAAAAAAAAAAAACTGTATATGTAGTGACAAAAAGAAAAGGTCCAATTTTTTAACATGGAATATGTTATACCAGTGACCTGAAAAAAATGAAACAGCATTAATATAATTTATTTTATATCTCGAGTTAAAAAATTCATTTCAAATTGATTCTTGCACCAATTCTTTTTTATCTCTTAGTACAGAATCAACGAAGAAAAGACATTTCAAGCGTCTTACCAACTTATATTTTGAGTGAAAATATGAAATTGATACGTCTAACTGCAATTCTTTAAAACCGTATGTTTTTGAAAATTTAAAAAATAATTTCTTACCAGAGAAAAAGATAATTAGGGATGCAGTCAAAGAGAAACACCACGTCTAACAATAAGCTGAAATACTTTAATGCGTGCCAACGTTTCGACCTTCCTTGCCTTGGTCTTCTTCAGGGCCATCAAACTACATAGGAGAGGAGACAAACGATGGCATCCATAATTTCTTACCATTTTGTCAGGCAAATTATATTAATGTTTCTATTTGGATGAAATTTTGTATTTAAGAGTTCTTTTGAAATCTGAACTAGAATCTTACGTCTTTTGTGTAAAAAAAAAGAAACCCATAAAATAAAACTTGCTTGAAATCTAATCATTTTTTTAGAATTTAATTAACCTAAACCAAAATCTACGAAGTAGTTGTATTTTAAAATTAAGTCTGCACTCAAAAATAAAAATTTGGTGCAATAATTATGTCGATATAATTTTTTTAACTCGTGATATAAAATAGATTAGTTCATTCTATTTCATATTTTTTTTTCTCGGCTCCTATGGTTAATTAGTCGGAACGGCAAATACGTGTATAATATGTTGACCAGGAATCTCCAAAAAAAATTCCCATGAGATCCGTGAGAGACTGAGTGTGTCCTTGTAAATTGAATTTGGCATTTCAGTTTAATTTTTTTAAACGATCAATAATAAGCATCAAATTTATGCAATCTCCCTTCAATTATTGATGTACATATTTAAATAAACAGTATCATAACGGCACGAAGCTCAAGGCAAGAGCATATTACTCCACACTGACACAAACAATAAAATTTAGATTGTACCTATACAAGTCTTTTTGGAACTTTGGAATTGACGAATTGAATGACATTCCTTATTAAACCTGGCATTTGTATTGTTAAATTTTAATTTTAGTGTTCTATGTCCTAATTCTATTAAAGAAAGGTTTGTACACACCTCTCATTTCAAGAATTTCTTCCAGTGTTGTCTCCCTTGTATTTGGTCTTTTTCCGCCATATTCTTTAGCTGATCGGACAAGACTAGCATGATAGTTCTCAATGAGCTTCTTACGCCTTTCCTCTTCTTGGAGAACCTGCCCTGGAGTTCGACACCAGTCAGCTTGCTCTTTAAGAATCTGAATTGAATGCTCTAATCGCTTATCACATAATCGTTTCATTTCATCGGTCATTAGATTTGTTTTTGACTTGATGAATTCCAAAACCCTCTGTTCCCATTGAGTTTTACCAATCGGTTCACCTAGCAGATTTGCAACTCTCCGGTAAACACACATTTTCACCAGCTCGAAATCAACCTCATTTAATAAATTATTTCTCTGTATTTTTCTAAAGCCAACTAATTCTTCTGTAACATTTTCCAGATATTTAATATCAAAATAATTTTTCCAAAGGACGTAAAGACTTTTCCTCTCTCTTTTTCTGATGACTTCCAAATCTATTGTTTTATCAGTATAAGCAAACGTATCGAGCATTTCTTTTATCTGGTCAATGATGTATTGCTTTGTATCTTTGTCAAAAGTTGTTAGGGTAGCTTCCATTCGCTTCTTGGACGGCCTGCGGCCACTAGGCGCTGAATCCTCTGCCCCTTGGTACCCCTCCATCACTTCCATTATCCGTCCCTTCAATGTTTTGCCCCATTCGGTATCAACATCATCCGTCATTTCCTCTTTATCTGAATATTTAGTTTTCGGTTTTATATATTCTTTCTCCTCTTCAAAACTTTTGATATCTCTAACCTTCATAACCTTGGAAGAGATGTATGGCACAGGGAGTAAACCGCGAACTGTTTTAACTAAGTCTTTTATGTAAGAACTCCGTCCAGGTGACGAAAATTTAATTTTTTTCACTGGTGATTTTTCAGATTTTGCCGTTATTTTTTCAGATTTCAACGGAGGAGTTTTTCGAGCTGCCAACAAAGGTAATTCTTTTCTGCCAATCTTCTTATTGAAACATGACTTTTTTTCTATAGGTTTTAAATCGATTTTTGTTTTTGGAGCTTCAACATAAGTTCTTACAATACTCGGCTTATAAACTACCTGGTCTATTTCATCCTTTAATTTTTTTACGTTTAGTACAGATGAAGCAACTTTGGGGATAGGTTCAGATTCCCTCACTTGTGTTTTTTTAATTGATTCTCTCCTTGTAATAAGTTGATGCGTCTTAGGAGGTACATAATTATGCTGTATTATGGCCCTTGGCCGTGTCACAACAACAACAGAGGCTGAAATTTTGTTGTCATAAATAGTTACTTAAAAAAAAATAAATAAATAAAAAAAATAAAAAAAAATAAAAAAATATAGATACATATATATATATATTTAACACGATTTCTAAGTTCATAACAAGTATAAAACATATATCATAAAATGATCTTCAGAAATGAAACGTTAAAGAAAAATTGAAAGGCGTAATAAAAGAGAGGATGTAGATCGCAGCATTGTGAAAAATGAAAACTTTTCGGGGGGGAGGGGGGATAAAGCCTATGATTTTACTTTACTGGCAACCTGGCTTGGAGAACTGAGATTCCATTTTCAATATCTTCAATCATAAAAGCTGACACCAGACTTAAAAGACAAGAAACAGCTCGTCGTGTCCGACTACTCCAACATTTACTGCACAAGCGTTCAAAGCTCCCATAAAATTACAAAAGACTTATTTAAATGACAATAATTAGACCCTTTTGGACATAACGAATTTAGCTTTGGCTCCACTTCACCTTCCAATTCTTCTCGTATCCAATTCTTAAAATCCAAAATCCTTGGTAAAATCCTCTATACTCCTTATTATACCGCAAACCAACTTATCAATAAAGAACTTAATGTTCCATATATTGCTGCTTTGTCCCAAACCAGATACCTATCCTATAGAAAACTCAATACCCATACAAATCCACTAGTCTCTTACCAGGTATGCAAGTTTAAAATGTCGTTTTAATTCCAATAGAATGTGCTCTTAGCCTATTGAAGGATTTGCTTATCTCTAAACGCTATTTTGTTTGTTAGTCATTTGTTTACAAAAGTCAGTTGTTTTTAAGTCGTTTACGTGGACGTATCATACCTTTCTTTGGTGTTAAAAATGTCTAATTTTAAGCCAAATAAAGAGCATTTGCGGCATGTCATGATTTTCTTATTTAATCAAAAGAAAAAGGCATCTGAATGTCATCGAATTCTTGTTGAGACTTATGGCGATGTTGCTCCAACCGTCAGGACATGTGAACGTTGGTTTCAAAGTTTCAAACGTGGTGATTTTGATGTTACTGATCAAAAACAAAAACGAGAAAATCGACCAAAAAAGTTTGAGGACTTCGAATTGCAATCTTTATTAGACGAAGACAATACCCAAACCCAACAAATGATGGCAGAACAGTTGAATGTCACTAGGCAAGCCATTTCCGATTGCCTGAGAGCTATGGGAAAGATTCAAAAGGTTGGAAAATGGGTTCCACATGAATTGGACGAACGACAGATGGAAAAACGAAAAACTGTGTGCGAAATGCTGCTTTTACGCCACGAAAGAAAGTTTTTTTTTTTTTTGCATCGAGTTGTAACTGGCGATGAAAAATGGATTTATTTTCAGAATCCCAAACGAAAAAAATCATGGGTAACGCCAGGACAACCATCCACATCGAGTGCAAGACCGGATCGTTTTGGGAAGAAGACAATGCTGTGTGTGTGGTGGGATCAGAAGGGAGTAGTCTACTACGAGCTTCTCAAACCCGGCGAAACAGTCAATACCGAGCGCTACAACAACAAATGATCAATTTGAGTCACGCATTGATCGAAAAACGCCCAGAATGGGCTCTCAGGCACGCCAAAGTCATTCTTCAGCATGATAACGCTCCTGCACATTCAGCCAGATTGACTAAGGAAACGATTTCTTCGCTTGGTTGGGAACTCCTACCCCACCCGCCGTAGTCACCTGACCTGGCGCCTTCTGATTATCACCTCTTCTCATCGATGGGACACTCATTGGCGGAGCAACACTTCAACAATTTCGAAAACGTACGAAAATGGCTCGATGAATGGATTTCAAATAAAGATGAAGCATTCTTTTGGAATGGTATCCATATATTGCCCGAGAGATAGACAAAATGTGTAGAAAGCGCGGGTCAGTACTTTGAATAAAATATATTATACTTTTTTTTAAATTACTGTGTATATATTTTAAGAAATAAACGACATTTTAAACTTGCATACCTGGTACATCACCCTTAAGGTTCAACTTGACTTCAAGGCGTCTGAAAATAAGATTGCAAAGAGGTCTCCTAATGTAGAATTTTTATTGAAGTGTTACAAGTTAGTAGTTCTTTTCATGTTATTGTAATCATTTTCCTCAAATTCACTTGTAGTATATAATTTATGCAGTTGTAAATATCAATAAATAGTTTTTTTTAAAAAGCTGAATGGAAATTGCAACTATTTTTAGTTTTTTCCTAGGAAACAACTCAGATTATACCAATCAGCCAGCTAACACGACTTGACCGCAAAAATCGTAGAAATTCCTAGAAATTTTTCCTACCATGTAAGGCTTGTTTTATATTATCCGGCACGACACGTAGCGTATCAGACACGGCACGGTGAGACAAATACATGGTGTGTTTATATTATCAGGCACAGTACGGACCGGGAGCACAGCCGAAGCGGAGATTTTTTTTTTAATGACTTTTTGTTTATAGTATATTACTTCATACTAGTGTTTAGTCATTAGGTTTAGTCCAGGTGTGTTGTTATATATCCAAGACAAAAAGATAAAAAAAGTCAAGAAACCATGCACTAAATGTAGGAAACCAACATGTCCTGAACATCGAGTGGAAATTTATACAAATTGTTTTGATTAGATTTCTTTTTATAATTTCATATGTTAAATTTCTGTTTTTATATTCTTATATTAATATAAAATGTTCAATGTGTTACTCCTTACGCACTCAATTAATTTTTCAACATCCAGCTTTGCAAAAAACAAAACAAAAATGGAATCAAATTTAAACACAGAAAAAGAACTGGAACAGGGCAAAGTGAGTGCAGTACTGCACTGTCGGGGTCGGAAAGTAAAATATCTACGAAAAAGACACCTTAAGACACGGTCCGGCACGGACCGGCTCCGACCAAATATTCTTTTCGAGAAATGTCTCAATGTCTTGTCTGAAACGTGCCGTGTCTTGCCGGATCCGTTCCGCTATATATACGCAGGCACTATAAAACTAACTATACTAATATTTGTCTTGTCTGAAACGAAACGGCCCGCTACGTGTCGTGCCGGATAATATAAAACAACCTTAAGGCTGCTAACTTGATGGGAATGATCTAAAAAATAACACTCTTTTGGTGTTGGTGGTCTCCATCCAGCAAATGACTTCATATATTGTCATAATTTCTTGGATATCAAAGTCATTAAGTAACAAAAATTTTTTTTTCCCTTTTCAATATTCAAACGGAAATATGTTATTTAAAAATATCTTTGATAGTTATATAATGAATTGATTGATAGTGATATAATGAATCATTCTTCAGTGACTATGGTTGCGTAATACATGGCGGGCTCTCCATATTTCTTGAAGACAGATTAAAACGCATCATGAATTGCTTCCTAAGGTTTGTCTTCGGAACCTCGAGAAGTTCCCATGTTTCGCATCTCTACACCAAGTTAAACTGGCTCTCCCCCTTCCTTCCGCAGAAAATACTTCCTTGACACCTACCTATTCCAAGTTATCAACAACCCTCACCCTCCCTTTATTTACAGTACCCCGCATTTTAATTGCGCAATGCAACCACTGCTTTCAAGAACTCGCTCGTCTTTCCAATCTCTATACTTGTTCACATAGAAGTACTGCGTTCCAGTGTTTCTTTCTTTTCAGATCCTCTATTCTTTCGAATTCCCTCCCCAAGCAATGCTTCTTCCCTCGGAACATTTAAAACACTTTCCTTTCACCATCTGCTTTCTCTCCAACCTGACGTTCTCTAATTATGTGGATGTTTGTACTAAGTATGTAATCACATAGTCTGTTAAATATAATACATTAGCATAAATTTATAGTTTGATTATGATAATGTTTTAATTTTTTGTAAAGATTATTTTTGATTTTCTATATTTTCTTTTTCACTATCATTTTATTTTTTTTTATCTGCAATTATTTTATAATACTATCTCCTATATTGTTTATTTCTTTTTTCATTATAGTTTTTTCTTTTTTTATTTGTTCAAATAGATAGGCAAAAAGTACGTCTTCAAGAAAAATATGTTGAACATTTATTGTCAACAGATCTCTATGTTTTTGGGGTACTGAACCCGAATCTGATGTTTGCTAACACGGCAGACGTCGGCTTCATACCCAAAATCTCAAAAAAACCTCCCAAAATACCGCTTATTTATTTATTTTTTTAAAACCTATAACACGAAAACAAAGCTTTTTTCGAAGAAAGTCTTTAAATCCTAATTGTAGCTGGAATTAGTAACTACGAAATGAATAAAACTACTCCGAGATAGGACTATTGTTTGAGAAGTTATGGTCGTGGTAAATTTTTTACAAAGTGGCCAACTTGCTGGCTTACCCATTTCTCCACGAAAACATGTTTGTAGTACTCATTTGGCTATACCATAACTCCGAAACAAATAGTCCATAAACAATTACTTTTTTTCTTAAAGCTGGATAAATTTACAATTAGATTCTATATATGAATTTTTAATCGAGTCCCTCAAATTACCCATGCCAACTTGCAAAAAACGCCGTTCTGTTGTGAAATCCTATTTTTTTTCCACATTTTTCACTATAACTTCGAAACTATTCGTTCGATCCATTTTTTTTTTTTTTTTTTTTTTTTTTTTTTTTTTTTTTTTTTTTTTTTTTTTTTTTTTTTTTTTTTTTTTTTTTTTTTTTTTAATATAATATCAAAGCTGGTTAAATTTGCAATAAGGCCACATATATGAAATTTTTATTCGATTCCGTAAAAAAACCTACACCAGCACCACATATTTATCCTTTTTTTAATAACAATTTAATTACATACATATAGGATCTAATAGTAAATTTAACCAGCTTTAAGATGAAAAAATAAAATTTTTGATCAGTCAAATAGTTTCGTGGATTTTATTAAAGTACGGGATCTTTAGCGTTCTGACATGTGTATTTCAAGAGACCCGATTAGAACCTCATAGGAAGAGACTAATAGTAAATTTTACCAGCTTTTAGTTAAAACAAAAGAAATTTTGGGTCGGACGAATAGTTTCGGAGTTATGGTGCAAAATGTGCAACGTGGATTTCACAAGAGTAAGCGTTTTTTAGCGTGCTGGTATGCAAATGTTAAGGGTTCTTATGTAATAGTTTAATAGTAAATTTAATCAGCTTCAAGTTGAAAAAAAGTAATTTTGAATCGGACAAATAGTTTCGGAGTTACAGACAAATGAGTGCAACAAACATGTTTTTGTGAAGAAGAAGACCGCCAGTTGGCTAATTTCTAAACTTTTTCCCTAGACCATATCTTCGCGAAACACTGGCCGATTTCAGAGTAGTGTTTTTCATTCCCTAGGTAATAATTCCAGCTACAATTCATATTTAAAGAATATCTTCTTAAAAAAGCCTCGTTTTCGTATTATAGGTAAAAAAAAACGAAAATAACTGATATTTTGGGCGTTTTTTTGCAATTTTAAGTACGAAACCGACGTCTGCCTTGGTAGCAAACTTCAGATTCGAATTCAGCACCCTGAAAACATAGAGATCCGTTGAGAATAAAAGTACGGCAGTGTTTCTTCAGCAAACCCTTATTTTACTGGACTATAGGAAAAAAGGTCGGGAGACTCTCCTGGGGAACACCCAGCCTCTTAAAAAGTGGGTACCCTTAATTGGGGAAAAAACCTGGCGGTTGAGCGTGAATTCTGGCCAAATCACCTCCTTTCACAACCGATCGCTCAGAAACAGTACAACCTACCTAAGTACTGAACCCAAGACCCTTCATGGGTTGTAAGTGGTACAGGTTTTTTTAGATCATGAATATGTTTATTTGTAATCTATATGTTTTCAAATTTACATTTTAGAATTGAAAGAATTTATTCTATAACCTGTTATGCTGAAGGAGATATAATAATTATTTAAGTATTTATTAGGCATAACTCGTATTATTAATTTTATTTAAAATTCGTAGCTACATGTTTCGGAAACAATGCTCCATCATCAGGCTTCTAAACATTTTTTAAAATAAATTAATCAATAACATTATACCAATAGTTTTACAATTATATAATATATCATTTACATCTTAATCTGTGATTATTATCACATAGTCTATTCTGCATGTTACCAGCCATTCTACTAACTGAGCATTGTTTTCGAAACATGTAGCCACAAATGTTAAATAAAATAGGAGTTTTCGATCTGATCAATATCAACAGAACTAGAGCATTACAAAATGTTACATTTTTTAGGGTGAAAAAAACATTACACATTTGAGTATGAAAATAACGTTACAAAGTGACTTTTTTTATTCAAACCAATATAGCTCGTTAACAGTAGGTCCTAGTGACAAATGCTGCATAACAAACTCCCACCAGGCAGAGGTGAGGTCGAAATGATTTTGGAAAAATTGAAAAATAATAATTCGCTCGGCCCAGATGGAATACCATCAGAACTCTTAAAAGAGGCTGGAACTGAGCTAACTAAAGAGGTTTATCAACTGTTTGTGCAAATCTGGGAAGAGGAGAAGGTCCCGAACGATTGGAGCGAGGGCCTTATCGTGCCAATTTTCAAAGGAAAAGGAGACCTATCTATCTGTGACAACTACCGTGGCATATCCTTCCTCAACACGGCCTATAAGGTCTTCTCGATTGCTCTGCACAACAGAATACTGCAGAGATAATGTAGAGAGGGAAATTGGAGAATATCAGGGAGGCTTTCGGTGTAATAGATCCACAATAGACAAGATCTTCTCACTCAGATTGATATGCGAGAAAATTACGGAATTATTCACCGATATCAAGAATGCATGATAGTATTCATCGATCTTAAGGCAGCGTATAACACTGTCATACGAAGTGAACATTATAAGGGAATGGCTGAAATAGGAATTCCCCCCAAACTGATGAGAGTAGCAATATGCTTAATGTACAGTATGAAGTGCAGAGCGAAGTGCTGTGGAAATAATTCGGACCCTTTTGATGTTGGAGATAGGGCTTCTGCAGGGAGATCAACTGCCCCCTCATCTTTAATGTAGCCCTCCATGTAACCATAAACAGAGCTGAGTTGGATAAAGGTGAAACAATATTTAATAAAACCACACAGCTCCTTGCTTATGAGGATGATGTGGGTATTTTGGGAAGGTCGCTAAGATCAATAAACGATGCTGTCGAAGAGCTTGAGAATGAAGCGAGTCGAATACAGCTAAAAATGAATTATAAGAAGACCAAGATAATGGTCCTCAGAAAGAAGAAACAGGCCCACCCCAAAAAATATTACATAATAGGTAACCACTGGCTCGAAATGGTGAGCAGCTTCCAGTACCTTGGAGCCACATTAAATGATCGACTGGATGAGGAGGAGGAAGTAAAGGAAAGGATTATGATGGGGAATAGAGCATACTTCGGCTTATCTTAGATTCGGAGGAGTCGACTGACCAGTAATAACACAAAGTTCAGGATGTATAAAACACTGATTAAACCTACAGTAACCTATGCCAGCAAAACCTGGACCATGAACGAAAAGACAAGCGATCTAATGGACCGGATTGAGAAAAGAATACTTTGAGATATTCTGGTACCTTTATGTCAAGATGGAATATGACAGAGAAGGAAAAATAAGGACCTGTACAACAAATACAAAGACCTTAATATCTCGGTATGCATCAGAATCCTGAGATTGAAATGGTTTGGTCACCTAAGGCGAATGAAAGACAATAGGATACCAAGGAAAATCCATGAAGGCACACCAGGAGAAAAGAGGAGCAGGGGGAGACCCAAGGGCAGCTGGAGAGACAGTGTACTCCAAGACATACAGCAAATGGAGTTGTATGCATTGGACAGAGAGAAATGGAAGGCAGAAGTTGAAAAAGCCACTATATGTTGTCTGTTAAGCTAGAAGAAGAAGAAATTTCTGACAACGGAACTATCGGCAAATTTTCGACCCAAGCAACACCAAAAACTAAAGCGTGTCAAAATGTTACATATTTAATGTGAAAAAAAAACATTACAGCAAAAATGTATAGACCTCCAGCTAAAAGACTATCCATGTCAAAGGAAAAGTTAATTTTCGACAGTCAATTTCGCGCGTTTATGTTTTGAATTTTTTATATTTTTCTTTTGTTCATAATTATTAAACTAAAATTGTGAAACATATGGACAGACGTTGAAAAACGTATAAACAATATATTTCTGAAGAAAAGAAGAGAGTAAAGAGAGACAATATTATATAGCTGCTGTTTTTAGCGCTGGCAGTGTGGCGGGTGGACCACAAGGTCTCGCCCTATCCAGGGCCCTACTCTCCCAAGTATCCTCTAATCCTCCCTTTTGCCAGGATTTCCTAGAGCGTTCTCTCTTTCTCTTTCCAGGAAAGCTCTTTCTCATAATCTTCTGCACCATCCTCTGAACGTGTTCAAACTAATATTTCTTGATTTTATAAACCGTACAATATCTCCATGATTGATTAATTCGTCCAGTTCATAGTTACTTCTTATGCGCCAAGTGCCTTTACCTCAAATTGAACCATATATTCGCCAACATCACCTTTCTCTCGAAGATTCGGAGAGCTTGTTGGTCTGCTTTTTTGAGTGTCACCGTTTCAACAACCTATCTAACTATGTGCCTAATTATTTATACGGATTTAATTTGGTGCGTTTTGACAGCAGAGACGATTGTATCAAGTTTACAAGGCCAATGTACTGATCTTATACGCAGAATTAATTTCAGTCCTTTATTATATTATATAGCTGGACCAGGAAAATGAAAACGCGTTTTTTTACAAAATGAGACTTGGGGGAAGTTCGCCATCAGGAAAAGCGGTAAACGGTCATCCAATGCGGTCGGAGAGACAGATATATTCTCGAGAGGGATGTCCAACACAAAGGAAACTAGAGACATAATCACTATGACAGAGGAATTGTTATAAATTTCATATAAATCAAATCTGGGGGTCAAAGGTAATAGAGATTGATAGAATGTATTCATCAAAAATAAATAATATTCACTTCTAATCCTCAGTTGAGTTATTGGCCTAGAAATCCAATATGGTTATAAGCTGATAGGGTTATGTTAAGGCAAAATACTTACTTTTTGGAGGTTCTGGAATTGGTAAGGGTTCTTCTTTAAGCACTTCCATATAAGCATCAGATTCCTCTTCCACCTCCTCCTCGCTCGTGGACGAAGATAATGACGTATCTTCTTCTTTAGAAGCTTTCTTTTGGTTGATTTCCTGTAAATAAATTTTAACTATTATAAGAAGACTAAAACGACAAGAAACTGCCCGTCGTTTCAGACTACTTCAACATTTATTAGACAAACGTTCAAAGCTCCCAATTAATTTCAAAGACTCATATACATAACTGTGATTAGACCTATTTGGACGTACGGAGTTGAGCTTTGGGGCTCCACTAAACCATCCAATTCATCTCGTATTCAATCCTTACAATCCAAAATCCTTCGTAAAGTCCTCAATGCTCCTTACTTTGTCACCAATAAACTTATCCATAAAGATCTTAATGTTCCATATGTTGCTGATTTAGCCCAAACCAGATACCAATCATTTCATAGTAAGCTCCATAATCACTCAAATCACTCAATTTCTCAACTTGCTTCCCACTCTATTCCTGATAATCCTCCGAGGCGTCTAAAACGAAGATGGCCTAGAGACCTTCTAGTGTAGAAGTTTTAATAAAGTGCTACTGATGAGTAGTTCTTTTCAAGTTTTAACATGTTATTATAATCGTTGTCAATACATTTACTTGATGTATATTCTGTACAGTTGTAAATTTCAATAAATGTATATTAAAAAAAAAAACTATTATAAGGGTCATTCTCGACCGTCAGCAGCGCATCAGTAACTTTATTATTAGAATAAAATATATAAATAAAATGCATAAGTGAGAGACTGATTTCCGAGGGAAGGACTGCCTTTATTGGTGCGTGGGACTGATGCGAAGAGTAATTATGAAACCAATGTACACATGTTCTGGTGTTTCTGTTCCTTATTCAGATTTCACTTAAATGTTTGAGATCATCGGAGAGTCAGATGAATATTTGAGGTTGTAAACTTATTTGTCGGCCTTTTGCTAAGTTTAACAGAATAAACAAACTACGTGTGACTAAGGGTGAAGAACTGATGACTCCGAAATCGGACCATTTTTGGCGAAGTTGTGGTCTTGCTAAAAATTGTACAAACTGGCCAACTTGCGGGCATTCCCATTTCTTCACGAAAAAATGTTTGTAGTACTCTTTTGGCTATAACTCCGAAGCAATTAATAAAGTAAACAATTACTTTTTTTCTTAAAGCTGGATAAATTTACAATTAGACTCTATATATGAATTTTTAATCGAGTCCCTTAAATTACCCAAGCCAGCACGCAAAAAAACCCGCACTGTTGTGAAATCCTTGTGAAAGTTTTTTTCTACATTTTGCACTATAACTGTTATAAATATTTACTATTTACATTTAATATCCTACGCTATAAATATTTGTTCGATTTACTATTAGAATCTATACAGGGTGTCCCAGACATAGTGTAAAAAAAAAAAAATGGGTCATACTGCAAACTAAATTGGGTAGAATGGCGCAAAACGAGTATCCTATCTCAATTTTTTGAGGAGATAGAATTTTTTTCGTTTTTATTTTTAAAATCTTACTTTTTTCTGAAAAATTACAGATTTCTCTACTTTTTTTTAGTGTAGAAACTAAAACGATGATATTTTCTTAATCAGCATTAAATTTTCTAAAAGATGAAATAGGTCTAGTTAATTTAAATTCACTTTTAAGGGGCCTTTTAACGCGCAAAACACAAAACATTTATTAAAACTTAAATTATTAATATTTTTTGAAAATTCCTCACTCCTCACTGGAGAACCCTAGAAGCCGTCAAATTTCTCAAAAACTGCAGAATTTAGTTAGCTTTTTATTGGTGTAACTCATGATACAATTGCACTTCACCTTTTGAGTCTAACAGACGTTTTTCTGATGAAAAACACGCTAGAGAATAAATACTTGATTGCTCTACATACCTACTAGATTGAATAAATGTATTAGTTTTTTATCACTTGTCCATATGCATGATGGATAAAGAGTTGTGAAGGTGGCAAGCCCTCCTTCTCCCCCCCCCCCCAAAAAAAAAACAACTTATTTATAGGGAGTTAAGGGGGGGGGGGACCCAAATTCTTGCTGATGACCTAATGTTGCAAGTCAATGGCAATTGATGCAGTCATGAAATGAGAGGACAACTTCTTATGACCTTTGTAAACAGTGGGATTATATTTGTTAACATAGCTTAACTAAATAAATCCACTAATTCCAATCAGAACGTGATATCATTGTCTGGGCTAATGAGTAGCAGGCACATTATCAAATGTCATTTTTTTTCTGTTGGTGTATTTGATTTCTTCGAATAATCCTAAATTGTTATTTTTTATATTTAAAAAAAAAAAAAATAAAGAAAAAAGTACGTTTAGTAACATTAGGTAATCAGCAAGATGGGGGTCCCCCCCCTAACTCCCTATAAATAAGATTTTTTTTGGGGGGGGAGGGGGAGGGAGGGCTTGCCACCTTCACAACTCTATATCCATCATGCATATGGACAAGTGATAAAAAACTAATACATTTATTCAATCTAGTAGGTATGTGGAGCAATCAAGTATTTATTCTCTAGCGTGTTTTTCATCAGAAAAACGTCTGTTAGACTCAAAAGGTGAAGTGCAATTGTATCATGAGTTACACCAATAAAAAGCTAACTAAATTCTGCAGTTTTTGAGAAATTTGACGGCTTCTAGGGTCCTCCAGTGAGGAGTGAGGAATTTTCAAAAAATATTAATAATTTAAGTTTTAATAAATGTTTTGTGTTTTGCGCGTTAAAAGGCCCCTTAAAAGTGATTTAATTTAAATTAATTAGACCTATTTCATCTTTTAGAAAATTTAATGCTGATTAAGAAAATATCATCGTTTTAGTTTCTACGCTAAAACAAAGTAGAGAAAACTGTAATTTTTCAGAAAAAAGTAAGATTTTAAAAATAAAAACGAAAAAAATTCTATCTCCTCAAAAAATTGAGATAGAACACTCGTTTTTGCGCCATTCTACCCCGTTTAGTTTGCAGTATTACCTTTTTTTTTTTTTTTACACTATGTCTGGGACACCCTGTATATGAAATTTTGTTCAAAATCCGTGTAATACACGTACAGAAATCCATAGTTATTTGGCACATCTTTTGCTGTAACTCCGAAACTATTTGTCCGATTAAATATTTCTTTTTTCAAAATAAAAACTGGTTAAATTTAATATTAGAATCTGTGTAGGAAATTTATATTAAATCCCGTTAAACACTCTCGCCAGCCCACTGAACACGTCATAATTGTCATATTTTCCCAAAATATACACATTTAAGGCGTGGGTGTTTCACAGGATTAAATATACAGAGCCTATTGATAAATCTAACCAGCTTTGAGAAGGAAAAAATAAATTTGGGATCGAACAAATGTTTTCGGAGTTATAGTGAAAAAAGTGCTTAAAAAACACAACATTTCGCGGTTTTTAGCGTTGTGGTATGGATGATTTGAGGTACTCGATTAAAACTTCATATAAAGAGTCTATTAGTAAATTTATCCAGCTTTAAGATAAAAAAGTAATTTTTTTTGGACTAATTGTTTCGGAATAATAGCCAAAAGAGTACGACAAACGTGTTTTTGCGGAGAACTGGGACTGTAGCAAGTTGGCCAATTTCTACAATTTTCTCGGAGACCATAACTTTGTCAAAAATGGTCAAATTTCGGAGTAGTTTTTATAATTTCGTAGGAATTTGTTTTTATACACAATTAATTTCTTCTAAAAACGCTTCGAAAATAATCGGTATTTTTAGCGTTTTTTTGCGATTTTGGATATGAAACTGACGGCTACTGTGGTAGAAAACTTCAGATTCGGATTCAGCATCCCAAAAAACATAAAGATCCTTTGAGAATAAAGGTTCGACAGTTTTTTACTTGAAACTGCTATTTTAACCCTTATTTTTCTTATTGTACTGGACTAATAAATGAATTTGAAATATCAGATCAAGAATTATCATATCGTCGGAAATAGAAATATTAAACATCGCTTGGCAGGTATGTAATAGAACAGATATACCCGGTGTACTAGATAATATTAAAACAATATACAGCAGATATATTTGTGTGTGCTAAGCAAAGGCAAGAGTACTAATAATCCATAGGTACTTGCCTTAAATAACATGTTGAGTAGATTTTCAGCTTCGTCTTTGAATTCATGGCGATAGCCTGAAACAAAAGTTGGAAGTTGGATTTAAAAGAAAAAAAAATAAATGTTTGGAATCGTTACAAATATATTCGATTTTTTAATTTTTGTTCCCGATATATTTCTTATAAAAAAGATGTTGGAAGTTGGTGTATACAGTCATATATATATATATATAATTAAAAATAAAAAAAAAATTATAGTGCCGACGTTTCGACCTACAATGCAAGCCTTTATCAGGGCTAGAGTAAAAACTTACAAAAAGAAGAAGTGATGATTAAAAAGATGAGAAACGAAAAAATTAAAGGAAAATTTTTGTATACAGTTTCTGGTTTGTACTGATGATAAAATAAGAGTTAAAACAATATAATTAATAGTGGTTTTTAAAACATACTGGTTCTGGATTTTTTAGGTAAAAAAAATATATAACTATAAATATAAAACTTAATGATAATAAATGATGTAATTTTAAAGTATTTTAAAAACGAACAATTCTAAAATAAAGGCTATAATAAAATCAGCATTCTTGGAATATAGTGGATAGTTGCTTGTATTAACGGATTTGGTACCAATGCATCCATGATCTCAGAATAGAAAAATAAGGAACATTGTACAATGTTGATTATCAATTATGTTTCAGCGTTGCTTTGCAATAATTTAAAAACAAAACTGAAAAATTATTAATTTTTCTCAAAATTATTTTTAGAAGTGGCTATTTTAAAAAATGGCCACTTGAGCCTGGCGATTATAGAAAGAATAACATGGAACATGTTTGAAGGGTTGCCTCCTTGATCGTCGATGCTTATATGTTTTCCGCTTACCTGTATTATTTTTAATTATGTAAATTAAATTAAGTATTCATGATTAATCAAAATAAACAATCTAAAGCGTGCCCCACAGTGGGACGAATGACCAATCTAGGAGGAAAAAAGTCTGATTCACTTAAATAGATATGGCAACCTGATTCACATAAACAATAGAGTTGAAATAAGTGTCATTTTAATGCTTAAATTGCAAACCGATTAGAAAAAGTTGAAGGTGTTAAAATGTCGTCCGCTAAATTAGGAATTGGTGAGCAAACTATTCGTGATATTTTGAAGAAGAAAAAAGACATTTCCGACTTCGTACCCTCGGAAAAACACTTTATTAAAAGACTTAGAAGAAGTTTCAAACAGAACGCCGATTATAGCAGAGTTATTTCACTAAGGGCAATGAGAATTGATATTAGAAAAGAAATGCTTAGTAAAAAACAAAATTAAAATTACTTCTTTAAATTTTTTTTTTCTTGAAATTAAATTTTAATACATATTTTAAAACATGCATACATATATTTATTCTTATGTATGTATGTATATTATAACTTATATAATGTATGCCAAATGTTTTATTGTTATAAAAGTGATTTTCTCAAATACCTTGATAATCGAAAGCCAATAAAATGTAATCAGATTATTTGGGGTTGTCCAGCCCCTTGCAATTTCGTTTTAGTTTTCGCAACTACCAATTTTAAATATGTCTTCCACTGAGCTGAAGATATTGGAATAATATCCTCTAATTCAAATCCTTTCATACGGACTCTATATTAGTAATATACGGAATCCTTTCATCTGGCGGTGCTTTATTGACAGTATTTTTTTTTTCTCTTTGATTTTTATTCCAATTAAAAGTTTATTTTGTTTAAAATACAGATTTTGATTAAGCGGTTTCCCATAATGTCTTATTTACCACAAGTACTTGATTTGTATGCCAAATGAAAATATAATGTTTTTCGGGTTTTAATATTTCTCCGTGAAATCAATACGGAATCATTAGTATGATTATACCTTACAGTCCAGGCAATAAACACATTGTATAGTGCCTGACTGCATAATGCATAATGAATGATGCGATAATTTTTGACTTCATAGCTTCGTTAGGAATAGTTTGGAGGTAAACATACTACAAGTCCCCACCCCTGGAGCTAACGGTGGGGGGGAGGGTTCAATTTGTTTGGTTTTTCAATTATATCTCCACAATGGTAGGATCTAGAAAAAATATGTTTCAAATAAACATTAAAGCTGATTAAATGTCCTATTACTTAATTAAACTGATTCTACAGGGTGAGTACCTCCTAGTTTAAAACAAAAAAAAAATTGGGTGAAACTAGATCAAAAATGTAGAAACATGCCGCAGACCTCACCTTTCTATTCCAATCTGTTGCAGATATACGATAAATCAAAGACTTTTTTGAGGAAACCACTATTTCTACCATAAAAGCTGTAATATCTCCATTTTATTAAAATATTTTTCAAACTTTGACCACATTTTCGGATTCAGCATTAAATTTTCTATAATAGCTGAGTACCTGTAACCTTGAATTTTACAAACTGGGGACCTAAAGAACAGCTTGACCTTCACCTTATTTAGGGAGTGTCCTTATATTACTTCTATTCTCACCGTTTTTCGAAAAAGCAATCCACAAAACTGCAAATCTCACAAAAACTTGCAAATTTAATCAGCTTTTGAATGATATGTTAAAAGTAATGTTTCTGTTTTAATTTCATGGAGAAATTTACATTTGATACCGAAAAACATGGTGTTCACATTTGGCATACAAATCGGTTACTTGTGTAAATAAAACGTTATAACAATCCTTTAATGGAGATATGCATTTTTAACATAATAAACTCTTCATTGGAATAAAAAGCAAAGAACAAAATTATTGTTTAATTGAAAATAAAGGAAAACTGTCAAAAAAGCGACACCTGATTAGAGGATTTTATGTTATTACATTTATTTATTTATTATTGTTATTTAGGACTAATTTTATTATAATTTTGAATGTAAGGTTTAAAACCCAATGATAATGAACTCAGACCTCAATTTTGCCGTTAGCTTCTGAATACAGATGATATTGAAGAATACCACCTTTTGAGATGAATTGTATGGACAGATGAGTCTGTTTTTACAGGGGAAGGCATTTCTACCTTTCCATCAGGGGTATCGTTGGTTTATATTTGTATTGCTTTCGAATAATTTCCATGGTGTTAGAAAATCATATTTTGCCAAACTTCAGGTGAAATATCGTGATGAAGTTGTGGTAGGATATTTTGTAACAAATCTAAGTAATTCTCATCATTCAATCTGTAGGGCAAACTATGATTTTTCAACTCTATTCGACAGTAATACGAAGATGAATAAACAAAGCAATAAATATGTATGTTTTCCTAACAAAAACTGTAAACATTTCGGAACCTGTCAAGAAATGCCAACATAATTATTTATAAGACGGTGATCCGACCCATTGTAACTTTAGGCGCGGTGCACAATGGAGAAACCGGTTTTTAGAAACGCGTTTCTAGAAACATGGAAACGAAGTTGCTTGAAACTGAAAGATAGGATTAACGTAAATTGGTGCGTATCATGAAACGGGGTTTCAAAAACCGGGTTTCTAGAAACGGTGTATGCACCAAACTACGTTAATCCCATCTTTCAGTTTCAAGCAACTTCGTTTCCATCTGTCTAGAAACCGGTTTCTCCAGTGAGCACCGCGCCTAAGTGTTTATAGCAGATTTGTAAATACAAAAATAAAGCATAACCTTTTATGACGAAAATGAGAGCAAATACCTTTGGCAAGTCCTAAATTTGAAGAGATTGATTCCACAACTTTATCTTTTCTGCGGACCTGTAATAATAAAATTTCACCATCTTGGGAACATATTAATTATTCTAAAATAAATGAATATACCGATTTTTTTCTATTAATGAGTTCAGTCTTCCATGTTTTTTGAGCAGTCTGAGCTAATCCTTCTTGAAATTGAGCTTGCACAGACGGTCTTTTGTTAATTGTTTTGATAACCTTGAATTTTTGTTTGTTTTTTTTTAGCAACGTTTTTAATCAAATATGCCACAAACAAAAAATACAAACTTTACCATTTCCAAAAGTTTTGGATCCACTATGGATAGTTTATGTTTTTGCCCACCAGATTTAGGCATATCAGAAGAAGTAAAACTGCTTGGTTTCGTTTTTTCTCCAAGTTTGGTGTCGGAGATCCGGAAAGACGCGTGTATGTGCTTTCGCTGAAATAAGAATACGATTAGTATTTAGTTGAACTGTTACTAACTAAAAAAATTCAGTTAAGATCAAAAACATTCAATGAATAAATGAATAACATAATAACATTTAGTGAATGAATAATAATCTTGATTCCCATAAATTGCTCCAGGTTCAGGCAATATCTGGATAGAAAAATATACGTGAGGTACAGTTGAACAAGAATACTCTTTTATAACATACTTATACAAGTTAAAGGGAGCGGGTGGCTGAGTGAGAAAGTCCTTGAACTCCTAGCTAAGAAATCCGAGTTCGAGCCTGGCAGTTGGATGAATATTTAATTTCTGTTTCTTCAGTCGTTGATCGCTCTGGCGTCGAGAGAGTGGAGTGTAGACCCTCCTGGGGAACATCCAGCCTCTAGAAGTGGGTATTCTTAATATGAGGAAAAACCTGGTGGTTTAACCTGCTTGCTGACCAAATCCACCTTCTTGAACGACCGATGGTCATTAAACAATACATCATAACCAATCGCTGAACCCAAGACCCTTCATGGGTTGTACCAGCACAGGTTTGAACGACTGTAACTCGGAAATTATCAAATTAATTTGCATCAAATTCGCCCACAGCTTAGATTAATCTATCTTCTTTTGTAATCACACAGAAAATATTAGTAGAAACAACTTTTATACCATAGTTTTGCGTTCTTTTAAAAATTTGCCAATAGACCATATTTGGACCCCTGGTTCGAGCACTAAATTTATTTTTGATTACCAAAAATCAACACAAAATTGAAAATCACAAAAAAAAAAAAAAATGATTCTAATGACAAAAAAATGAAATATTAATATAATTATTGTGGTGAAAAAAATCCTAGTAGTGTCTATAGACCTCTCTCTTTTTTTTTTTTTTTTTTTTAGGAGGAGCCATCTGCAGATGAATCCACCAACAATCAATAAAACAAGCAATTAAATATAAGTACGTAATAATAACATTGGTTTGGCAAAACATGACCGAAAGAACTAGAGTACTTTTCTATGGCCTACCCAGCAAATAATAAGCCATAATAGGCCACCCGCTGCTTTCTCATAAATACCCACAAAACAATATTGTGGAATAAATTTGAAATACAATTCAGTAATATTCTGAAACTAAAGTTTCTTATCTTTCAAAATCATCAAACATTTTATATATATCTCAAGTATTTCACTCAAGAGAAGCTTCTGAACTTAGCTCAAAAATAAGATCAGTTCTCTCTATGTGGCGACCACTGAAAAACAAAAACCTTCCGAATCTAACCTTTTCTTGCTATGACATCCTGTCTAACTAGAGAATTACAAGCTAACTTGCTTTTATTTTATTTTTCGGCAATAGGCCATATTAAGGACGGAGGCCATAATTGGGAAACCTATCTATTATACAAGAAAACCATCAGTTCAAATTCTTTTTGTTTTACGTATGAGGGTAAATTGGTCAATATGATCTCTCAATCCAAGATACTTGTTAATAAGGTTCGAGAATCAGTAGTTTCAGAATCGAGACAGATGAGAAGGAACTAGCACAAGCCTCACAAAGACAACCCTTTTAGGACAGCTTTCAACGTGGGTTAATTTAGTAGTTTGGCAACGCTGCAAACTTTTAGCAACACTGCAGATTATAGCCTTCTTAGTTTTTACTATGCGCTATGTGAACATGAAACATCGTAAACTATTGTATTATAATAAATAACCATTAGTTTGATATGTGAGCGTCAACTTGTTTTAGTGAGTCTGGGCATTGATCCAAAGTTAGTAGAGTTCGAAGATTGTTCTTCTAAAGGTGTATTCACACTAACCGAGTATTGTTTGCAAACGTTCGAAAACGTTCATGCAGATGTTCTCTAGAATTCGACCAAATTCCCTACAATAGTTCCGAATGAAACCTGGGTCATCAAAACATTCTCTTTGTTCTAGGTCGATATTAATACTGTCCGCCAGAGGAAAAAACGCAGAATGTGGGGATCTTCGTTTTTGAAAGGAAGAAATTGTGTGCAACTGGTAGGCTCTGTCTTCTTTTCGTACAATCCAATAAGCTCAAGACATTTTTCGTTGTCACAATCCATTTGATAAGCAAAGTGAAAATAAAAGAACACAAGTTTAAATTAAAACACACCCTCTCTGTTCTCTGAAATGATATGCAGCTGTTCACATTGGGCGAGCAACAAGCACTTTTTAAAAATTCCTTTGATGATTCGTCAGTTTACCGATAAATAGCGGAACACCCTGTTCGGCTCGGGTGAGTGTTTACACCAACTGCGCGTCTTGTTCTCGAACGTATCGAATGCACCTTAAGGTAGGATAATCCGTAACTTCTCTTCAGAAATGAAGACTAGGATGTATGACATGAAGAATGAAATGAATAATTGGGGAGGTGTTCGGCCTGAGGAGAGGTGTTAAAGGAGATACTACAAAGACAAAATCGACACAAAGACAGGTGCTGAGAGAGATATTGAAAACCTCCAAGCTATCGTCCGGACCATTGATGAACATGGTTAAAAAAGGAAGCTGATAGATGAGAAGAAATAGAAGATCATGGAAGTCATTCTGACGTGGACAGAAGACGAAACCAAATCTATGCCTCTAATTATACCGGCTTTCAATGACATGAGGGTTAGAGAAGCATTTTATTTTTGGTCCAAATAATTTAATTTAATTCCTGATTAAAACTGATTTGTCTATTAAACTAATAAAATCAATTACTGTTCCTTAGATATCAAACACCACATACTGTTACCTAAATAATTATAATCGGCTTTC
This sequence comes from Euschistus heros, assembly GCA_003667255.2. NCBI lineage: Eukaryota > Metazoa > Arthropoda > Insecta > Hemiptera > Pentatomidae > Euschistus > Euschistus heros. The sequence goes on from RCWM02000033.1 coordinate 3,074,065, forward strand.
TTTTATCGGTGGTATCCTTTTAATAATTGAAGGATTTGGTAGATGATGGGGCTATGTCACATTTTTTTAAAAATATAGTCCAGTTCATTGGATAAAGGATTTATGTGCAGAAGTGTTAGGTAGTAAAATCTGAATATTTCCAAACAAATAGAAAAAGAGATTTGAAGAAGGTGCTAAATTACATTTTCCTAGTAAAGAAAAATGTAAAAAAAAACACAACTTCAAACACAAATTACTTAAAATCGTGTTTTCTTACATAACACCTACATCCACCAGACCCTTCTATTCACTTAAAATACATGTAATTGTATTTAACATCTAACTAGTACTTAATTAGAAACAGTTGTATTCAAGATTTATTATGACTAACATGTTATATAATGTACATTATTTATTTCATTATAATAAACGCATTTCTTCTATTTTATATACTCCATGTCCACACTCAACTCCTTAACTGTGGGTACACAGCTCATCTTTCTATGGCTTGCAAACAGGTTACTACAATTGAAGAATGGATTATACATCAACGACAAATGTATTGCTACACTACTATGCAAAACCTTGGCCTCTTCCACGATTCCCCTCCATTTATTACGGCCATCAGCGGCTCTCTTCCAGTTCCTCTTACCAAAGGTCTTCAGGACCGCTTCAACATCTCTCCAGCGCTATTTGGGCCTTCTTATCTCTCTTCCCTCCTTCGAGATGTCCATTCATCATGTTGGCAGTCTCTGGGAGCTCATTCTTTGAACACGGCCTGGTCATCTTATTCGTATTTAACTGTTGCTACTATCTGGAGCTTTATAACAATCTCTTAGCTCCTGGTTGTTTCTTATCCTCCATAACTCTCCATTTTTAGTAAAGTTATATATTCTCCTTATAATTTTTCTCTCCCACCTACTTAGAATACCTTCATTCTTCGTAATGGGCGTCCAGGTTTCCCATACAGTATAAAAAGAGGTCTAAAAACGGTTTAGTAGACCCTTTTTTAAGTTTTTTATAAAAGCTCTTATTACTCAATATTTTACTGAGGATCCAGTAGCACCGATTACCAGCAATAATCCTATCCCTGACTTCTTCATCCACTTCATTTCTTAAAGTTATGACGCTTCTCAGGTACTTGAATTTTTTTATGCTTTCAGAGTGACATCCTGTCCCTTCCAGGTTTTCCACTCTATTTGGTTCTAAGACGTCACTACTGCCTTTTCCGTCAAAAAACAAACTGATGTTGCTTCAATAACTAAAACTCTGAGAAATTATATACTATCCGGACGTATTATAATAGACACCATTTAATCACCTAACGTTTAACTAAAAGACAATAACTGAGGTTTGCACTTTTTAAGCTTTCATAGAGCACAATATCACCAAGTATAACGGACCTACCTATTGCTGTTGCGTTTTCGGAATCATTCTAGTTCCAAGAGCGTTCGTGTTACTAAGTATATTGTTTATTGTCTTCAGTAATTTCTTAATGAGTGGATGAGTGGTGAAGATGAGAGTATGACTACTCTCGATGGGTCTTCGGAAAGACTGCATCTTTTTTCAGCTTGATTTTAACATGAAAGATATTTTTTATGTATTTAAAAAAAGATTATAAATTCTAAAGATAATTGAATATTACCTTCCAGGTAGTTTGGAGGTTTGTTTACTTATTGTTGCCATGGTAACAATTGTTGGCTGTTTAATTCTTCTCCATTACTTTAATTTTCGAAAACAGATAATGTATTTCTCACATACATACATCTTTTTTACCTTGCAATATTTCGTTCAATTACGTTTAATAGAAAATTTTAACATGTCAGATCCTGCTAGAATTAAACAATTTCAGCTTCTATTACATAGATCGCAATGTCCTTATTCTAGTTACAGATACTGCTCAGCAACTATTGGAAAACTTAAAAACAAGGATGTAACAAACTAAAAGCCAGCGAACAGTACTGACGGATCAGAACGCAGTGCAGCGGAGCGGATCTTCCAACATGATAGGTTAAGTTGTTTAGTTACGGTGTCCCCAAGCAGACTATGTCGGCACACAGCGTATTTTCCTTTACTTATAACTAGAGCCCGGATTCTCGTGCAATTGCATCTTTTTGTTGCAAGTTCGTAATCAGCCAGAGACAAATTGTTTATACGAATTAGGACGTTTAGGCCAAATTTACCTTAGTTTAATATTGCACAAAATTGCTCGTTTTGGGGGTTACTGCATAAAATTGCACATTCTGCAGTTTTAATGCATAAAATTGCACATTCTACAGTTTAAATGCATAAAATTGCACATTCTGCAGTTTGAATGCACAAAATTCCTGCATTCAAATCCTGAATGCACAACACTTCCGTATTTTTGGAAAAGTAACAATTTTAAGAACAACTTTAGATTTACTTTAGCTAGGGAACTCGGGTTCCCAACTTCCAAGAAATTTCGCCTCTCCCTCCTAGCTTACGGATATTTTTAATAAGTACAACATAGTTTTTAAATTAAGCCCTCTTTACTGTTAGTAAACATTTTCACTTTAAACAAAGCAATTTTATTCTTCCCCTTCTTAACGGGAAATTAAATGAAGTTTAATCATTCCTAACATACATATTTATACTCCTAAGTAATATGTACATATAGCTTATGTATACCACGTACCATAAAGATATGCGATTTGTTCTTATTGTATTTTAGACAATGATTATTTAACTACTCCCTTACTAAGGACTGGATCAATAAATTTTAAGATGAAAACAACTTTTTAGAAAGAATTGTATCTAGCGAATTATTTGTTCAACGTTTTTTATTTTGCATGATTTTAAGTTTTATTGCACGATTTTGCACAATTTCAAGTTTTTATTGCACATTTCAGAATTTTTGTTGCACGAAAATCCGGGCTTTACTTATAACCAACATTGTTGATAAATCCGCTGTTCTCCGATCAGTCAGTAGTGTGAAGAGGCCAAAATGATGACTCTGAGTCACCAACAATTAGGCAATTCTCAGAAGACATCAGTCTCCGTCTGAGACGAATGAAGTTTCTCGAAGGTACAAAAGATTTCATCCGCACTCTTGGCTCGGGAATTTCCCAACCCGGTTTCCCTTAAACTACAGGAAACGAGGTGGAATAGCTAAAGTGGCAGAAATCCACGAGGTATCATCACCATAGAAACACACTTTCCGAATGCCCTTGTCCATCTGCTACTTCTTGGAACACTCCGTGCAGGGAAATTCTAATTCAATTACGAAGATTGAACGCAAAGGTAACGTAACTAATTAATGTAACGTATTAATGTATTAATGTAAAGGTAAGGTAACGTAATTGAAACGCAAAGGTATTGTAACTTTTAAGTGGATTGAGACCTATAGAGTACAAAAAACTGCAGACGTTAGCAGAGGTTCTGTTTCATTTGTATTTATCTCTAAGTGTTACAATTCACCCTTTATTGGCCCACAACCCTAGCCATCATGTTCAACTCCTTCATTATAATAACCATTATGTGATTAGTAACTTAAACATAAATTCAATCATTACTATCATTACTAATAACAATTATTATTGTATCAAGACCCTATAACCCCATAAAAATTAATTGATTTATTTTTGCGGTTGATAATATTAAAAAAAGTTAATCAAATTGTGAGAGTCAACTAAATAAAAAATGCTGAATGCTCCCTCCATAACATTTTCATCACTGATAGCTTTATGAAAATGGTTAATAAGAACAATAATATACACCTCAATCGCATTATCATGTTGGGTTAGCAATAGAAAATTAAGAATGTACCTCTTCACTAGAAATATCCATTCTGGAATCTTGTGTCTAGTTCGTACTATTACTATGTATAAGCGTCCCTTAACTTCCTAAGTCTTTACTAGATTAAAATAAACGTTTCTACAATACCATATATTACCATATGGGTTGAATTAATGCTTAATGTTTTTAATAACATCATAAATAATCGAATGCCACTTTATTGTATAAAGCAGATACCGCACGATGTTAAGGTCCGTTTATGTTGGAGCTGCAATAAGCGATGAGAGCAACGATTAAATTTAAGCTTGAATCGCCGCTTCTAAATGGTGTTTATGTCAGAGCTTCGATAAGGGTAACATTGAGAAATTAAGTAGTAAAAATAGTATATAATGAGTGATTCCGAAAAGGAAGAAATGTTTTGTCATCAAGTGCTGTGAAATATTATGTTGCTGCAGTCGTTATGTTGCAGCTCACCCTATTAATACGGAAAGGTTTACGTTTAGGGCATTCCACCATCTTTATAAAGATTTAAGGAACATCCAAGAAAATTTATTGAGTATATGCGAATGAAAATCGAAACTTTTGACTACATATTATGAAACGGATAAAATGTTGACAAAATGGTATAATTGCCACAGTAGACCTATTTTTAAAAAAAGGAGTGCTTAATGATAACAATAAGGTAAGTAAAACTTTTCTTTTTTTTTTCAAAGTTTCTTTATTTATTACAACATTTTTTATAAAATATTAATGAAATAGTTTTATAATAATAGTTTTACAAATTTAATGAGATGATTCCCACAACGGGGCCCTAACAAAAATTTAACTTATTAATAACTCAACATTCATACTCGATGAGAGCTAAGAAAACGGGAGAGGTGGTTGCCGGCTATCGTTACTCGCAGCTACAATACAAACACTACAGTGATAAACATAGGAAGGTTTTCTCAGCTTGGCTAGTTTCACCAATCTCATCGCTTATCGCAGCTCCAACATAAACGGACCCTTAAGCGTGCATCATGTAATGAAGAAGCGATACAAGTGGGAATCGATAAATGATTTGTCATTTCTATGATATTTAATTTAACATTCATAGCATCAGAAATTTGATGTATACATTGTAATTATTGCATTAAAGGCAAATTATAAGACGAGAAATCCAGTGCAAATAGGTATTCCTTAAGTTCAGAATTGCAGTGAGTAAAAGATGATCAGATGGAAAGCAGGGAATAGGTACTAAAGTAAATTGAGAAACCTTAAGCTTTTCCTCTATGAGATGTCGGTCTTCTGTATTACTGGAAACTAATTAAACATTATCCCATTTGCAATATATATTTGGTCATTTTAACAAAAATTTTGGACGATAATTTCTAATGATTCGTAAACATTCATTCAATTCTAGACTATTTTAAATTTGTGTATGTTTTTAGGACACTGCCGGTGAATGCCTAACATTTGAAACAATAATCGATACAAATAGGTATATTATAGTTATTTAAGTAAACTAAATATTACAAAAGTGGCAAGTTACTCTAAAAACCTTCTAAAACTACATTGACATGGATACTTCTTTTGTATACTATAATTTTTTGGTGTAACGTTTTTTTCACATTTATATTGAAACGTTCTAGCTCTGTTGCTGTTGGTCGGAACGAAAATTCGACAAGAGTTTCATAATCAGAAAATTACTGGATGTTATGTTGGTTGGCATGGCAACAGACACATGGTGTAACCTTTCTTCCTAGTTTTAGCCGGGTTGACCTAAACGACTTCTTTCCTGTTGTGTTCTAATAAACTTATTAATCAAGTTCAATGTGTTTCTATTGAACCACTAAGTCTCCGTAAAAACATAACATTGGCGACGAGTAAATTAGAACTGTTTTGTTAATTCGCGTGTGAAAGTTAAAACGGTGTCGTTTGTTAAACATAACTCTAACCAACGTATTCTAGTGCCTTGTACTGTTACAAATGAATTCTAAAGAAAAGAACTCTGGTGAAGAAGAGCAAGCAAAATACGAATTGCGTCATCCTCGTCGAAATGCTGTTTTGGGACACGTCGATCCCTTTGTGCCGTTTCTCGAACTTTTTCAGAACTACCTCGACAGGCTCGAGGCGTTTTTCGACTTGAAAGACACTGATGAATCAGATAAAGTAAACTCTCTTGTGGTACTTATTGGTCCTGAAATGTACGGAACACTCAAAAACCTAGTCTTTCCTGCCAAACCTAAGGACAAGTCATTTGCCCAACTCTGCTCTATTTTGAAAAATCATTATGCTCCGGAAGGTATTGAAGTAGCCGAAAGGTATAAGTTTCACTATCGAAACCAGGAGGTAAATGAATCGGTTCGTGACTTTGTGGTCGCAATTAAGAAATTGGTAATAACTTGTAACTATGGCGAATTTATCAATGAAGCCCTTCGAGATCAGTTAGTTTTTGGTATCCGGGACTCGGTGGTTAAAAAAGGTTGCTGTCTGAAAATAATCTAACCTTTGATTCAGCAGTGAAGATAGTTTCTGAGATGAAACTCGTTTTGGAACAAGCCAGGGTGATGGAAGGGGAGCCGAGGTTCGATGACGTCAATCAACTTCACCCGCATCAGCACGCTTATGAAGTGACAAAACCAAGTAGGTTCTCTGCCCAGTCCAAGGACGCCACTTCAGGTACATCTTCAAGCTCAGATAAGAAACTTGTATTTAATATTCGAAAACGTATTTCTAAATGCAAATATTGTGGTAGGTTTCATAGTATTGATAAAAATTCATGTCCAGTTAGAGATTGGAAATGTTTTAATTGCAATCGGTAGGGTCATGTTGCTAATTTATGTCCAACACCAAAAAAAGCTAATAAGATTCTAAGATCTCTGAAAAATCTGTTGTACAAATATACAGGATTCAACGTGTATGATGACCCTGAATCTACTTCAAATCCAATTTCGGTATTATTAACAAACAATTTTTGTATTAAGGGATAGCGAAATGATAGGGGATAGGTAGAAGTTGATAGTTTTGATTCATTTCGCTATCCGCTAATACAAAAATTGTTTGTTAATAATACCGAAATTGGATTTGAAGTAGATTCAGGGTCATCATACACGTTGAATCCTTTATATTTGTACAACAGATTTTTCAGAGATCTTAGAATCGATAAAAGTAACCTAAAACTCAAAGCTGCTAACAGTGAATCGTTATCAGTGTTGGGAAAGGTGTCACTTTGTATTTTGAAGGAAAAAAATTTGATAAATTACCCTTAATAATTACAGGTAAAGAATTGAGTCGTCCTTTGTTGGGTCATGATTGGCTTTCCATGATCAATCCAAATTGGAGGTCTTCTGTATTTGTCAACCCAAATCGAGCGCTGGGACCGTTTGACTGCGGATCTCGTTGAGCCTGGACCGGAGGTGGAACGCTCTAGTAATAATATTAAAATAAGTTCAGGTGTTCCTTCAGTTGGATTCGATTGAGTGAGAGATTATAAGGTTCGTTTTCGATGAATCTAACACCGAGCTTATAAAAAATTTTGAAGCGTCTGTTGTATTAAAAGAGGGAGCAGTACCCATCTTCCATATACCCTATAATGTACCTTATGCGCAACGAGCAGCAGTGGCTGAGGAACTTGCTTCTCTAATAAAGGTATTATTAGTAACGTGGCGCATAGCCAATGGGCATCTCCAATTGTCTGTGTTAGAAAGCCAAACAGTAAAATTCGCTTGTGTGTGGATTTTAAAGTAACCCTGAACAAATACGTAGATTTAGATCACTATCCTCTCCCTAAGTCGGAAGATGTCATTCAGTCATTAGTGGGGTCTAAAGTTTTTTGTGAATTAGACCTGTTAAATGCCTATTTGCAATTAAGGTTAAATGAAAACTGCAAACATTATTTTACGATTAATACTCAATTAGGGTTGTTCATAATTCACCGTTTGATGCTTGGTTTATCTAGTGCTCCAGCCTTGTTTCAGGCAACAATGGATTCTATTTTGAGTCAAAATCCCAATACTAGAGCGTATCTAGATAATATTATTATCGGAGGCAAAACATGAGAAGAATGCAGGCTTTCAGTGGAACAAGTGCTCAATCGTTTAAATGAGTACAATGTCAAATTGAATGTAGATAAATGTAAATGGTTCAAAACTTCGATTGAATTGTTTGGTTTTTGTCTGGATGGGCAGGGGTTGCGCCCTTCCCCTTCCAAAATTTCAGCCATCCAAAATGCGCCAGTAGCTAAAAATATATCCGAGCTCAAATCATTCCTTGGGTTAATAAATTTTTACCACAAGTTTGTCAACATGTCAGTTGATTTACTGAAAAAAACTGACCAAAAAAATGTACCATGGTCTTGGTCTCACGAATGTAATTTAATAGGGCCAAGTCGTCAATTTGTGAGAAATGTTTTCTATTGTTGTACGATCCTGACAAACCCCTGATATTGACCACTGACAGTAGTAGTTATGGGGTCGGAGCAACGTTAGCTCACCTTATAGACGCGTTCGCCTCCACTACACTTTCATCCGCAGAAAGGAACTATTCTCAAACAGACCGTGAAGCCCTTTCGTTAGTGTTTGGTGTCAAACACTTCCATAATTTTCTGACAGGATGTCACTTTACTTTGGTAACAGACCACCAACCGCTTCGCTCTATTTTTGGAGTGCGAAAGGGTATTCCGTTGGCTGCCAATGCTCGTCTTCAACGCTGGGCTATCATCTTGTCAGCCTACAATTACCAGATTAGATACAAAAAGGGTTCAGAAATTTCTCAAGCTGACGCATTGTATCGCCTACCTCTTAAGGGTTCAACAAACTTGCCTGAGTGTTTTATTATTTTTGACGAATTCGAAAGTAAATTTGTTACGTTTAGAGAAATCTCGTAAGCCACCTCACATGATGATATTCTCTCCAAAGTGTGCCAATGGGTCAAGGAGGGTTGGCCTTCCAAGGTAGATATTCAGTATTCAGTTTTTTTAAAGAATAAATTGCGTTTGTCAGTCCAAGAAGGTTGCTTATTGTTTGCTTCTAGGGTTGTCATCCCTAAGACCCTCCAATCAGATGTTTTGAACTTGTTACATAAGGAACATATTGGTATAGTTAGGTCAAAATTGCTCGCTAGATCTTATTTCTAGTGGTCCGGTATGGACCGAGACATAGAGCAACTAGTGACTAGTTGTGTAACGTGTCAACTCACTCAGAAAGATTCAATTCCACGCACCTATGCTCCAATGCCAAGTGATCAAGGATCATGGAGACGACTGCATTTAGATTTCCTAGACACATTTAAGTGTATTATCCTCCTGTTGGGAGACGAGTACAGCAACTGGCTTGAAGCTTGGATTTTGACCCAAACGTCAGCCTTAGTAGTATTCGAAAAATTGCAAGAATGTTTTTCTCGTTTTGGTTTTCCTCAATGTGTGGTGTCTGATAACGGCTCCCCATTTACCTCTAAAGAACTGGAGTCATTTTTAAAAAATCGGAACATTTTACATGTGCTAAGCCCTCCGTACCATCCTGCTTCCAATGGGGAAGCAGAACGTAGTGTACAAACTATTAAAAAACTTCTTTTGAGGCCAGTGATAGCCAATAGTTAAACAACGGATTTACCGGGAAAATTGTATAATTGTTTAATATCTTACCGGTCCACCCCTTCATCAGTAACAAAGAAATCCCCTTCAGACATGATCTTAGGTTTTAAAGCTCGAAACCTTCTCAGTATGTTGTCCCCGGCTGATAAGGTGTTATCGAGAGACGAGTTTAATGAAATTCAAACAAAATGTTTTTCTATTAGAAATTTTAATATCAATGACAAGGTTCTTGTAAAAAATCCTAAGAAAGGTATATGGAAATGGATTAGAGCTCGGGTGATGAAACAAATCGGTTCTGTTATTTAACTTGAGAAGTTAGGGGATGAATCCATCAAAAAGGTGCACCTGAACCAGTTGCATAAAAGTGAGCTTCCTGATGCAAGCCATCCACCGGTAAGGCAGTGGTACCCAGAGCCAACTCAAGGCTCACCAGAAGTTCCAGTGAATTCAGAAAACGTCGATAAATCCACCGAATTAACACTCCATCCAGGGTAAAGTTCTCCCCCAGAATCAAATCTCCCCCAAGGACTGTGAGACCACCAATTCGTTTTTCACCTTCGATGTACCAGTAACTACTATTTAAATTGAGTGCAATTACTGAAAAATCTGTTAAAAATCTATCAATTACTGAAATTCGGCACCTCTAAGTTGACCCGCGCTTCACCGACCAGTTCGATCCTTACACTTCACTTCATGTTTACATTTTTCGATAGTTCATTCCTATAACCTCACATGTAAACAATCACTTCTACAGTTTCAACTTGGATTGTGTTGTTTAGTTTGTTTTATTGATATTTAGACTTCTTAAATGTAAATAAGTGAAACAGAAGTTAACAAAATGTGTTTCATAAAGGATTAAGTGTTTTATGAATTCATGTTTTGTTATTTCATCTAATCTTATGTGTAAAAATGTTATAAAACTTAAGAAGAATAATTTGTACATGGATTTGGTGTTTTACATATTTATATTTGTTCTATCAATTTAAGTGATAAAATTTACAACTTGTAAAAGTGTTATGAAACTTAACAAGATTTATTTGTACATGGATTTGGTGTTTTATATATTTGTATTTGTTGTTTCAATTTCAGTATACATATTTTGTGAATGGATTCTTTGTCATCCATATTACTTTTTGTGCTAAAGTGAGACAGATTGTATAATTAATTCAATAAAACAGATCAGTTTATAAATAAATGTGAGAAAGTATATCACAGGTTTTTTATGTTTTCTTATTTCTGTTTCCCATGAGAAAATATAGCAGAAATTAACATCATCACTTTCAACTGGGATTCTGTCTTATATTATATAATGGCTTATAACATGGAGAATTGACAATGTAAAAATAATCACAGATTAAGAGGTAAATGGCACATTACTATATAATTGTAGAACTATTGGTATAATGTTATAGATTAATGTGTTTTTAAAAAAAATTAGAAGCCTGATGATGGAACATTATCTCCGAAACATGTAGCTACAAATGTTAAATAAATAGGAGTTATGCCAAATAAATACTTAAGGATTCTGTCTTTTTTATATTTATAATTTGTTATTTTCACTTCTCTGACAGAAAGTTCATCAGGAATTAACTTTACTGGTGGTTCAGTAGTATATTAATTGTTGATTAAATTAATATTAATTCAAAATTGATTTAGTGTCTTATATTTCGATATTTTCACTTTAATATTTCCTTATTTCTCATTTTAATATTAGAAGGTAAACAGAAGTTAATATTACTTTAAACAGGGATTTAGAGTTTCTCAGTAAATGTAGGAGAATAACCTTTCCCCTCTAAAAGCAGCGACTAGAACATCGAAATAAATCGGAACAAGGTTAGAATCGATAAAAGGTATTCTGAGCGCGTTTAGGGGTTGGTGTCGCCGATCCGAACCATTACCTTTATTTAATTTTGATGTATTTTTCTATGTATTATATTATAAGTATTATATACTTATGTATCAACAAGCTTAAAAAGGAGGGAGAATCGTTATGTTGGCTGGCATGGCAACAGATACATTGTGTAACCTCTCTTCCTAGTTTTAGGCGAGTTGACTAAAACGACTTCTTTCTCTGTTGTGTTTTAATAAACTTATCAAGTTCAATGTGTTTCTATTGAACCACTGAGTCTCCGTAAAACCATAACCATGGAGAATATTTTTTGTTATATAATATTTGTCGCCAGGACCTACCGTGTACGATATTTATTGGTGTTGGACCAAAAAAAAGCCATTCATCAATGACGCAACAATTCCGTTCCACGTCAGTTTGACTAACCTATTACCTGCTTACTATGCAGTTTCGTTCCATCCCTTGTAACTTCGGGCAGATAGTCATAATTGAAAATTGTTTTGATAATATAATATTAAGAACATTTAAATAGCTAATCTAAGGGCAGTTTTAATTGAGCCTCTCAAGCACACCGCGCCTGATGGAAGGAGTTAAATTAAGAAATGTGCCTAGAAAGAAGATATTTTATTTTCTTTAATAAATATAGTATAAATATTTAACTGGTTTTTTTTTTCTTTTTAAAAATAAAGTTGATATAAATATAGTAATAATTATAAGAATAAATTGATTTGCCACAAAGGTCACAAATGAGAATATCTTCTAACTATAATAAAAAAGCTAAAGGAAGAATAGTTGGGGACTACTCTACTACTGGTGAAGCAAGATTTGTGGGTTGCTCGTAAAGAATATGTACATCGAACTGGCCTTCTATGTCATCACCAGAGAACATAGGTCGTTTAACCCCCTTAACTTCATCTCCATAGCAGGCTATTAGCTTTTCATCACGGAACACTCGAACTTGTAAGGGTACACCTCTGCAGCCACCTTGAGTTCACAGAAAGTACCATATAATAAGGTTTCCACATGCCAGTAACGTATTTTTGTTTGTTTACTACTATAAGGAACTTAATTTGTGGTCAAAGTGTGTGGCTTAAGCATCTAACCTATTATTTAACTTAGCTTATCACCATATACCATATGCAATAAATCTATTATTATTTACCAAAGAAAAATTGTATGAGTACTGTTATTGTACCCATTTGTAGTACCGATACAGGACAAACTACTTAGAAAATAGTTGTTATTGTGCATCTGACATCTAATAAGAAACAATATACTAAGTTTCATTACAATCCGTGATGTTATTTCAAAGAATTTCCAATACGTGAGAAATCGCGTTTTTCGCGAATTAGCCGCGATCCAGGCCGATTTTTTTAAATTCCTTTCTTAGCGAGCACCAACGACCCTAGAGAAAGCTACATACCAAATTTCAATTCAATCCGTTAGGTGGTTTCTTAGATTTCGTGATGAATGAGTAAGTGGTATTTGACAAACATATAGTAGATTTAAAAATTCCTTTTAAGTATAATAAAAAAAAAAAAATGAAGAAAAAAAAAGTACAGAATAGGTTTGATAAGTTACAAAATTAAAACTATAATTAGCAAGAATAGAATTCGGATGGGTGTTTTTGAAGGTAAAACTAAAATTATGAAATTAAATCAATAACGAAAAACAAAAGACTTTTTTTTCTCTTTTTATTTGAGATCTTTGATAAGCGAAGATGGAGGTTTGTCTGTTTCATACAGGGAGCCAAAATACTTGCTAAATCCATGGACCACTTTAGTTACTCTACGTTTCTGTACAACACAAGGCTGAGGTTCCACTATTAAACTTCTACACGTAACAGGATTTCGCTCAATAGATATTTTTCTAAGATCAGCTTCTCCATTTTCTAATGGTTTCTCAACCTTAATGCTGTCAACTTTTTCCGTTTTAGGTTTTAAAACTGATTTCATTTGTTTCATTTTTGGTGGTTCATAGGCCGCTATCGGTTTCTTTTTCATTGATTTTAGATAATCAATGAACGCGGGTTTTTGAACCCAAATCGTTCGCTGCCTCGTCTTAATAGGTCCTCTGAAACCTTAAATGGAAATCCATTATTCTTTCTATCTTACGCAAATAACGCTAATCGTAATATCAATAAGCTAATATTATGAGAACCAGATTCAATATATACTCAACGAAAGGCAGCTCATTATTACTTTTGTACTTTTAGTCTAGTCAATAAACATATTGAAGGGTGCATGAAATATGCAATCATTTTTGTCTTTATAGCTTCGTTTGGAGTAGTTAGAAGGTAAACCTACTAAAAGTACCCGCACCTGGGGAGTGAGCTAACGGTGGAGGAAAGGGAGGGAGGTCCCATTTTGGAATTTTTCGATTATATCTTGAAAACGAATCAAAATTGAAGCTAATTAAATTTGCAATAAAATTGTATCTATACATATTTGTCGAACGGTTTTCGAGATATACGTTATTAAAAATCGATGATTATCGAAAGCAAAACAAAATATTTACATCACTTTTTGTCAAACATCTGCATCAAGTGCCAGAAGCGCATATATGAAATTAAAGCAAATTTAATACTCTACAACTTTGATTTTGACATTTGTTTCTGAGAAACGATTCTGGATGGCACTAAAAGCAAATGTTTGACAAAAAGTGAGGTAAAATTTTGTTTTTTAATTTTTTATTTTTAATAACGTTTATTTTGAAAACCGTTGGAAGTTCGACAAATATGTATCGAACCAATTTTAGTTGAAATACCATTAGATTTGAAACATATTTTTCTAGTCAACCGTTTTCGAGATATAATCGGGAAACCCAAAAATGGGACCATCTCCTCTCCCCTCAGCCCCCAGGGGCGGGGACTTTTAGTACGTTTAACTTCTCACTACTCCTAACGAAGCTATGAAGTCAAAAAGTTTAGCATATTCCATGCACCCCTCATTTAAACATATTAGAGAGACAGAGCGTGAATAACTTTGGTTAGTTTAATGTTATATTGTTTAAAGTGTTTTATGTTATACTTACTAGTTAGAAAGAACGTGTAATTTAATTCATTTGTAATAAAGGAATAAAATCACGTTAAAACAATCTTACAAATTAAATTACAAGACTTCAACTAGTAAGAAATGGATATAATTTATGTTCAAATTGTTAAGAAAGCTGAGGAAGAATTTGTGATCCAATGCATATCCATTGATAAAAATACTTGGTATTTAGTGCCAGAAGAATTTAAAGAGGTAAGTAACCACATTTCTCTATCAAATAAAACAACAATAAAAAATGAAATGAGGGCAATTAAGAACCAAAAAGGTTATAGAACAGTTGCGGTAAAAATCGATGAAGATATAAAAAAAGAATATTTCGATGAAGTTGATAATGTTTGCTTTCGAGAATTGCCGTTAAAAGAATGTGACCCAATATCAATTTCCAGCGTTGTTCAAGCTGAACAAATTGAGTTAGAAAATCGGATTAGACAATTAGAAAACCAATTATATTCAAATTTAAAAAAATAGGAAATCTAATTAAATCAAATCGAAAAAAAATTTATTCGAGAGAAATTTGAAAAAAATCAATCAGATCCTAAAGAATGGTTAGCTAAATTTGAAGACGAGTGTAGCCGCTTCCAGGTGAATTCCTATAGTAGTAAAATTCAGGCTTTGCGCTTTTTTGTCATGGGCCCAGCAAAAGATGTGTTTGAAATAAATCTGAAGAAAATATGTGTAAATGGTCATTAGAATACTTGGAAGAAGTCATTCTTGAACGTTTTTGTTGATAAAGGCTGGTACATTGTTAGGAAAGCTTTTAACTACAAATATTTGGGTGGATCTCTAATCGATTTCGCTCATATAAAGGAAAAGTTATGCTTAGAAGTAGAACCTAAGGGTACTGAATTATCACGTACCAACCTCATAGTTTTTGGATTGCCGAAAAAAGCCCAAGAAGAACTGGATAGAGAAAAAATTAACAAGATGGAAGACTTGTATGCGAAACTCCGAAAACTAGAAAACTCGTTTTCTAGAAAGAAAGAGGAAAATCCCTCAAATCCTAGATTGAATTATAGTCCTGACCTGAAAACTTTTAAGAGAGATGAATTTCACTCAAAGAACGAAGGTCAAAAGAGGGCATGTTCAATTTGTGCAGCTATTGGTTTTCCGTATCGATACCATCTCGTAGCGGAGTTCCGCAATCTAAATAAAGTCTCAGAAAAACTAAAATCAAACATGACTGAAGGGTCTTCTGGGATTGACGACATACAGATATTACAAACAGACTTAGGTGACAAACATTTAAACTGAACAACCGGACGAAAGCTATAAGATAAAGCTAAACGTAATCATAAGTGGCAAAATTAAAACAAAAGCTATCTATGATAGTGGCTCCAACGTTACATTAATTTCTCAACGAATTGCTGATTTGCTCAAGTTGAAATTAATAGAACAAAAGAATGTATTGAAAACTATCAGCGGATTAAATTTCACTTCAGCCCGGGCTACAATTTCACTTCGTATTGGACGTATAACTGATCACATTTCAACTTACGTTGCCAAGAACGATCATTTTTCTTATGACATCTTATTGGAGATTGATGCCATAAAAAAAATTTCAATTGATTCAAGACGAAAACTTGAAAATCCTACAACGAACAGATAACAACAATGTGATAGATTTAGATAAAAACCGATCCAATAATGATCGAGAAGATAATTTAAATCGATTTAAATTAGATCAGATGGTTAAAAATAAATTCAGTGATAGTCAAGTTTTAATTGATAAAGATGATTCTAACGATTATAATGAATTAAATTTTAATGAAAACTTAAAAATAGAAGAATTCGATGCCAATTTAAATCATATTGAAAACGAAGAGCGAAAACAGCAGATTGCAAATCTAATTTAAAAACATAAACATATGTTTGCAAAGGATAAATTTGATATAGTGAAAGTAAAATCAGAAGAAGCAGAGATAAAATTATTATCTAACGAGTATGTTACTTGTCGACCGTATAAATGCTCAATTCCTGACGATGAAGAAATACGAAATCAGATGAAGGCATTGTTGCAAGCGAAGATTATTGAAGAACCAGATTCTTCGTTCGCCTCACCTGTAACCCTCGCGTTCAAGAAAGAGGAGAACAAGAAATCACGCTTGTGTATCGATTTTCGTAAATTAAATAAATTGGTAGTTCCAGAGGTTTTTCCATTTCCTACAATACAAGACGTAATCGACAAAGTTGTTAATTGTGAATACTTTACAGTTTTAGACATCAATTCGGCATTTTGGTGTATTCCACTAAAAAAACAAGACAGAGAAAAAACTTCTTTTATTACGACTTATGGAAAGTTTATGTTTAAGTTTATGTCCTTCCATTTGGTCTGAAAAATACTCCGGCCACG
Source organism: Euschistus heros (assembly GCA_003667255.2). Taxonomy (NCBI): domain Eukaryota; kingdom Metazoa; phylum Arthropoda; class Insecta; order Hemiptera; family Pentatomidae; genus Euschistus; species Euschistus heros. Next base: position 3,090,624 of record RCWM02000033.1, read on the forward strand.
TTCCAGAGAATCTTATCAAATATTATAAGAAGAAATGGTTTGGATGAATTCTGCATCAATTATGATATTCTCTCAAACCTGGAAAGATCATCTTCAACATATTGAATAATTTTTACAAATGACTGATGCTGAAGGATTCAAACTAAAATCAGTCAAGTGTTTGCTTGCAGCTAAATCTGTCAAATATTTAGGCAACACAATTTCAAAGAACAGAGTCTCACCAGCCCAAGGTAATTTAGTTTCAATTCAAAACCTACAAAGACCATAAGATAAGACTGGAGTACGAAGTGTTTTAGGTTCAATCAACTTTTACTTGAGATATATTGAAAATAGTTCACAAAAACAGGAACCATTGCATCGGTTATTAAGAAAAGATGTGAAGTTTGAATGGTTCGATGATTGCGAAAAAGCTTTTAATATGATAACAGATTATTTATGTACGGCTCCAATATTGTCCATTAACGATTATAAGAAGCCCGTCTTCATTGAAACAGACGCCAGTTTTAAAGGTATAGGCGCTACACTAAAACAGCCACAAGAAGATGGAATACTGCATCCTGTATCATATTATTCAAGAAAACTATCGGAAAAGGAAAAACGTTTAGATATCATTCATTTGGAATGTAAAGCGATCAAAGATGCAATCAAATTTGGCAATATTATCTAATAGGACGCCACTTTACTGTATGTAGCGATCATAAGCCATTAGAAAACTTAAAGACTAAGGCCAGATCAAATGAAATAATGGGCGATCTAATTCTTTATTTATCACAATTTAATTTTAACATAATTTATAAAAAAGGAAAAGAAAATATTCTAGCCGACTTATTATCAAGAAATCCGGTTTTAGAATATTTCAATAATGAAGATACAATCAGGATCGTGAACTTAATCGATCTACCTCAGATTCAGGGAACCGATCACCAAAGAGATAAATGCACATTCTGGTGGATCATTTTACCAGATTCACATGGATCTCGACTAGTAAGGGTCAAAGCGCTCACGACTTTATAAATCTAATCCATCCAATAGCCAAAAATAAAAATATTTCAATCCTATTAGCAGACCAATATACTTCTATAAATTCTACTCATTTTCAAAATTATTTGGATAAAAAATGTATTCAGATTGTTTTTACCTGCATTGATCATCCTGAATCAAATGGGCTTAACGAAAGGTTAAATCAGACGCTGGTGATTCTCGCAAAGGAATGTGTCAATGAGTATAATGATACAATTCATAGCTCAACGAAATTTGCACCATCTTACTTACTCCTTAACCTTCAATGTGTGTGAGGCTTTTAATTAAAACATATGTGAGAGACAGAGTGTGAATACCTTTAGTTAGTTTAATGTTATATTGTTTAAAGTGTTTTATGTTATAATTACTAGTTAGAAAGAACGTGTTAATTCATATATATATATATATATATATATATATATATATATATATATATATATATTATAGAGGAGTAATATACAGCTTAATCCCCAATCTTAATCCCAAACAACCACCAATTTTATATAAAGAGTAAAGTGTGTAATGCTCCACGGTTCACCTTCGAGCGATTTATTAGGTCCATTACGATGCTTTCATTCCGAATGCCTTTCGCGGCTATTTACCTACCCATTACGCTGTTAACCAAGAAAAATCTGGACGAGCTCGTGGGTATTTTTATGCGAGAAAGATTTCCAAAACTGTGAAAGTATGTGCCAGATTTTTATATGGATACAAGTTCTTATGCCATTTAGTAAGTCGACCTACCTGTCATCTCGGGAGATCTGTGACGCCAGCACATCTTAGGGTGGAGCTATTTGCCCACGGCGTTGACAAATCAGACGAGGCCAATAGCATGTGCTACCCGGTCACGGACAGATCGGCGGAAATACAGTCAACTTGATGGGGGGGAAGCGTTAGCGATTGTATTGCTGTGCACACAAGTTCCACTTGTATCTGTTTGGAAGACAATTTTACTTTAGTGAAGCCGGATAAAGGGGGCCGTCCTCGAGGCCGCATTTTTCACGAAATGCGAATCCCGCTGGACCAATCTTAAGCATAGTCGGGGCTGTTGGGTTCCTACACTACTAAGGGGATTTGATCGGCGATTCATTTAATCCCATAAGAATGGCGCGGTTCATAAATCGTTGATTATTCCAAGTTAAACAACTTATTGAATGGTGAGGAAAATTGTCAAAAGTATCAACCGGAAATATGACGATGAATAACGCTCTAAGTCGGTTGCTGCAGGGCCAGGAGTGAAGACTTGACAGAGAGAGCAGTTGAAAGATGGCCTTCCCTAAGACTTCAATAAGGTTTCCTTGCCAGGGATGGCGTATCACAGGTGCAAGAGCGAAGTCTGCATGTTGGGGCGGAGCTTATCACAGGAGTCATTCGAAAAAGGGGAAATTTGGCCAGGGAGGTATTGTAGCATTCGTAAAAAGCTGTCGAAGCCTGTGCCGGTACTACCATTGCACCTCCTTGTGACTCCGGTTTAGCATCCGTTAGAGAGGGGAGCCTACCTCGAGGATTGTCAGGGCTGTGGACATATTTCCGTCCGTACGATGCTGTGGTCCAAGGAGATTAGGGCCACTACGGACCATAGATCCTTTTGTGAACTTGCGAAGTCAAAATGGCCAGAATAATGAACTTTCCAGCAAGATCAGCACCAACCACAGCCTCAACGATGGAAGGGTTCCTTCAGGATACAATTTTTAGATAGTTAAAAGAGAACGTGGTTGCGATATTGGTTTTGCGGTCAATTATGATAAATGCCTGTGAGGGGGACGAACCGGAACCGTCGGGGGATATTACGACAGTAAATCTTAGGGAGTGGACACCCTCAAACTAAGGTGAGGATGAACGCGCGGTATAGACGATATGTTCCCCAAGGAAGAGGAAAGGCTTATGAGAGGCCCTCAGGAAACATGTATCGTCAAAAAGTATCAAAATATAAATGTTTCCGATAATCGAGCCAACTCCACTTCTGGACCAAAACCCCCGCCTGAACTGTATTTAGGACGACAGATCCGCACAAAAATTAGAACGGACTTAGGCCATAACAAGATCATAAAGACCGTGAAGACCGTCACGGTCAAGTCACCATTTGTGACGGAGACCGTGTATTATAAAAAAGGAGTCTAAATGGAAAGACTACTAGGTGACGCCGGGGTTATCACGATAAATAGGGGAAACTTCATATAAGGAAATAACTAGATATGGGAATGCCACATAAGAGTCAGGGTTAACCAGCTTGTTCCTCAGGAGGAGATAGATAGGGATCGTGACAGAACTTTTATTAGATGCCTGAGCCGTAGAGGTGGTACAAAGACGTCTGAGGCGGCAAGAAGAAGGCCTGCCACCCTGTCGTACCACCAGATGGAAAGATCGACACCAAGTGGGACCAGGCAGAGCGCTCTACTCCTCCAAGCATTGAAAACCGATATTCGCCGTGGGGCATGAAGGACGATCCAAGATCATCTGGGTCGTGCGCAGGTCTGCCTCACACGTTGAAATACGAACCAGGCATCCATCAGGGTGGGGTACAGCAGAGACTTGGTTTCTGTCATCACCTACGTGTTAGCCTTCCCCTTAAAATATATTTCGGACCTCCAATCCTACGTTTCTAAGTGGCGGCAGACCAATATACGTTCTAATAAATTTGAATACCCCTATCTACTCATTTTTCAAGGCCTCATCGAATTATTCAATACGGGATAAAAAATGTATTCAGATTGTTTTCCAATACCTGCATTGATCATCCTGAATCGAAGAAAAAATGGGCTTGGAACGAAAGGTTAAATCAGGGACGCTGGTGATTCTCTAGAGGGGGAGGCGCGTGATGTTGGCATACTCAGAGAATAAATTACAAAGGATTGATTTGAGTGAAAAACGGTCAAGGTGAGCTACCATAAATAACAGCCGATGTAGATTGTTTTTGGGCAATCGGGATGGTACGCGTGATAGAAATTTAAGGAAAATGTGACTTCAATGAATGGCCATTCCGGAGTATAATGATATCTTCTTCATACAAGCTTAATCCCCAATCTTAATCCCAAACAACCACCAATTTTATATAAAGAGGATTGGAAAACAATAAAGTCAGTCTTTGTTCTGAAGTTGTATGCGTTATTTAGCTCCCTAATTTTCCTTTTTTTTGGACTTTTCTTCTGGATGAACTTAACTGGTGCCGAAACCCGGGACGATTTGAGCAGATTCTTCTGTTTGTTTTTTTGTTTTTTTTCCCGCAGGAAATCTTTCGTAAACTTATTTATCATCCCGTTTTGATATTTCCTGTTCTTTCGTGTTCATTGGACTAAGATTTTGAACAGTAGGAAATGGAAAGTAAGAACATTTTAAAACCTGCTACATTCGAAATTCAGCCAGAGTTGCAAGCGCTACCACCTGAGACCTTAGCGGAGCAAACGCGAACATGGCAGCGGCGCAGGCGAATGCCCTGGAGTTGTTGAAATTCAAAACAGCTATGTCGCAGGACTTAAGGAGGGCGATTTCAGACATAGAAAAGTATGGAGGAGAAATTGGAGAGCTTAATCATTTCCTCAAGGGAGGTGATAGGGTAATGGCTCCGAATCAGTACTCATGGCCCTCCGAATTTGGTTCCAGTTCTACGGGGTAACGGAAAGAATAACGTCAGATGGGGGCCGGGAATTTGATAATACTCGTCTCAGGTCGGAAATGCGAGGTATAGGGGTAGAGTGGCACTTGAATACTCCGCGACACCCGAAAGGCCGAGGGGCGGTCGAAAGGCTGCATAGTACCCTGGGTGATCACCTTCGCGTCTTCTATGCAGAAAAGGGGTTGAAAGCGGATACTACAATGCCTAAGGCGATAGTAGCATACAACCACTCTATTCACTCGGCAACGGGATTTTCACCATTTGAAATGTTTTTCGGACTCCGTGAGCGCAAGAGGGATAGCCGCGGCGCAATAGTAGATGAGGAGGTTGCGGCGACTTTGGTGGCAAATAGAGTGACGCTCGGGGAAAGATGGGAAAAGACGCGGAAGAAGCTCGTTGCGTAAAAAAGCAGGAGGGTAAACCGCGAGAATCTCAAGTGTCGGAATGGTATGGAAAATATAGCAATAGCTTCTATTGTGTATCGAAAGGTGTCGTCGAATCGGACTAAAGAAGAAATACGGTATGACGGACCCTTCAAGGTTATTGCGATTAGGGAACATAATGTCGTCACTATCCAAAGTATTCAAGATCCCCGGATAAAGAAGGACGGTTCATTTGGAACAACTGAAGATCCCGTCAAATTAGCGTTTTTCTCGTTTTTTCTCGTTTTTCTCGTGTTTCACGTTTTTCTCGTTCTTCTCGTCTTTTCACGGGTCTCGTTATTTTTCGTATTCCATTTTTCGAGTTTGTTGATATCATTAGTTTGTTCGTTTTTCACATTATTGTGTACCCGTTTTCGTTAAAAGGATTTCGAGGGGTATCCTCTTTTCTAGACGAAATGACTTATGTAAATAGTAATAATGTAAATACCTAGGTGCAGTGTAAAAGTTTTTCTGAGGTCTATGTAATTTGTATTAAAATATTGTGGAAAGTAGGAATTATGTACAGAAGTGTTTTATTTTTATTTTTATTTTTTATGTAACATTGATTTTTGAATTTGGTTGGTTGTTTGGCTTGTTAGGAGTTTACGAGGATTGTTCGTAAACTGGTGGGGGGGAGTTAAGGTGTAAATAGGAGTAATATACAGCTTAATCCCCAATCTTAATCCCAAACAACCACCGATTGTATATAAAGAGGATTGGAAAACAATAAAGTCAGTCTTTGTTCTGAAGTTGTGTGCGTTATTTAGCTCCCTAATTTTCCTTTTTTTTGGACTTTTCTTCTGGATGAACTTAACTTATATACACACATATATATACTATCGTCATCATCATCATCCTCACCACAACAATCCATCACTGAATCTTGGCTGCCTCAAGAATCGCCCTCCATTCTTCTCTATTCCAAACAGCTACCCATCAGTTCCTGATGCCCAGGAATCTGACAGCGCTCCTCACATTTTCTGATATATATGCATATATATACTATAGTAATGTTAAATTGTAGTTTTCAACTATTAAAATCCGGTTATGAAGACAGAGTTATTCCTTATTCCTGGTCTTTTATATAATGCTCATTCTCTTCTCATATGCTACCTTGTACTCCCCGACCTAATATCATTTACATCTGAATTAAAATTCCCTTTCTTATTCCAATGATAAACCATACCTTCAAAATCTGTTATTCCTCATTCCCCTCTTTATTTTACCTTTTCCTCCTTCCTGATTAAATAATACCAGGTTGGAATTGGATTCAGCAATGAACCTTTTCTCCTCTTCTCAGCAATCTCATACTTTATTCTCCAGAATTTAATCTAAACATCATGAAATCTCCAAACTCGAGGAAAATGTCCTTCTTAAATCCAAAAGTTTTCACTAAATCTAGGCGGGAATTTGAAACCCCAAAATGGAATGAAAAAGTGGTGTGGCTGCACACGGCCGTGTGTTGTACATGAATTCGTTTATGTAACGGGTTATATTTTTAAAATAAACTATTTTTATTTATGTATTTAGCATAAAATCAAGAAACAAATAATTATTGTTCTACAATATAACTTAATTAATTATAGGTATGTGATACGAAAAGTACAATACGAATGACATCCAAGATACATCGAGATTTCTGGTAAACATTAAATGAACACAGGTTACCTATATCAATATATCAATATCTATATCAATTACCTATATCAATACTGGTTACCTAACCTTGTTGAAGAAGTTTCAATATAAGACAAATTGAACTCGCTGAGCATGAAGTCTGGCAATGAACGGTTTTGTGAGACATCAACATTAAAGTCTCCAACTATCATAACTGGTGTAGTAAGATCAGGCTCGCAATCGGTTAGGTATTATGTTAGCGATGTTTTTGGAATATTGGAACATAAAGAGGTTAATTTCTGCTATCGCTGTGCCAGGGTGGGAATACACACATCCAAGTACAAATTTGAAGATGCCATTGGCCGTGACATTTACTAGACAGACATCACCAGGTGTTGCGTCTTTCATTTCCAAATAAAATTACGAAAAGACAATGTTAACTCTATTACAATCAGTAAAGCTATTGATGTTGCGATATATGACGACTCCATCCGCTCTGAAACTTGATGATGATACTGCTACCGATGATGTAGTTGCAATTTCTCTGTTCTTAGCGGTATTGCAATACAATCTCAGATTAAAGCTACGAATATTCACTGGTATAGAATTTTCCATCCAAGTTTCGCTGATTGCCAAATAATGAGAACGGTTGATGATTGTATCAGTAGAGATGTCTTCTGAGTGCGCGACCAAGCTTCGTGCATTAATTGCGGAAATAAGAATAAAACAATTGCTGATCAGGAACACCATCACAAAATTATTGATAATATTCTTTTATACCTTATTATATTCACTGTCACTACTTTAAACTAATGTTTTATATACAATCGATAGATTTTGACGACAGCTAACGATTAAAACTTGAACTAATATCGTAGCTTTCCCGAGTCAAAAGTTATACTAATTGCAGATCTCGATACGCAGCAAAATACCTCTAAATGTACGTTCCGGCTCTGTGTCATATGGTGTTTTATTATTACCATTCGATTGCTCTTGAGAAGCCCTTCTCTACCGTATACGATCTCTTTATTTGGTTTTGGCTTTTCAAGGCTTATAGTGGCCTATTTTAGTTATATATTTTTGATAATATTTTTTTATTCTAACATCTTATTATATTCACTGTCACTACTTTAAACTAATGTTTTATATACAATCGATAGATTTTGACGATAACTGACGATTAAAAGTTAAACGAACATATTAGCTTCTTGGAGTCAAAAGTTATATTAATTGCAAATCTCGATACGCAGCAAAATAACTTCAAAATTGCGGCGGTAGTCCTTCCACCGCTCGCAATGCGTCACTGTTCTCGCTTATCGTAATGAATTCTTTGATCCTTTAGCTATCCAGTGGTATAATTTAATTTTGGATGTAGAGGATAGATTCGAAACTACAACGCCAAACTGTATCCCCCGATTTTGTTATCGTTAGGTTTTTTGGATTGCTCCCATATGATAGCAAATTTAAAGACGTATTCACGTTAAAAATGCCAAGCAACTTGAAAGAACTTTTACTCGATTGGTTCCGTTTCAGTCTGTCGGTTTTACATGTGTGTTGGCAGGAAACGGAATGCTCTATTGGGCTATACCGCTCTGCCAAGGAGAAAACATTAACTCACAAATTGTGAGATAATGACTATGTAATTGGTATCGTTGATTCGTTGTGAAATTGTCGATTCGATGATCCGTAGATGCATCAAATTTTACTGCTTTTCTATGGAGCATCGAATCGAAAATTTCACGATTCCAAATAGTCATTATCACACAATTTTCGAGTTACTGCTTTTCTCCTTGGCAGGACAGTATAGAAAACGGACAATTTTTGAATGAAATTTAATATCTTATATGATTCATGTTGTTTCATTATTCAAGTTTTGTAAATTAATCATTTATTTTCATGTAAACTTTGTACGCTTTCCAGATTCGTACAAGAAAGTACCTTAAAAACAAAATTGTTCTAAGTTCAGCTAGGAAAAGTCAAAAGTAAATGGGTTTATGTTGTATCTAATTAAGGTATCAATTCAAAACGACGTTTGATCATATGAACTATGTAAGGGGCTTGGCAGTTTTTTGTTTTGTTTTTTTTCAAAATGGTATTTGTGAAAAAGAGGTCCCTTCTTGCATCATCACTGCAAAATCATAAATTATTAAATTTTAATTGTAAAATTATATGCTGGCCCGGAACTAGGGCGGGGCAGGGGGGCACGTGCCCCAGGCGGCAGATTTTAGGAGGCAGCAAAATTTGAAGAGAACAAAATTTGTATTAGTCTTATATAAGTGTATTAACGTAATAAATAAGTGTTTTTTAATAAATAAAACTTTTTCATAACAATCATATGGAGTGTAATTTCAACTACCGTAAAAATAGCTTATGGAGATATTGTATTTTAATGGAGGTGGGGGAAGAGGGATGGGGGGATGGAGACGGCAAACTTTGCCCCTCCTGAAAAATCTTCTAGTTCCGGCCCTGGTCATATGTCATAATTATATTAAACAAGAATTTGTACGCACCTCTCATTTGAAGAATTTCTTCCAGTGTGGTCTCCCTTGTCGGTCTTTTTTCTCCATATCTTTTATCTGGGATTAGACTAGCAAGATGGTTCTCAAGGAGATTCTTACGCCTTTTCTCTTCAAGAAGAACGTTTTTAGGAGTTCGCTTCAAGTAAGCTTTATGTTCAAGAATGTGAACTGACTGTTCCAATCGCTTCTCAAATAATCTTCTACTCTCTTCTATTATTTGATTTGCTTTTTCCTCTATGAATTCCCAAAACCTTTGGTGGTATGGAGATTCTGTATTGGATTTTCCAAGGAGCGCTAAAACTGTCCGGTAAACACTCGCTTTCATACTATCTACTTCAACCTCATTTAATAAATTATTTCTCTGTGTTTTCTTAAATCCAACTTCTTCCTGTGTAACGTTCTCTAGGTCTTTAATATCAAAATGGTTTTTCCAAAGAACGCAAAGACTCTTCTTTCGTCTTTCATCCTGCTTTCTGACATCCGATGTTGATATTGTTTCAGTATAAGACAATCTATGAAGCATTTCTTTTATTTGGTCTATAACATGTTTCTTGGTTTTTTCATCAATGACACTTAGTTTCTCAATGCTATCTACTTTCTTTTTCTCTTGGTCAGATTGATGTTTCTTCAAGTCAGATGTGTGTTTCGTGAAGTCAATTATATTATAAGAACTTTTAGAATATTCACAAACTTCCATTTTCCTTTCTTTTACAGCTTCCTTCCTAGTCGTTTGAACATCATCCTCGATTTTTGGTTTAATCACATCTTCTTTGTCCGTGAACCCTAATGTCTCTCCCAGTTTCTTTTCCGCATGTTTTGTTCTAGAAGCACTAATAGGTGGTAAATTAAATGTCGATTTGCCTTCAACAACTTCCCTTTTACTCTGCTTCGAAGTTTTCCTCCAATCAATTAAAAATTCTTCTTCGATTACTTGTTTTACTATATCTTTGGTTTCCCGTATTTCATCTTTTGTAGGGCCAATACTTTTAATATTTAAAATGCTTAGTGACTTGTTTGGAACTTGTGGTAACGATTTTGGTTCAACATTCACCAGGGAGGATGTTGCTCCTTTTTTGTGAAACTTCGATTTCAAACGCCCTTTAGCTACTATAGGTTTTATATCAAATTTTCTTTCCGTCAGTTCGACGTAAGCTCTGCGTGTACCCCCCATTGAACTGTCAGAGATTTGATTCTCCCCTATTTTCGTAACATTTATAAAGGGTAACCCGATTCTAGGAATCGACGTCGGATCGAGTTTTTTTATCTGTTCTTCTTTAATTGAATCCCGCTTTACAAAATATCTACGTTCCCTAGGAACTACACTGATTCGAGGTATGACCGGTTTGATATTTATCTTTTTCACAGTTAGGCCTGAAATTATTTTATATATGTATTAATGGATATAATAGGATCAAAGAACGCTCATACATTAATTACATAAAAATGACACGAACTGGTCGTAAATATTTTTAAATATAGAGGAGACGGGATAAATCAGGTTTCAACGTATTTGACGATTCTCCGCCACTCTCGTGTTTTAAATGAGGCTAATTATTTTTTTAACCAAAATGTATCTTTTTTACATTTACATTATCTGCTGAGTAATTTGTAATTATATTGTCTGTAGCTTGCCAAAAACAATCTTTGTACTGCTCATTTACCTTAACTTCACATGAATGAGTAACATCAAGGACAGGGTAGGGTGCAAAAGTAACATAGCCCTACGGGAACAGAACTTTTTTATGTTGTTGCTACTTTCATCCCTATAGGGTTATATTATTGGTGTCCATTTCTCTTGAAAAAGGATAAATTGGCAGCGAATTAGAAAAACAGAAAGAGGAAAAAAGTCACATTCTATAGCCTCATGCGAAAACCTAAAAAAAAAAAAATTTGAAGGACTATTTTGTAAAACCTTTATGCTACGTACGGAGAGACAATGATTCATTCTTATTTCAGATTTGTACGATTTAAAGATATTTATTCTACGGTCGAATATTCTACGTTTCAATCTCCTTCCTCCTTCCCAAAAACTTGTGGTTGTTCAATTGAAAAATCTTTAAATTGAATTCTTTTTTACAGGATAATCTCTTCCTTTATAGTATTTAAGCTTTCTTCAACCGATTGCTGACTCTAGACAAGGGAGGTATGGTGGAGGTATCAATGGGCCACCTCAAATCGCTCACGTTTCCAGGCATTCAACTTATTCTATCCGTAACTATTTTTCCTCCGTTCATACGCTGTAAGACTGTGGGGATTATACACTAAAAGGGGTGGTCGAAATGATATCCTACAGAATATTCAGTAAAATCGTGCAGTGACGGGGAAAAGGGGAGAGGCCTATATTCCTTTGAGGAATCACATGAGCCAAATTCCCTACAGCGCACATAATATATATATGTGCAAAAATATATTTACTAATCATATTAAGCTAAGAAAAAGTGATTTTAAGGTTTAAAAAAATTAAATAAAAAGTAATGTTTATATAATATGCTTAAACATTCATCCCTGGAAAATTTTCGTGTAAAATGCTGCTTGTATAGCTTGAAATGTTTGTTGTGTGCCTTGGCGGTTTCTTCGGAAAACAACCCTTTTGGCAACATTGCTTTTTCTGTCAAAGTTGCGTCGTGAATAAGAATTTTATGATTCGTAAGTTGATAAAGACTTTTATAAATATATAATTCTGATATTTAATCTCAGTCTTCAAACGTTTGTAAATGAGCATTGAGCCACTTGATTTCACTTTAATGATGATTTTAAATTGGTATAACAAATTAAAATCGACAACAGTGATATCTGCATTTAAAAAAATCTTCTACAGGGATTACCATCGTTAGTGTTGGCAAATCCAGCTTTAGAGACATCCACTTTCAATTCCGTTTTTTTTTTTAGTTATTCTATGATTTCAATTTTCCTTTGCATAATAAGTTTTTTCATTTATTTGTTGTTTTTTTTTATTTAGTTGTTTTTTTTTTAATAGTTTCTTTTTAGCATCTGTTGCATCTTAACTACCACTTTTCTTACAGGGAGCTAATATGAGAGATGCAATATGCTATCTAACAGACAAATCTTGGGGTGAAATATAGATAAACCAAAAGAAAGAGCATCGGCAACAGATATATATTTTTTTTTTATCAAATCATTGAATTCTTTAAACGTTACGCCGCAAATGTAAGACCAGAGTCAGATGAATCAGAGTAACTGACAGAATATGTTTCACAGAATAACAATTGTCTTCCAGTGCGAATAAGGTGCTTTTTAATTAATTTAATTAGTTAAAATAAGAATTTCAAACGTTTTCAGCTACAAATCGTAATTTTTTTAAAGGATTTAGTTGATATTTTACCAGCTTCCTCCCACTTCTATTAAAATTTTGATTTTAAATAGGAAAAATGGTACGTCATGTCCTTTAACTGGTCACTAGAATAGGTCTCACTAGTCAAAAGATATATTAAAATTCTAATTTTACTTCAAAATGGAAAGTTTTGCTCCTGCATTTTATCGTTCAGTGATTTCCAGGTCACTCCTCTTACTCCTGAAATTATTTTAATATTTTGTAATTTTCTCACCGTCATGTTTAGTGCCACTTAAATCAAAAAGGTGAAGATGATTGGTCATCATTATTTTACAAGAAGTCACTATCCATGTTTCAAAGACAATAAAAATAACAGCCTGTACCCTGAAGTACAACAAAAACACTAAAATATGCCAAAATGTAGTTGAAAATAACGAAAAATTAGAATATTTTTCAAACAGCCGAAACGGTACTGACACATTAATTGATGAAACAATAACCACTTTAAAAATATGTGTCCTTACCTGCCGTTTCCAGATCTACAACTCTATTTATGAATATCACTAAATAAAAAAATAAAAAAACAATTCTAACTGAAGGGATTATAAGTACTTAGAAAGCAGAGAGAGATCTGTTGGCCTGGAGGGATGGGGCAGTTTTCGCTATTCGTACGACTTGTATTGCAGCTATAGCAGGGAAGGAAGAGGCAAGGGTCGCACAATGTCTTATCTTTATCTAACTGTATAAATATAGCCTGGTTTTTTTTACCATCTGTACATTTTATAAAATTGACTTTTGGCCACCTATATTTAGTCCACTCAATGAGTGCTGAAATGAGGGGTGTTTAGTGCATGAAATATGCGATAATTTTTGACTTCGCAGCTTTGTTAGGAGTAGTTAGAAGGTAAACATATTATAAGTCCCCGCCCCTGGGGGGTGAGCTAAATGTGGTTATATCTCGAAAACGGTGGACTCTAGAAAAATATGTAGCAGATCAAAATTAAAGCTCATTAAATTTCCTATACAATTAGTTATATACGTATTCGTAGAAATTCCAACGGTTTTCGAGATATACGTTATTAAAAATCGACAATTTTAGAAATAAACAAAATGTTTACCTCACTTTTTGTTAAACATTTACAGTAAATACCAGAAACATATATATTAAATTAAAGTAAATTTAATGCTATAAAATTTTGATTCTGAAGGTTTTTCTGAGAATCGATTGTGGAACGTAATAGAAGCAAAAATTTGACGAAAAGTGAGGTGACATTTGTTTTTTTCCCAAAAATCACCTATTTTTAATAACGTATATCTCGTAAACGGTTAGAATTACGACAAATTTATATATAATAAATTTTATAGTAAATGTAATTAGCTTTTATGTTTATTTGAAACATATTTTTCTAAAGTCAACAGTTTTCGAGATATTATCGAAAAACCAAAAAAGTGGAACTTCTCCCCTCCCCTCCACCGTTAGCTCACCTCCCAGCGGCGGGGACTTTTAGTATGTTTACCTTCCAACTATTCCTAACGTAGCTATGAAGTAAAAAAATATCGCATATTCCATGCACTCTACAATGTGTTTATTGACTGGACTAATTAGCCAAATACCCCTATGTGTAGCGTCTGTGTTACAATGTTTATAACCTTATCAGCGGGAGGATTTATCTACATTATGTATTCTCATATAACACAAAAAATATTCTAATTAATTTCAAATAAGGTAATTTTTAGCAAAATTTCCCATCATAACAGAGTTAGAGCGTGTCAAATAAGCCCCTACACTTAAAAATAGAAGTTTCAAACGTGAAGTTTTTCATTTAAACTAATGTAGCTTCTAGACAGTAGTTCCTAGCGACAAATGTTATATTACAAAAATACTCTCTATTAAATGTTTAACAAATAACGTCGTCAAATTTTCGATACGAGCAACACCAACAAAGCTAGATCGTGTCAAACTTCGCGTAACACCCTCGCGTTCCCGAAAACGTAACGTTTTTGAACAAGGTCACGGGTAAAACATATTCGATGTTAAAAAACTTCTACGCTTAAAAAAAAAAAGGTTTCAAACGTAGGTTTTTTTTTGGGAGGGGGGGGGGGTTTCGAATCAAAATTTCGAACAGCCGATAGGGATAGCGGTGGTTCAGAAATATTGGACCTGTTATTTTGTAACAGGTATGGGCTGACTGAATGTTGTACCTGTTACCGATATTCTTAAGTAACAGGGACAAGTTACTTGCGTACTTGCTTCAGTACTAGTAACAACATTCAAACCTATTTATTACCTTCGTACTGCCAACAAACCTAGACTAGTATTTTTTACTTGCCATCTCTACCTGTTACCAGATACTCGTTTACCTAAACCGTTATTTTTACTTCTACTCTCGTACGAGTATTTTCTGGTAAAATGTCAGCCGGTCTTCATTGTATGAGACACTCTTACATTCTTTTTTATTTTATTATTGTTAATTTTAATAATCATTAAAATACCCTCAAATATGAAATATATACATAAGCAATTATATTATTTTTTGCTAGTCATAAATCAAATAAAAAATATGTATGCTGTTATAAAACATCTAATATCTTAAATAATAATTTGCCAATTATTTACTATCTTGTTTATAATTCATTAATGTTTTTAGTTAAAGTTTTATTAACTGTAATCAGGCAAAAAAAAATTGATCTTCATTTAACTACCAGTGTTTTGTGAATAAAATGGTTGAGGATAGTTTTCTGGAAAAATTGAATTTTATAGAAACAATAAAATTGAAGAGATTAAAAAAAAAATAACCATACATATTTTTATTATATTTATTATATATATATATATATATATATATATATATATATATATATATATATATATATATATATATATATTATTAAAAAGTTAGTTGAAAATGTAAACTTATTCATTAGAGCCAATATTGAATAGGTAACAGATATGGAAATATAGGTATGCTAAAATATCAATGTTACCCGGTAAACTATTACAAGTATGAAGAGACGCTGTCCGTGAGAAAATTAACAGGTATTTGTAACAGATATTTTTTTGGATTAGTATTAGCCGTCCCTGTTACTGAAAAATATCGGTTTAGACCATCCCCAGATAGGGATCGAGCAAGATCGGTCAAATCCAGGTTACTTTTGTATTCCGTATTAGGAGAAACAGAGTCAACAGGAGCTCACTAATTAGAATCTGCATCCAAGTCAAAAATAGTGTTATTCAGTATAAGGAGAGTTGAGCTCCAAACTGCTCCTACTCTCCTAATATCAAACTACGCGTAACGCCCATGCGTTCCCCCAAAACGTATTTAACTAACTAGTTCAACAGTAAAACGTTCCAAGTTTCATGTAGTGACCTGCGTTCCACCTGTCTGAAAATTTTGAAAGTAAACAAACCGGAGCAGGTATTGTTTACTAGTTGATTTGCCATATTATTAACTTTCTTTTAGATGAGAAGGATATAACAAGAGTTAAGAATAAATACTTACGCCTCGTAGGGCTTGGTGCCGGAAATAATAATGATAAATCTCCATCAGAGGCTTCTATTTCGTAATGAGATTCCTCTTCCATCGACGGTTCAGACGATGAAGACATTACTTCCTCTTTCTTATTTGTTTTACCTATTTCCTGTTAAGAAATAAATTTCAATTTTTTTTAAATCTATACTGTTATTTAAAAGGACAAGCCACGTTTTGTTTGTAATCACTGTTAGGCGCGGTGCACGCTGGAGAAACTGGTTTCATGCAATTGGTTTTAAGGAAACTGTTTCATTAGATCGTGCACACAGAAGCAACGGTTTTCCTTTACTTGAAATGTATCTGCCATCGCAGCTAATTTATTTTTTCAACTGCAGAGAATGAAAAAAAATAATATACATGATGAATATTCTATGGTTGACTATATGATTTAATAGTAGAGAAATGGTCAGGGATGCAGTCAGGTATAATAAACATACAAGATTTTTAATTAAAAAAAAAAGTTTTTTTGTTTGGAGTGCCGACGTTTCGACCAAGGCTGATAATAACAAAAAATGGATGTTACCAAGATGATACAAAAACAAAAGAAAAAAATGATACAAAGCAAATAAATTTACCAAAGAATGAATAGTTGTTTACAAAATTGAAAGAATATTTTAAGTAAATTACATATTTGAATACGAAATAGTAGCAACGCATAGTCAAAAGATATATTATTTAATATGGTAATTTCGATTGAATAATACAAATTTTAAATTGTGTAAACTAATATAATGCTACAATTCTAATTTTTTTTTTTGTTTTTTATAGGTATTAATAGGAATTTAAAAAATATGAAAAGGAGAAAGATAAAATAGAAAGGTAAGAATGAAAATAAAGTTAACATAACAATATAGGAAGGGAGAGGTTCAGAAAATATTAGAAATTAACATAAATTGACTTACTGATTGTGGTCTGGTTGAAGTCATGACTAAAAATGACTGTTAAAAAATAAAATCAAGGAGAGAGGGGAGGATAATCAGTTGCAGAAAGTAATGACAGGAAGGGGGTTTACCCTACGTTAACCTTATCTATCTTGCAAGCAACTTCAGTTTCATGTTTCTAGAAACCAGTTTCTCCAGTGTGCACCGCGCCTTAATCATCAATAGCTTGTAATCACGAAAAGTACTGAACTAATCTGTACCAAATTTTACCACATTATCTTTATAATTCCAGGAAGGTTTAGCAATAATAACATCTATTGATTTTCAATTAATTTGCCAATAAAAAATCGTATATATAT
Organism: Euschistus heros; assembly: GCA_003667255.2. NCBI lineage: Eukaryota > Metazoa > Arthropoda > Insecta > Hemiptera > Pentatomidae > Euschistus > Euschistus heros. Next base: position 3,107,877 of record RCWM02000033.1, read on the forward strand.
ATAGATAAAAGTGAAATTTGAAAACTGACCGATAGGTGGAGAGCGTTATTCTACATGAGAGGTTCCAAAAGTACGGTGTTATATTGAGATTGAAATTGATAATAAAATTTACTTATATTCAATTAAATTTTTTTTTTTTAAATTAATGTGTGTTGCAGCAGAAGTCGAGATAAAAGAAAATTGAACAATATGTTGTTAGTATTCCTCAGTAGAGTTTACCAGGTATGCAAGTTTAAAATGTCGTTTATTTCTTAAAATATATACACAGTAATTTAAAAAAAAAGTATAATATATTTTATTCAAAGTACTGACCCTCGCTTTCTACACATTTTGTCCATCTCTCGGGTAATATATGGATACCATTCCAAAAGAATGCTTCATCTTTATTTGAAATCCATTCATCGAGCCATTTTCGTACGTTTTCGAAATTGTTGAAGTGTTGCTCCGCCAATGAGTGTCCCATCGATGAGAAGAGGTGATAATCTGAAGGCGCCAGGTCAGGTGAATACGGCGGGTGGGGTAGGAGTTCCCAACCAATCGAAGAAATCGTTTCCTTAGTCAATCTGGCTGAATGTGCAGGAGCGTTATCATGCTGAAGAATGACTTTGGCGTGCCTGTGAGCCCATTCTGGGCGTTTTTCGATCAATGCGTGACTCAAATTGATCATTTGTTGTCGGTAGCGCTCGGTATTGACTGTTTCGCCGGGTTTGAGAAGCTCGTAGTAGACTACTCCCTTCTGATCCCACCACACACACAGCATTGTCTTCTTCCCAAAACGATCCGGTCTTGCACTCGATGCGGATGGTTGTCCTGGCGTTACCCATGATTTTTTTTCGTTTGGGATTCTGAAAATAAATCCATTTTTCATCGCCAGTTACAACTCGATGCAAAAAAAACCCTTTCTTTCGTGGCGTAAAAGCAGCATTTCGCACACAGTTTTTCGTTTTTTTTCCATCTGTCGTTCGTCCAATTCATGTGGAACCCATTTTCCAACCTTTTGAATCTTTCCCATAGCTTTCAGGCGATCGGAAATGGCTTGCCTAGTGACATTCAACTGTTCTACCATCATTTGTTGGGTTTGGGTATTGTCTTCGTCTAATAAAGATTGCAATTCGAAGTCCTCAAACTTTTTTGGTCGATTTTCTCGTTTTTGATCAGTAACATCAAAATCACCACGTTTGAAACTTTGAAACCAACGTTCACATGTCCTGACGGTTGGAGCAACATCGCCATAAGTCTCAACAAGAATTCGATGACATTCAGATGCCTTTTTCTTTTCATTAAATAAGAAAATCATGACATGCCGCAAATGCTCTTTATTTGGCTTAAAATTAGACATTTTAAACACCAAAGAAAGGTATGATACGTCCACGTAAACGACTTAAAAACAACTGACTTTTGTAAACAAATGACTAACAAACAAAATAGCGTTTAGAGATAAGCAAATCCTTCAATAGGCTAAGAGCGCATTCTATTGGAATTAAAACGACATTTTAAACTTGCATACCTGGTATATAATGGTAAAACTACTGAACCTATCGGTACCAAATTTTAAGTATATTATTTGTATATAGTTCTAGGAGGGTTTAGCAATAATAAAATTTAAATGTACAATGTTGAATAACAGAAACGATGTTAGCCACACTTTCATATACTTCTATGGTTGGAAATTAAAATCCAAACAGATGAAATCAATTATTTACGCCGAATAAAAATCATCACTAAACAACAAATTTCGATATTTTTTTATATAGTGAGTAAAAATATTATTCATTTAGTTGCAACCACTAATAATGCAGTGAACTATTCGCAAGAGTTTCCTAATAGTTACTCTCCATCTGTATTAGCAACTCATACATTAAACTTAAAAAATGGATGTCTACTTATGCTTTTACCTTTGACAATCTGTGCATTTTCAACCAGCTTAAAAATTGCTGCTATGAATGAAAATATCATTGAAGAAATAATACTAATTGCATGGGGGTCACCTGTGGTGTAGTGGTTAGCATAGCAACCTACTAAACCCAAGATCGCGGGTTCGCAGCCCGGCAGATGACCTTAGGATTTTTTAAAGGGAGTAAAAAATCCTTGCTATGCCGTCCTTCGGAAGGGACGTAAAATGGGGGGGTCCCGAGCCTGTGCGATGTCAGGTACTCGTTAAAGATCCCTATCCTAATTATACCTGGATAGGCAAAATTTAGGACTCCCACCGTAGTATCGTCCGATTAGCCATAGCAGCATAAAGTGACGTTAAACGAAATAAACAAACAAACAAACTAATTGCATACTCAAGTACAAGCTTTTAATATGGTACATGTTATTCCGGGGACTAATTCGGTTTCAAGAGTATAACCGTCCGTTCGTTAGGTTTCGTAATGCTACTCATTAATAAAAAAACAAATAATATTAATTAATAATAGAGGCGTTATACGCTGCAGAGTGCCTAGCATTACATCAGAGGGGACTATTGTAGGGACTAGAATTGAAAGAGAGGAAAAATTTTGGGCCCCGTGAAAGAAAATGAGAAATACAGGAGACAGCTCGACCACGAACTTTACACCAACGTGAAAGAAATAACTGACGCCACGGAGAATTACCTTTTACTGCCATATAACAATAATGAACCCAATGCGACTGACAAATAGGATATTCACATACTTTCTCAAAAAAAAATAAAAAATAAAAAATAAGAGAGCTTGGTTCACTGAGGTGGACAAAGATTTGATTAGACAAACGTTCAAAGCTCCCAATTAATTATAAAAGACTAATTTACATGACTGTGATTAGACCTATTTGGACGTACGGAGTTGAGCTCTAGGCTCCACTAAACCATCCAATTCATCTCGTATCCAATCCTTATAATCCAAAATCCTTCGAAAAATCCTCAATGCACCTTACTTTGCCACCAATAAACTTATCCATAAAAATCTTAATGTTCCATGTGTTGCTGATTTAGCCCAAACCAGATATCGATCCTTTCACAGTAAGCTCTATAACCAATCAAATCCCCTAATTTCACAACTTGCTTCCCACACCGTTCCCGATAATCCTCCGAGGCGTCTGAAAAGAAGGTCACCCAGAGACCTTATAGTGTAGAATTTTTATTAAAGTGCTACTTTTCAAGTTTTGTCACGTTAATGTAATAGTTAACATCACATTTACTTGATGTATATATTTTGTACAGTTGTAAATTTCAATAATTCGATATAATAAAAACTATATATATATATATATATATATATATATATATATATATATATATATATATATATATATATATATATATTTATATTAATTACATTATGATGATATCCTTTTTTATTTGATCGTTTTAGCAATTTTTGGTAACAGCTCCATCAAATTCGTCTAATATGAATTTAGTGTTTTATATATTGATATTTTGTTGGGGTTGATATTTGTATAGATATTGATATTTGTATATTGATGGGTCGTTCTGGGTGGAACGGAACTTGGAACTGGTTTCAGCTTTGAGCCGGTTTGGAACGAAACGAATCGCCCAAGTTTTTCGTTCCACCTGGAACGAAAACCAATACCAAAAGATCTCTCGTTTCGTTCCAAACCGATTCAAAGCTGGAAACAGTTCCAAGTTTCGTCCCCCGGTGTAGTTGAGTTTAGATTGCATCTCTGGTTCCGTTCCACCCAAGATCGTTCCGACTGCTTTGTTGCGTTGATCCTGCCTCTCTTGAATCCCTCCTCACTTCCATCGCTCTACTACCCCACGCATGGGCATCCTCAAAATAAACCGCTTTCTTTGAAATTTTCTATTCTACCGACAGCGCTCGGCTTTTTCTTTCTGATTCAGAGAAATAAACCACACAAGGTTTTACTGCATATGTAATTACATATTTTTTTCGCTATTTGTTTAAAATCTGTGGTCAAGAGTTGATTACTCCTTTTTTCTCGGAACCAATTTAATTGAAAAATTCTCACTCAATTGTGAACTATACTTCAACAAATATTTATCAAAAAAAAAAAAATTGTTGATTGAATAAAACTATTTTAAAAGTTTACGTTTTTTTAATAAGTATAATTAGCTATTTAAATCTTCTTAATATTATAGTATCTATACAATTTTCAGTTATAAAGTAAAAGGAGATTAACTGCCCGAAGTCACAACAAGGGATGGAACGAAACTGTATAGTAGGCAGGTAGTAGGTTGTTAAACTGATGGGGAACGAAAACTGGAACGGAACGTAAAACCTCATTCTACTTTTAAGTTGGAACGGCCCTTCACTAGTTGGCATTAGCATTTTGATTTATAATATCATTGTACACGATTATCTGAAAATGAACCATTTCAAATAAACTTAATAAATGTAGAAATAATTCCGCAACACCCAATTAGATTGATCCTTCTGTACTAGTACATGCACCTCAACTCATTTTATATTATTTTTATCATACAGTAGAACCTCACTAAACCGACCCCTAAGGGACCAAGGAGTTTGGCGAAACGGTCAAAAAGTTGGATTAATCTCAAAATTTAAATGAAGCACATATTTTCCATAGTTAAAGTGTATTCTAATTACATCAAAGTTATATAAGAACGTATTTAAAAAGTAAAGGAAATAAAAACGTATGTTATATACACCAACAGGCTAATATATTTGGATAGAAATAGAAAGTTAAAGTCTACTATTTATGTATATGAGCATTCGAAAAAAAAAAAAAAAAACACTTTGTGTTTGGTTTAAAGCAAACTAAATCATTTTTAGAATCGTTTATAATGAAGATTGGTCTAAACGTCGTCGTTAAGGACGTGTAGAGCAAAAACCGTAAAAAAAATGTTTGTTTAAATTTTAAAATTTTTTAAATAATTTAATAGAAAGCTCGGATCTTAGTCCCCGTTTGATTTACAGAGCTTATTTTTAGCTTAGATTATATTAGATTTAGTTAAGTCTACTTTTGAATATAACAAGTTTTTTTTTTAGAACCAACTGAACAGTAGAAACTTCGGGGAAATAGAAAAGTTCGAAATATTTGACGCTACTAATTAGCGAGAGGTGGCGCTTCAAGATTCATAACTTAAATTTTCGTACACAAGCATAACACTAACAATTTATCAAAAAAAATCCCACATTTGCATATCAAAGTGTTCAATTTTACTGGAATATTAGGGATTTCGCGGCAATATTGTCTTCCCTACCCCCGGACTCGGGTCGGATTTCCCTACGAGTCGGTCAAGCGGTAGTCGGATTATTAAGGTTTTACTGTATTACATATACTAATATGACAATACAATATTTTATATTAGGATGAGGAGTGGTAAGATCAATAATAATTTAAAATACTAACTTCAAATAACAGTTTAACAAGTCTTTCAGCTTCATCTTGGAGTTCAGTTTGAAAACCTGAAAAAGAATTTAGAACATACAATTTTAAAAAAAAGAAGAAAACAAATGATCAGAAACGTTACTAAGACATCCAATTTTTTTATTTTTGAAATACTTTATATTTATAAATTTCATCTACAAAAAACTCATGAAATCCTATATAGTTTAATAGGGCAACATTAAACCTCATTATACATAGCTGGAATGTGATATTATCGATTCCACCGTTTCTTTAGGACCGATTGTACATAGTCGTTTCCTAGAAACCGATCGATACTGCATATGTTGATAAAGTTTTTTGATACCTTATTATGTAATAATTGAATGGGTCCGCCGAAAAAAGTTCTAAGCGACAAACATCAAATTTTGAATAATCGGTGAAAGAAAATCATAATCTAAAGTTGTTGTTAGTTTAGTTGCTTAGATGTTATGTTTAAATATTAATTTGTTGAATTAACATGTATAATGGCATAATGGACTGCTATATCATACCATGGCGTAGTATTATACATTTTAAAACCTTTGAAATCGCCACTTCGAAAATTTTGTCTGTTAGAACGTTTTTCGGCGGACCCATTCAATACATACATGTATTGTATATACCATATACATGGTTTCTTCTCCCCTATGATTAAAAAAAATTTAATCTTTAATGAGAGAGTTATTTTTCATGTACTAGATGAACGCTGTATATGAGAGAATTTAAACCAATTGTCTTAGAAAAACAAGCAGTGTTACTGCAAGCTTAACTAATGAATTGTTGAATTAGTCCAGGCAGCGAAAGATTTCTGGAGGAGTTAATTCATGTAGAAGCCAATTTTGGCACAGTTGTTGGAGGAGGTGTCCTTAACAACATACTAAAAGTATTGGGGGGTGGGGGTGGAGCTAAGAGTGGGGGGCGCTCTAAAGGTCGCTTTTTTCAATTTTTCGTTGATAACTCGAAAACTCTTGCCTCTAGCGAAAACATGTTTATGTACTAAATTAATTTACATAAAATTGTTTACAAAAAAGGTTCTATACATTTTTTTTTTCTGGGATCATTGCTTAAGGAGATATAGTTGGGGGAAATCTGGAAAATGTAAAAACAAAAAACACGTTTTTATTGTTAAAATTGCATTTTTAATATGTTAAGTGGGCTGGCGTGGGTGTTATAAAATATATGGGTGCATTAAAAATTTATGGTATCTGTTAATAAATTTAATCAGCTTTAAGATGAAAAAAAGAAATTAGAGATTAGAGAAATAGTTTCGGAGTTACAGCCAAATGAGTACCGATAAACGTGTTTTTGAGGAAAAGTGCGACTCACCGCAAGTTAGCCAATTTTTCTTCCTTCACAGTTCTAAAACTATTGATCTGACCAAAAAATGTGTAAGAGTTGGAATTACACTCATATCAAAATATCGAAATAAAGCTACATAAATAAGTATTTCACTAATGGGTGTACACATACTTTTTTTACTAACTGTATGTAATCTATGAAACAAACTGCTGAAGTTTTAGTAATTTTGTATGTTTTAGAATTAAAATTGAATGTCTAACATTCGAAACTAGTTTTCAAATAAAATAATTGCAATAGAAGTGGCAATTAATTAAACAATCCTAATTTTATAATTTTATTATATCTCTAAGTATTAATAATTGATTTCAAATCTTACACATTGTTGCTAATTAAATAATTTTTCCGAACGTTTAGATAGCTTAAAATTTGAGGAACAGCATTTCTTATATTTTAGACAGTATTCATTATTTTATATTCAGCTTTATAATTAATTGCAATTTCATTAAATGAGAAAAATTAAACAAATAAATACCTTTTGCAAGTCCTAGTTTTTTAGCAATATCTTCCACAAGTTTCTGTTCTTTGGTCTGTAATAAACAAATGTCACCATCTTCAAAATACATTAATTGTTCTAAAATAAATTATTAATACCATTTTTTTCCTATCAGATAGGTGAGCTCTCCATGTTCTTTCAGCTGTTTCAGCTAAACCTCGTTGGAATTGTACAGCTATGGTCGGTCTTCTATTAACTGTTTTCAAAACCTTAAATAAACAATTTTTTTTTTCTTATTGGAATAAGATGCTCCATGCTAGGGATAAGCACAAACATTACCATTTCCAAAAGTTTTGGATCTAACTTAGATTCTTTTCTAGGTTTCTTTCCAATAGAACTAAGTGCTTTGATTACACTTATTTTGCTTTCCTCATATGAGAGATTCTGAAAAAATAATAAATTAAAAATGTTATTTATTAATTTTTTATTGGGCCTTAACATCATTATATACCCCGGCTAAGGCAGGAAGTGCGGGTTATTCTAAAGGTTACCTATAGAGATATCGACTGACTTGGGCTGGCACTATGGCCAAGCCGATCATTGCTTCGGTTAGAATTCGGTTGAGATCGGCAATGTTCGAGGCACTTCATTTACAGCTTTATAGCCGTCTGCACATGTAGCTAGACGTTTTTGTTTGTCTTACACTTTGCCTTAGATAGTTAATTGTGAAATTTGTAATTTAATCATGCCGAAAAATATATCATGTTACTGGATTTATATATGTAACACAAAAATATCTTACATGTAATTGTAAATAAAAACGTATTGAAATTGCTGAGATAGCAGTTTTCAAACCATTTATATTACACTTCAATTAAGAATCAATATTTTTTTTAATTATGACACAAAACCAAAACTACAGTAAGAAAATTAGGAGAAACTTTACTGATGTAAAATTAATAAGAGGTGCAGAGCTCAGCACCGACCACTTACTTCTCGTTGCAGTTATCCAGATTGTCAAGCCCATCAATAGGAAACCCAAAGCATATGAAAGGATAGATACGGCAGTGTTACGGGCTTCCGAGAAGAGGAATTTATATGCAGAGCTGCTAGACCATCGGCTCCAATCGATAAATCTCGAAAATAATATAGATGAAATGTGGTGAGACATCAGATGCTGTATACTTAAAACTGCTACTGAAATTTGCGCTTCCAAGAAAATTAATATGAGGGCTAAAAGAACAGAATGGTGGAACGAGTATGTAAAACGTGCGGTGGCTGACAAAAAGAAAGCCTGGAAAGACTATATGGCAAATAAGTCACAGCAGAACTGGTCTATTTATGTTCAAAAGAGGAATAGCTCCAAGCAAACTGTGAGGGAGTCTAAGAAAGAGTCCTGGGAACGCTTTGGTAAGGAATTGGATGATGACTGCCGGGAAAATATTAAAAGGTTTTGGAGAAAAGTAAAGAGTCTAAGAGGTAAAAAGGGCAAGAAAATTCGAAATGTGAAAAACGAAAATGGCGACTTAGTAACAGATGCCACTGAAATTTTAAAAAGATGGGAAAGACACTATAGTGCAATATTCTCAGGCCAAGCAATAAACCAGATACAATCGGATCCCCCTAACAGAGAGGAACAAGATAATGACCAAGAACTGGACATAATACGGGAAGAAGAGGTTGAAATGGCTGTAGAAAAAATCAAGGTTGGGAAAGCAGCAGGCAGGGACGGAATCTCTCCAGAATTTATTAAATATGCTGGAAGGGAGATAATCAAAGTGCTTCAGGGTCTATTCCAGAAAATTTATGAGGAAAAGAAGATTCCTGAAGACTGGGACATCATCATCATGCCAATCCACAAGAAGGAAAGCACAAGTGAATGTGGTAATTACAGGCCAATTTGTCTCTCCCAAGTCGTATATAAAATATATACCTTGATTCTAGAAAGGAAGCTGAGGCCATTAGTCGAAGACAACCTGGAGGAAGAGCAAGCTGCTTTTCGCCTAGGGCGCCATACACAAGACCACATTTTTGCCCTAAGAATGATAACTGAGAAAGCCTGAGATCGTAACAGAAGCCTGTACCTTGCCTTTCTTGATATAAAAGCAGCGTTTGACTCAGTGCCAAGAGAAGAAATATGGTGTGCCTTAAGAGCTAAAAAAGTCCCATCAGGTCTAATTGAAGCAATCCAATCAACGTACCTAAAGGCATTGTAAGAATAAATAGCATGGAATCAAAGTGCTTCCCAATAGAAAAAGGAGTTAAGCAGGGAGGCAGTCTAAGTCCTCAACTCTTCATCATCTTTATGGATGAAATTATTAAGATATGCAAGAGAAGAACAGCAAGGGCGGTGATAGGTCATTGGGATATGCGAACAATACTGGCACAAGCAATAGTATATGCTGATGACATCGTGTTAATTGCTGATTCTACACATAACCTCCAACAAACCCTAGTAGAATGGGAAGCAGAACTCGCTAGGATGGGCATGAATAACAATGTGACGAAAAGCAAAATCCTTCAAGTAGGGCGAGAGCCCGAACAAATCCATCTGACCTGCAATAATAAGGAGCTTGAAGTAGTAAATGAATTCTCCTACATAGGAACTGTGATCTGCAGAAATGGAGCATTAGAACAAGAACTATCCCAAAGATCTAGAACTATCCAAAGAATAGCCAAAGCTAACAACATATATTACTCCACTTGCAACACAATTGTGGGAAAGAGAGAGATAGGGAAAGATGTCAAGCTCCACATTTTCAAGGCTGTATATATGCCAGTTCTGCTATATGGAGCAGAGAGTTGGGTCCTTCCAGATAAAAAATGGAGCCGAATAACTGCTGCGGAGATGAAGTACTTACGCAGAGTGGCTTCCAAAACACGCCGGGATAGAATTCGAAATGAAACAATTAGGGAAGAATTAAATATCCCCGCGATGAAAGAGACCCTGGAAAAGAGTTAGCTGAGATGGTATGAGCCCAGGCAGAGACCCACGAAAATTTATGGAGGCGAGACCAGCAGGTACTAGACCTAGAGGAAGGCCTCGGCTTACCTACAATAGCTACATACCCAAGTTGGGACAAGCAAGAGGAAAGACAGAAGAAGCAGAAGTTTTTTGTTTTTTTTCCTTGAGCGGGAAAATGTTACATAGCCCCATGATCTTCTTCATGTCTTTTTTTCTAGTAGTTCTGAAATATTTAAATTTTGCTACCTAACACTTCTCCACATAAATTCTTCATCCAATGAACTAGATTGCACCTTCTTCATGCCAATTAAAATATCCAGAGAAAAGAGTATTGAAAGTCATAAAGCAGTTATTTAAACAAATCATAATTTTAAAGGTCTAAGAATTTTAGAGGGTAAAGGGGTTAAGAGGGTTTACCCAAGCTCAGTATGGAAACCATTTTTTATTTTAATCTACAAACATGGTCACAATTCAGTCTCAATCCCATTAACATATGACAGCAATAGAAAATTAATTATATACCTCATTTCTGGAAATAGACATTGCAGAATCTTGATGGTACATAGTTTATAATATAACTTCTTATAAAAGTTTCTCAGCTTTAGTACTCTTTAGTAAATTAAAATAAACTCTTAAAACCTTAAATTAAAGTAAATTAAAAAAAACTTATAGATTATCATATATTAACATATGGATTGAATAAAAACTTGATTATTTTAACAATGTTATTCTTAATAAAATCCCATAGCATTGTCAGTGCAAAGTGGAGATCGTGCATGACATTACTAATATACGACAAAGTAAAAAAAAAAAATGTATGTGTTGAGTAACAATATAAATGATAATAATAAAAAAAGAAAAAACTTGACAGCTAAGGGGTCACCTGTGGTGTAGTGGTTAGCATAGCAACCTACTAAACCCAAGATCGCGGGTTCGCAGCCCGGCAGATGATCTTAGGATTTTTTAAAGGGAGTAAAAAATCCTTAGCTATGCCGTCCTTCGGAAGGGACGTAAAAGGGGGTCCCGAGCCTGTGCGATGTCAGGTACTCGTTAAAGATCCCTACCCTAATTATACCTGGATAGGCAAAATTTAGGACTCCCACCGTAGCATCGTCCGATTAGCCATAGCAGCATAAAGTGACGTTAAACGAAAATAAGCAATAAACAACTTGACAGCTAAATTGTAAATTGGCCCTTTAAACAAACAAAATTACATTAAATGATTGGACATTTCGGAAATAATTATTTTATATTCTCAATTTTATTAATAAGTTATTACAGAAATAATAAAATACAAAAAAAAATCACGCAACAGCGATGTTAGTTTGGTGAGTGGAAAAATTTCGAATTTATTTTTAAAATCATATTCCAAGAAGTTATAATAACAATTCAACAGGTTCCAATTGTTTCAAAGTAAATTAAATAAATTGTTTAATTTTTATAAATAAGTTGTGTGAGAACCATTTATTTTATTTTATTTACTGAGAATTTATTTTCATCAGTATTGTGGCAACATAGACAGTATCATGATTATTTGAATTAATTTTGAACCACATATTTTATAACCCATTTAGGGCCATGCCATTGCTTTAGAAAGTTTTGATTTTTCTCTAAAGATATATTTTTAGGGCAGTTTAATTTAAAGAAAAAAAACCTTTTTCTGTTCAGTCACAATGGCGGCATAATGCTTGTCTGTTTAATATATAATTTTTTTCAGAGATAGGTAAGATGATATACTTCTATATGCTGCCATAATACTGTTTCATGAAAACTATTATTGCTATTGTTTGAATCATAAAAAATTCCTTCAAAGAAATAAAAATTAAAATATTCTCACAATATTAATTTTTTTATTCATAATATGCTTTAAAGCAACTTGGGCGTAATTTAACATTTCATCGCTCACATAATTTAATTAACATTAAATTTAAATCTTACTATTCATCAGCGTTGAAAAATAATCAATTGTAATTTTTTAATAGATTAAAAAAAAACATTATTTTTAATAATGACAAACCTGAAATAATAAGGTGATGTAATAAAAATAAATGGAGATTATAAAAATAAAAATAAAATGTTAAATTAATGTTGCATATACGCAACAGCGGAAGTAAATAGAATCGATGCTATATGGAACCTAACACAAAAAAAAACTCTTAGTTTTTCTACCTAAAATTGCGGAATGTTGACAGAAACTTTACATACCTCATAATTCTGAATACCATTAAGTTAGTTGATTTTTTTTTTTCATGCCAGTAATGTAAATTGGTCTGTTATGAAGGTCACCAATTGTTATCGATTTTACGCAGTTGATGATGAAATTAATATTAATATTTGACACTATGGTAACAAATGTTTCAAATTCGATTATCAAATATTACTTAAACAAACAGCATGATACAAAACTGCATTTAGCAAATTATAAATTTCTCTCAAAAAGCCACAGTGCTGTATCGCAATCAGCATTGCCAATCCTTTCATGTTGAATCTTTTAAAAAGTTGAAAACAGAATAGTAACCGTCAAAACATAAAATACTTATATTTAAACTTTATGAATAAAGTATATGTATAAACTAGATTGTGTCAGTAAAATAATCAACAAAAATTATATTGTAAAAAAAAAAAGCTAAACATTTATTATGAAGTATGAAAATATAAAAATGAAATATTCAGTTATTTTAAAAATCATATGGGTCTTTTGCACTTGTTCCCAACATTTCATTTTGAGTTTATCATTTAGTTTAGGTTAGGATTAACCTTCCCAAATATAATAACATGTCAATGAAGATATCATTTGATTGTTCCTATTATTAAATTATTAAATAATAAAAAAAATAATAATTTAAGTATTTATTTAAATATTTTATTAAGTGTTATTCGATGTAAAATACCTTTTTCCTGAAGAAATTCTATTACTTTTTCTTTTGTATTTATTCGACGAATTAAATCGAACAAAGACATGTCACGTATAATAATACAAAAAATGATATCACGGAATATTACAATGAAATGGATAACATATGAGTTCGGTAATGTTGCTAAGCAATCATATGTTTTATTATAACCTGACCACGTTATAACATTAACTATTCAAAAATATTTAATTAAATAATTATTTTTTTTGTTTTTGTAATTTTTTTGTTTTTTATTAAATTATTTAATAATATGAACTATCTAACGATCTTTCATTGACAGGTTATTACGTTTGGGAAGGTTGCTCACTAGCTTACCGATTGGGGGATAATTTTCATTATTAATTTTGCAAAGTTTTTGAACTTTTGGAGGTAATTCGGGGAAAATTCGAGCAATTATTGAAGGTTACACGTCATCAGCAGGGCTGCCGATTTGGGAGATATTTTCTCTCGTGGGAGAAATTCGAATTGAATATTTTAATCGATTTGAATTTTAAAAAATCGATTCGCCTAGTAGCATATACGTTTGTTATAATAAGTATTCTTTTTATTTTATAATATCTAATTACATAAATTACATTAAATATGCGTAGAATATCTTAATTTCTAATTTAGACGTAAAGATATTTATGAACTTAATACCTCATTGTTAAAGTTGATAAGCAACATTATTCATTTTGTCATTTGGAGGAAATCGGGAGGAAATTCTGAAACGGTTGGGTGGAGGGGGGGATTGGGAAAGTTTAGCTTTGACGCGTTGTAAAAATGGTATTTTAGAATCGGCAGCACTGGTTACTCGTAACCTTAACATATGATAACAAACTCAAAATGAAATGCAGGGAACAAGTTCAAAAGACCCAACCATATCACTTCCGAATCAGGCATAAGCTATTTTAAAGTATTGATTTGCTTTTTAAATTATAATAAATTTATATTTTTTCTTTAAAATGTAAACCATTTTATAATTAATGGATGATGCTAATTAGGATTCAGTGATTTTTTCAGTGAAATCTGTTGGACATTCCCCCTTCTTGACTTACGCCATTCATATATTGTTTTGTTTTTATCTATCACTGCTGTGGTACATGTGTCATATATATGGTATAAGGAAGGACATATATTATTCTACTAAATAATATGCAGTACAAACTTTTTTACATATATATAATTTATTTACCCCAGGCTCTACAGACATGCTATGGTTTCCTTAGTCTTCTTAACAATATTCATTACTTGTGAGGACACAGGCAGCCTAGGGAGGGTTATGTCTTTATCCCCAAGAATTTAACCCTGTCCACTCTAAGAAAAAATGTTATGATGACTGTAGACAACCAGAGACAGAGTTTAGCTATTATTATCAACTCCAATGCTCCCTCAGTTTTCCCATAAACAATTTTCTGTAATGTTCCTCTTGTATTATTGGAGAGAGAAAAAAAAAATCAAGTAACTAGTGGCATGGAAATAATCCACAGGATCGATTTTCTCCACCCTTGGAACACCAGAACACCAGTGAATTTTGCTGTTTCACTGTTAACTAGTTACTCACAGAATGAATATGAAACTATGAAAAAGACAATTTTTATCCTCATAGCTGAACAGTTGTGAATTAAAATGATAGTAGATTCTAAATCATCAGAAAATGTTAGTTTTTAAATTTGATGATAATGCTAACAATGACATGTCAATTACTTGTAAAGAAACTACTCATTGCTAGCACTTATAAAGTTCTATATTAGGTCTCGAGGCCATCCTGTTTCCATGCACCGCTGAGGGTTATCTGGAATAGAATGTGAAGCAAGTTGTCATACAAATGGATTTGAATGGTTATGAAGTTTGCTATGAAAGCATAGGTATCTGATTTGGGCTATATCAATAACATATGGTAAATTATGATCTTTATGGATAAGTTTCTCAGTGACAAAATAAGGAGCATTGAGGATTTTTGGATTGTAAGGATCAGATACAAGACAAATTGGATGGTTTAGTAGAACCCCAAAGTTCTACTCCACAAGTCTAAATAGGTTTAAATACTGTCTTGTAATTAATCAGAAGGTTTGAACATTTGTCTAGTAAATGTTAAAAAAGTCAAGAACAATGAGCCGTTTTTTTTTTTTATTTTAGCCTTGAAGTGGAAAATCTAAAAGTATAATATAAAATCAATTGTTGATTTCCATGGGTACTCAATGTGATATGGAATGGGATGTCCAAAGATCATGTGTTAAGAAATTTGGAACAAAATCTTGGAAAAAGAATGTTTGACATTATGCAGCATCAAGCAAGGCTTTTTCATAGCTCAATTCCACTTTATTGTTGTTGTTTTTTTGCCTTCGTCTGTATGATTCTTTTAAAGCTAAGTTTTACATTAATTATAATGGCTTAACACATATATTATAGTTCATTATTTGAATTAAAAACTACTTATATTCATTATAAAACGGTTTTAGAAGTTGAAATCAATATTTACTAATTTTTTTTTTCATAAAAATAGTGAGGAAAATTAATTAAAAACAATATTTATAAAAAAGAATCATTTTTAAAACCAAAATATTTGGATACTGGAAATAGAAATTGAAAGCGATTATTTACTCTATTTTTCTATTAAAAACATGCTATGACAGTGTTTCATCACTTGCATGAGAAATGGTTTGCCTCACCTCAGGTAGGTGATGACGCTGTATCACAATTGGTTTTTTTTTTTTTTTGGTTTTTTTTTTTTTATGCCCAAACAGAAAAACACTAAAATATTTATGGGAAGTGTAAAACAGTGTCAACGTATTCATGTAATAAAAAGTTTTAGCATAAAGATTGGACCATGTTTCAAATGTGTTATTCCAGAAAATACATTCATGGAGAGCTTAATGGCAGAGAGCTTATAAGAAAGGAGAGTATGAATATGTAAGATACTAGAACTTTTAATGATGTAACACAAAGTATAATTCTTTTTACACCACAAATCTGTAAACAACAGTCAGAGTCCGGCAAAATTTAGTTATAGCTATTTGAAAACTAATTTCCTGGAATCAATCACCTAATATAATAATGATTAAATCTTGCAGGCATTTTTTAGTGAACTAATGATTATTTGACTGAAAAATTTAATCTTTATTAAATTAGGTGATTGTTTCCAGGAAATTTGTTGTCAAATAGCTACGACTAAATTTTGTGCAACTCTGACAACAGTTCGGTAATTAAGTTAAAAATCAGTTTTTAACTCTTTTCAAACCAACTTCAAAAATCAGCAACCATTTTTTTAAAAAAAGGAATGTATGATATTTATACAGCTACACATAGACTAGTACCAACATGCTTCACATAGATTAATAGATACATGATGATGATTCTAAAATGCTAAAATAACAAAATATTGAATATGACCAAGATGATGCCAAAAAATTTATTTTAAATAAATAAATAACAATAATTTAAAAAATGAAAAAAAAAATACAAAGTAAATTAGTTAACAAGGTTAATAGCTGTTTACATAATTAGAAGAATATCTGAAGTTAATTACATAATTGAATAAAAAATAGTAGCAAGGTCTAGTCGAAAGATACAGTTAAAATAAATAATTTAAATAATGATATAATAATAATTCGTATAATTATTAATAATTATTATAATATAATTATTTCTATAATCTGTGCTATTATATAAAAGGACAAGTCATTTTTCATTCGTCACTAACAGTTAAAACTACTAAATCAATCTGTACCAAATCTTAACTACATCTTCATAGTTCAAGGTAAGTTAAGCAATAATAAAATTTACACATTTTCAATTTAATTGTTGTTAAAAATGCGATAAATATGTGGTGTGCAGTGAAGTTTGAAAATTAACCGATAGGTGGCGAGCTTCATTCAAGAGGTTACAAAGATAAGGTGTTATATGCAGTTAGAAATTGATAATAAAATTTACTTATATTTTCTTAAATTATTAAAAAAAAAATTAAATATGTGGAGCAGCATAAGGATCCCAGTGAAGTTTGAAAATATATATTTGGTTATTCTTCCGCAATATATTCCACAATAGTAAAACTGCTTAACCCATCATTTCCAAATTATTAATAATCTATATTATATTTATACTTCTAGGAAGGTTTAGAAGTACTATAATCATAATTTAAATGTACAACATTGAATAACTGATTTGCCACACTGTTATATAATTTTATGGTTAGAAATCAGAACCTAACCAGACAAAATCAATAAATTTCTTCCAAATCAAATTATAACCAATACAAAATGTCGATCCTTGTTTTTTTGTATAGTTTGTAAAAATATGATTCATGGGCCTTTAGTTGTAAGCACTGTTAATGAGGTCCATTATCCACAAAAGTTTCTCAACAGTCAGTCCATCTGGATTAACAACTCTTACATTAAAATTAATAATTAGATGTCAAATTATGCTTTTACGTTATATTATGCTTTTAATTATGCATGAAAATATCATTGAGGAAATAATGCTCAATTGCATACTTTAATACAAGATTTTTATTGACAAACAAATAAAAATTTAATTATTAGATAAAATTATATAAGTTCTTTACTTAAGAGAGCGGGCAAAACCGAAACGTGGGATGCTAGTTTTATTATAATATAATTATTATTTATAATTTGAATAAATAATAGAAATTAAATTTGTATTGTCTCATTATATATATATATATAATTATTTTTCAAACGTAATAGTGAATGGAAAATATCTCTTTTGGCCACGGGACCTGTGAGTGTCTAGCGAGCTATTTGCCCAATGGCAATGCACTATATATATATACATCAATTTATTGAAATTTACAACTGTACAAATATATACAATTAGTAAATGAGCTGATAACGATTACAATAACATGTCAAAATTTTAAAAGCACTACTCACCAGTAGCACTTCAATAAAAATTCTACACTAGAAGATCTCTAGGCCATCTTCTTTGGAGGATTATCAGGAATGGAGTGGGAAACAAGTTGAGAAACTAATGGATTTGAGTGGTTATGGAGCTTACTATGAAAGGATAGGTATCTTGTTTGGACTAACTCAGCAACATATGGAACATTAAGATCTTTATGGATATTATTGGTGACAAAGTAAGGGCCATTTAGGATTTATTATTCAATTTAAATTATTTCTTACAACTGTATCTTTCGACTAGACCTTGCTACTATTTTGTATTCAATTATGTAATTAACTTCAGATATTCTTCTAATTATGTAAACAGCTATTAACTCTTTTGTTAACTAATTTACTTTGTATTATTGTTTTTTTGTTTTCATTTTTAAAATTATTTTTACTTATTTATGTAAAAAAATATTTTTTGGATCGTTTTGGTCACATCCAATTTTTAGTTATTTTAGCCCTGAAGGAGACCTGGCAAGGCAGGAAGAAATGTCGGCACGCCAAATATAGTTTTTTTGTTTAAAAACTTGGATGTGTTTATTTACTTGACTGCACCCCTGACCATTTCTTCACTTACATTAGTACATACAATTTTCAAAAGCTTTTTTAATTAAGAAAACACAAAGCTCTTCAATAAGGGATCCAACAGAACTATATTTCAATTCATATAGGTTCACATAGATAAAAAAAAAAAAAAAATAACATACTATGTCACTTATTTATTTGTGTATAAAGCATAAAGAAAAAATAAATTAAAACTTCAACACAACAGCTGTCCACATGACAAATGTTTTGTTTCTAAATAGAGGAAAATTATTTCCTAGGAAAGAAGGATATCACATAATTTTTTTTTTTTTTTAATTTTTCATTTTTTAATTTAAATTTATTTCTAGCTTTCCCACCAACCTTTCTTGATTTGAGTATTTGCACTAAGCTCATAAATAATCAACTTTATTAACAGGAAACATAAATATGTTCTTAAAAATAATATACAAAGAAAAATAAGAAAAATCTGAACAGTGATACAATGTCATTATTAACCAAGGTCATATCCTAATTAAATAACAATAAATATATTTCGATATAACATTTTATGAATGAGTTAGAGTCCTGGCTAGAAAGGAACACAAATATTTAAGAACATTAATAATATAGGTACAAAAACATAATTAAAACATCTGATAATATAATATAATCCAAACATTAACAAAGCCCATTAGTGCTAGGACATTGATAGTCCGTTTCTGTTACAATGTTTCACCATTTATGCGTGAAGAAGTGTTATATCTAGATAAAATATCGAGAACCTTAATTACAATTTATTCTTAACGCTTTGCATTTTATAATTTAAATTAGCATATATCTAAACATTTACATACATTCCAGATATATATATTTATTTAATATATAAAATCTATCAATAAAAAGGGCAGCCCAAACATAAATAGCAGTCGTACAAAAAAACCTTTGCAATTTACTACGTAATATAAAAAATTTTCTATTTAAAAAAAAAAAAAATGTACTCTGAATCGAGAACATTTCTTAACAATTTTTAAAGATAAAAACCAATAAAAAATTGAACGAAGAATAATTATGCCCCGCAAACATACACTAAAATCGGAGATAGAAATTTGATTACTTTTATTCTGCTGTCTGAAGGTAAGCTTATGGAGAAGGGACTTGCGGGTTTTACAGAGACAAGAGGGATTCTTTCTAGAACATTCCCTCAGGTTTTTGTTTTGTTTT
This sequence comes from Euschistus heros, assembly GCA_003667255.2. Taxonomy (NCBI): domain Eukaryota; kingdom Metazoa; phylum Arthropoda; class Insecta; order Hemiptera; family Pentatomidae; genus Euschistus; species Euschistus heros. Next base: position 3,127,515 of record RCWM02000033.1, read on the forward strand.
TTGTTACTTTTTTTTTTTTTTTTTAATTTTAAGTGCTTCTTTTTTCAGCCTTTTACTGATCTTTAGGCTTCTCGTCCTTCTTTCCGGAGGGAATTGCTGCCTTCATTCTGAAAGATTAAAAATACTATATAATAAATAAACTTATCAGTATTTTAGTATTTCTACCTATATTCCAATATTTAAGAGGAAACCATTAAAAAGAACAGAAATTATGATAAAAAAACAATTGGTTTATAATTAAAGATTCTTGTGCTATACAGGGTGAGTATCTCTTAGCGTAAAAAAAAAAATTGGGTGAAACTAGATCAAAAGTGTAGCCAAATGCCGCAGACCTCACCTTTCTATTCCAATCCGTTGCAGATATATGGTAAATAAACGATTTTTTGGAGGAAAGCATGTTTTTTACGATAAAAGCATTTTACATTTTGTTTAAATATTTTTCAAATATTGATCACATTTTCGGATTTAGCAATAAATTTCCTATAAGATCGGAGTAATTTAACCTTGAATTTTACAAACTTGGGACCTAAAAAATATCTTTATCTTCACCTAATTTAGGGAAGTTACAATTTCTTATAATACTTCAGCGCTCACTGCTTTTCATAAAAACAATCCACAAAACTGCAAAGCTCTCAAAAACTTGCAAATTTAATAAGCTTTCAAATGATATGTTAAAAGTAATGATTTTGTTTTAATTTCATGGAGAAATTTACTTTTGAAACCGAAAAAACATGGTGTTCTCATTTAGCATACAAATCAGGTACTTTGGTAAATAAGACATTATGATAATCGCTTGATGAAAATCTGTATTTTAAATAAAAGAAACACTTCATTAGAATAAAAAGCAAAGAAAAAATTTGTTAATTTGAAAATAAAAGAATCACTGTCAATAAAGCGCCGCCAGAGTCCGTTATTTTATTAAATTTTCAAAATGTCCTCCATTATTTCGAATGCAGCTTCTTGCTCTCTTTCTCACAGCCCCTACGGTCACTGCTAAAGTCAGACGCTGTTGCAATTTGGCTCCGGCCTCCAGAATTCTCGTCTTTAGGACCTCAATGCTGGTCACTTCTCTGGCATATACCTCGCTTTTTATGTAGCCCCACACATAAAAGTCCATTGGAGCTAAGTCAGGTGACCTAGCTGGCCAATGTATCACACCATTTCTACCTATCCAGGTCGAATATCGTTGGTTCAGCCATTCCCGTACTGCTGCCGAATGATGTGGAGGAGCACCATCGTGTTGGAATATTATGTTTTGCTGAACATCAAGTGGAATGTCGTGAATAAGTTGTGGTAGAATATTTTGTAAAAAATCCAAATAACTTTCTCCATTCAATCTGCTGGGCAAAAAATGTGGCCCAATGAGTCGGTCCCCTATTATCCCAGCCCACACATTCACTGTAAAACGATGCTGGAAAGATGCTTCTTGAACCATATGTGGGTTTTCAGCTGCCCAGTAGTGCCGGTTGTGGACGTTAAAAATTCCTTCCCTTGTAAAAAGAGACTCATCTGTCCATAAAATTTTCCTCAGAAACTGGTGTTCTTGAATGTCTCTATTTAAAAGCCAGCGGCAAAATTGTATTCTATGTACATGATCATTAGGTTCTAGCCCTTGTACTTGTGTGAAATGATATGGGTGAAAATGTTCTCGGTGCAAAATGTTGATAACTGACCTTTGGGAGATACCAATTTCACGGGCCAAGTCTCTTGATGAAACACTGGGATTTTCATTTACTATATCAATAATTTCCTCTTCGAGTTCAACATCATGAGGAACTTGTCCCAATTCTTGACGTAACTTATGAACGGAACCTGTTTCAGATAAACGTTGATGAGTTCGTGAAAACACTATCGTAGAGGGGAGGCGCCTATCTGGAAACCTAAGTTGGTACTCCCGCCGCGCTGCACTCGCGTTTCCATTACAAAAACCATACAAAAAATGTATGTCAGCGTACTCACCATTTGTGAACGTTGCCATCTTCGCAGGTGTATTGCCAAACAGAAAAAAATAATCCCAATAAATAAAATGGGCCCTCAAGCTAAGGATAAGCAATATTAGCAAGGGTCTTTCTAATGATAGTGACACTTTTATCTCTGTAGCTTCTTAATTTCCAAATCAAACTTTCAATCATTATATCAAAATAAAAATAAAATAATAAACAATAATCCCCTCCCATTTCAAAATAAACAGGAAAATAACTATGAAATAGCGATAATGTGCTTAGTACTGAGAGAGGTCAAAGTCGCTGTTGTTATTATGAATACCTGAACTGGCCTAAAATTTATGTCAATAAATATTATATTTTTTCTTTGCTTTTTATTCTAATGAAGTGTTTCTTTTATTTAAAATACAGATTTTCATCAAGCGATTATCATAATGTCTTATTTACCAAAGTACCTGATTTGTATGCTAAATGAGAACACCATGTTTTTTCGGTTTCAAAAGTAAATTTCTCCATGAAATTAAAACAAAATCATTACGTTTAACATATCATTTGAAAGCTTATTAAATTTGCAAGTTTTTGAGAGCTTTGCAGTTTTGTGGATTGTTTTTATGAAAAGCAGTGAGCGCTGAAGTATTATAAGAAATTGTAACTTCCCTAAATTAGGTGAAGATAAAGATATTTTTTAGGTCCCAAGTTTGTAAAATTCAAGGTTAAATTACTCCGATCTTATAGGAAATTTATTGCTAAATCCGAAAATGTGATCAATATTTGAAAAATATTTAAACAAAATGGAGATATTACAGCTTTTATCGTAAAAAACATGCTTTCCTCCAAAAAATCGTTTATTTACCATATATCTGCAACGGATTGGAATAGAAAGGTGAGGTCTGCGGCATTTGGCTACACTTTTGATCTAGTTTCACCCAATTTTTTTTTTTACGCTAAGAGATACTCACCCTGTAGAGTGGATTGTATGAAATTGGGATAGGAACGTTCTTTAGTATCATGACTACTGAGGACTATGTTTTAAAGGAGTTGCTTGTGGTCTACTTAACCTCATAATTGCTCAAAAAACATATGTTAATTGATACATTTAAAATTATATACTAAAATAATCATGGGAAACACTATAAACCATAGATGAATCTTACATCAATATTAGTAATTTAATTAAATATATATTTTCATTGAGATCATACCATATATAATGTCATTATAAGTATAATATGTGGCATGGAATTCCAAAACCAGCTAAGTCCTATTTCAAGATTTTTTTATTGAATAGTTTTTCAACTAGACTATCTTTAGGTGAAAGATTTTCTCTCAAAATTAGTAGTTAAATCACATTGAAAACGGCCATAAAAAAAAAAAATAAATAAATCCTCTTCCTAATCCAGTCCGACCTTTTTACCTTTATCAACCAGCAGTTAAAAAAATTTAAAAATGGACTTAGCTGGTTTTTGAATTCGACGCTTCATATATAAAATAAACAGATGCGCACAAAACATGAATTTCATTGAAAAACAGTTAAAAGATTAGTAATTCATTCTTTATTTTATAATGAGTGAAAAGTTCTCGGAAAAGCTCTTGGAAGTTCAAACGGAAATGCAGAGTTAGGAGACAGAAAATTTTAGTAAGAGTATCGAAAGTTTCTAAAAGTTTATCTTGATACATCCTGCTCGTCTAGCTTTCAGCATATTTCCTAAAGGCATTGGATATAAGACCCATTGGTCATTATGAAAAGAATGACTGTCTAGATGTTACAACAAATCATATACATTTATAAATTCTTTTAAATGCCCATAAATTTACATTTTTTAATGTTTCCTGATTGCTTTATTAATTAAGAACTATTAACTATACAAATCTATAACTACAATTACCTATTAGTAATAATAGAAAGTTTATCCATTCCAATCTGGATATAGGCATCGACCTGAGCCTTATTTTTCTCATATAATCTCGGAAGTGAAAAAACAAGTACCACTCCTGAAACAGAACATATATCATGAATTATCGATTACCATGAAAAAGATAAATGTTAATAATAAGTTTTTTATCTTTTTGGTAAGATAAAAAACAATTAAATATTCTAAAGATACTTCAACAACAATTTTGCTAATACAATTTTCAACAGGAGAAATATTTCTGAAAAGGGTTTAATATTCATTTACTTATGAAACTCTCCCTCCTATCCATTTCCAGTAGCCATTAAAAAATATTTTTCTCTAATAGTGCCCCAAATAGCTCTTGTAGTAATTGTTTTTAAATTACTACTACTACTAAGTAATTTAAAAGTGAGGTAAGTTTTTAAAAGTGAGGATTCTCAAAGAATTATTAGTGAAATTGCTTTATTAATTTTTAGTTTTTGAGTTATGTAGCTTTTCATTAGAATTCAGGTTTCATACAAGCTCCATTATGTTGGACTATCTGATTTTAATCAACAATAATTTTAAACTAACTATAACCATTGTATAAAAATTAAATACAAGATAAGAGATATAAGATACCCCTATCAGTTTCAATTTCCTTTGGTATTACAAAATTCTTTCAGCTAAAAAAGAAAAAATAGAAGTTTCTTCATTTGAATATGCCATTTTAAAACTTTAATACTACATCCTTTCCTAGTAGTGGTCATGTTTGACCTTATGTCTCTTAAATGACCAGTACTAGTTAATATAGTTATATTCTGTACTTTGTGGATGGCTACTGCTGTTTAAAGAAAACTGGAAATATTGAAAGAAGATAATTTATAAAAAATACATTACAATTTCTATTAATTCATTAATTTTTTAGTGGGAATGATTACCATATTGTATGCCATTACTGCTTATGAAAAAAATCAGTGAGAAGTGCAGCTATACTTATAAATTATACTCTGATAAATAGTTGTTTTAATTCATTTTCAACAATCATTTCATGGTGGTTTCCTAAACTAATAACTACAAAGTTTGTGATTGAGTGCATCAAGTGGTTGTATTTTTAAATATATATTTTACTTTTTTCTTGAACTGCATTGCATTAGTATTTAGATTATTTTTATAGTTTTAGTTTTTTATTAGTTAATAGTCATTTTTAAATCATTAAAACAGTTAATTTAAGATTATTTTGTCACATGACCATAACTGGTATGGTATTTTTAGCTCTTTGTAAAAAATCGTAATTGGATTTTTATTGGATAATTTATTGGAAAGGAAGCATTAGTGCATTTGTCAATTTTACATTCAATCGAAGCAACTTTTGAGAATCTAAGTATATAACCAAAGATTTATAATAATACAAACTGTACCAATGAAATTCCCTTTTAAATCGACAAGTTCCATGACCATTAAACTAGTGACTGACCCTATTTTAATAGAGCGGATTGATTGTTGGTTCCATCCATTAGACTAATCCATGGATTAGTTGATTTTATTTATAGATATTTTATTAAATCATAGGTTTAATATTTTTAATTAGTGATTGTTGGGTACGGTTTTCAAATCAATTTTTTTATTCATATTCAGAGCCCTAATAATAAAAAAGTCACAGAATGTTGAAGGTACACAGAATGTTTAGCATAGTATAACTAGAATGTAAAGCTGCCGTGATATTTAATCATTAAAACTTATAACTATTTACAACAGTTATACAGTTGCATTTAATTAAACAAGAACCCCTTCCACCATTGTAAGCTAAATTAAAAATAAAGTATGTTAGTATAATAAATATTTATAAAATTAGAAGTTTAGGTAACATACCAATAATCAGAAGAGTGAGACCATTAAACAAAGCTCCGACATATGTGAGAGTCCAGAATAATACCAGACCTTTGATGGAATCAACAAGGTCTTCTACAAGAAACAAACTCCTCAGTGCAGAAATAGCAGTGTTCAGTTGTTGCGTAGCGACTCGAGCAGTTTCGGAAACTTTCTGTTCCGACAATGAAATGTCTAGTTCAAGATATTCTCTGTAAAGAAAATTATAACAAATTAAAACAACAAAATAAATGTGTCGAATAAATTGTTTTGAAACAAAGATTTCCCGAAAAATTCAACACCAATTTTAACACATTTATAAAGTATGAAATTTCAGATAAAATCTTAATCATTTTTATACTAAAAAAAAAAAAAAAAATAAACAAAATGAAAATAAATATATTGAGATCTATATATCTATCTATATATATTGGGGTAACCACTGACTTTGATTTTAAAAGTGCATATGGCTTCAGGTGCTTCCAACTGTATGAGGTTTTGATGAGCATGGACATCCCAGTTAATGTAATGAAGTAACAAAGAAGTTAATAATGAAGGAAATGAGCTATCATGAGCAAATTCAAGCTGACTTAATTGAAGGTTCAATTAATCTCATGGATTCAACCTCATATAAGAGACTGATCATTAATAAATAAAAAACTAAATATATGTACACCGGAGTCGGCTTGAGGAAGCAATGATCGTGGGTCCGTAGAAGTTTAAAAGGGTAAATGAATTTACATATCTTCAATCCCAGGTTTAGGCCAGTCAAAAATGTCACTGTGAAAATAGGGAAGAAGCTAGTGGCAGCTTATAAGGCATATTTCGCCCTAGCAAAGATATTTTGCAGAACGCTTGTGACTAGGTGGACTCAACTCACCATCTATAAGACCATGGATCATTCTGTTCTTACATATGCTTCCCAAACATGGACAATATCCAGAAGAAATCAAAATGATCTCCTAGCATTCAAAACGAAGATTCTCTGTCGAATAATAGGTTCAATCAAAGATGGAGGATTAGCAGGATCAGGGGGCTCTATGACCTGTATAAACATATAGATGTGGTCAGGTTTATAAACCTGGGGAGATTCAGTTTAGCTGGCCACTTAGTAAGAATGAGGGTAGATGAGATCACCAAGAGAGCTGTGGACACCTTATTACACAGGATGTGATATACTAGTAGGCCAAGGTTTAGATGGATCGACGGTGTGGCAGCGGAAGCCTTTTGGGAATCAGGAGCTGGAAATTGACTCAGGATAGAGCCAAATTGCGCTCATTGAGGAGGCCAGTACCTACCTAAGGTTGTAGCACCACAGAGAAGTTCTTTGTTCAACAATTAAGGTCAGGTGATAACACATATTTCAGAAAGAAATACATATTGTAATTACCGTATGTAACAAAATTGAATATATAGACCTATCTACTCCATGAAGAATTAGGACTCATAATGAATTGAGAACATTTGATGGCCAAATATTGTTAATGTTTTAGAAAAGAAAAGGTTGAGGTGGCTCAGCCATGTGGAACAGATAGGAAGTGACTGCCTTCCTAGGAAATTACTTTATGAAAAGCCTGGAGGAACTTGTAGGCGAGGTCTTCCGAGAATGAGATGGTTAGATAACATAGAGGAGGACTTGAAACAATTGGAGCACTGGTCACTGAGACGAATGAACTAAAGAAAATTGAGGCAAGGATAGCATCTGGTTTGATGAGATGGAGGGGACTTAAAACAATTGGAAGTCAGAAGATGGAGGAATATTGCTGCCGATAGACCAGCTTGGAAAGCAATCTGTGACAAGGCCCTTTTCCTTGGAGGGCAGAAGCGTCGAACATAATAATAATACCATTAAAAATATGCGATCAAACGTTTGTCTTCAACTTGTTTAAAAATAAAACCAAACCCAAGGTAGATTTTTTTTTTTTTTTTTTTCATTTTTCCCCATAAAGTGAAACAATATCCTTATTTAAGAAGTAGTGAAATTAAGAGACTTTCAATTCTAAATATTTAATAAGAAATGGATAGATAATAAATAAATTAATAACACATAGATAAACTTATATTGATACTGAGTTCAAATATAACTTCTTGTTAAATGAATTAGAATAATTATTACTTGAATGGGTGTCCATCAGATGTTTTCTGCACAGCTTGCATGATGCTCTTGTATGTCCTGAACGATATTGTGCCTGCAAGGGTGAGCAGGCTGAGGTAGGCCACTACGCTGATCAAAGAGAAACATGTCAGCGAGAGGAGGGTGACCATCAAAAAACCAAATACTGCCCCAGACTTCTTTGGGTCCCTCCAATACACCAGGGACTCCACTGAAAAATTAAAAAAAAAAAAAATTGTAAAAACTGTTGATAATCAAATTATGAACATATTAATTTTAATATTAGGTAGGTAATCTGTTATTTTTACCTACAATTAAATTTTACTTCAAATATGTACTCAACTTTATTAATATATTAAAAGTATTTATGACTGACTTTATTATTTTATGAATAAAACAATGCATTCAGTCAGATGAGGTTACCTAACAACTTAAAAAACGGAAGAAATCTGAAAACAAAACCTAAGGAGGATGATGTTTAAGGGAAAGAAAAAATCAGAAATAAATTTTAAAAGTTCATTGAGAGTAAGAAAATTGAAGGAACTACTAGGAGATATACCAATTTTTTAAAGATCAAGTCCAGTTACTGAACATTTGATTTATGAGATAAGAGATGTTAGTTAAATTAATTTCAATTAATTGCACAAAATATTACAGCATAAATTTATTTTTTCTTAAAAAATCGATCTCGAATATCAAGGATACCAGCAGATTGGTTCGCTTCTCACGTTATACCTCCTCAAAAGAAGAAATATAACTAACACGCATTATTTTATTAGTGGAAGGATGGGTGAAACTGTTGGGTGATTTATTTAGGAAAAGTTTTCTTTTTTTTTAAATTGTTATTTACAAAATAAAAAAAAAAATAAAGTAGAAAATGAAATATTAATTTTAGTCCATTTACTTTTATATAAGTATATATTATCAATAATACTAGAAATACTATTAATGGTATTTCATTAGAAATATAGCAAAATATGACTGTATCGTTTATTTAGATTTACCATATGCATGCTTGTTAGAAGAAAATATATACTTTGTTACAGTATAAAATTCAAACAAGTAATATTTAGTAGCACTGATTCAGGAAGGGACAGTATTTACAAGGATGACTCAAGTTTTAACTTATGCAGATGATGTAGTTCGTCGTCAGAAGATCTTTTTATAGAATATAATGAGCTATGAAGCATTGGATGCATAACAAAAAAAGATTAGTCAGTAAATCAATGAGAGGAAAACCAAGATTAAGAACAGCTTGCTCAGAGGCAGAATCATTACAAAATGGGTGCCTACAGTATTGTAGTGATCAGACATTTTCAGTATCTGGTCTCTTGTATCAATAATAGACTGAATGAGGAAGAAGAGGTGAGAAGGATAATCAAATTATGAAATAGAGCCTGTTTCTCTATCTCTAAAGCAATTACATAAATCATACAATTAAGTTCATGCTTTATAAAAGCCTAAGAACAGTAGTCACATATGCTGGAGAAACTCAGATCTTCAACAAAAAAGGCATCAACCTGTTAAATAGTTATGAAAGAATATTTTTAGGAGAATTCCGGGACCAGGATATGAAAATGTAACCGTACTAGATTTAAAATGAATTCAGTACTCCTTATGAAAATACAAATATTAAATTGGCTGGACCATGTTATAAGGAAGAGCGATGATAGGGTGGCAAAACTTTAGACGAATAATCCCAATAGTGTGCGACCACACAGTAGGCCAGAGAGATGGTATAGGACAATTCTTAAGCAATTATTCAGCTACCCAAGGACAGCTTTATGCGCCTGTTGTACCAATAGAAAAATAAGAATATACATTATATTTTCTAAAGCCAAAGCAGTAATTAGAAAACAATTTTTCCTAAACATAATTTTTAAAAAAAATATTATTTTTTTATTATTAATTTACTATCTTACTTGTTCATAGCCTGGTTAAAAATATTTTGACTATGTTAGCACAAGAAGGTAAAACTAAAAATCAAATTTGAGTTTTCTTCAAATGTAAATTAAGTAATTTCGCATATATAATACTACATTAAAAACAACAGAATCAGTAGGTGATAAGCAAAATAAATAATAAACAGAAATAGTCTGTCCTTCAATTAATAGAGCAAAACTAATATACAATTTGTCTCAAAAAATAATTTCTAATTTTTTTAAAAATTATTTTTACAGACAAAACATTACAATCGGAGATTCCATCCATAATCTTTTCCAGCCATATCTTGGCAATCTGCTACCCCAAAACTGGAGCTGTACAAGAATATACAGTATGGGATTTGGGAAGCATTTCTTTTGAGATCTGAAGGCAAACTTAAAAAATTTAGTATTATTCACAAAGTAAGCTTAATTCCTGAACTATTTGGGTGCATATATTGCAGGTTTGTAATATTCCTAACGTCAGCTGAGGAGGCATACAATTCATAGAAATAATATTAATAATTTATATTTTTTTTTAAGGAAGAAGAAATAAAATTTAAACAAAAAGTGTTGAAAACTCTTGCAAGTTACCATTAACAGTAAAATTGGATCGTGAAGAACATTTTGTTTTCAAAATGTTTGATAAGTTGTAAAATATGAAAAATTTATAAGATTATCTAGATGGGGCACAAATTTATACCTTAACCATGGCCTCGAAAAACACGCCTGAAAATCACCGGAGAAGTCTATAGGTATATAAAGTATTTGCTTAAGGGATCTATTCAGTTAAAATTTTAAAAAAATATATAATATTAGGAGAAAGCACCACTTTGTCTGTTATGCCTTTTGGATTTTTATTTTCCAAACTATTTTAACAGAATGTAAAATTCAATTTTACAACTAACTTCCAAACTTAATTATGTATAATTAAGTTTAGCCAAAGATATATTAGTACATGCTTAACAAATTCAATTTTATTAAAATGAATAATACTTTTAATAATCTGTGACCAAGGGCCTAAATAGTTATAAATTCTTGTTCTTTTAAACCTCATAATTTAGAAATTAATGTTTTAATAATTATGGTGAACTATTGGTGTCAATTTTACAACTGCAGTGTAAGCTGAATCATTACATAATGCATCTTTGATTATAAATATGATAGCTCTGGTATAGCGGGCATTAAGAAATATGAGAAAGGTTGATATCGGTATAGAAGCCACAATTGAACTCAGAATTGGATCATCGACCTCGACTAGGTTTGTAACTCAATACGTCAATATAATTATATTAACTGTATTATATTATTTATTTATTCAAGAATGAACGTCAGCACCGATTTCTACGCCATTTAATTGGCTTTAGGCTCTATAAAGCACGCGGCAATGAACTTGTTAATGCAAATATTTGCTGGTTAGAAAGTGCAGTGAAGATATAAACGCTTCAAAGGGCAACAGGAGCGTCTACGGTCTCCAGAAAAGTTTTAGTTCCACCACGATTCATTCAAATCACTTAAACACGGCGTATTCAAAATTAAAAACTTTTTTCCTATATTCAAAAGCGAACTTTACCTAAAATAAAATCAGAAATAGCTCAATTGACCAATGGACAAATTAACTTAAAAATGTGTATTAACCTCAAAAAGTATATTAAAAATATAATATTAACGAAATCTTATAAGGTGATATATGCAATTAATTGTGGGGCAATTGAAATCTAATTACACACTGCCGCCATATTGTTCACCATCTCTTTTGAATAATTTCCGTCAATCATTACCTAGTTTAAGCCTAGGTAAATCTTATTTCTTTCTATGCTCATATTACTTGTGTCTTAACTCCAAAATAAATTCATTTTCTTTTGAAGTATCAGGGTGATTGTATTATGAGTCTTAATGTTCTTGATTGGAAGGCCTATATTGTTTTAGCTATTCCGTAAATTTTTGAGGAATGCGTCCATATTGGTTATGGTAAGTATAAGTATTTAACATACTAACTCATACTAATTATACAAAATAATCTTTATGACAAACTCAACGGACATATCAAAACTCTAATGCAAACCATAGCCTCGAAAAACACGCCAGAAAATCACCGGAGAAGGCTATAGGTATAAAAAGTATTTGCTTAAGGGATCTATTCAGTTAAAATTTAAAAAAATATATTATGTTAGGAGTAAGCACCGCTTTGTCTGTTCAACAAACTTTCAAATTAAACCATATCCAAACCGCATTTAAACGAAAGCAAAAATTTTTAAGTATTTTATTAATTCATGGTCTAACGATAAGTTGTTGTTTATTTCGTTTAACGTCACTTTATGCTGCTATGGCTAATCGGACGATGCTACGGTGGGAGTCCTAAATTTTGCCTATCCAGGTATAATTAGGATAGGGATTTTTAACGAGTACCTGACATCGCATAGGCTCAGGGCCCCCATTTTACGTCCCTTCCGAAGGACGGCATAGCTAAGGATTTTTTTACTCCCTTTAAAAAATCCTAAGGTCATCTGCCGGGCTGCGAACCCGCGATCATAGGTTTAGTAGGTATTATGATTCAATAATGAGGCTGATGGAGATGTCTGATTCTTGTAGCGTGAGAGTTCCAAAAGCCTGATTTATCCTTTGACTCATGCCAGGTCCTTAATTTAGAGGGCTGACCGGACTTTCGAAGAATCGGATTTACAGTTCTCGCGATATTAAATTAATTATCATGTTGAAATAGGTGCCGAGCCAAGATCGTCCCACATTTATTTTTCTATTAGTCATAGAAATTAAGAGACCAAAAATTCCAAGAATCGAAAAGTAAAAATTTTAAAAACGGCAAATAATAGAACAGACTGAGCTTAATTATTTTAACAAACAAATCAAAATTCTGGTATCTAATTCGTTAAAAACAGCTTTTAAGTAATATTCTAAAATATTAGCTTAACAGAACTTTAAATGAAACCATATCAAATCGTCTTTGAACGAAAGGAAAAAGTTAATTTTTTTTTTTTTTTTTTTTTTTAGTACTAAAAGTTATTATTAATTATCATACCTAATTTGATGTAATTAATACGAAATAAAGATAAGTTTCTTGAATCAAACAATATAATTCATGCGTCCATGACTAAAACGTAAAAAAAAAAAAGAAATGAAAAAAAGAAATGGGCTGGTCAGTACAATAGCCTGAGGTAGTTGGCTGCTATGAATGATGCACCTACCATACATGACGGAAAGGATAAAAATAACTCGAAAATAAGCTTTTGTACACAAGAATACCAATGACAGCATTTTTTTTTTTTTTTTTTTTTTTTTAACTTGATGAAAAAATAACTAATATAAAGTAAGAAAATTTAGGCGATATCAAAAATCTTAAAATCTGGAAGAAAAATCTAATAAATTATAAAAATTCTCTATTCCCGAATGTGATGACTGTGCCTACTAAATACACGCAAATATACTGATAATAAATACTAAATAAAAAAATAAAAAATACGATTGAATGTCAATAAATTGATATTTCTTAATAATACCATACGAATAGCTATTTCAAATATTTAACAGACTGAACCAGTATCTTGATTTTTAAATTATCAAGAAAAAATATTAGATGCGATATTTTATTTTTGTACATAGTATTATTTAATTATAAACATGATTTATAAGAGCTTGATCCAAATTAAAAACATCAGAGAGCCATTAGCTTTGATACGTAGAAAAAAAGAAAAGTTGCCTGACAGTCATGTGTGCGATTATGTCAGCAGTGACATTTTCATATTTCACTGGCTTAGACCAAGAAACAATTATTTAAGAAATTCTGCAAGATCTAAAAATAATTTGAAGGAATGGGCTAAAACTATTCTTAGATTTAAAATTTTCATTAATATATATAAAATATGTAATAAAAATATATTTAAAAAAATTACGTTCAATTTATATAAGTGAATCCATTTTTGTATAATGTTTTCCATTTTTCGTTACGTTATTTTTTGTTTTTAGAATATTATAAAAGTAAAATTGTGACTGATAACCTACATGCGAGTGAAAATCGTGGAGAGTGATCAATTTTCATTATAAAAATAAAAAATAAAATATAGGATTATTATTAATTTAGATATAAGACAAATCACTTCTTTTATTTCATTTATTATTATTATTATTATTATTATTTTAATGCGTTGAAATGAGTATTAAAGATATGAAGAAACACAAATGCATAATTGATTTTCATAAATTATTTTAATATGTATTTTCAAAATGAAGGACGAGGACAGGAGAAAGTGATCGCATATCGATGCAAATTAGATATGGTGTCTCCAAGGTTTCCATTGTAACCTTCCCTTTAAATGTTCACGTGGGCATGAAGTATGCTAGGGTAAGTTCAATTATTATATATTTATAATTAACTATATGTTATTTACATAGTCTAATAGCAAAATTATCGGCTATAAGCAAGCATATAAGATGTATCAACAGAAAATTCATTGAACCATTTTTGAAATCAGATACAGAGTTAATCTTAAATAAATAATCACGTAAAAAATGCTGACAACTACTAAAAAAAATAAGATATTCTGCGTTGGAAGCAAATGATATATACATGATGATAAGATGATCTGTACCAAGCAGATATGGATAATCTAGAACACGTTGGCCAGAATCAGCTGGAACCTAGTTCCCTTTCGAAATTGCTGAACAGGTTTTAAAGGGAGAAAGATCTTCTTTTTGTGTTATAGAAACTTTATTAGCTTCATCAATTAAGATGAGATAAACTCAGGATTATAACAGGAGAAACATGTTTTTAACATTTAAACAAAATTGATAATAATTTAACGTATAATAATAATAATAATAATAATAATAATCTTAGATATATCTAATAACGAAGTTATTTCCTATAGACTAAATACATTGATTAAATCGAATCCAATCAATAAAATACTCAAATTCTCGTTAAAAAAAATTAAAAATAATATTCATTAATTCATGGTAACGAAGTGAATTAAAATAATCTTTTGTTTTTAATAGAAATAAAAAACATATGCTTTCAAATCAGCTGTACATGACATATGACCACAAAACTTTTTTTTTTTAATCTGTTCGCCATAAAATGCAGGGAACACGATGAATATGCAATATACTTGAAAAACTCTCAGACAATATTTTTTTTTAATAAGAAATTAATCTCAGTATTATTAGACAAACGAGTAACTTGACACAAGTCAAACAACGCCATCTGTTTCCAAACATGACAACTTCCATAGACTGGGACAAACTTTTCCATCTACTCCGAAGGAAAATACCTTCAACAAGTGGTTCCAAAATACAAGACTGTACGACATGTTACCTGGACCCCTAGGAGGGAGTTCCTCCTCTTGTGCGAGATATCCGTTCTGCTTCCTCTTGACCATGTTGAAAGACTGGAGCTGAAGACGTGTACCACACCACTCCCACCACCATCCCCCACCTTAACCTTAGCAATGAGAAACCTCTACGAACCCTCCAACAAGGACGTAAGTAAACAAACATTTTTTTTAAACAGACCATGTCAGCATGCCAACGTTTACATTTTGTGTTTTAAGAACCGTAATCTGTAGAGTAAAATATACAACCTCTTTAAAAATGTAATCGCTTCAGAGGATGCGTTCACATCATGGTGGTATTCCAACTACCAACGCATTGCTCTAAGTCTTACGTAACATAATTAAAATTAATTGGATTTATTAAAATCATATTTAAGATAAAAATGAAGACCAAAAAAAAAATTATTACACCCAGCTTGGTAGAAGCTTCAATACGGTCAAAAATACTTCATCTTGAATTCTATCCTTATCTAAATCGAATCTATTTAAAAAAAAATCTTGATAGCACAGAACATCAAACTTAAATGGTAATTCTTATAGACTATTTTATTTGGTTTTTCTCCTAAGATTAAGGATTTCAACATTTTATCACATTACTTTATTCAAATGAAATTCGGAACTTTTATCAATTTTAAAACAATTGATACAAAAGATGTATACCATAGATACTGAAAAGCAACGGTTTATAAAATAAAAATATTATATATAGAAGAATTAAACAGCATTTTATTATTAATCAGTATTACATAACAATGTTACGGTGCATATTATAACAACTTGGACTTCTCAAAGATATTCCATTTAAGTGATACCAGTGAAATTGCCGCCTAAATTATTTTAACAATAGGCCAGTACAATTTTTTGTTTTAACATAATAATTTTATTATAGACTGTGTCATGAGTAGATGGATGTACTTTTTGTAATAAAATTTGATATAGATAAACAAAAATATGCAAATTGAAATAATGCTGCAAAAATATTAGTTAAAATAAATTTAATCTGCATATATTTTCAAGGGTTACGTAGCAAACTGGACTGTTTTAACTAATGGGTAACTGAACTAATATATACGTTCTTTATTTTATGGTGAAATATGGTGGAATCTTCGTTAGTGAAATCTAGACTTTCAATCCTTGTCCACCGAACCGTTGAATCGAGTTCCTTGCCTTCTTTCATATATTAAGATTAAATATAAGAATATTAAATTAGTTGGTTCATTAGAGACTAAGGTCGTTACTTACATTGACCAGACAGAAGGGAACTGTTATGATTTTTTTTTAATTTTAATGAACTAGAACTTATATCTTTAGGCACTTAAGAAGGCCAACTTGGAAGTCCCGAGTAGAATATTAAGCCGTAAAAAAATAAATATATTTCATACATAGGAACGATATGCGATATGGAATCCGAAATATACTCCCCCTCAAAAGTATTGCAACACTTTGAAATATTTGAATTTTATAAAAACGTATTTTTTTTTCATAATAAAGAAAGGTTTTGAAGTCTATAATAAGCATTCTTAAACTAGACATAAACAATTTTTATTAAAAAAATTACAATATTTCTTCCAATAAACAAAAAAGTTAGAAAACTTACTTTTTAAAATTTTTATTTTTTACAATTTTAACTTTTAACTTTTTAATTTATATTTAATAACACATGTTGTCCCCTCTGGCTTAAATGACTGCTTCCACTAGTTTTAGCATACTTGTTAATAACGAAACGAATGATATACATGGACTAAAGGAAATTTGGAAAAGATAATCTAAAATTCCATCGTTTGTTACTAACAGGAAAAAACATTGATGTGTCTAATCCTTAATGTCTCACGTTTACTAAATAATATTAATATGAATATAAACCGAGTATGGATTAAGGTAAAAACCAGGAAAATCTCTAGAATTATGGGTTTTGAAATACTTTTGACAGGGAGTTTATAAAGGAACTAATAGAATAATTATGGAAAAGTAGATTTCGAAAGATGATTTTCGATTAAAGTAGAACCTCGATAGTCCGACTCTCGGAGTAATCCGAACCTCTTGCAGAGTCTTGGAGGGGTGGGGGACTTTTCGCGGAGTCCCTAATAGTCTAGTAGAATTGTACATTTTGGTAGGCATAAGGTCGGAGGTCGTATTAGTGAGAGGTTGGCACAGAGGCCGGTTAGTGAGGTTATACTGTAAATTGATTCTTGAGATAAGTATCTGTACGTAAAATTGAGGATCAACATTAGAATTCTAAGTATCGGTCGATTCTCCTAATATTCTGGATAACAGATAATTCGTATGTTGTACAACCATTTTGTTATATTAACGATGTAGCTTATTATAACAATAGGGAATAGAAAAAATGACAAATATATTTTTTTTTTAACACATTCTATTAGTTTCATGATTCATAATTATTATATACGAACAATTCTCCATGATCTAACTAAAGTATTACTAACTAGTTTTTGTAAACTAGAGTACACTGAGAATAAAATAGTAAAACTACAGTTTGAAAATAGCGCAGCTGAACCAACTCTAGCTAATGACAGAGATAATTTGGCAAAGGTAGAGGTTTCTTTCCCTCATTATAGGAGGCTTCTACCCAGCAAACCTGGAGAAACACTTGCAGTAGCATCTGGTTTTCGATCCCTCATACATAATCAAAACTATATGCGGTGAAACATCTGTATATTCCCAGTTTATTGAGTTAAATAAAAGTTTGTTATTAATATTTACGACTTCATAGGAAATAAAATAAACCAAACCGCGTAAAAACGATAGTTTCATAAACGAGAAGGAAAAATGTTCTCTTTATTTTTAAATGGACTCTCAGCATATCAGTATATATATTATACATTCTAGAAAATAAATGTTTCTGCCTATTTACCAATTTATGTAATAGTTCATTATTGTTTTTTAATAAAATTATTTTGCTTTTTAAATCTCATATGCATTATTTAAAAATATATATATAATCCAAGGTATCTTGATGGATATTGGAGAATCGATTCGGTACCAGGAATCGAAAATTTTGATATCCACACAAAATATAATTCCGAGCAAAAACTAACGAATCCAAAAAAAATCCATTTTCTCCCTGACTGGGAAAACATTAGATCACAGATATGTATATATATAATCTATCGCTTTTCCCAATTTAAAATTAAAAATAAAAAGCAACAAATTACTTGTATTAATAATTAAATTAAATTAAAAATCAATTATTATTCGAAATAAGCAAAGTAGAAAGAAAATAGGGTTCCGAACGTGGATTTTTTTCATTCAAACCAATATAGCTCCTAAACAGTAGGTCCTAGTGACAACTGTTATTGAACAAAAAATATTCTCGATTAAGAATCTGATGAGGAAACCTTAGACAATTTTCGGTCCGAGCAACGCCAACAGAGCTAGAGCGTGTCAAAAAATGTCCAACGCTTAAAAAATGTAGGCAAAACGTTACTTGTTTTATTCAAACCAATATAGTTCCTAAACGGTAGGTCCTAGCGATAAATGCTAAATAACAAAAAATATTAAGATGAATATGTATTTTGGCTGGAGTTCTATACTTTTTCCCTGCGAAGTTTTTTCACATTCAAAAATGTAACATTTTAACACGCTCTAGCTCTGTTGGTTTTGCTCTGATCGAACATTTGAAGACAGTTTCCTTGGTCAGAAATTTTATGGAGAATACTTTTTGTTACATAACATTGGTCGCTAGGGCCTACTGTTTAGGAACTATATTGGTTTGGATGAAAATAAGTTACGTTTTGTTTACATTTTTTAAATGTTGAGCCTTTATCGACAAACTCTGTTTAGTGTTACTCGGATCGAAAACTTGGCGACAGTTTCCTAATCAGAAGCAGTAGATTATACATAAGCATATCCACGATCTATTATTTTTCCCAGTCAGGGAGAAATTTTTTTCTCCATTTAATTTTTGATCAGGATACTGTCGGAAACAAACGATCCTAGCAACAGCTCAGAGCTGGAGCGTGTCAAAATGAGAGTGAAAAAAACGTTACAAACCCCCAGCCAGAAGACATATCCATTTCAAAAAAAGACCGAGGAAAAACTTACGGGTGACAGACCGAGACGCAGGTAGGAGAATTATTCCCTGAGCTTGTAAATTAGTTTTGAAGGGATTCATCGGAAGAATTTCCCTAAATACTAAAGTTATTTAGATTAACATTCAATTTAATAATAATCATTAAAACAATACTGACCCGAAAAACAAGATATCAAGTAGTCGAAGTTATAAGTAATTTTCAAAGGAAGGTTACATTGTTCAAAGCAGACATTTCTCTAAGATTATTTTAAAATCTAGAAGTATACCTCGATACGAACATTAATGAACTGTTTCAAATTACCGAATTACATTTATTTGTATTACCAATAAAATTTAAACACAAGCACAACTTAATTATAATATAAAATTTAAAAAACCCTGCCCATAACAATAAAGTCTAATTTTAGCGACTAAAATTGATGAAAAAAAGAAATTACTTTCAAAAGATGGCAGCTAACCGTTCACTAATTACCGGCCTTTCTTCCTAATTGAGGTAATGTAATGGGACCCACCCTAGTCTACAAAATATTCTAAAAACAATATTCAATCACCAAGATTTGGTTAAGTAACTTAATACATTATTAAGCATAAAGTGATACAAATAACATTTTCTAATTATTTTATTTGAAATTAAATCATTTAAATGTAAAAGCTATTAGACATCATACCTGGAAAACCTCACTCACCTTCACAATACTTGGCGCAGCATGAGAAGGCGGTGAGCCGATACGTAGTAGCTACGATTTTACGAAAGTAGGCCTGAAACACCGTTCCTAAAAACATTTATGCAGAGCTTTCTTTAACTCCTCAGAAAATTTTTAAAATTAGATTATTCTTTTTCTCCGAATAAAGATTTAGTACGAAATGAGTAGTACACCTTCTCGCCTTCTGAAGGCGCGACTGGTATACCACTACCGCGAGGAGTCCCTCAAGAATCACCTCTTTCTCCTATCCTTTTCTCTATTTATACTAATCACTTACTAAAAATCCTTATAATTTTCTTTGTCTGAAAAGTGGCTTTGTCTCAAATTGCTTGTTAAGCTGGTCTATCGGCAGCAACGTTCCTCCATCTTCTGACTACTAATTGCTTCATGTCACCCTCTATGTCTTCAAACCATTTCATTCTCGGACGACCTCGTCTAGGAGTTCCTCCAGGCCTTTCTTAAAGTAGTTTCGTTGGGAGACAGTCACTTCCCAACTGGGCGTAAGATGGCATTATAAATGGTCAACCTGGAGCTAAAAAGAGGTATTAGGATTTTAAAACGTTGATTCCGAAAAGGCAACGATCTTCCTGAGGTTATCCTTGCCTCAATTTTCTTTAGTTCATTCGTCTCGATGACCAGTGCTCCAATACATTTGCAGGCCTTGCAAACTGGGAAATCATGGCCATTTATTTTAACCGTATGTGATGGCATAGGTGGGGAGGTACTGAGCACTCCGTATGTCTTGTCTTCTTCTCGGTGATTTAGAGACCTCTCTAATTGGCTTCACGTTCCAACTCCTCTAAAATTCCTTTAATTCTCTCAATATAATCTTAAAGCCGAATATTTACAAATTTATCAATCCTATCGCCATTGAGACATGCTAAAGGCAATTCGTAAGCTTCAGGATATAGATAAAATTACCGAAGAAGAAGTAGAGAATAATTTGCATTTGAATTCAGAAAACAGGCGATCCTCATTGGTTCAGACCCCCATTTTAATATTCTTTCCAAGTGTCCATTAAAAATTTAGGAGTAACTTAAGATCAATATCTTGGAATAATCATTCTTGTTCTCCTACATTTACCAAGGGGCACTGAAGAATAATTATTTCTATGTCCGATTTAAGGATATATTTGACAGACGAACATTCTGGTTATTCATCTTTCCTATCCGATAAACTAATTTGTTCTTGTGTAAAATGATTCAAAGCCTTGTTTATTACATCCAACTCCCCATATAATATTTGGGATAGGTCCGTTACAAACCCTTCTTACCACACGCAATCCCAGTTGTTCTATTTAAAAGACAGTAAATTTCCCTCTATCCCGCAATGATACCTCATTCCTCCCCATTTTAACTTTAATCAACTATAATTATTTTCAGGGATGAAGAAGTATTAAAGAAAATATTTAAAAGGAAAAAAAAAATTGTTTGAAAAATAAATTATTATGTACGTATTATTAAAATAAAAATACATGAAGTATTTTTATCGATTCCGATTCTACTCCTTCGACTTCTCGAAATTCCAATGATTTAAACTGTTTCCAATCTCACACAAATCTTTGAGCATTTTTACAACCTGATCAAGGTATTAAAAAACAGTTAAAAAAAACACCGTACTTGTAATATCTTTTCGTCATATGATATTTTATGTATAAATGTCTTTACCAAATCGAATTGTTTTAAAACACTTTTCATTTAATTTAAGTTTTCTTTTTTAGAAACAATGTCCTATGTTATAAAAACAAAAGCAAAGAATCGCTTCATCATTAACAATATTTTCCAGATAAATATTAATTTATAAAACAATAAAGCCCATTGTAACACATTTATGAATGTAGCTCTTTATTAACTTTAATTATATTATATTCTTACGTAATCTAATAGCTCTTTTTCCTGACAATTAGGGCTTTTGTTAATTTGTTAATTTTTTTTTTTTCAAACGAACTTTTAATTAAAGTTTATTCCTTAAAAAGAATTCAGAAATATTTACTTTATTTTTGTTTATTTGACACTAGATCTTATAATTAAGGGCTTTGAAATACTTTTACCATATAAAAAACATTAAAAATAAAACATATCTCAATAACAATATCCTGTCTTCTATTAGATTCACAGTGAGAAGACGCTATCCTCTATTAATTCTGATTGCAGTACCAATAATTATAATCATGATTATTCGAAATATCCTTTCACATTTTTAATGTACATCATAAATGGATCGGCCCCGTAGCACAGAAGGCAATAACCCTGCCTAGAGACGGTTCCGTTATTTGGCTCCCGTGTCTTCATTGTATTACAAAAATAAATTCCGAGAACTTGTAACGAAAACTTTTTTAAAATAATAATCGAATTAGACTGGATCAATATTGATCGGAATCGGAAAAGGGGATAAATAAATGATTGTTCAAAATTATTAACCTGCTAACGTATATTTTATATTACAAACTCACTTGTTGTTTAAAATAATCAATTTCAAAAACATAGACTATAAACGAAATAAAATGATGTAACCTAAATGTAAATTTAACATTATTAATTTTATGAACTTTAGTATCTGAGTGACAGAATTAGTAAAATTTAAATTTCATCTTTTTATGATAATTACAGTTTGATGGGGTGGAATAAATTGCATTCCAATTTCTTTTATAGTGAAACATTAGAATTTTTCACGTTTATAATTAAAAGACAGTAGCCATGTGAAAACTGATAAATATATCAATGCTAAAATAACTAAATTTAACAATACAAAAATTCTGAGAAAGAGAATGAAATTATCTAATTTAGATTTTACAACTGCCTTATAACGTATAATTCATATTGATGGAAAAGTCGGAATGTACTATTGCCTCCATTTCACTTCTTTCTTTTTTTTCCCTTAGTTCATTGGTTACATCCTAACATAAGGTACTCCATGTTTAATTTACTGTCTCTTTATACCTAGTATTCCTGATATTTCCACAGATAGTTTATTATTAACCTTTCATTTCCACTCCCTTTTTTGCCAGGCAAGAAACTGCTCATGGTTTCCGACCATTCCAACATTTACTAGACAGGCTTTCAAAGCTCCCAATAAATTACAAAGACTTATTTACATGACAGTACTTAGGCCTATTTGGATACACGGAGCTAAAGCTTTAGGGCTCCACTAAACCTTCCAATTCTTCTCGTATCCAATCCTTACAATCCAAAATCCTCAGTGCGCCTTACTATGTCAAAAACAAATTTATACATAAAGATCTTAATGTTCCATATGTTGCTGATTTGACCCAGATCAGATACCTATCTTCTGTTAGGAAACTCTACACCCACTCGAGTCTGTTAGTCTCCTGCCTACCTCATACTCAATTCCCAATTATCTCCTGAGGCGTCTGAAAAGAGGATGGCCTAGAGACATAATGTAGAACTTTTTTTGAAGTGCTACTAGCGAGTAATTCTTCACATGTTATTGATACGTCATGGTAATAATTTTCCTCAAATATACTTGTAATATAATGCATACTGTTGTAAATATCAACAAATAGTTTTTAAAAAAATAAATAAATCTCTGCACAATACTCTGAATTTCTTCATTAACTATCAATCATTATTGCATTAACTAAGTCTGTTAAATATTCAGTTTATGCTAACTTATATTTCCTCCTCAATTATACTATTTGCCTCCCTTTTCTTTTTTATTTGTTTTGTTAGACACATTAATTCTGCATATTGTTTCACTACGCCCTTTTAATTTATAATACTATACATTCTTCAATGTTAATTATTGTTTTGTTTTTTTCCCAGAGGTAGTATACTATTTTTAATTATTTAAAAATCTATTTCTGTCCATTCATCTTTTGTTGTTACCTTTTTTTATCGCAATTGTTTTTTTTTTTTTTTTTTTTTTTTTTTTTTTGTCATATCTTTTTGTTTTTCATACAGTTTATAAACATACATAGTTTGTTTATGTTACATAGTTTGTCTTTTCTTATCTCTTTTGCAAACGTCGGTACAATAAATTAAATTAACTATTTTATTTGTTTTTTCGATATTTCACCAACTCTCTATTTTATCATTTAATTCAATCTGATGGGCGCCATCAGGTAAGGAGGGGTATTTTACAAGTACTTAATAAATTGAGATCCATTCATATGTCATGTTTTTTTATATCATTTCAACCGAAATATTTAAATATGTTATTCAATTTTAGTCAAAATTATTTATTTTTTAATTTTTTGTTTTCCTTGACCACAAAAAAAAAATGTTTCAGGCGGTGAAACGCTGCATATCTTATTATGTACAAACCATAAGTTATTTATTAATTTTTTTTCCTCGATGTTTTGTAATCACATAGAATGTGGCAGAGTAGAACAAATTTGAGTAAAAAAAAAAAAAAATTATTTAGACGTACGTTTCACTGCTTACCTCACTCGATGGCGTTCACCCTTGGCTGACTTACAACGTTGTTGCTTACCCCCAACGAAAATTATATAATATTTTTCGCTGGGACCTACAGATTAGGAGTTCTATTAATTTGAATGAAAAAAGTAACGTGTTGCCTACATTTTTTTAAGTGTTGAGTTGTTTTTTTTCTCTGTAGGATTGAACATTTGATATTTTCTTTTGTTGACTGTTTTCTTATCATAAACAGTAGATATAAAAGGAGTAGAACATACGTAGACATAACCATTTTTATTGTTTTTCCCTGACAAGGAGAAATTAAGTTTATTTATTCTTGTTTATCCAAATTAATTAACCTATACGATTATAAAGGCGTCAATCTATAAATCAGTTATAGTGAAATTTCTTTAAGGTAAATAAAAAAAAAATTTATTTAACATGTGACTGTCAAGAACTTCCTAGCTCTTTTATAAATGGAAGCCCATGGACTTACCAAGCAGCACAAATTAGTATACAGGCCTATAATAGATTTTTAAGGTCGAGATCTAACATGAAAAGTGAAATACTATCTTTAATACCACAGCGTATTCTTCTTTAGTTGGATGTGAACTGAACCGTGACTACTTCGAAATATCGAAAATTCGAATTATCGAAATACCTGTGGGGGAAATTACATAGTAATATGATGAAAATTATCAAAATTAAACTATATTAAAACCAAGTGCTTACAGAACGTATTGAAATAAAATGAGATTTAAAAAAAATTAATTAATTAAAAATAATAATTTAAAAAAATTTAGGAACCACGGATTTATGGCAACCATTGAGAGACTACCGCTTTTGATTTCTACTCATAAGTTTTAAACTAGTAAATAACTTTAGGATCGAATCAATTTCAGAAAGATATAGTTAAAGCGTCAATTGACTTATATAAACTAGGAAATTAAATTTTTAAAAAACGAGCATAATTAAATTGTTAACAATTATACCTAAAAAAAATATTGTTTGTCTAGATTTTAATGTTTTGTCAATGTCGTTAATGGCTTTAGTTTTTATGGCAACTAAATTCAATGTGGACCATTTTAATGTAATACATTTTTCTAGTTGGTTTCAACATTTTTAACATTGATAAACGTCCTATGATTGGCATTTTCGAATAATTTAATAAAGGAATGGATACTTAAACGAAAAAACAAAAAGCTTCCAATTACGATGACAAGGTCTCGCGCCTTGAACAATGGCATGCACCTGTAAGTTATGAAGGCGAGGCCAATGAAGGATGGACAATTCCTAGGCAATGTTATGTAATAACAAATTTCCTTTTAATTACGAATAGATTAACAAAATATCATAAATCAATTTTCAAACAACAAACATATTTTAATAAGATTCCATGAATGTGAGAATGAAATTCCAGTAAAAGTTTCTGACCAGTAAGATAGTTGATTTCGACTGCTCCTTAATAGTCTACAGAATGTTACACAATCATATAACAGGCAATGAATTCAACTTGAATTTAATTTTAAATCACTGCATTTATGTTTAGATAATTGTACAATACTGAACTAGACTTCATTTTTTTTTTTTTGTTTATATGCGACTATAGTTAAAATGCACTAAAAAAAAAAAAAACATTTAAAATTTAATATTACGCAATCACAAAGAAAGAAGCATTTATAAAATGATTCATCCGGGCAAATAGCATTAATTTATTATAAGTAAAAATTAACAAACAGAATAAAAAAATATATAAAAAAACACTATAGAACTAAAACACTGTCAGAACAAAGCAATAGCCTGATAACTTAGGACACGATATTACAAGGTCTCATGAATGTCAATTTCATAATAAGTAATCAATTACGACACAATGCAAGTGGTAACGCCCTTATCAAACCGATATACTTTTTTATACTAAACTGGTAATAAACTTTAAGTCTGAAAACCAACCAATTAAAAGAAATGGACGAAAAATTTGATTTCAAAAAAAAAAAAAAAGGTGAAAAATTGTCCGATAAAACTAGCGGCCTAGAAAAACTATAATTGTCTTTACCTATATATATATTCCAACTGGCTCCTTGGCTCAAGGAACTAAAAAGGCCTTCGGTTTGAGAAGGATCAATTTAATAAGCATCCTAATGGAATACACTAATCTATACGTATATAAACATAGACAAAAATGAAGTATTTTCAATATAATTTTATTTAAAAAGATACTATCGACTGTATATATTTTTTTAATTTTCATTTTAAAACCACATTATTCAATCCAAACAGTGTATACATGAAATTAATCTAAAAAACAAGTGAAAACTAAATGTAAACAAAGCAGGGTTAATGTAATTAAGCGTTTTCCTACAAAAACAAGTACTGACATTACATATTTTACACAAAGCAACAAAAGAGAAGATATAAACGCTATGATCCAATGAGGAAAACTTACATTCTTTCCTGTTTAACTCCATTTCTTCAAATCAGTGAAAACAAAAACGTCCACAACACAAAGGAATGATAAAAAGTAGAAAGTATCCAGACAGTCCGTCGCGATAAACCTACTATAAAAACTAACACTGGTTTGAAGAACCTAGCAAAGAACTATTTCTAAACGAAAGGGCTTGAGGAGCCGAAACTTGGCAAAAAGACTACTCGTCGATCTAATAATAATAGCTCAAAAGAGAGCGGGGGAAGCCAACATGGCGGCAAGAGATGTCACAGGATCGATAGCCAGCTGGTCCGGTGACGTCACTGGGAACTCGAATCTGATTGGCTGGTTACGCTGCATCACAGGTAAACAACCAACAGTTCACCTGCCCGCGGAAATACGAACTTTCTCCTCGGTTACTTCCAAAAATAGAATACGTACTGCAACAAAATACGCCGCTCTACACCAGTCATAGAATAGAATAGAATAGAAAGAAAACTTTATTCTAGGACAAAGTCCCATAAGAATAACATTAAATAACATAAAGTAAGATCATAAATGGCCGAGAGGCTGTTAAAAATAAAATAACATAGATAAACTGAATACAAATATGTATGAAAACAAGATACAGAGAAAAACTATAAAAAGAAAAAACTTTAAATAAAAAGAGGGTGAAAAAAATGAGTATACAAAATAGAGGTTAATATTGTAAATAAAATTGCAGAAGAGAAAAAAACAAAAAACAAACAGAAACTTGAAGAAAAATAAAAGATAGAAAATCAAAAATTATCACTACAAACAATTAAAACATTATCATAATCAAACTATAATCTATACGTATGTCATACGTAAACTATTTCTTTTTTTTTTTTTTTTTTTTTTTTTTTATTTTTTTTTTTTTTTTTTTTTTTTTTTTTTTTTTTTTTTTTTTTTTTTTTTTTTTTTTTTTTTTTTTTTTTTTTTTAATAGTTGACCCAATTCGTCATCTTTCCGTTATTCATTTCAAAAAATCATTCATTTCTGTTATTTTTTTTACATGGATGCCTTATGGCTGTGGGTTTAACTTTTTTTGGAGTTCTACATATTACCTGATCAGAAATTTAATGGAGAATATGTTTTGTTATATAACATTTTTCGCTAGAACCTACTATTTAGTAGTTATATTGGTTTAAATGAAAAAAGTTATGTTGTAACGTTTTTTTCACCAAAAAAAAATAAGCATTGTGACATGCTTTAGCTCTTTTGGTAATGCTTGGATTGAAAATGTGCCGAATGTTTCCTAATCAGAAATTTAATGGAGAATATTTTTTGTTTCATAACATTTGCCGCTAGGACTTACAGTTTAGTAGCTATATTGGTTTGAAAAAAAAAAAAAAAAAAAAAAAAAAAAAAAAACACGTTTGAAACCGTTTAATTCAGTTTAAGACTTCGGGGAAAAGTACATATTTATTTCATGAAAAAAATTACGAAAAGGTACTTCAAGCTTAAAGAAATATTTATTTACATTGAGTTGGGTCAGTAAAAGATTAAAGAATAAATGACGTCACATTTTAAAAAGAGGATAAGTGTTTATTATAGATAGTGATTTAAATAAATCAACATGAAACAACTGACTGTAATTTGAATGCTAATAACTCGGGAATATTCTTTCTCCAAGCCATTGTTTTTTTTACGGAGTTCTGAATTGATAGACCTGCTTTGAACAGTTCTTATCTTACATGTTCTTAACTTAGAAAATGGTTCTGTATTTCAGTTCAATATGGGATAATTAATTTTTTTTTTTTCTGTATTTTTTGTTCCTAGAAGGAGTCATTGGCAAGTATACAGAATTTTACTAACCAAGCCAACAGTTCCACATTCCGCCAGACGGCCCAAGAATAGCACTAATACCCGATTTAATTCAAAAAGTAACACAAAACTCATAGTGTGTCTAAAAAGTCAATCGTTAATTTGACACTAAACCAGATATAGTAAATTATAAAATAGAAAAAATCTTGATAAATCAACTTCAAATAAAAAGATTAGATTTTGTTAATTTGTCTGGACCTCATGAGTGCGATCATGCGTTGGACACGTGTTGAACACACGGACCGACCCGAGGTCGCTATTAAAATATGAAAGTTCGATCAGTGATCCAATAGAGATAAGTATAGATACGATCAAAAATGCGGCAATTTTTACGATAAATTTATCTAAACCCAAAAATTATTAAAAAACATCAAAATATGTTTATGTACAGCGATTAATAACGTAGTGATAAAACAAATTAAGGTAATTCTCAAGATTTTTAAATCTTACACGAAATCAGCTACAGAATTTGAAATTTTATATAATTATGGACAATCATATTTTTTAAGCTGCTAAGAAAAAAAGTTCATCATAAATTCTCCTTAATCTGGCATTGTCATTTATTTAAATTTTTATTCTGTCGTACTTTATAATATATTTTTATTGGTAAAAATAATTTTTTTTTTTTTAATAATGGAATAAAATGGTGTAAATTAAGTTTGAAATTATGCATAAAACGTCAATCATTAACAAAATAAAAATTGTTTACAAATTTTCGTTTTGTCTGATTAGATAGATTAAAAAAAAAGAAAGAAAAGTTTTTTATATTTATCTATTACATTGTAATAGATTCCTAAACAGTGTAATTACACTGTAATTACGAGTGAACTTACTTATTTTTACATACTAGAAAAGATTAATCCGTTTTACCTATTTTATTTTTCTTCCGTTTCTTTTCTCCAAATAATATTCGTTATAATTCATTTATTTTTCAATTCCGCATTGGTGACTTATTTCATCTAATTTTTTTTTTTTTTTTTTAAATTAATACACATTTTTTCTACGCGTATAGTTAATACTCAGAGTGCATTAGTAATCTAGTGTCTATTACATATATATAGATTACTAATATAGACATTACATATAGATTACTGATAGTAATCTAGTGTCTATTATTAGATCACTACTCCGTCTATTCTTCGTAAACAAACTAATTGTAAAGATTGTTAAGAGTTGACACCTGTTTTTAATTGTTCAGATTTCATCTTGCCTATCAAACCTATTTCAGGATATGAGATTTTTATAAAAATTATATGGGGAATCTAAACTTGATATTATGCTATCGTCTGTGTCTACATCATTTATTAAGATGCAGGGCATGATTATGAGAAGTTGTTTTTATTTATTAACTGAGCCTCAAGAACCTTACCAAACATATATATATGTATTGTAAAACTTTTTTATTTTTTAGACGTTGACTATATATAGACTGTGAAAGGATTCAGATTGATAACTCGAGAGAAAAAAGGAGCTACGTCGATATGCAGCGTAGCATCGTCCGATTAGCCATAGCAGCATAAAGTGACGTTAAACAAAATAAAAATATGCAGCGTAGAATTGTATTTATTAAACAAGAAAAAAAATAGGAAAGAATACATCTGTCATCCCAACGAGTTAAGTGACTGAAAAGAATCGGATTTTAAACTTATTCGCCACGAAGAAAAACTTCCACGATTCTTTTTAGTCATTTAACTCATTTTGTTCAAAATTTGACCTAACCACTTATTTATAGGAAAAACAGATATCTATTATTAACTTTTCTTTAATTCAACATTAGCCTAATGCCTAGGCTAATAGGTAATTTTTATAGAAATTCGTTCAATTGTTAGTAAAAATAAGATGGCGGACAACAAGAGCAAGGATGATACAAAAACATTTTGGAACGCAGGCTTATAAAAAATACAAATCTAGGTAAACAATTATAATAGCTAATACCTTAGTAATCTAAAGTTGTTAATTTTTCACACATTTTTTTTTTTTTTTTAACGGATATAAATTAATATTTTAACTTCGATATTTTATCAATCATTAAAAAATGTTATAATGGATTTTCTTTATATATAATAAAAATATAAATGCTAAACTCAATATGTTTTTACCCAAAAGAACTATGAAGAGCGAAAAAAAAATTCTTACCTTGAGGGTGAAGGCGTGCAGGGTTGAACCAGGCATCTAAAATAGAGATAAATCCAACTGTTAGTTTTCTTAAATATATATAAAAGTCACTACATCATAATCGAACATGCTCAAAACGTATGTCAAAACATTTCACACAATTTAAACAAACACATAAACATAAATTATTTAGATGTGCCAAAAGTGTACATTTCTAATAGAAGCAAATATATAAGAAACGCTAAATCAAACTAGATTTTATAAGTATATTTAAAGTGGGATGGGTATCTCAAATCAAAATTATTTAAATTCGTAATAACTGTTTCATCTAAAATAAATAAAACGAAAATCATTAAACTATAAAATGGAGAAAGTTCAGCATGACAGTAGTGATGGATCGTCTGAATCGCCCAAGTATTTCGTTCTATCTGGAACGAAAGCCAACGCCAAAAGATCTCTCGTTTTGTTTCAAACCGATTCAAAGCTGGTTCCAGTTCCAAGTTCCGTCCCCCGGTGTAGTAGAATTTAGATTGAATCTCAGGTTTAGTTCCACCCAAGGTCGTTCCGACTGCTTTGTTGCGTTGATCCTGCCTCTTTTGATTCCCTCCCCCCTTTCCATCGCCCCACTACCCCACGCATGGGCATCTTCGAAATAAACCGCATTATTTGAAATTTTCTATTCAACCGACAGAGCTCGACTTTTTCTTTCTGATTCAGAGAAGAACCACACAAGGTTTTACTGCATATGTAATTAAATATTTTTTTCGCTATCTCGAAACCAATGTAATTGAAAAATTCTCGCTCAATTGTGAACTATAGTTGAACTAACATTTTCCCCCCCAAAAAACTGTTAATTGAATAAAACTATTTTAAAAGTTTACATTTTTTTAATAAGTATACTTAGCTATTTAAATCTTGTTCATATTATAGTACCTATACAATTTTCAACTATAAAATAGAAGATTAACTGCCCGAAGTCACAACAAGGGATGGAACGAAACTGCATAGTAAGAAGGTAGTAGGTTAGTCAAACTGACGTGGAACGGAACAAAAACTGGAACTGGTTCCAGTAGTGGAACGGAACGTAAAATCTAATTCTACTCTCAAGTCGGAACGGCCCTTCACTACATGACAGCAAGGTTCAGACATTACGAGGCTGTGCGCCGGTATGCTACTACCAATTTAGGAAAGTTGACGTGAAACGCCGTTCTAAAAACATTTAAGATTTAGTACTGTATTATTTTCAACACAAACTTTAAATAAGTATTAGTATGTTGATTTTTATTTTAAGTTTAATGTTATTTGCATTTTTTTAGTTAGTGTAACCATACTTAAATTCTGGCTAATGTTGGGGAACTGAATTTCTATTGTGCTTGTTACAACAAAACATTGTATTGTAGTTTTTATACAGTATTTATTATGAAGTTAGACTTCTCCCTTATTTTATTTATAGATATGCCAATAATACAATAGTTAAACCGATTAATAATAAAAAGTTAAAATATGCATTAAGAAGAAAAAAAATATATATATTTTTTTAAATATGCCTTATAAATTAAAATTTAATATAAAACGTGTTTTTTTAAATTTTAAATTAAAACATACTTTTTTAAAGATCCTCATCTGTTTTTATTTATTTCATAGCCAAAGTTTTAATTATTTTATATTTGGTTTGAAATTTTTTTTTTATGTTTGAAGGTAGTGAATCAATAGAGAAAAATAAAATAAAAATAAGGATGTAGCATCGTATCGAGTTAAAATTTAAAATATTTTAAAATTATAATGACATAATTTGTGCAACATATTCAATTTCATTTCTTCTACCTAGCTTTTAGAGTCTGTTTAGTTTTTAATTCATTCCGTGGTACAGAATAAATGCAAGAATGTTATGCACAATTATTTCGAAGGACAAAAATATACTTGTTATGTTACTTCAGAGTACAGCAAAAATTCTGAAAATTCGCGGTGAATTCAATAGATTATAAATGTTTTAATAAAGAGGAGAGAAATAGGCTCTTGTCGTTTTTTTTTTTTTTTTTTTTTTTTTTTTTTTTTTTTTAAGCTTTTAATTTTTTTTTCTGAATCCATAAAATATTAAGAAATTATTTTTAAAATTTGATGAAGAATCTTACTCCACTCACCTCTTAATGTTATGGAAGCTTGAAAATTTAAAACACTTAAAATAATATTCAACAACAAAAAGTACAAAAAATAAATAAATAAAATTTAATAATATAGCATTTTGGACAAGGTTTTATTTGAGTCTGTGGCCAAAACTTCAAGCATTAAACGATTTTACTAACGATGGTTGAAAGGAAGAACTCTCAGATAATTAAAGAATAGATGGTCTCGGAACAGTCGAGGAGAAAACTGTCGAGTAGAGAAAATAGCAATGAGCTTTCTCCTCTTAATGAACAGCTTATGTTGCATTCAAATTAATTGTTAGATAATTTCATAGAAAACATATGTATTAAGCTTTACACATACATATATTTATATACAATAGAAAAGGCTATAGACTCTTGTTTCACACTATAGATTCGACCTGAACAAATCCGTTTTCAAAAGATATTAAGCCATCCGCAAATTTTTTTCCAGATATGCAAAGTAACAGAATCGATTAGCGAGATAATTTTTATAATAAAATTCAAATGCATAAATAACGAGCGGATATGTAAGGCCTGGAAATTTGGTAAAAAAAAAAAAAATAAA
Organism: Euschistus heros; assembly: GCA_003667255.2. Taxonomy (NCBI): domain Eukaryota; kingdom Metazoa; phylum Arthropoda; class Insecta; order Hemiptera; family Pentatomidae; genus Euschistus; species Euschistus heros. Next base: position 3,160,812 of record RCWM02000033.1, read on the forward strand.
TAAATACACAAGTGCATCTTCAAATCCAGTGATTTGATTTCTTATATATTATTTTAAAATGCTTTCTTTACTAATTAGAAAAATACTCTCACATATCCTAAATATGTGAGATCCAAAATATGAAACTGTGCATCCAAAATAAGATTAAAAAAATGTCATGCACATGTGATTTAAATTCTTGATTACGTGCGAATATTTAATAGAGAAAAAAATGTATACTATAACAAAAACGTAATTTAAGGAGCTTTAAACAAATTTTAAATTACATCATTTTGTCACTAATATTGTTACAAAATAATTTTCAATAGTTATTTTTTTACGTCTTATTTTTATGTTCATTACAACTCTCTCTCTCTCTCTCTATCTCTCTCTCTCTCTCTCTATATATATATATATATATATATATATATATATATATATATATATATATATATATATACACATACATTATATTATAATTATTATTAGTAGAAGTAGTAGTAATTCCATGTTAAAACCAATTTTTGTTATTGTTGGTTTATTTTTTTTAAACTTTAAAATTCCACCTAAAATAAAATAAAAATCAACAAATGAGATTAAATATTAAACATGGGGACTAGGTAGCGAGTTAGGGCGAGGGACTCAGCGCGCTCGGTAAGGAAGGTCATGGATTCGAATCACACCTGGACGGGTCAAAGTTTATTTCGTGGCTGACCTACGAATTAATCTTGACCTTCCCACCCTACACTACAATAGATAAGGTAACCTGTAGGATAATCCGTCCTTCCCACCCTAGTTGAAGTAAATAAGGACGATAAGCCCCAAATAAAAAAAATAAGAAGCAAGAATAGAAAGAAGTTGGGCATCAAGTTCGTTCAGACAACTTACTAAAAAAGCCTTGGAATATAGAGAAACAAATTACTCATGCGTATCAGTAAATCCAGTGATCATTTCCTATATATTATTTTAAAATATTTTTTCTTCATTAAGTAAACCTTTTAAACACAAAATAATCCGACAGATCCATAATAGGAAAAAAAAATATACTGCCTATATCTAGAAAAAGGTAAAAAATTGCCATGCACGTGTTATATGAATGATTAATTATTATAGTAGTTAATGCGAATATTGAAATATATTTATATATATATATATATATATATATATATATATATATATATATATTGTTTTAATTACAACAAAAAATAAGTTTTAAATTACGTTATTTTGTCACTAACATTTTTACTGTCTATATCTATTTACTTATTTTCTATACTTTTACGTCTATTTATATCTTCATTACAACTCATAGATTTTTTTTTTTTTTTCATGGAGGTAATTCCTGAGAAAACCAATGTTTTCAATTGTTTTTTTTTTTTTTTTAATACTTTAAATTATTATTAACGTCTATAATGCAATTACAATCAACAAATGAGATTGATTAAATATTAAAAATAATCACAAAGCATTGGTCTTCGTAAGGGAGGCTATACTCCTCACCTATTGTTTCTTATAAAATATTTTAAATTTTTTTTTGTAAAAACAATTTGTGTTACGATTGTATAACTGCCAATTTCCTATAGGCGCTAAGGCCTTTATCAATTTGATGACAAACATAATGTATCTATATACTGGTATATCGAGGAAAAACCCGATAACTCGAAAGATTGATAATTCATAATTTTGTCACCCTTAAAATTTAACTTATCGAATTTTGACTTAATATTCGAAATTTAAAACACTTTTACTCATATTAGAGAAATATGATTGCGTAACTGTACAGAGCTGCCACAGAGAATCTTTCCTAGCCAGGTAATCAATGATGAGTCAAACGATAGGGTCAAATTCTTAGGCGTGCAGTGATCACCTCGTTTAACTGATTTTAATAACTTTGTAAATCAAGCTTTAAAAAGTATTTTTGAGCGCAAAAACTACTTTATATTTCAATAAAGACGTCCGAAATGGTGCAGTCAATGAGTGCTAAAATGAGGTGTTCAAGGGTGAATGAAATATGCTATAATGTTTGACCTTGGGGCTTCGTTAGTAGTTAGAAGATAAACATACAATAAGTCCCCACCACTGGGGAATGAGTTATCGGTGGGGGGAGGCAGAATGTCCCATTTTAGGGTTTTTCGATAATATCTCTAGAAAAATATGTTTCAAATAAAAATCAAAGCTAAATTTCCTATAATATTGATTTTATACCTATCTGTCGAACTTCCAACGGTTTTCGAGATATACGTTACAGAAAATCTCTAATCTTCGTAATAAAAATAATTTTTACCATACTTTTTGTCAAAAATTTGCTTTTTTGTGCCTTCCACGATAATTTCTAAGAAAAAATGTCGGAATTAAAAATGTAGTGTATTAAATTTACTTTAATTTCTACTTTAATGCATTTTTGGCAGTTGAAGCTAATGTTTGACAAAAAGTGAGGTAAAAACTATTTTTTTGTTAACTTTATCGATTTTCAATAACGTATATTTCCAAAACCATTGAAAGTTCATGGTTCATCTATACAAGTGAAAATATGTAAAGATTCAATTTTATAGGAAATTTAATTAGCTTTAATTTTTATTTAAAACATATTTTTGTAGAGTCCACCGTTTTCAAGATATAATCGAAAAACCCAAAATTGGGACCTTCTCCCCTTCCTCCTACCGTAAGCTTAACCCCCCCCCCCCCAGGGGCGGGGACTGTTAGTATGTTTACCTTAAAACTACTAACGAAGCTATGAAGTCAAAAATTATAGCATATTTCATGCACTCAATAATAAGTTTATTGACTGGGCTAAAGGTGTCCTACGGGCTGCGCACTGTGCCGCGAGGTACTCACTCAAGTTATTATTACTATTAAGATATTATTACATTGGCATACACTCTTAAGATATATTTTAAGTTTCAAGTTTCTAGTCAATCGGAAGATAATGAAAAATCGATTTCAACTTTCCGGGCTCAGCTGGCAACGCTTTTTCGTTTTACTTTCACAACATCGAACGTAATTTTTCATTTATCAGACGATTCAATAGAAGGTTCGCTTAAAAAACAAAAGTAAAGAAACTACAGTGATAGATCAAGTTACCTTACAATCCAAACGAATGTCTAAAACAATTTTGGACAAAAAAACATTTACAGTAACTGATTACTATCTCTTCATAAGGTCGGAAAAGCATAATTGCAAGCTTGAAAATAAAAAGCATAAAATTCATTAGGAAAGAGGATTGATCTAGGCTAGAACACAAGGAGGGGATGAACTCCTTGTAAAACCTTGGCAGTAACCCACGGGCAGCGAGCGCCACATCAGCGAATTTTTCTTTTAGTGAGGCTAAAGTCAGGGCGTGGATGGCTCTCTTACCTATTAAGACTTATAAAAATAAAAAATAAAAATAAAAGTAAAATACTAACAATAAAAATATAAATATAATGGGCGAAAATCGGGATGACTATAGAAAAAGAAACGTAAATAATTAATAACAATTAAATATATTTTTTAAAAAGGCCCCCTTGAGCCTGTCGGCTAATGGATGAAAAACTATCTATGCCCTTTATTTTTTTTTTTCCACTACCTAAATGATTTTAAGTTATTTAAATTATATTAACAATTGAAGATTATTCTAAAAAAGTTGAGAAGACATAAGGTTTTCGAACGTGTCTTTATTCATTCAACCAATATAGCTCCTAAACGGTGTCATAGCAACAAATGTTATAGAACAAAAACTATTCACATTTAATTTCTGATATGCAAACTGCCGGCAAATTTTCGATCCGAGCAACAGATCTAGGGTGTGTCATAAACACTCCTGCACTTAAAAAGATGGATTTCATACGTTACTTTTTGCATTAGAACCAATATAACTCCTGAACGGTAGGTCTTAGCGACAAATGTTATTTAACGAAAAGTATTCTCCAATCAATTTTGATTAGGAAACTTTAGCCGTCAAAATGAAAAAAACAAAATAAAATTTGGAATTTTTTGGCAGCCATTATATATAAGAGTCAGTTATCCTAAAGGCTGTGAATAATCATAGGACCATATGGTAGATATGAAGGAACAAAGGCTTATGCTACCAAAGATTGTCTATTTTATTGTATATATATATTATTTTTCAAACGTATTAATGAATGAAAAATATCTCTTTTGGCCACGGGACCTGTGAGTGTCTGGCGAGCTATTTACCCAATGGCAATGCACTTAGAGATGATTTGGCTGGCAAACCCTCACAGTTGCGCAATGCTCTTGCAGGTTGATCTGAACCAAATATAAATGTTATGGAGGCTGATGATAAAGAACTATTATACAATGGCGTTATTCTCTCTCGGTTTATATAATATAAATACAGAGATTTAAAAGATATGGGGAAAAAAAAAAGAAGTACTTTAAAGAGTACAAACATGCCTGTTCATGATTATTGAACAGATAGCAAAATAGTGGGAAGGACGTCAAGGCTTTTCAGTACAAGAGAATTCCCAGTTTTATTTTATTTTTTATTTTTTTTGTAAGGTATTATATAGAGTTAAAAATTTATGATAAAATTTATTTATTTTAAATTAAATTTCCATTTAAGCTATAAACAAATGGAGCTACATATGGATCTCAGTGCAGTTTAATGATCTACCGCGATATGTACCCATTCTGCAACAAATTTTGCAATGGTAAAACCATTAAACCTAACTGTACCAAATTTTAACTACAACAATCAACAACTTCATAGTTTTAAGAAGGTTTACAATAATGAATTTGGCTATAATAATAATTTAAATGTATAGTCTTGAGTCCCAGAAACGAGGTTTGCAAACTGTCAAATACTTTTATAGTTAGAAATTAAAATGCACCAAGATGGATCAATAAAATTATTTCTGCCAAATGGGATGTCTAAGTATACTTTTACGTACTCTTCAAACACCCCATCGATGCAATTTTAGCGAGGTTAAAAATTACTGCCATGCGTGAAAATATCGTAAACAGAAATAATGCTAAATTCCATACTTACAAATACAAAATGTTTATCGATAAACAAATGAAATTCAATAATTAGTTAAAATAATCTTAAGTTCTTTATTTAAGAGAGCGGGCGAAGCCGCTAGTATCTAATAAAGTGCTTAATAATCTTTGATCTTCAAACTTTTCTTGTGTAAGCCACTAGTACAAAATGTTTCTAAGTACCCTAGTTTATGATAATTGATAATTGTTAAACATTGGTCCAAAACTTTTGAAAGTTTTTATATATTACACAATAATAAATTTTTTAAAAACTCAATCTAATAAAGTTGTAAAAAATATAGAAAACATGACCTCGAAAAAATATCAGAAATTACCCAAAGAAGGCTAAAGAGGAGTTGATTGAGAGATCTCTTGGTTCAAAAACTAATTTAAGATCATGTAATGAATAAGTACGTGTCTGCTGACCTCCCACATGACTGGCTCGCTAGTTATATTGTCAAATTGTTATCGCATCCGCTTATTGTCTGTCGCAGATTGAGTGACAACGTGGATTAAAAATAAAGGCGCGTCTTACCAGCGGCGTATTGTATTACGTTCACAACTCGTAACTGAAAACAATAATAATCCAGTCAATGTGTGCTGAAATGAGGGGTGTAGAACTTCTTTTTTAAACCTAAAATATGATTCAATTTACTATCAGGCCCTTTATATGAAATTTATACGAAGTCCCGTAATACACCCAAAGCAGCACACTAAATATGTATGATTTGGCAAAATATGACGATTTTGACATTTTCAGTGGGCTTGAGTGTATTATGAGACTTAATCAAAATGTATATAAAGGGCCTGGTAGTAAATTTCATCAGATTTCAGTTGAATAATAGAAGTTTCAGACCGAACAAATAGTTTTGGAGTTACAGTGAAAAATGTGCCAAAAAACTTGGATTTCAAAACAGTAAGCTGTTTTTTGCATGCTGGCATGAGTATTTTACGGGACTTAACACCTAATATATAGGTTCTTATAGTAAATTTGAGCAGCATTCAGATAAAAAAAAAAGAAATTTTTGATCGAACAATTAGTTTCGGAGTTATAGTCAAAAAAGTACCGAAAACGTGTTTTCGCCGAGTTCGTCCCAAGTCAAAGTACTGAAATAAGGGGTGTACAGTGAATGAAATATGCGATGATTTTTGACTTCACAGCTTCGTTAGGAGTAGTTAGAAGGTAAACATACTAAAAGTCCCCACCCATGGGGGGGGGGGGTGAGCTTACGGTGAGGGAGAGGGAAGGAGGTCCCATTAATGGGTTTTTCGATTATATCTCTAAAACGGTGGACTGTAGAAAAATATGTTTCAGATCCAAATTAAAGCTATTTAAATTTCATATAAAATTGTATATATACATATTTGTCGAACTTTTGACGGTTTTCGAGATATATGTTATTAAAAATCGATATTTTCGAGGGAGAAAAAATGTTTACCTCACTTTATGTCGAACATTAGCTTTAAGTGTCAGTAACGTATATATGAAATTAAAGTAAATTTAATGTTCTACAACTTTAGAAATGCTCGTGGAAGGCACTAGAAGGAAATATTTGACAAAAAGTGAGGTAAATTGTTTTTGTTGCGAAAATTATCGATTTTCAATAACGTATATCTCGAAAACCCTTAGAGGTTCGACAAATATGTATAGATTAAATTTTATAGTAGATTTAATTTGGTTTAATTTCGATTCGTAACATATTTTTCAAGACTTCACAGTTTTCGAGATATAATTGAAAAACCCAAAAATGATACCTTCTCTCCCCCCACTGTTCATCCCCCGGGGGCGGGGACTTTTAGTATGTTTATCTATTAACTACTCCTAACGAAGCCCTGAGGTCAAAGATAATCTCATATTTCATGCACCCCAATATCTTTATTGACTGGACTATAACTTGTGGTTCCCCTCAGAGGGGTTTGGTCTATCAAGCAAGCTTAATGCGCAAACGTGTTACGTTTTGAGGTCATTTCATACGAACCTTTTTTACTAATAGAGTAAAGTGCATGGTATTATCAGCGTATTCCGCCAAAAGCAACGGCAAATGAACCGTAGCTAGGAAAACGAGCATTAAGATAAAAATCTAGATAATTTATCTATTAATTGCCATTATCATTTTTCTATTATCAGCATAATTAGGAGGGATTGATATATTGTATCGGCATTGTGCCCTATCAGTTAGATTTTAATTTTATCCTAAAAAAAGAACAAAACAGACGGTTCAACTAAATGCACCTGGAAAAATTCAACCATTAAATGAAAATTCACTTGATACAACTTTCATTTGATTTTTATTGCTTCCTTAAATATTTGTTCGTGCTTTATAAGAATGAATTCCATGTATATCTACTGTAAGTTATTCAGTAGCGTATCAACAAAGAGGAATGACGCAGCAAAATATGATACGCCTCTTCCTCCTCCATTTCATCTGCAAATGTTACTTTCATTTGGTAGCTAAGTAAAGAATTACCTTAATGAAGTTTTTCTAGCTTGATTTTTATCTGCTAGAAAGTCGAAGTACGAATTTTGACATTCATGTATGTCAACCAATAGTTATTTTTACATTCCTTCGTAATTTTTTTTTATATGCCCCTCTCTGACATTCCCCCCACCCCTTTCGCGAATTTAGTTATTAGTCATCGATAACAAATTGTATTACAGTTTTCTATTTCGAGCCCAGAACTGATAAGTGTCAAATATATGATGATAACAAAACGAGTTTTTCAAATTAAACCATTAGGATTTCAATTGAAATCAGATCTTATCGAAATCGTTCAGAAAACAAACTATAACAACAGATCAAATTAAAAACTGTTTTGATATAATATTATCAGAAATCAAAGTATTTTTATTTTATTTTCTGAGCTTTCATTTCACACCTAACTTACATAGGCAGTTGCTCCCGCTTTACATTATTTAAGGTATGGCTTGTTTCCATTTTTTCATTTTTTTTCACTATCATTGTTTCAAAAATCCATTTCTTTATGAAGTTTTTTTTTTTTAAGAATGTGTTGAATGCAGATTTCCTAAACTATTCCTTATTTTCTAGACTCCTCGGTTACACCCTTTATCCCAACTCATCCTAAAACTATCCTCACAACCTTTGCTGACGACACAAGCGCGTTATCAGTCAATGATGATCCATTTGCTGCATCCCAGAGACACTTCAGTCACATATCATTTCCCTTGAAGAATGGTGTCATAACTGGAGAGTTGAGATAAATCCCATCAAATCCCAGCAAATAACCTTTACCGTACGTCGAAAACCCACCTCATCCTGTCCTGTATCCTTTAATGGAGTACCATTAAATAATATAGAACAGATAAGATACCTTGGATTTTATCTGGACAAGAGACTTACCTGGAACCCTCATACAAGATTGAAAAGACAAGAAGCTGCACGTCGATTTCGACTACTACACCTAATTGACAAACGTTCAAATCCCCCGATTCACAACAAAAAACTCATCTAAATGACGATTATCAGACCTATTTGGACTTACGGTATATAGTTATGGGGATCCACCAAACCAACGAATTCTTCCCGCATCCAATCACTCCAATCCAAAATCCTTCGAAAAATCCTAGATGCTCCTTACTTCGTCACAAATGAACTTATCCACAATGACCTTAATATCTCACATGTAGCTGATTTGGCACGAACCAGATACCTTTCCTTTCATAATAAACTCACTGCTCATACAAATCCACTTGTTGCACAACTTGCTTCCCATTCCATTCCTGGCAATCCTCCGAGGTGTCTGAAAAGAAGATGGCCTCGTGATCTTCTTTTGTAAATATTCATTAGAGTAGGGGAAGGTGCTGTACCTAAAGCACAATTGTACCAGTGGACATTTTTAATTAAGAGAGAGTGGGAGGGGGGAAATTGAAATTGTTAGATTGTAGTGCTGCAGGCATCTCCCTGCAGTTGCACGCGTGGTTTCAAGATTGTCAGATCAACAGTTAAGTAGAAATTATTATTTTTAAGTTTTTCTCTTCCAAATCCTGACCAATCCAACCAGTGATTTTAAATTTTTTAAGACCTACACTTAGAAATTTTCTAGGCAGTAATATTTCATTGGCTTCTCCGATAAATACCTATTAACTTCATATGTTTTCATATCAGTTATCACTTACGGGTTTGTGAAACATAGCTCTCCACACAACATGGCGTTCAGTTGTACCTGTGGACACCATTGCCAGCTGAACCTGTGGACAGATAGTGCGATAGAAGTGTCCACAGGTACAACAGTTTTTTTCTTTTTGTTTATTAATTCATGATTATGATTATGAACAAGGTAAAGAAATTGAAGATGAAGAAATATATGTTGGTAGCTATGTTTTGTGTTGTATTTTATAGCTTTGATCAAAGAAAAAGTAGACTCGTTCACGTTCAAAATTTGCTACTTTAAGAAAATTTCATTAACTGATAAAACCCCAAAATTTATTCTTCCGGACATCGCTACTGATTATGAAATTGAAATAAGAGATATCAAAAGAAAAATACCATTGCCATATTTTATAACTGGCACTGGGAGATTATGTAAACAATTACGTTTTCCTACATCTTTTCATGGATACAATTTCTAATGATTCAATTTTTTCCATAAAAAAAAAAAAGTCTGGGACACTCGTTAATAATAATTATAGGTACATAAAAGATTTATTTTTGTTAAAAGGTTTAAAAATAAGTTAAGTTTCTATTTACTTTCATATGCTAAATTTATTGTTGTCGGCCTTCTAGTTTAATAATCAAGTTGACTTTTCTTGTTAAAATATTCTATTTTGTTTCTATTATTGCTGATGTGTTTCTCAAAATATCATTTCAATTGTCCTGATATGAAAATTGTTCACAGGTACACCTTCCCCTACTACCAATGGGTAGTTCCTCTACAAGTTTTATTCATGTCATAGTATCTCGTATGTACCGCATATTTACTAGATGTGTTTTCTAACAAAGTTGTAAATTTCTATTAATAAATGAATTAAAAAAAAATATTTGCTAGACATTTTTGCTTAAATCAGCTGCTATGAAATACATCACAAATTCTTTTCCATTCAAATTTCGAAGGCCGTGAAGAATTAGATAAGTCAAATCACCTTCAAAACGAGTTAACTATTAACCATAAAATGAGGATTTTTAATATCTGTGTTGTGAAAAATTAGTTAAGCTATGCTTCTTGAGGCTTTAAAGTATCAATGTTGGCACAAATTGTATTTTGAATAAGTGCAGACAGAATGTAGGAAAACGAAAATAAATTCTCAGCTAATTTGAGTACAATTCTGATTTATCCAATTCTTCACGGCAGCCATGGATTCGACATTATTGTTAGAACGATTATGAATATCCTGGCTGGATTGATAGTTTAAGAAAGGCCTATAGTTTGATACATTTTGGTATAATTTCTTAATCTATATAGTATAAAACTACATTTTCACCGTTAGATAATTTTCGAATAATGGAATTTATTTTCGAATGTCTTAAATTGAATCGGTCACAAACGCCATTTACAAATAGTTCTAATAATTTTCCTGACCATTTATGCAGGAATAATTCTCAAATAAAGTTATCGCCGACTTCCATACTGACAATTGTTTGATTCTAGAAACAGAATAAGGAAATAATTAAATTTACGCAAAGGTTTCAGCGTATGAGTAAAATATATGGATTAATCAGATCAAATAAAAGTGAATCACTTTCAAAATAAACCTAAAATTATTATTCATAACGAGATTAAATAATAAAGACAGTGGTGAATCCTTTGTGAGAGGATAACATATGGGGTTTCTAAAACTACTCAGCCTTCAAGTCATGGTTGCCCTAGAGTTGCATATGGCTGCAACAAAAAAAAAAAAAAGGCCTCACCCTGACAAAAAAAAACAGGTATCTTCATGACAGATGATGTACTTTTAAAATCTTAAGGCTTTTTAAACTTCGGATGTTTGTTCATTTTAAGATCAAGATTTCAAAACAAATGCCAACAATAAACCATATTAAAATATAAATAAGATGCACCTGGGTTTAGTTGTATTTTATATACAAACATATATGAAAAATATTAATTATTAGAGTGATTACTAAAAAAACTACACTAACAACAATGTAAAAAGGTTTATTTTACTTCAAACATTTATTTAAGTACTGTAAAGTATATCTATTCTTTTATTGTCTAGAGTTAGGTTTTTATACGTTTATTATTACCAGTAAAAGCATGTATAAAAATTAATTATGAACTTCCATATTTAACAAGGACAAATCCTGTAACTATCTCATAAATAATTGCAAAATGGAAAAAAAGGATATATTTAAAAAAACACAAAGCTACTCCTATTAAGTCTGCACTGTAGACTGAACAAATATTCTATTGCTTACAAAAGTGGAATGTTTTCAGGAAACATGTGAATCAGATAACTGCACAGAAAATGAAATACATCTGGAAAATGATAGGCATGATAGACAACTATGTAAGATATAGTGTAACCTTCAGTACACTCTACCACTAGTTTATAATAACCACAAGTATGAATAATAGAAAAAACTTTCCTGGAAGACCACGGTTTACATTATAAAAAAAAAAAAAAAAAAAAAAAAGAATATGATTAAATAAATCAAAACATAGAAAAAATAATAGACCTATAAGGAAAAGAAGACTGATGTCTTTTGGATATCTAAAATGGATGACAATAAACTTTCAAAATAAATCTTCGAGATTCTCGAAGAAAAGAAATTAACAAGCTGGATCTGAGAAATCAAAAACTATTTAAAAATACACAACATAAAGTAAAACATGCAGCACAGAAAGAAAGTTTTAAACTTAGGATTCTAAAATACAAATAATTACAGCGCACAGGTATAAATCGGTCAGAAGAAAGAGAAAGGGGCCGTGGTGTAAATATAAAAGAATATTGAAGGAAAATAGAACAACAAAAAGGAAGGAATTTAAATTGGCATTTGGTCCTTACTTGGTAAAAATAGAAAGAAAAAAAGAAGAATATTGAATGGGGAATTTCAAAAACAAAAATTCCAAAAAATAGATTCTTTAATGAAAAACTAGTCCGTAGGTAAGAACTTACCTCACATAAATCAAGACAACCTGCCATAGTGCCATAGTATAAGCGGTTAAAATCAAGGAATAAAAAAATTATTTTATGATGCCTTTGAATTGGATAGTGTGAAATCTAACAGATATTTGTTGTGGGATCTGCATCCAGCTGATCTCTCTGGTGATAATAATAATAAAAAGAGTTTTATTTAATGCAATTTAACGATTTACAATTCTGTAACATGATTGTATAAATACATGTTTTGCTAATAAAACAATTCACACTACAATTTCTTCATAAATCAATTCATTCAATAAAATTAAAACAGAATACTTTTTAAACTGTAGGAAAAACTGACAAAAACCTACTAAAAAAAAAAAAATAATAAATAAAAATAATAATAATAATAAAATAATATAAAGTAATAAAATAAATAACTGAAAAATATATAAAAATAAGCAAAAGTTTTGGGCATTAAAATTAATTACTATTTAAGAATAAATTAACTCTTACAATCGTTTGATTTGCTAAATTTAAATTTTAACTAAAACTAATAAATTCTAAGAATGTCATTAAATAAATTTTATTTTAGTAGTATGTGTCTAGTTCGTTTGTGTACGTATCTTCTTAAGGTTAGCTTATTATATTTGCCTATTACTTGTATTATGGGATTGTCTGAGTTTATTGTTGAGTTGAAAAAGTTCTGAGTCTGGGAGTAAATAAACTGTTTAATTGTTTAACACCTTCACTGCGGTAATGAAAAAAGTGGTTTCTTTTACAGTGCGTTATCGGTCCCCGGGGACCGATAGTACTTACCTCTGGTGCGGTATTGGTCCTCGGCGACCGATACATTAATTCTATTTAATTCTGCCTGTAATATTTCAATCAGACTATAACCTAATTTTTATTATTTCAATTTGTATCGGTCCCCGAGGACCGATGCCGCAGTGAAGGTGTTAAAAATCTAGATAGTGCAGCATGTCAGTTATTTCTGTGTATCTTGGGTAGTCGTTAATGAGCATTGGTTTTGAATTCTTTCTATTTTTTTGTAATTGGAGTCACATGTGGAGCTCCATACCGGAGAGGCGTATGTTAGTAATGGTCGAATGACTGATTTATATAGAATGATTTTGTTTCGAGTTGATAGTGGGGATTTTCTTCGGAAATATGGTGACATTGTACTGATAAGTTTTTTGGCTTTGCAGCATTTATTATTAATGTGGGATGTGAAAGTTAAACGTTTATCTAATTCGAGACCTAGGTAGGTAACAGTTTGTTCCCAAGGTATTCGAATTTTATTTAGAATGATATGATCCGCTATTTTAGGTCTTCTTTTTGTAAACATTATTGCTGCAGTTTTGTGTTCATTTATTTGTATTTTCCATCTTTTGTAATATTTATTGAATTTGGAGTATAATGATTTTAATCTCTTTTCTATTGTATCTATTCTGTAGGAACTAGTGTAAATGGCGGTGTCATCTGCGTAAAACGATCTTTCAACTGAAGGAAGAGAAGGAAGGTTGGATATGTACAGGCTAAAGAGAGTAGGGGTAAGACAGGATCCTTGGGGAAGACCAGCTGATAGGGAATGTTTAGATGTTGTGGTATTGTCAATTGTGATTTGAAAAGATCTATTAGAAAGGAATGAATGGATAATATGAATGATGTAGGGTGGGAATTGGTAAGTGATAAGCTTGTAAATTAGTCCATTATGCAATATTGTGTCAAAAGCCTTTTCGATGTCTAGTAAGATCATCCCAGTATGTTTTGTTTTTTTCATTAAAACCTGTTGTAATAAAATCTGTCAATCTAGCTAATTGTGCCACTGTAGAATGGTGGTTTATAAAACCAAATTGTTTATTAATCATGATATTGTTGTACGATATAAACTTGTTTAACCTCTTCAAGAATATTTTTTCAAATATTTTTGAAAGAATGTTAAGAAGGCTAATTGGTCTATAGTTAACGGCTTCTGAGGGATCTTTATTTGGTTTAGGTACTGGTATAGTTTTTGCTGTTTTCCAGGAAGCAGGGAAATGTCGGAGGCGGAAAATGGAATTGAAAATTTTTGTCTAGAACATTATTGATTTTTTACTGAGATTTTTAATTACTATTGTAGGAATATTATCTTCGCCCGGAGCTTTTTTAGTTTTTAGCTTTTTTATAATATAAATTATTTCTTTTGGTGATACGGAAGGGAAGTTAGATGGTACCTTTTGCTGAATTTATTTACAGTTTTGTTTACTGAGCGATTGTGGTGGGGTGAGCCAAAGTCTTTGGTGATTTGAGAGGTGGAAGTAAAATATCCCGCTAGTAAAGTTGCTTTGCTTTTATCAGAGTAGGCAAATCCATCCGGTATTTTAAGGGGTGGTATACATTGAGAGCGATTTGTAAAAATGCGGTGGAATTTCCAAAGAGATTTGTCTCCAGGTTTTATGTCTTTTAGCGTTTCGGTCCATTTGTGATTTTTCCAGTCATGTAATTTATTTTTTACGAATGAATTCAGTCTATTCATTATTATTTTGTGTATTGGGTTATTGGAATTTTGATACTTTTTTCTGATTTTATTTTTTAATTTGATGAGCATTTTTAGGTGGATTGGGAATTTTTTGTGAAATTTATTAAATATTTTTGGAATGGCGGTTGACATAGCTGATTTAATTGCTGAGTTGAATTTATTTATATTATGTTCTAAGTCAGAGGAGGATGTAATTTCGGGGTTTATTTCTAATTCTCGATCAATAGTTCGTCTAAATATTTGCCAGTTTGCATTTTTAAAATTGACTCTCGAAACTGTGTTGTTTTTATCAACTTTGGAGTTTACCCGGAAGATCACAGGTCTCTGGTGATAAAAATTGTGAGGCACATACTGTTTAAGTGCCCAAAGCTGATGTCACTACCGGCTTTTCAAGCTGGCAGACAGACCAGCTGAAATACTTAGTGATGATGAATAATATATAAGCCAAATCATGTCTTACCAATTAGAGACTAAATTCAACAACAGAATGAACATAAAGCCATATAATGATCAACACCAAAGACCCATCAGGGTTGGCAAGAGAGGCATAAATAAATAATAAATTAGTAAACACAATAGTAAAATGTAATAGGATAATATTGTATCTGTAACAAAAACATTTCTATTAAAAAATTATTATTAATATTAATTAAGATTGACTGAAGAACATATTCAGGGAACCTGATATTAGATGATGGAGAGAACCTGATGATAGAGAGGGAACCTTGTATCAAAAAGGGAAGAATAAAATGGTTGGGTCATGAACATCGCATGAATCCTAAAAGACTCCCAAGTCAAATACTGCATGGGTGTCCAGATGAATTGTTCTCTGTGGAGAAAGATTGTTGATGGGACCAGGGTACTTTATGGAAGAGTTATTTAGTTTAAGATTGAATTTGGATGATACAGACATTGTCTAAGACAACACAATATTGTAATGATAAGGGATAGATTTATATTAAAATTTACAATTTTAGAATAGAAATATTAAATAGGATATACGGCCAAATTAACTGGAAACTAATGAATGAGTACTATTTCAAATAAAAAAAATAATAAATAAAAGAATATAAAAATTAAAATCATTCTTAACAATAGGATGATCCAAAGTTGATTTCAACCATTTCATATAAACTCCATAAATGTCAATATGACATTATCAAGTTGGTAAATATATATAAAAAAAAAATTATACAAACCAAAAAAATCTTTTGTTGCTCTGTGAAGCCATTGGAAAAACCTATAATGCCTCCTGTGGCGTTCTGACACTTCAACTGAAACAAAATTCCGTTTCTGTCATTGAAATTCTTATAAACCGGTGAGTCCATGCACGTTATATACAGCTTCAAAACCATCACCGCTGAAAAGCTGCTTCATGTTGAGTCTTGCACGAAATCATAGAGAAGAATGTAGAGTGCAGAAGAATATTTACAATAAGCCTCAATAGATTTTAATAAGAGTAGATTTAATTGAGAACAGAGCTGTCAAGTTTCAATTAGCATGCATTCATTTGTAAGGAAATTAATCAATAATATTATTCAAATAAGTGGACAAGAGAAATAGAACTATAACTAAAACCGTCACCAAAATAAGCATACCTCAGCTACTTAAATAAGATTTAAAATTAAATCATATTTCCTACAATTTCCTACAAATAATTTAATATTTTAAAACTAAAAAAGAATAATAAACTGATAGAATCATAATAAAATTAATTTAAAAGTTGAAAAGTATTTTTAATTTCAGTGAGAACAAGGGTTGGTCTGAATTTTGAAATTTACGCTACCTAAAATACACTCAAAAACCTATTTATCAGTTTTAATGTTTATATCGAGGTGCATCCACAAAGCTGTCATTGATATAGTTTGAATAAGTAACACTTTTAATAAGGGTAACTTCAAAGAAATCATTTTTCCAAAATAAATGAACATTAAAGCGTAATTGAGAATGTTAATTTTTTTTTTTTTTTTTTTTTTTTTTTGTCTCAGTAATAAGTTGAATTTTTAAAGACCAGAGAATATTTTCATATTATATTTTTATCTTAAATTCAAGAATTCCCCTTAGCAAATGTTCGAAAACAAAATGTAAATGTGTCCTAACAATAAGTTATAGGTCCTTAAATGGTTGCAAAACATTAAAAAGAAGGATAGTAATAAGATATTAAAATAAATACTGGTACCAAATTTCTTGGAAGGAATTACATTGTTAATATTATTTATTTAAAAAATATATTACAATTTTAACATAGACATGTTTTTGCAGTGACTAACTGGGTTTCAAAAGTTCTAGAAAACAAATTCGATACTCCTAAGGACTTTCTATTCAAAACAATAAGATCTATTTAGCCATCCATGATACACAAAAACGACCCACAAGCTCACTTCTCGGGTTTATTCCCTCCCGTTTCCTATTCAAAACCAGTGACAATAAAATATAAGAAAGACATCTAATTTCATCTCTCTAGATTATAGGTAGTTTGCAAATTAAAATCAAGTGAGCCATGATTTTTCCCTTCTCACAGAGAATATATTTATGACTAAAAGTCAAAAAACATATCAGTACAATGGCCCCATATTTCCAAAGAAAATCTCCACTTTATACTAAAAACAAAATTATTTTATATAAATCAGTCATATAACCACTACTGATATACGCCTTTTCTGTATGGAGCTACACCTCCAACTATAAAAAACTAGAAAAGGGTAAAAAACCTATGTATAAGAATAATAAACAGCTACCCCAGATTCAGAAAAATAACCTACATGTTAAACAAATTAGATTTTCAAACAATAATTTATTTACCCAATATATTTATTTATAGACCCGGAACTTTTTTATTTTTAACTCAACGAAAAATTCATAAAATCCCATAATTCAAGTAGGCAGTTATAACAAACAAACCTTAAGAAGATACATACACAAACGTACTAACCACATTCTACTAGAATAATATTTAGTAAATAAGACTAATAATAAAATTATTAGTTTAGTTTGAAATTTAATTCATTGAAACAAAATAATTTATAAGTTAATTATTCCGCAAAGGAAATAAACTTTACTAAATGTTTATTTATTTTACTTCCAAGGTTTTACAATTTTAATTTAGTAAATTTTCATTATTTATTATTTTTATTTATTTTCTTACTTTGTAGTTATTATTTTTTCCTATTGTTAAAAAAAAAAAATGTATTTAACTTTTCAAGCCATTTGGGGTTAATTGTTTCATTATCTAAATATGTATTGATACCTAATACACAATTGTAAACTGATGTATTTTACTAAAATAAAACTCTTTATTATTATTTTTATGACTAAAAATAATAGAAATGTTTTTTCAAAGATATTTTTAAAATGAAGATTATTCCCGGTTTCAAAAGTTACCACAATTTTATTTCTTTAAACATAAAGCATCGGCCTTATTATTTATATTATTCTTATTATTATTGAAAAACTTATTAATTGTAAAACTCTAAAGGACTCACAACTTTCGAAGTTGTTAAAGGAATCTTTTATATTCTGCTGTTGTAACCCATATGTTATATTGTTGCTTTATTAATTTAAATTATTTATAGTTTTATAACGGAAGCCTAGGAAAACGTTGCAATATGATTAATGAACAACTACTTACAAATCAAAATTAATATTTTTAGGAATAAAAATTTCATACTCATTACAAAAAAATATTCAATTTCTAGGAAGCTATAAGTTATGAATTAACATTGTCTTATGGATAGATATACAGTATTTTTTTTTTTATTGAACTTAACATTTTTTATTATTTATTTTTATTAGTCATGTAAAAATAGTAACCTAACAAAGCCAATGTATGTAAAAATGTATTGGATTAATAAATTAATATTAGAAAAATAAATATATTCTTAAAGATGAAGATGTATTAAGAACTTCAAAATAAGAAACAAATGACTATAAAATAATGTATTTTTATTGAATCAATTTAATGTGAAGTAGTTCCACAAAATTCCAACAGATGGAGGCTGTTCATATTTTCTATAGTTATCTTAACAGGAAAGATAACTAACAATTGATAATAAATATAAATAACAGATTTACATCAAAAATGCTATAAAAATTGATGTAAATTTGTTATTTATATTTATTTTCAATTGTTAGTTATCTTTCCTGTTAAGATAACTATAGAAAATATGAACAGCCTCCATCTGTTGGAATTTTGTGGAACTACTTCACATTAAATAGATTTAATAAAAAGACATTATTTTATAGTCATTTGTTTCTTATTTTGAAGTTCTTATTACATCTTCATCTTTAAGAATATATTTATTTTTCTAATATTAATTTAATAATCCAATACATTCCCACCCCTCGGGGGAGGGGGTAGGGGGGGGGGGTGAGCTTACTGTAGGAGGGAGGGAAGAAGGTTCTAATTTTGGGTTTTTCGATTTATCTCGAGAACAGTGGACTCAAGAAAAATACTGTTCAAATAAAAATTAAAGATAATCTAATTTACTATAAAATTGTTTATATACATATTTGTCGAACAACGGTTTTCGAAATATACGTTATTGAAAATCGGTAATTTAAAAAAAAAATAATAATTTTTACCTCACTTTTTGTCAAACATTTGCTTCTATTGCCTTCCACGATCATTTCTCAGAAAAAATGTTAGTATAAACATTGTAGAGCATTAGATTTTCTTTAATTTCATATATACGTTTCTGGCACTTGAACCAAATGTTTGACAAAAATTGAGGTAAACATTTTTTTTGCGAAAATTATCGATTTTTAATAACGCATATCTCGAAAACCGTTGGAAGTTCGAGAAATATGTATATAAACATTATTATAGGAAATTTAATTAGCTTTAATTTTATAACTGAAACATATTTTTATAGATCATGTAATTCACAATAACTTTCGTTCTTGGTTATGAGATTCTGCTACATACCATCCTTCTCTCCTGTCCGCTTTCCTACAAATTACTTATTTTCAAGGATCTGGACCAATTTTTAAACAATTAAAAATTATTGATCAAAATTCGATAAAAATAAAAAATGGTTAACACTAAAACCACTGATGTTTCATGTATACTATTTTCTACCACAATTCTGTAAAAAAAAAAACAACAACAATAAGAGAGGATCGGATATTTAAAAACACTTCTGATGTTTTTTAAAATAAAGTATTAAAGTCAATAAGCAAAGTAATAAATGTTGTTTCCAAAAACCTCTACCAAAAATTCCAAAAGGGTCATTTGATCCATCATGGTAGTGACTGTAGTGTGTGTTTATGATAAAGATTTAAAATTCTATTCTGAGGATCCATAGGCAGAAATGTATTGAAAGGAATGAAGGATATTTTAATTAATAAAAATGTTTTCTAATCGTTTATTGCATACTTTTATTTAAAAAATAATCCTGCATTAACTTCCAAACAACCCAATAGATAAACCTTACATGGTATCCTACCCAAATTAGACCTGTTATAATCCTATATATTTCTTATTGTTGAACATTAACCATTTAGTTAATACTCAGGAAATAAAATTTTATTTACAATATTCTGTTGCTGGTGTTATTCTTTTTATATGCTGAATTGTAACATCTAGAATGACTGACTGCGTTATTGTGTGATCCTTTACACTCAGCATTGGGGGGAGGGGGGGGGGGTCGATATTCTCAAAAGAAAGAATAATACAAACTAGTAGATTCTGTGAAGGCTGTATAACTATTTGAGTAAGTTGTATACTAAAAGATAGTGCTGCCCATTAACTTGAACTGTGCTCTATCATAAAGGGTCATTTGCAGTGATTGTTCCTATTGGTAAGATAAGATTTCTGTTGTACCAGGAGATAATTTGATTTCTGACCCTAAACTATCAGAGATACCTTTCCCCATTATAGTATGGATGAGTTAAATTTATTATTTTATAAATTGATTATTTATTTTTTAATTTATGAATATTGAACAACTAAATCTTGCTGGAATCTTAGTTCTATAAGATGAGGTCATATTAATCTTCATTATTTTAAATGCTTGTTTCATTACTTTATAGTATTTTATACAGATACTTATTTTTTTGTGGCAAAAGTCACATCTATTTATATTAAGAATTTATATTTTATATTAAGAATTTGTATTTAATATTAAGAATTTATATTTAATATTAAGAATAAAATTTATTTTCATTCATTCATTCATTCATTCATCTAAAAATAAATTTTATCATTTGATATTTAATGCTCTCTATTATTCTAACGGATTCAATTTGAAAGTCTGGTTTTAATTGCATAGGAACTTCTAATAATAATGAAACTAAAATAAGTTTTGAAATGGTTAACATAATAATGATATGCAACAAGGCATACTTCACTAATCTTAAACTTGTATGACTCAGAAACTCGTCTGTCCCTAAGTGACTGCTGTAAGCTTAAATTATTTGACTGAAAAATTATTAGGAGGATTCGTGACACAAAGCTGGTTGATGGTGTATAGAAAAAAAATAGTATTATAGAAATTAAGAGCTTTTTAAATAATAAAGGCATTATTAATTTTATACAAGTGTGTAGACTTAGAAGATTGTTTAGAAGGCCAATGGTCACCAGAACTGTAGTTCCAGAAACTAATTATTCTAAAAATTCAAGAAAAATATCTAAAAGTTTCGGGTATCCTAGTAGCATATCCTAAAACAATGTTTCAACCTTTCAAAGCCCAGCAATTTTGTTGCAAGGGAAAATTAACTATTGAAAAGCGCGGTAATTAATTTTCTAAATAAACGTGTATACTTCATAGCAATTTACATGACATCATTGAGAAATTTCAATAATGCTTAATCAATCAGTTTAAATAATTTATAAATATTATTGGGTATCCGTGTATTCTTGAAATTGATTTTAAAATTTTGTTTTTATTTATTTTCAATTGATTCTATATATTAATTTTATTTATCTATATTAGTACATGTGGCGTATAGAAAACAAGTCTTCATCCTTTAAAAAATTTTCATACATATATGTTACTTTTTAAAGGATGAATAGAACTAAGATAGAATAGAACTAAAAGGATTTATAGAACTAAGATTCCAGCAAGATTTAGTTGTTCAATATTCATAAATTAAAAAATAAATAATCAATTTATAAAATAATAAATTTAACTCAACCATACTATAATGGGGAAAGGTATCTCTGATAGTTTAGGGTCAGAAATCAAATTATCTCCTGGTACAACATAAATCTTATCTTACCAATAGGAACAATCACTGCAAATGACCCTTTATGATCACCCTTTAGAGCACAGTTCAAGTTAATGGGCAGCTCTATCTTTTAGTATACAACTTACTCAAATAGTTATACAGCCTTCACAGAATCTACTAGTTTGTATTATTCTTTCTTTTGAGAATATCGACCCCCCCCCCCTCCCCCCAATGCTGAGTGTAAAGGATCACACAATAACGCAGTCAGTCATTCTAGATGTTACAATTCAGCATATAAAAAGAATAACACCAGCAACAGAATATTGTAAATAAAATTTTATTTCCTGAGTATTAACTAAATGGTTAATGTTCAACAATAAGAAATATATAGGATTATAACAGGTCTAATTTGGGTAGGATACCATGTAAGGTTTATCTATTGGGTTGTTTGGAAGTTAATGCAGGATTATTTTTTAAATAAAAGTATGCAATAAACGATTAGAAAACATTTTTATTAATTAAAATATCCTTCATTCCTTTCAATACATTTCTGCCTATGGATCCTCAGAATAGAATTTTAAATCTTTATCATAAACACACACTACAGTCACTACCATGATGGATCAAATGACCCTTTTTGGAATTTTTGGTAGAGGTTTTTGGAAACAACATTTATTACTTTGCTTATTGACTTTAATACTTTATTTTAAAAAACATCAGAAGTGTTTTTAAATATCCGATCCTCTGTTATTGTTGTTGTTTTTTATTTTTACAGAATTGTGGTAGAGAAAAGTATACATGAAACATCAGTGGTTTTAGTGTTAACCATTTTTTATTTTCATCGAATTTTGATCAATAATTTTTAATTGTTTAAAAATTGGTGCAGATCCTTGAAAATAAGTAATTTGTAGGAAAGCGGTCAGGAGAGAGGGATGGTATGTAGCAGAATCTCATAACCAAGAACGAAAGTTTTTGTGAATTACATGATCTATAAAAAATATGTTTCAGTTATAAAATTAAAGCTAATTAAATTTCCTATAATAATGTTTATATACATATTTCTCGAACTTCCAACGGTTTTCGAGATATGCGCTATTAAAAATCGATAATTTTCGCAAAAAAAAATTGTTTACCTCAATTTTTGTCAAACATTTGGTTCAAGTGCCAGAAACGTATATATGAAATTAAAGAAAATTTAATGCTCTACAACGTTTATACTAACATTTTTTCTGAGAAATGATCGTGGAAGGCAATAGAAGCAAATGTTTGACAAAAAGTGAGGTAAAATTTTTTTTTTTTTAATTATCGATTTTCAATAACGTATATCTCGAAAATCGTTGTTCGACAAATATGTATATAAACAATTTTATACTAAATTAGATTAGCTTTAATTTTTATTTGAACAATATTATTCTTGAGTCCACTGTTCTCGAGATAAATCGAAAAACCCAAAATTAGAAACTTCTCCCCTCCCTCCTACAGTAAGCTCCCCCCCCCCCCCCCCCCCAGGGGTGGGAACTTTTAATATGTTCACCTTAAAACTACTCCTAACGAAGCTGTGAAGTAAACTCTACACCCCTCATTTAAGCACTCATTGATTGGATTACAAATATAAACAGTTTATTACACATACAACTCTAATAAAACAAGAAAACCAGCTTTTCCAGACGTAATAACACTTCACAAAGTTAACTGTACTTCAACTTAATAATCAGAGATATCTAAGAAGCGCTTGATGCTTAGCAAGCACTAGTGAGTTGAGAAAAATAAGTTTTTTTTAGCACACTAAGCGAGAATACAATTTTCGGTGCGGCAGGTGGTTCTCTTATCGGTGCTAGTACCCCCTCCCTTCCGGCTGCCGGGCGATTCCGGCAGACCAGATGCGGCATTTTTTCCTCCACATTGCATACCACTAGCTCTATCAATTTTATAATAAAGCAGAAATTAATATTTGAAGAGCATAGTTCAGAAATGAAGTTTGAAGAGAATCCGTAAAATATTTTGTTTTATCAACTTAGATTTTTTATTCTACTAGTTATTCCGAAAGATTTTCATCAGAACTTTTCAAACTAATATGAAGTTTTGAAACTTTACATGAAATAACGTAAATGAAGATTAAACCACTTTATAACTCCTTGAAACATTAAACAACATGATCATTAACAATATACTATTAATAACCTCCATTAGTCAATAACGACAGACGCCTTGAAGTGGTTCGAGGACAATACTTAGAAAATGAATCTGAAGTGCAACAAGAAGGCTACTATATTAATTCCAAATTCCCTTAATGAGAGACTAAATTAACACTAAAACTGGTTTAATTTATTTTTGGAGACATTCAAAATAAAATAATAAAATTGCCTTTAGGTTTAAATGGAGGAGGAGTGACTCATTGCTTGTTGCACAACGTTTCAAGCTACTAAAAATTTATGAACTATTCACAATCAATATCTCACATAATAAGCAATTTATAATAAAATATTACAGTTCATAGTTTATGTAAAATAACATAGTCTGAACCGATTCAGATTTCAGGAACGTATGATGGTGTAGAAGGATCAATACAACTAGGATTGATAAATTATTTGCCGCTTCTATCGGATTTTGTTTTTATAGATTTTAAAATTAGCTTTAAATCCCGCTTTTAGAATAGATTACCATAGTCATCTTATTTCTCTTTACCTAAAGACAAAATAGGCGCCTTCTAAAAAAGCGCTGTGCATGAACTAAAATCTAATGTCTGTGAAGCTAAATGCACGGAAAAAACTGGACTATCACTAAATCAAAGAACAAAAGAACATATAACAGCATACAATAATAATAAAAAGCAGAAGGCCACCTTCGCTATCCATTTAAATAAAAATAATTCAAAAAAGACTCAGGAGTGAAACTAGTACCTACGTGGAAAATAGTCTAAAATTAAATATTTAAAAATCATTAGAAATGATAAAATCGTTAAAAACCAATCCAGATTATTGTTTAAATGGCCACGTAAATACTTTTAATAGTCCAATTTGAAATTTGTTTCTAGTATGAAAATAAAATTAAAAATTAATGAGTCCATCAGGAAAACCTAAAGGACTACCTGCCTCCCTGACAGAACTATCGTTTCTTTACACCTAGTCTGATCTAGGCCCTGATATATTTTAGAAACTCTTTTCATTTTGCACTTTAAATTTAACAAGTTTGATTTCTTTTCTTACATTTTTAAAAATGTAATACCTATGATATAATCTGCAAAAAATTTCATCAATGATAATTTGAAACACGAATTCCAGCAATATGGGCGTGTCTAAGAATCGTGAAGTTGAAAATATGAATTCGTTTATAGTATTAAATTTAATTACCTGCAGGAATGGCCTTTGTGCATTTTTTGTTCAATGCGCAGGTAGCCTCTTCGACGACGCGATCGATTTCCTTCGTTACATCTTCAACGAATCCTTCCATTTTCACTTGTTTTTAGAACTATCACTGGCAGAGACTCCACACGGAATGGACGATACCGCCTCCAACTAATTGTCATAATCTAATCTTATCGGCGTTCACTAGCGCTGTTTAAAGTGGAAATTACGAAAGAAAAAGATAATGACTATTGTTAACATTAAAAATTACAGGTTTTGAAGCAATAAACGTTCAATAAATACATAGTCATTTTTGACTACTAATAGGTAATGAAATAAAGAAACATTTGCGTTTTTATCTGTAACAAAATAAACTAAATTTAAAGTTCTTTTTATATTCAGGAGTTTATGTAAATGTAATAGTACAGGTTAATTTTTTACAATAATAACAACCCATTCTCATCACTCACAGCTGTCCGTCGTGTGACTTCTAATAGGGCATTCTGGGTAATGGTGGTCGTATTGCATTCTGGGTAACGTAAGAAAAGCACTCATATACCATATACGAATATCGTGGTTTCCTTTACATATAAATATATATATGTTCAACTTTGATTAGACTATAATTGAAACATAATTTTTTACCAGTTCTGAGCAATAAATAATTCGTAAAACTAAGTTTTTAATCAAATCTAAAATAAAATTAATGTTTATTAATGAAAATGAAACTAACTCTAAAAAATAGCTTTAACTCAGGGATGCATTACCTAAGAATCGCACAAATGCGTAGTAAATTTATACTACTGTCTAGCTGCGTTTATTGCAGATAAAACAATCATATTGATAAACGAGGTATTTATAAATAAAGAACATGACTAGTAGATATACGATGGTTTAATCAAGCCGATAAACGAAAAATGTTAGATTAAAAAAATTTATATTTTAGTAGTAGAGAAATGTTCAGGGATGCAGTCAGGTATAATTGACACATCCAAGCTTCTTCATTTAAAAAAAAAAAAATTATTCGGAGTACCTTTTTTCTTTTTTTCCTCATTTTATTTTAAGCCTGTTTAGGCATTTTAAGGCATTAAAAAAACAAAAACATAGTGTTTGTCCAGTATTACAGCTCTTTCAATATGGTCAGATGATAATATTAAATCCAAAAATAGTTGTCCCAAATTTTCAGTCCAAAGTATTGCCTATGTAATGTTGTCTTCTTTCAGATTTACACTGTAATGCTTTTCTGGCTACATTATCTCCGAGCGCTTAAGCGTGTTACATTGAATTCCACGCGAGTTCCCTAATTCAGCGCTTTTGGGCCTTTGTACAACCGTGTTTTACAGGCGATCGTTACATTTGATACTAGGTCAATGCATAAAACAAAGTAACTCGAATGTGCTCATTGAAAATACATCTCTGATTTGATCGATAGTTAAAATAGTTTATCTTTTTTTTTCCACCAGTATTAATTTGAGACAAATAACTATATGTTTAAGAATTGCTCCTATGAAATTTTCACAATTTCCAAACATGGAACTTTTTACTTTTTACTTTTTACCAAGTGCACCATTATTTTAACCTTCCTTAATTCTTTACCCAAAATTGAAATTTAATTAAATTTCTTATATATTCATGCATACACAAATATTACTTTAACTGCTGAGAATTTATACATTTTTCATTTTTTTTATTATTTTTATTTTAATAACTTGTTATGTAGAATTAAAAGTCATTGACATATCCATTATATGCATTATCCATCAAATCTGGTTGATCTATTTCTTTAACTAATAGCACATTTTAATAAATATAACTAAACAAACTTTTAAATGCACGACGCAAATTAATTATTAAAATTTAGATTGACTATTGGGGGGAGGGAAAATGGAAAAATAGTGGGGAAATTTACCCTACTATACTGGGTAAAATATTTTATTTTACCTGGTATCACTGTGGGAGCGATTCCATGCAGGTAAGCAATCATTGTTGAAGCTTCTATAAATACGAAATACTCATAATAATTGCGTGTTAAGTATAACTTATGTCCCCGTAAAAAAACGATTAAAAAAATTTGAAACTTTGATATCAATGTTCTTTTTCTTACACCAGAAATTGTTTCCATTAAAAAAAAAAAAATTGATTATTTTTTTTTAAATATTGATAAAAAAAAAGAAAAATTGAAATTTTAATTTTAACAAAAGAGTATAAGGTGTAGCTACAATACATAAATAACATAGATCGAAAAGATCAAACTGTGAGGACCAATGGGTTCAACCAAAAACCAACAAACAAACTTTTTCTAAAAAATATTAATAGAATTTTTTTATTTATTTTAGTTTTACACAGGGGATAGAAGAGTAAAGTAAAAAAACGTTTAGATGAGTCCACTTCAGACCGACATACCTCCTAAAATTAGAATTAAATGACCTTTGCAAGTTTATTCCACCACGGCTGGATGGTGTAACATGCCTTTTTATACAAATCCAGCTTGTATGACCACAATAGGGAAAAAAGATGCAAACAGAAATATTTATTTCGAATTTAAGGTTATTTAGAATCTAATCCACTAATCCTGCTAATATTATGTAACAAACAAACATAATACATGTCCCATATATTGCAGATTAGGCCCAAAAGATACCTATTCTTCCATGACAAGTTACATACTCTCTCATGATAGTTTATCAAGATGGCATTGGCATGCCAAACCAGTTTAATATTGATTCCTCATTCATTATTTCCCAAATTATCGACAATTTTTGTTAATATGCATTATTTAATAGAGATAGGATTTTATAAATGGACAAAATTTTAACCCATTTCATAGATATTTTCAAACTACTAGGATTAATTCGCAATTGTGATTTGAGTGAAGCAAGAACTGTTTTCGATTGAGCTACATGAAAATTAACAAATATGCCACTTTCAGCAATTGAATGTACATACATATCACCAAAGCAACGATGACGAATATAATCTAAAACTGTTAAAAACTTGACTACAATGGATGGCTATCATAAGAAAAATATCGATGATTTTTTTAGCTCTGAATATAGATACATATATATATATATATATATATATATATATATATATATATATATATATATATATATATATATATATATATATACATATATTTTAATGAAACAAATGCCATTTTTAATATTTCGTTACAATGACATTTCTGTTTATTCTATCGTTTACGTTTATTTAAGTAACGACATCGAATCACTGGTCGACCAAACTCGTCAAATCCGCATCAACCTTACAGATCGATTTCCAATAATTCACATTTATCGATACCTTATT
This sequence comes from Euschistus heros, assembly GCA_003667255.2. Classification (NCBI taxonomy): domain Eukaryota; kingdom Metazoa; phylum Arthropoda; class Insecta; order Hemiptera; family Pentatomidae; genus Euschistus; species Euschistus heros. Next base: position 3,189,154 of record RCWM02000033.1, read on the forward strand.
CCAATAACTTCACCATTAAACTTCCATTTCTAAAGTTTTATGTAGAATTCAACAGTTTAGTCACTAAACTGTTGAATTTTACATAAAACTTTTGTGTGTTGATATTGATTCCTCTTAACAAATGTAAGAAGATGTAACACAAGTTAACATTACGCTTTACACGATTTAGTGTTATATATATTTATATTTTTCGATTTCCACTTCCCTAATGTGAAAAATTGTCATTGAAACAAATTGTTTGAATAATTAACAAAACTCAATACAATCAACTCATAAACATCAGAACTACAAACAAAACAATAACAACGATGCAGCCAATAACAGTCTTGCCAACTGTCCCCTGCATCTAATATTAAAAACTTTCCCTTACTTAAGCCAATTTTAGAAGAATTTATTATATAGTTGTATGTAGCATTTTTATAATATAGCGAAAACGATTATTGAATTGAAAATATCACTAGGAATCAAAATACAGCAGATCAATTTCGATTTTCATAAACGCAATGTCCAACTTTTCAAGAATGTTTTAGGAAGTTCCCGACTATCCTTATTTTAATACTCTTGCAATACATTTGTACTTTATATATCACAGTTCAGCAATTTAAAATGTCTTTAATTACATGTAACTTGTTATTTCAAGTGAAAGAAAGACATTTTGTAACTGACTAAATTGTATAATTAAAATGACGAGCGTGTTAGTTGAGCGAATAATCAATCATGTTTGATCAGAAAAAAATTAATTCTACCTATAAAAAATATTTAAAATAATGAAAACATTAAATCTTCTGAAAAATTAATTGGAATATAAACATAGATTAGAACAATGTTTGTTTTTATTTTTCCCTAAAAAGAATTCAATTTACCGCTAGAAAACATACCGCTATAAGTTAACCTATAATACATATTAGAGAGGTTTTTCTTTTGAATCAGATTCAATGCTCTGTTGAAATAATTTGATAGGCTTTAAGAGCTTAAAAATAATATTTCAATTTCCGCTATGACATTGTAATTTTGTACATAAAAAGACGTTTGAATTATAAATTAATACATAAAAAATAAAAACTATGAAGAAAGGATTTTCATAATCACAATTTGAAGCAGGGATGAAAATGAACGACGACTTTTTCCCGACTTTCTGTAGACCATACGAAATCCCCTACACATTCCCTTCTTTCTAAAAATTCCCCATTGGTAGACACCCTGCATTCAGTAAATTAAGAAACTTTTTTGATCCTGCTGAAAAGTATCTTTACCAAATTCGTTAATTTAGTATAAACCTTTTAAAATTTAATGCTGAGTATTGGTGGAAATATTAAGTAAAAACTCTTGAATGAACTGTTCACGATCCTACTTTGTATAATATGCCTGCTTTCACATTCGAACACGCTGATACTCCAGTCATACCAACCATAGCACGCGCGCGGAACCGTTTCTCTTCCCAGTTAGCATTTAACGGATAATTAAATAGCCGATAATATATTATACATGAATAATGCAACGGGGACTAAAATAGCTTTCATGGCAGGAGAGTGATACGTTAAGTAAAAATAGCGAATGAACCATCATAAACTTTAATCGACAATATTTTTTTCAACATAAAATATATTTTTGGTTTGGATACTTAATACAGAAAAAAAATGTTGCAACGATAGGCGAAGCTTCATTTATTTCAATTAACTTCATACCACACATTTAATCTAATCGGTGACCGATAATATTGCAATCCAACTTACTTCATGCGATAAGGAGATATGAGCGTTTTTAACAAACCAGGAGCTGTATGATTATAGTTTAGAAAGTGCAGTATATTCAGTTATGTGAGAATTGATAGAAAAGATTTTTGGGATGAGCGATCATTACAAAAAACATAAAAATAATATAAATAAATGAAATTATTTTTATTATGTTTTTATTAGAGATGGGCCTACTAGTAGGCTGCTTTTGAAGTCGGCCATTTTATTCATTTATTTCGATAACTTCTACAAAACTTACATAACCTACTATATATTTTTGAATAGTTTTGGTGTTGTCTCATTATTAAAAATATTCATTATTAATTCGGAGAGAGATATGCTTTATTAATACTAAAAACATATTGCTGCCCAACTTTATTGTGTTGCTGTATTCATAATTTGGATACAGTTCCAAAATGTAAATTACTTTTCCTTTTTTTTTTCTCTCTCTTATTTTATTTTATTTTATTTTTCTATTTTTGTTCTTTCCCATTTAGGTATTTCATTATATTTATTTCTTTTTTATTTAATTTCCCTCATAATATTCAAATGTCTCGCATGTTTCGTTTTTTTCCTTCTTATATTAACATAAAGATTATACACGAAAAAGAAATTGCTCTATGTAAGTCCATAAAACCAAATGTTTTTCGACATGATTGAATTCCAAATTTCACAATTAACTATCGATGATAAGTAAAGTAAATTGCTGACTTTTGCTTTATTTTTATAAAAAAAAAAACACTCAATTACACACCGGCCTGTTTGCATATAACAGAAAAAAATATAAATGAGTTAAGCCAAAACCTATAGCTACATGTACTAACGGCTATAAAGCTATGAAAGAAACGCCTCGAACATTGCCGAATTCACCCGAATTCCAACGGAAGCAATGTTCGGTTTGGCAGACAAGTCGGCCTATCTCTACTGTCAATTAATCTACAATATTATGTAACAATTTATAGATAATATTATTGGGGTGAACAATAATCACAAAAAAAAAAAACAATATAAATTAATTAGATTATTTTTATTAACTTTTTATAATGATCGCACATTCCATCTTAAATATTTAATCACGGTCAAGCAATCTATATCCTTATGTAACAATTTATAGTTTTCAATTATTGAGGAGGCCATGGTCTTTGATATACCAAGCTGGTAGAGTTTGAATTACTTTTAGTTGTCGCACAATCAAGTCTCGACTCTGGTAGTTTCGCTTTGTTTAAATATCCACGTAACGCCTCTAGCCTCTCAAATCAATAAGAATTATGTAAGCGTTTTCCTGTTTCTATTCCTGCAAGAGAAATCAGTTGGGCCATCCGAAACAAATCTAAGAGCTCGGTTTGTGGGAATCTTAAAACTTTTTCCTTACTAAAAGACATTTTGGCAAAACTATTTGAAAGACCTTTTTTTTTTAATTATATTTTTCTTTCATTATGAGATTATTATTTTTTAAGGATCTGTCTTGTTCTAATTATTTTCTTATTATTTATTATTATTTTATATGATTATCAGCTATTTTTATCAACCTAATTAATACGCTTTTGTTAACTTTACCTGTATGTAACGGAATCTTGCATCGTAATTATCACCAATTTCCAGCTATCTGATTTTCATGAAAATTTGCACACGTGTCAAGGACCAATGACAATACAATAATTGCACAAATTTGTTTTAATAATCTTACTTAGTCAAGTCCAAATACCCCCAAAAAGGGGGTCTGCCTTACAAAAGGTGAAGTAGTAGGATTTATGATTCAGTATGGTCCAGATGGGTCCTGAGTATAAAATATCAAAAATGTGACTACATTTGATAGGGTAAACATTTTTGGGGAGCAAAAAAACCCAAAATTTTTGCACTTATTCCAGATTTTTGCAAAATACATATGCAAAAATGCTTTAAATCGAAAAATGTGTTACTTACAAAATTAGGGTTTATTAAATTGTACGTCTAAAGACATCTCTTAACCTGAATTTGATTTAGTCGTTTAGCCACAATCGATTGTCAAAAATGACGAATTCCGCCAACTTTCTCAAGAAGTGAGTTTTGGTCATGTTTAGGAGTCTATAACACAAAAATGGCTAATCCAATAAAAAAAAATATATTAAATACTAATTTTTTTTTTTTTTTTTTTTTTTTTTTTTTTTTTTTTTTTTTTTTTTTTTTTTTTTTTTTTTTTTTTTTTTTTTTTTTTTTTTACGAATTATTACTTATATTTTTCAATCTATTATTGTCTTTTACACATATTTTGTAGTTCACTTATTGATTTTATACTTATAGTCCTTATCATTTTATAACATACCTACATCTTTTTCATGAACAAAACAGTCTGTAAACGAGCGAGCAGAAGGTGAGAATTTAAAATGACAATGGGAAAATTAGGTCATTGGAAAAACAACTAACTACTGAAATAAAAGTACCAGGAAAGTATTTAATTTCCCCCCTTAAAGACTTAAAGTTAAGTTTTTAACGTTCCGCGTCAAACTTTAGTTTCTCGGCAGTGTCAATTTTAAGATAAATGATCATCTAGGGTATAGCGGAAAAGTGTCTTACAATCTAACAATAGTGCACGAATCATCATAACCTTTAACCATTATCATTTTCTTTTCTTTTGATAAAAAATATTTTCTTTGTTGGATACGTAAATCAGAAAATATTTAATTCAGGAAGGCAAAGAGTACTGCTTGATTATTTTATTAAATTGTTATAATATATATGAATGATTTTTTTGAATAAGCACGGCACTGATGTGATGAAAAAAAAAAGTATTTTTTTTTTTTTTTTTTTTTTTATTAATTCTAATTAAATAATTAAGTAAGAAAACTATCGCCAAGGACAGTAGTATCGATCGTAGACTTAGGAACATCGATTTTGGATACTGTTTCGATAAAGGATAAAAGAATTGAAACATCCATAATAAAATTGAACCCCCCCCCCCTCCCGGAGATATAAACCAGAAATACAACCAACAATTACTACCTCGGGAAGAAGTTTTAGAAACTACAACTCCTAGAAGTCAATATAAAGTTGAATGAGCTTAAAATGCTCTCCGAAACTTAAACTCAATGAAACCTGAACTGTAGCGAGTGGCATTTGAAACTTATTTAACTAACATTATGCACTTAACAAAAGAATAATTTAATTGATAATTATTGAAAAATACTGATTTTTGAGTTGTGTAACTAAAGAAATACAATCGCGATGTATAGGGTTAAAACGGGACGAATCGATAATCATATCTTTCCAGTTTCGCACAATGATTCGTTTACCAAGAAATTTACATATTCATTCATCAAGTATAACTAGAACAATTATAACCATCCTACTGAATGTCTAAAGTACTGATGATTTCGCTGATACAAAATTTTTTTTTTTTTTTACTATCATTATGTAAGTGTTTCTATAATAAAACATGTAATACACTAAGTGATATTAAACAATTCGTGATAAGAAGCAGGCCAGAAGGCTTAAGGTAATACCAGCCAGGTGCCGGGGAATCGTGACATTTTCCTACTGTCGCGTCTTCCTGGGGTCATTTACGATAAAAATAACTCGATGCTTTAAACAACTCTATCTCACACTAGCGAATAAAATATAAACTAGAATTATTCAAACGGATATTAAGAAATTACAAAATAATACTTCAGAACATTTTCAAAGTTCATGGAAGATGGAAATTTGAATATCTTCTGCGATAAAAAACTGATAATGGTATCGCTCGGCTGTTTCCTATGTATTCCCGCCATACTTATCACCAGAGCATCTTTTACATTGGTTAGATCGTGTACCAGCATTTCCACTGGCAGATTGCGTTTGAATTTACTTTTTATATTCATATAAAAAAAAAAATGAATGAGGCTTTTACCATATCTTGAAAACCCATTTCAAAACGGAATTTGTGGTAGGTCAATATACCATACAACCTATTTGAAATCCTAGATTTGTATTCACATAATCTTATCAATCCTACTTAGTCACTTTTTTAGTTCAAGTTAACAAGTAAAAATATATAAATTTCGCTATTATTCGTTTGTGATCACTAAACGCAAAAACTACTGAATCAATCTGTACCAAATTTTAACTACATAATCTTCATAGTTCAAGAAAGGTTTAGCAATAATCAAATAGACTGATTTACATGTAGATTGCTATTAAAAAAGTGATAAATATGTGGTGCGCAGTGAAGTTTGAAAATTAACCGATAGATGGCGAGCGCCATTAAAGAGAGGTTACAAAGGTACAGTGTAATTTAGAGCTAGAAATTTATAATAGAATTTACTTATTTTCAATGAAATTGTTATTAAAAAGCCTATAAATATGTAGTGTGACATGTGGATCCCAGTGAAGTTTAAAAATCGACCGATATGTGGTTAGCGCCATTCTGCAAGAGTTGGCAATGGTATTGTACCCCTCTGCACCAAGTTTTTCAAATTTACAATTATAAAAATTTGAATGTACAATGTTGAGTGGCAGAAATGATGTTTACCACGCTGTTATATACTTTTATGGCTAGAAATTAAAATCCAACCAGAACTACTCATTAGTAGAACTACAATAAAATCTACACTAAAAGGTCTCTAGGCCATCTTCTTTTCAGACCCCTCGGAGGATTACCGGAAATGGAGTGAGAAGCAAGTTGGGAGACTAGTGCATTGGAGTGGTTATGGAACTTACTATGGAAGGATGCGTATCTGGTTTGGGCTAAATCAGCGACATATGGAACATTAAGATCTTTATGGATAAGTTTATTGGTGACAAAGTAAGGAGCATTGAGGATTTTTCGAATGATTTTGGATTGTAAGGATTGGATACGAGATGAATTGGATGGTTTAGTAAAGGCCCAAAGCTCAACTCCGTATGTCCAGATAGGTCTAATCACTGTCATGTAAATGAGTCTTTTGTAATTTATTGGAAGCTTTGGACGTTTGTCTAGTAAATGTTGAAGTAGTCTGTAACGAAGAGCAGTTTCTTGTCGTTTTAGTATTGTATGTGGACACCAAGTAAGACGTTTGTCCAAGTGGAGTCCTAGGTAGCGGATCTGTTCAACAGGGATTAGTGGAATAACTCATATATTACAATTAAAAATTGTAGGTCCAAAAAATAGGTTAAAAACAAGAAGAAATAATGCCAATTGCATAGTTAAACTAAATGAAGAGATAAAACCTCAATTATTAGTTACAATTATTTATGTTCTTTACTTACAATAGCAGGCGAAGTAATGGCGGGAGTAATAAATAAAAACTTTATTTCTCCCTGACAGGGTAAAACAACAGATCTACTGCTTCTAATATGGAAACTGTTGGTAAATTTTCGATCCAAAAACTGTAGGCAAAGCGTGACTTTTTTCATTAAAACCAAAATAGCGCCTAAACGGTAGGCCTTAGCGAAAAATGTTGTTAAACAAAAAATATTCTCTATTAAATTTATAATAAGGAAACAGTACATAATATTTGATCCTAAAAACACCAACAGAGTTAGAGCGTGTCAAAATGTTACGATTTTGAGTGTGGAAAAAAAAGCTACACACGAAAACTATAGATCACCAGAAAAAAAACATATCCGTGTTAAAGGAAAGTAGGAAAAACTGAAAAAAACAAAACAACCTAAAGACCAAATAAACAATATTAGCAATAATAATAATATTAATAATAATGTAATGATGAAATTTTACTCGTAATATAAGATGCTACAAATAATCCGATACAATTTTGATAATACAAAAAAACAAAATAAAATAACAATGTTTTTAAATAAAATAAGAATCTTTAATTTAATGGTGTTAATAAAATATTGACAGTTGAAGAGTCCACGGGAGAAAGTGGGAGAGTTAATTTTTTTCTGAAATGGAGTTAGATACAACAATATATTCGTGTTGTATAGAATAAGATGGTGAAATGTATCAGGTAGAAAAGCAGTTTGTAAGTTATTTTCAAGAGGTTGAAAGATATCTATACACGGAAGAAAACGGAAACGTCCAGGTCTCTCCTTCCTACTGTATTCAAATTGGAATTTTTTTCACAAAACGTTTATTTCTTAGATTATCATCAGTATTAATTCGCAAAAGAAATAAGAAAATGACTGAAGTTATTAAAGATCAAAACCTTAAAACTAAATTTTCTCGAAATGCATTCCCAATGACATTCCCCCTTTCTTCCGTGGACTCTTCAGTTTTCTTATGTGTGAATTATTATTCATTTATGGAAATTAGATTTTCAGTCTTCCAGTAATATAAGTTTGTTTCTGCTTATACCTTCGTAGAGTTATCTTAATGTAGTTTCCTATTTCTTGAATTTTTAGACACAGCAATTAGAGAAAAAAGATGATTTTGTAATATTTTAATATTGAAAATTGTGAGTGCCTATTACCTATTGGCCAAGGGTATCTTTATCATTGACACAGAACATCTTAAAGCTTCAATTTCAATGTTTCTAAACTGCTATTCAGTTTTTCAAGTAGCAATTTTAACTTACGTTGAGCGAATGTTGCACTTTGAACCCGCTGATAAGACTCAAGATTCTCAGGAATCAAATAAGCTTCCACAAATTCTTAGGGAGATATTGTCTAAAGTGCAAATATATCGTCATTAAAAGATATGATATAATAAGCTAATACAACCAATATGATGACATCGTATTATTAACAATTGTTCAACAAAGTCATTAGATTAATAGGAAAAGAAAGATCACAAGGAGAAACAATAATACAGTTCAAGTTGAATAATCATATGAAAAATCAAGATATATATTTTTTTATTTTTCAAGAATATTTTGTTCCTATAATTTTGTCAATAGACCGTGGCCTTTAAAAATTGTAAATTCCAATTACAAGAATATAATCATTAATTTTTTTAAGAGTAAAAAATGTAATGTACTGACTTATTTAAAGTCAATCTTTGTTCAAGACTAAACAATAACTCATTTGATTCATTTTGTACTAAAACGTAAGAGGCCAAAATAGAGAGGTATATATTTATATCACAGACAAAAATACTTCTTTCTAGCAAGTCTATTTAGAGTACGAAAGCTTTAAATGGCAAAATCTTTTTAAATTTTGGTCCATTTCTCAGTTTCTTGGCACAGGCTTGTTATAAAATAAAATTTCGCCTTCCGCCAGATAAGATAGAGCTACGTCACTGCAGCGTTGATTAATCATCATTTTTATTTAATGATTTGAAAAAAAAAAAATTATCTTTTTATTCCAAGTGCATTGGATAAATTAATAAAATAAATTACAAATGTTATAAGCGATTATGATAACGAATATATATATATATATATATATATATATATATATATATATATATATATATATATATTTTTTTTTTTTCCTTTTTTTTATTTGTTTCCCTTCCATAGTAACCCTATGGGAGGGGAGTGTATTTCTGATAATTTTACAAGTTCCATGCAAATTAGCATACTATTTTTTTTTAAATTAGATAAATTACAAAAATAACAAAGTTCTTGATTGAAGTTAAAATAAACACTTAGGGAAAAGAAAAAGAAAAAAGATAACAATAATTTAAATACCAAAAGGCAGTAATTCCATAGTTAAACAAAAAGAAATTAGAATAAAATAAAAATACAATAGATTGATAAAATAAATAAAAAGAAATAGAAAAATAACATGCAGGCAAGTTGATTTTTCAACAAATGTCTTCTATTGTTCATCATGTTTTTGATGCGGGGTGGTCTTCTTTCTTGATGTGTATCGTCTATTTTCCAATTGCTAATGCGAATTCTGCCAACTGTTTCTTTTAAGTTTTTTGTATAGTTTGGCTTCGGTGGAAGGCCAAGTGTCCCCATTCATCAGTACTGTTTTTATTAGTTTTGATCTTTTGTGTTCATAAATAATGCAGTCATATAGTAAGTGATGAAATGTTTGTGGAGTCCGTCCGTCACATTCGCATGTATCTGTATTTGTCAAATGAAACCGTTTCAAGTAGTGGTTATTCTGTCCATGTTCCGTTAACAGTTGTGTACATTTGTGATGAGTACTTTTGGGTGTACCGTGATTTTGTAGTGTGATGTTTGGGATGTATTTGTGCAAGGGTCGTCCTTTTGTTGAGTTGTTCCAAAGTTTGTCCCATTCAGTAAGTGAGTCTGTTTTGATACATTTTGTAATAAATGAAACGGGAACGCGGGTGTATTCTAAAGAAAGTTCTAAATCATGAGCAGCCGTTTTTGCAAGTAGATCTGCTCGCTCGTTACCTTCGATGCCACTATGACCTTTGACCCAAGTTAGTTTTGTTGGTGTTCCACGTTCCATTATTTCAATTAAATTTTTCTTTAGTCGATGTGTCAGTGGGTCGTTGGATTTGATGTTATTAACTGAATATATATATATATTAATATCATATGTGGATTGAAATATTTATTAATCATTAGAAATAATAAAATCGTCTAAATCCAATCCAAATTTAATTACCGAATAAATATTTTTAATATTCATATTTTAAATTTGTTTCCTAAAGGGACAACTCATAGGAGAAAAGCCTTAAAGTTTCTCAATTTTCCTGAGTGTCTGTTTCATCAATCTATCAGATAATTCACTCCTTAGTTTCAGAGCTGGAAGTTATAGTTTCCTCTTTCTTCTCTTGGTCAATACCAACATACACTTGATTTTTTGTTATACATTATATTAAACATTAATATAATGAATATAATCTGTATATTAAATTTTTGATGTTTTGAACGTTTGTGTATGATTTTGAAAGAATGGTTAAAAAATAATCTCCATTCCGGTACACATTGACTTTATAAGAATAACATGAAAATATAACACAAAGGTACCATTCTCTGATATAAGAAGAAGATTAGGGATGAAGTCAAAAATAAATAAAACGTCTAAGTAATAAAACTATAATACAGTGCCAACGTTCCCACCTGTCTTACAGGTCTTCTTCAAGGCCGCTAAACCACACAGGAGAGGAGACAAACAAAGACGTCGAAACGTTAGCAATCAAATGTAGTTTTTTATACTTGGACGTGTTATTTCTTTGTGACTGTATCCCTGTACATGTTCTTATATCATTTAACAGTCAACTATACTTTTTCCATTATGGATCTTAAACTTCTGATTCAACAAGAGTCTACTGTGACTTTATTTTAAGCACAAATTGTAACAAACCAACCTTACGCGCATGTTCATACCTATTCTACCGAATCCAACATATCCTTTTCCAACTTAAAATTTACATTTCCCCATCATATACCTAATTTTAACCTCCTTTGCCATCTCCGAAAAAAAAACTTGCTGTAAGAATTGAACAAAGGTTCTTCGTTATCAGTCATCGATCGTCTCCTGTGAGGTTCGGTGGCCCTAAGAAAGACTTGCAAGGCAGGTCGAAACGTCGGCACTGAAATTTTTTTTTTTTTGCTTTTTTGACTGCATCCCAATGACTGCATGCTTTTTATATCATAGTTAACAGACCACTATATTTTTTTCTTTAGTTTTATTCGTAATATGAAGTTCTCAAATCGTTGGTGTTTTTTGTGTCCTAAAAGACGACAGTAAATAGATATGAGCACCAGATATAACAGACTTTTCTAAGCGATTAAAACGTAGTGGTAGGGCTGCTGAAGTGAGATGACGGAGGCGTTATGATTCCAATCTAGCCTATCTTATCTCCCTGTAGCAGTTGGCAAGCTTGATTTGTCGATCAAGCTAAACAATGGAGTGGGAGGGTGATTAAGATATAGCACCCACATAGAACGTTCTAGATTGTCGTGAATTCTTCATTTATTAAGAGCGAAGACCACACATGTTTAGAAAGCAATATTGTCTCTCATGTTGATCCTACTTGAGGAAACGTTCGGTTCGGATTGATGCCAAAGCATCTGATTCACACTCATCTGTGACATGACCGTTCCGTGATAGTACCATATCACTGTTTTACAATTCCATTATTTTACCAGTTTCACAAGCTGTTCAAATAGGACTATATCGTGGACTGCATTAGTGCATATGGAAAGAATGATGCTATTTTCGGACAGTAAACAGTTAATTATGGAGGAAGAATAGCAAAAATGAAATGATATAAACACAAATAAACCTGGGTCCATCAAGCATGGAAAAATAGAGCAACAGAATGGGAATTCGATACTTTGTTATAAAAAGTTGGTGGACAATGGAGCCCATTCCCCCCCCCCCAATATTTCTAAATGTCTGAGAATTCTTCACTAAGTTGATCTAGCTAAACAAGGCTTCGACAAATCAATCAATACCGGATTATTATGATTCTATAATTTTTTTGTTATTCATTTAAAAAACCGGAAATGTTAACACAGGAATATAAAGATATGTAGAAAAAGAGCATGCGTAGTCAGGCAGAGAAAATAAAAATGATGGCGAGAAATCCTCTAAGCTCAGGTACATACGGCGACACTACGCAATTCACTGCAACCTTACTCTTAGCAATGAAAAAGATCCGCTCTGCACGGGTAGGAACGGCGTCATTCGATTTCCCATAATATTTGTATTTAGTCGGAAGTCCGTCTAGGAATCAAAAAAAGTTTGACAAATAGTGAGGTAATATTTGTTTTTTTTCCCGAAAATCACCGATTTTCAATAACGTATATCTCGTAGACCGTTATAATTTCGAGAAATTTATATAGAATTAATTTTATAGAAAATTTAATTAGCTTTAATTTTGATTTGATAACATATTTTCAACCCAACATATAGTCAACCCTTTTTGAGATGTAATCGTAAAACCAAAGAAATTGAATTTCTCCCCTCCCTCCTCACCGTTAGCTCACCCCCCAGGGGCGGGGACTTTTAGTATGTTCACCTTTTAACTACTCCTAGCGAAGCTGTGAAGTCAAAAACTATCGCATATTCCACGCACTCTACACCCCTCATTTCAGCACTTATTGACTGGACCAAGTAGCAACTTTAGTTTGTAGTTGCGATCTATAATATGCACAGCATAAAAGGAGAATATTGAGAATAGTACCGCTCCTTGTAGGACACCACATACATTCTTATTTCCTATAAGAATAAATCGTTTCAAATGTCCAGTTTAGCAGTTTAAAAAATAATAATAAATAAATGAAGTAATAAAAAAATAAAATAAAATAAAACCTACAGACATACTTAATACTCAGCCTCTTGAAAATGATGTTTGCAATTAACTTAAAAAACAAAAATAATTAAAAACCTAATCAATCAATCCACAAAAAAATAATATTTTTCGTGTTTAAAGTTCAATCCATAGTTTTCAATATAACTTAAAATTTGGTTATCAAGTAAGTACAAACGAGAGGTACAGAGAATACTTGTATTTATTTTTTTCATACTTAGAAGTCATTCAGTCTATCCTTTCAAGCTATACCGTAAACAATAATTTCTTATACGTGCCGAACTCGCGTTAAAAATTTTACTGTATGCAATTAGCCAATAACCAACTTACAGTCAACTCAGTACCTCTTCTATAACCGGTCGATTCTCGTCCTCAAAGAAGAATAATTTTTTTTCTATAGGCAACGACAAGGTATCCCAGTTGAGACTGAACTTTATTTTCATATATCCAGGTCAGGCTTGCAAAACTATTATTTTGTATTTATTTCTAAAAACAGTTATAATCAGTTTAAATATGATATTGATCATTATTTTATTTTATTTATAATAATTATTATAAACGTCTAAGACAGGGAAGAAGAGCCATAAAAAGATTGAACGGAATTTGGTGGCACAATAAGATTTCGAAAAAAAGAAAACTGAATATATATAATGTCGTAAAAAGCATAGCATTGTATGGAGCGGAAACATGGAAGCTAACAGAAAGCGATAAGAGCAAAATAAAAGCATTAGAAATGGATGTCCTTAGAAGATCTTGTGGAATCTCGAGAAGACAAAAGGTAACAAATGAAAGAGTAATGCAAATAACCGAAATTAAAGAAACTATTATCGACAACGTTACCAAGAAACAGCTGATATGGTACGGTCACGTGCGGAGAATGCCAGAAAACAGACTTCCAAAAGTAGCTCTTAAATGGGTACCGACTGAAAGAAAGAAAAGAGGAAGACCTAGAAGAACGTGGGGCGAAGGAATAAGAAAAGCAATGAATGAAAGGAACCTCACGGATGATCATTGCCAGAATCGTGAACAATGGAGAACGAGTCTAGAGGTCGGACAGCGTAGACAAACGCTATAAACCGGCATATATATATAACTGTGATACACGCTCAGCCAATATTGGGCAAGTTTTAGAGAAAGTAAAGGGCTCTTCCAAGAGTGCAATGTTTCACTTTACCGGTTCAAGATTTGCTTGGAATTATGTTTGAATAAGTGGAGAAGGAAATTTTTTTTCCACATTTATGTATTTATTTTTAATATCTTTTAAATACACTTTTTTTCACATATTTTTGTATTCTTCTAGCCCTCGTGAAAGCTTGTTATAAAAGCCGAGACGTCCGCAAAATAAATTATTGTAATTTTATTGTGGTCTTTATGACTGCACATCTCAACCATATTACCTATATAGCAATTTTTGTAAAATGTACGCAACTAAATATCACTGCCTTGTAAGTCTCAATGAGGTTACCATTGATTGATTGATGACCCTTAATTGCCATGAACGATAACTACGTTTATAGGAAAATATGGCAAATATTACTACGTTTTACAATTATTTTATAATTTTTACAATACTAGCTGTGTCATCAGAAACTGATATGAAAAGTATAAATAGTACTCGATAATTGATCAGTTCACTAATGATTCATTCAATGATGTTACGATTCGTACAAATGATGAAATAAAACAATAAATAATATGTTATAGTTTTTGAAATACAGATAAAATAATTTGATAAAGAAACAGAGCGACGAAAAGAAAACTCTCTTTCATCTGAAGGAAAACTTTTTACTCACTGAGCAGTTCACGAATGATTCATTAACTGATGTTACATTTCATGCGAATGATGCAATAAAACAATAAGAAATTTCCGATTTCGAAATATAGATAAAATATTCAACGATTCACTCTGATGAAAAAGGAGCTAAAGACAGCTTTTCCAATAATTATATCGATAATAAAAGTGCACCCATTTTCATTAGGGGGTGCACAGTGCCCCCCAAATATATATATGGTTTTTTAAATAATGTTATTTAAATAATTTCTATGGGTCGACAAAATAGAATATATATTATACTACAGGCCAAAGGTACGGGAAAGCAAAATGTTCTGCCGCCGTTATGGCTTAACAAAAAAATTTTTTTTTTTAATTTTTATTTGCATTAGGCTACCCTAAAAATATTTCTTTAGATAAAAAACATTCAACCAATTCTAGCCTTTGTCCTAAATGGATTTTTAAATAAACAAGAATGGTCCTCCAGCGTGTCTGAGTTAAATTTATTATTAAATTCAATGAATTCCACACAAAAAACAAAATAAAATAATAATATAATATATACGAGCCTGTTAGCTTCGATAATAAGAGCAAAGACCTTCCAGATAACGATAGAAGGTACGAAGCGGAACGAAGTACCGTATTAGGTGTCTGGAGGTTCTAGCACTACCCTACTAAGATTTAATAACTTCAGAGAAGAAGTTCTGAAACGAGGTTTATAAAACCATTGTAAAAAATATTTAATAAAATATTTTTGAAATAAAAATTAATTCAATTTTTTTCATTCAAAGCAATATAGCTCCTGAACTAGGCCCTAGCGACAAATGCTCTATAACAAAAACTATTCTCCAATAAATTTCGGATCAGGGAATTCCCGTCAAATTTTCGATCCGAGCAACATCAACAGAGCCAGAGTGCGTCAAAATATTACATTTTTGAGTGAGAAAAAACGTTACAACAAAAAAGTATAGACCCCAGCCAAAAGACATATCCATGTCTAAAGTAACAGTTACTGAAATCATTGATTTTTATCGGTTTTTATTTTTTTATTTAACTATTTCTCAATATTTACAACTGTATACATTATATACAAGTAAATTAGATGAAAATGATTACAATGACAAATCAATAACATGTAAGGAACTACTCCCGAGAAGCACTTTAATAAGTTTTAAAAGTTAAGTTAGAAGGTCTCTTGCCTATCTTCTTTTCATATACCTCGGAGGATTATCGGGAATTGAGTGTAAAGCAAGTTGGGAGACTAGTTGATTCGTGTAGGTATGGGGTTTACTATGAAAGGATAGTTATATTTTGGTTTGGGCCAAATCAGCAACATGTGGGACGTTTAGATCTTTATGGATAAGTTTGTTGGTCACATAATAGAGAGCATTGAGGATTATACCAAGGATTTTGAATTGTATGGATTGGATACGAGGATAGGAAGATTTAATGCAACCCCAAAGCTCAACTCGCGTATGTCCAAATGGTTTCACTGTCATGCAAATAAGTATGTATTAATTTATTGAGAGCTTTAAACGCTTGTCTAGTAAATGTTGGAGTAGTCGGAAACGACGTTCATCAATTTCTTGTCTTTTAAGTCTGGTATATGTTTTTATTTTCAAAAATGGGTTTATTTTATTTTGGTTTCTAGTACGTACTGAAATATAAATACAATTTTAATATTATTACAATGATGTGTTGTTTTATTATTCTATCTGTTCGTTAATTACTTGACATAGATTTACGTATACATTATGTAATATTAAAAAAAATTAAACCCTAGATTGTTACTAAAGCCCTTTCTACCAGTAACTGAATTTGAAAACGATGTCACTCCTACGGTTTTGAGGCAATTTACTCTTACAATCCAATTTATACGGCCTCATAAATATAAAAGATCCGACCTTTTTAAAAAACGATACATTGATCTCAAAAAAACCATAATCTTATGGATTATCTCGGCTATAAACAGGGTGAGGCAAAACGTTCATTCCTTGCAGTTCCGATAATTTTTCCTTGGTCTAACGAGAAGGATGTCCAGGGGCATTGTGTTGCAGAATAGCTTGGTTCCTGTTGTCCAAAGCAGAGTACGTTGCACTCAAACCTGCATAAACTGTGTGTCTACCTGATCAAGGTAAAAGTTTGAGTCCACGGCCCGACCATCAGGAACAAGCTCAAAATGCAAAACGCCTATTAAGTTCCACCAAAGAAAAAAAAATCGCTTATATCCTAAAACCTTACCAAACGAGCCAACGTGGAGCAGTATTTCAATCAAAAACTGACTCCTTCTATAACACAAATTTCTTCGGCGGCTCTCATTGCACTTAGAACTTTTTTCTTCTGATCACGCACGAGCGTTTTTATCATTAGAGTCCAAAAACCCAACTCAAGCCACAAGGAATTAAAGGATTATTCAAAATAAATAAACATAGACATTAATAAGAGGAATAAAAACATATTCATAGGAATAATAATGACAGTTAGAATTAAGGGTTGTGTTCATGAAAACATTTTTAAAAACTTAGAAAAACAAAATATTGGTATAAATATTTACTGTGGGCGAATCCCGTTTAATCTGGACATTGTGTGATCCACGCGGAGTCTTAAAGTTAAAATTTAATTTTTTATAACCACATAAATTTTCATGTTTTAACTTTAATAAAAATGTTATGAACATGACATAAACCAAATGGAACTCATCAATCGGTTTTCCTCACGTCAATTCCCACATAATTATAATTAAGATGATAGAGGTTCCTTAAAGGAAAATATAAAAGTAAGAAAATCCAGCTGATTGTTAGGAACCAAAAGGAAAGTCGGGGAAAATCGAGGCCACGCCTAGTTTCTAAGGGCTTTCCCGAGGTCAATGGCCATCCCCTCCCCGCTTGTCCGTCCGCAGGAACCTACCCCATCCCTCCCGCTACCTTGTATCATTAGAGAATATTTTGCCAATGACTGGCATGAGAGTCAGTTTTTTTATTAAAAACAAGTAAATCAAAAATAAAAATCCATAATTGTTATCAAGAATTTAAAACTGCATACAAATTAACACAACTACTTAATGGACGTCCAGCTTTCCATACTTTACATTCCCAAGCGATATTATTTGTAAGAAAAAGAAGTAATTTAACAAAACTTGTACAATTATTACACAAAAAAAACTTGTACCAAGAAAAAAACTTGTTAATTTAACAAAGAGAGGAGAGAAGTTAGAGTCTCATTGACAAACATTACACGCCTTTAAACAAAAGGCGCTGCGTCCCATATTTAAAGATTGACTTAAATTTTTAACCAAGACTAAAGCGAACAGAAACTGCTCGACGTTATAGACTACTTCAACATTTACTAGACAAACGATCAAAACTCCCAATTCATTACAAAAGACTTATTTAAATGACTGTGGTAAGACCTATTTGGACGTACAGATTGATCTTTGGGGCTCTACTAAACCATCCAATTCATCTCGTATACAAACCTTACAATCTAAAATCATTCAAAAAATCCTCAATGCTCCTTACTTTATCACCAATAAACTTATTCATAACGACCTTAATGTTCCATATATTACTGAGTTAGCCCAAACCAGATACATATCCTTTCATAGTAAGCTCCCCAACAACTCAAATCCATAAGATTCTCAACTTGCTTCCCACGCCATTCCCGATAATCCTCCGAGGCGTCAGAAAAGAAGATGGCTTGGATATCTTCTAGTGTAGAATTTTATTGAAGTGCTTCTGATGAGTAGTTCTATTCAGGTTTTGACATGTTATTTAATCGTCATCAGCTCATTTACTTGATTTATATATTAGTACAGTTGTGAATTTCAATAAATTTATATAATTTTTTTTTTTTTTTTTTTTTTTTTACAAAAAGTTTTATTTTTCTTATTTATTGATATTTACAATTGTATAAATTATATACAACAAGTAAGTTTGAGGAAAACGATTACAACGGCACACATTTCATAGTTTGCTATGAAAGGATAGGTATCTGGTTTGGGCCAAATCAGCAACAAATGAAACTTAAAGATCTTTATGGATTTTTGTTTGTAATAAGGAGCATTGAGGATTTCACAAAGGATTTTGAATTGCAAGGATTGAATATGAGAGAATAGGAAGGTTTAGTGGAGCCCTAAAGCTCAACTCCAAATGTGTCTAATTATTGTCATGTAAATAAGTCTTTTGCAATTTATTGAAAGCTTTGGACGGCAGTCTTGTAAATCTTGGAGCAGTCTTTTTTAAGTTCAGCATAATTATCGAGAGTAAAAGAAAAAATATTCAATTTTCATATTCACTGTACATTTGCACGCAATGTCCGAATGTAGAAAGATGCCAAATAAGATATCAGCTTCGCGAGAAAAATATACAATTAATTAACAAGCGTATTTTCAGTCAGTTTTGAAAACGTTTTCTGCATTCTCTATCTCTATCTAAAACGATCCTCACTGAAACTAAAATTGATGTGAACCAGTTTTAACTGCATTGCACTATTCCTATGATACGTAACATAACATTTCTCTCAAATTTAAACACACCCCTGTATTAGACTACATTATTAAATACAAAAAATTCCACGACAAACTTTATGAACTTTCTAACAGACTTATAGAAGACATAGCAGCAAGAAATATCCCCGAAAACATATACCGAAGGTTGAAAAGGAATTGGATGAGGGATCTGCTTCAGAAAGAAATGGCTCATACGATACTTCGTTACTTTCATATATTTGACACATTCGCTGATCTTCTGTAGTTGAAGACAAGAATATCTTAATGAAGTTTTAAAAAATAAATAATTTATAATAAATTTATTTATTCTAGTTGTCACGAAGGAATTATCTCTCCCAAACTATCATAAAATAATTTTGATGCTCAAATAAATAAATTCAATTATCATAGTCATTAATGTAGATTTAAGTGATACCAACTTAACAAGTGAACAAACCAAACCTTTTACATTGAGTTGCAGCGATAAAATTGCTCTTAAAGATAACGAGAATACTTTCGAAAATGACAATGGACTCATAATTATTCATAGCTCACTTTGACAAACTATCACAAATTTTGAATACCGTTGACACAAAAACCAGTAACATTGAGGATTACAAACTGTTCAAGAACTTATTTGTTCAACCATTCTGCCTATCATACAATAGTAAATTATAATTATAGCGCTGAGTTAAATGGCAATTTAATAAAAGTAGATATAATTTAACTATATTACCTCAAGTTTTAAAAATTTATAGGCGTATTGTAATCATTATTACAGAAAAATCGAATATGAATGCTTCTTAATGACGAGATCAATTTATTTTTTAAATTTTATTTATTACAATTTATAACTGTACAGAAATAAATAAAATGAAAAGATAATGATTATTATAACATGTAACCTTGTAAATAAAACATTGGTAGCACTTCAATATAATTTTGTATAATAACGTCCCGAGACCATCTCCTTTTCAGATACCTTGGAGGGTTATTGGCTGTTAAATTTATTTTTAAAACTATTAATAGAAAGGAAGAAGATAAACAAACAGGTTTGATTATTTACGGACTTTCTTACGAACATCTTTATTCAGCAACATGTGGAACATTAATATATTTATGGCTAAGTTTATTTGTGACGAAGTAAGAAGAAATGAGGATTTTTCGAAAGAAATCGCACGGTAAGGATTGGATACGAGATGAACTAGATGGTTTAATGGAGCCTCAAAGCTTTATCCCTTATGTCCAACTATGTCTGATAATAGTTATGTAGAAGTATTTTTAGGCAACTGGTAAAGACGGTGCTAGGAGTTTAGAAGGTCAGCTATATATATCGTGCAGAGGATGGGATCTATGATACTACCTTGTGGAACTCCGGCATTATACCGGGTTAAGAGGGAAGAGTAGGGAAAATTAAGACTTATTTTAAAGGATCTATCCCTATTTATTCTACTTATTTATATTTATTCGGATGTTTAAGAGTAAATAAAAAGTAGAAAAGTAGAATAAAAAGTTCTTTAAGAACAGAAAAGACATTTAACAACAAACACTATTAAGCGAAAATATAACCGAGGCATACTTCTTACATAAAAAAAAAAAAATTTAATGTTATTATTTAAAATAAAATTATTACAATATTGAGGAAATAATCAAGGAATTAATGAAGAAGGCACTGGAAAATGGACTAAACAGACAACATACAAAATAAAAAATTTGATTTAGATTGACAATTCTGAAATAATGTTTATATAATTAATAATATTACTAAGTGTAATGATAGTCTTGCGATAATTCTATAAAAATATTAATATATATAATTGTTATGTTTATTTATGCTCGTTCTACCATTTTGAATCTTTGTGTATCCATTTAGGCTTGTATTAATGGTTTTGTAATGAATAGAATATACATTTTTTTTTTTTTTATATTAATTTGATTTAACTGAATAAATTTATCGTTGTACTAATAAATTTTATGTAATTTATGTAACAACACTGAAACATTTTCCCCCTTAGAATACTTCATATCGCTATGAATACATGGACGTAATGTATGTATTTTAATAACAATATATATAAGTATATATAGTTTGAAAATACATATCAATGCCACTAGATCATAGCAAATCATCAATTTTTACTATAGAAATATTATCGGTTCTTAAACTTAGTGTCTCTGTGTTCTATTTTCGAAATAGTGATTTTTAAAAAATAAATGTGATTAATTGAGTTAACAAAATTGTATAGATATAAACATCTTGGATAACTATAATCTACAAAGCAGACTCGTCACCTTTTTTGGATTAGTACATGCCAAATTTATATAAACAACTTTGCTGACTAAAAGAAACGAGTGACAAATGTAAATTCTAACGATACGTTCAAAACACCTATCTATCTCCGCAGTTGTTATCTAATCATAGATTGTGGGCAAAAATAGAAGCCATCAAACGCTACCGCAAGATTATGAACTAATCGTTATTGATATAATTTCGAGACCAATAATAGATATGCATTTCTATAAATATGCCTTCTATAGATACATATAAAGCACACCCAGTATAGCATATTACGACTCTTAAATTCATAACTAGCTTTTATATTCGGATCATTGTCAGCAAGGCAAACATCGTTAAAATATTAGGATGAAATAATTGATAAATTAAGTTATTTAGCAACAATTTTTTCAAGGAAAATGCACTGTTTAAAAAAAGTATGCATCAGTGACAGAAGTATACATCAAGAACTAATACTTAATTAAAGTATCACTAAAAGCATTAATTAAAAATTAAGAAAACAAAACATAAATATGCTTTTTAATTCACTTATAGTAATATAAAAAATCAATTTCTTCCTAATTGAGATAAACAATATGTCAATGGATATGTCTATTATGATCTCCTGTAATTCAAAATAATCATAGTTGAGAGAAAATAGTGGTTTCAAACTAACTTTTTTTATTTAAACCAATACAACTCCTTAACTGTAGGTCTTAGCACCAAATGTTATAAAACAAAAAATATTCTCCATTAAATTTCTGAAAAGTAAACTGTATGCAAATTTACGATCCGAGCACCACAACAGAGCTAGAGCGAGCCAAAAGATGTCCCTAAAACAGCTAATATCGAATGTGAAAATACTCGGCTTTTGCATTTACTATTCAACGATTCGCTACATTGATTTGGCATAATGAAATAGTTTTAAAATCGATCCTTTGACAAGGTTATTCCTCATCTTTCAAGAGTGAATTCATATTTGAGAATTCACTAAAACGTACATTATTAATAAATTACAGTAATACAAAAAATGTGTTTTTTTCACTCACAATACTTTGTAGGGGCGATATATCCATAAAAACAACAGATATGAAAAAAACATTACGAGCAATAATAAAACTTGAGAAAATAAAAAATTATTATTATGTAATAAAATTATAGTAAAAGTAAAAAAATTGTAAACAAATAAAAATATAGATTAAAAAAAATATAAAGACTAAACTAGATGATAAGCAAATTTTATTTTGTTATAAATAAAATAAACAGGTCTATATAGTTAGAGCAAAAGGAACAAACGTTAGGATATAAGAAACAGAATTTGGAACAAACAGAATAAGATACAAAAACAAATTATTTATATTGGTTTTCGTTTATTTTATCTGACTGAAAGCCCCATTTCCCATAAGAAATAAATATTTGGAGCAAATTTCTCTAAATGTTATTATAAAAAACACTTTGATTAAATATTAGCTTAGAGAAAATTCTAGTTTTAGCAGTAACAATTTGGGGAAAATAATGATTTTTTATATAATCTACAAAAAATTCTAAAAACCTCTGCTAAGTTTTTTTCCCCTTCTTTTTTAACCTTTTAAATTTCAGGTTATTTAAAAAGTTGTAATTGATCAATATAAGTGCTATTTTTAAAACAAATGTAAATTTAAAATTTAAATAGTCAATTAATTTTCTATTACTGATTATTTATGTCAAAAGTCCACATATATGTATATACAAACAACATTTTAAATAAATTTAATATAATTTTTATATTGTTGATAGTTATTAATATTTCATGTATACATACCTAGATTGGATTGGCGTACTCCAGAAACTACATCAGTGAAACCGAAAGGTTAACTGTAATTATTTATTGAGACATAAAAACCATAATGGCCGATTAAAAAAGAAATTACAATTTTTTAAAATTAGACCTTGAAATCTGAAAATATAGAATGTTATGCCATCTGTTGGCCGAATGAAGTATTTCTTTTATTACGAACAATTCAAGAGATCGAGCCAGTTTAACATCGAGTTTTTGAAATCAAGTTGGCACTGCAAAAATGGATGAAGCGATTCGGGCTAACTTTGCTTCTCAATGCTTCCATTAGTTATTTTACAATTTAAGATAATAGTACATTATAAAAACAAGGATAAAAAGTGAAAAAAAAAAATTATGAAAGAATAAAATATAAATTTAATTCGTTCATTCTGTTGACACGTCAAATTAGAGGTTTAATTCAATACTGAAGTCAAAATAATGCTGCTAATAATTGAATTTTTTTTTCTTTTTCTTTTTTTTCTTTTTTTAAATGATTCTTTGAAATACAATAATGGTTTTCAAAAATAGAAATAGCTATTCAGCATTACCTACATAATATTGCAAGTCAGCTTAATGCCTTCGGCTGGAACAATAAGAGCTTATTACTTGCGTTTAAACTATAAATTAAAGTAAACCCTCAAAAATTCTAAATACACATTTGTATGAATATTTAACTGATAATAAAAATGAACAATTCTAATAAGGATTAGTCATAGGACAATTAATAGAGAAAATATATCGAATTCCAACAGAATCTTTCCTCAGTTTAAAAATAGTAACTGGAAGGGGAAATGATAGAATCTTCAAAACTTGGAAACCGTCCAATTTCTATAATAATATTTGTAAAGCATGTTTTTAAATTCCCTTCCTACTCGCCGACATTTAGATGCAATAATACGATAAACCAATGTCTTCATAGACGTAACGTTCTTTCTGATTTATATCTCTAATAATTATTATAAATAGCTCAAAAAACTCAATTTCTCCCTGACTAGGAAAAACAATAGATCATCGATATGTCTATTTGCATTTAACTGCATTTATAAATTTACATTTTAGAATTAAAAGGATCGTATTACTTAAATTAAATTAACAGCCAATGATTATTCGAAATAAACAAAGTTAAGATAAAATGACTTTTTTCATGTTATAAAACATGAACAAATGTTATAAAACATAGTGACAAATGTTATAAAACAAAAAATATTCTCCATTAAATTTCTAATCTGGAAACTATCGTCAAATTTTGGATACGAGCAACACCAACAGAGCTAGAGGAAGTCAAAATGATAGATTTTTGAGTGTGAAAAAAAGTTACACATTTGAGGGTGAAAAAAACGTTACAACGTGACTTTTTTCATTCAAACCTATATAACTCCTAAATGGTAGATCCTAGTGACAAATGTTATATAACAAAAAATATTCTCCATTAAATTTATGAACAGAAAACTGTCGTCAAATTTATAATTCGAGCAACACCAACAGAGCTAGAGCGTGTCAAAATGTTACATTGAGTGTGAAAAAAAAGTTACATATTTGAGGGTGAAAAAAACGTTACAACGTGACTTTTTTCATTCAAACCAATATAGCTCTTAA
This sequence comes from Euschistus heros, assembly GCA_003667255.2. NCBI lineage: Eukaryota > Metazoa > Arthropoda > Insecta > Hemiptera > Pentatomidae > Euschistus > Euschistus heros. Next base: position 3,213,911 of record RCWM02000033.1, read on the forward strand.
ACAAGGGAGCTGTCGTTAAATTTTCGATCCGAGCAACACCAAAAGAGCTAGAGTGTGTAAGAACAGCCCCAAACATTTAAAACATGTAGGGAAACGCGACACGTTTATTGTAAGAGTATATAGATGATAAGGATTGTAAAATTGGAGACGTACGATTTTACCTGAGCCACGACTTCACATCTTGTTAACGATTGTAAACTAATAATAATTTATAGATAAGATAAGATAAGATCACAGATATCTACGAACCCATATTGTTTTTAATCTTATTTATATTATAAGGTTTGTGACTCGTTGTTGTAGTGTTGAGGTGTTGGTGAAATTAGGAGTGAAAAAGTGACGTTTAAACCTTTTTTTTTGTTTGTCACTAAAAATAATCCTGGACTCAATTACGATTTCCTGAAAACGTATTTCAGCAAAAAGCAAGCGCCGCAGTAAGTGTAGTTTTTAAGAGTGTTATATTATTATTATTGTTTCGTTAAATCCCAGTCAAGAGAGCGTTGAAACTTGTTTATGATGTTTTGTTCACATTTTTCTTTCTTCTCATTCATTCATTCATTCATTCTCGGCGCAACAGACGCATGAAGCGGTCCTTGGCCAGCTCAACGGCTCTTCCCCAGTCTTCCCTGTCAGTGGCACGTCTGATGGATATTCCTGCTTTCTTCAGATCCTCGGAGACGCTGTCCTTCCATCTTCCCTTCGGTCTTCCACGAGGCCTCACTCCATCGGGGCTTCCGTAATACAGTCTTCTGACTGTCCTCTCCTCGTCCATTCTGATTATGTGTCCCAGCCATTTAATTCGCTGTATTCTCACATTGTGAAACATTCAGTTCATTATAAAGTAAGTACAGCTCTTTGTTTTTTCTGAGTCGAAACAAACCATCCTCCTTTACAGGTCCATAGATGCGTCTCAATATCTTCCTTTCGAACCTGTCAAGACGTTCAGCTGATACTTTACGCAATGTCCAGGTTTCAGATGCGTATGTCAGGACGGGTAGGACGAGTGTTTTATAAAGTCTGAGTTTGGTTGTGCGACTGAGCAGTCTACTTCTAAATAGTTTAGATAGACTGAAATAGGATCGATTAGCTGCCATTATTCGACATTTTCTTTCTTCTATTTTCCCAAAATCTCTTCATGAATTCACTGTGTTTTTGTATACGCTCTTCAGGCCTTCTTCTTCCAGCAGTTCTCTATGGGCCGTGTTTAAATGTTTAAATGTTTGTTTTGTTACAGCAGTTTTGAATTTTGCCCTGTCGTTTTTGTCACTTTCGCTAATATTCATCTGTTTCAGGTCATCTAGTGTTTCATTAATCCACTTTGTCTTATTTTTACTGGAGTAAGCAATGGTAAAAATAAAGTGTCCATAGAAATTTGCTCTCCTTCTTCTGAAGGCGTCAGTAATTGCGTCTGTGTATTTGTAAATTTCTGAAGCTGGTCTTTTGATCCAAATTCCGTCTTGATTAACAGGGCCAAAAATCTTCCTGCCAATCTGCCGTTCTTGCTTTTCAATGTATACAAGGCTTCCGGGACCAAAAGTGTGTTGTAGTGTCCCACATTGGCATTGATCGCTATGACTTTCTTGTTGTGGTTCCAAGAGAGTTTGTATGCTTTCTGTAATTTCTTTAACCTTTCTTGATTAGAAATCTGATTCAGTTCAGATGACTGAATTAAGAGTGTTTTATTATAATTTACCAACACTTTATATACATGATCTGTACAATTCAGTTCCGTATACTGTGGTAGTATAAAACGAAGCTAAAACAGCCTACAATCTGTCAAAAGCAACAATATAGATTTCACTAAAAATGGTGAATTTTTCACTTGAAAATCTTGTTGGCCATTTATTATTTCTTCCTTTTCTGAAATTCCCTGAACCTGTATTATAAGTGTCAAACTACTTCGATCGATTTTCCATTGTGTAAAATCTTTTTAAATCGATTATTATTTGCTGCTAAATTCCACTCAACTGACGCTCCATGCGGCATATTTCAAAAGATTCATTAACATTAGCCATACTCTCTTTTATTTAATGTTAAAAGACGAAATGTATTCACATTATTTCAAAAACTACAGGAGATAATGAGTTTTTAATATTTATACACGAAGTTTAAGACTTTTCGTTCTTTTTATTTTTTTTGTTTGTCAACTTTATTTTTGACTATGTAATAATAACATAAATTTCTTAGTTTAAAAATATATTTTATCTTTTTAAAAAATAGGTCAACTCATAATGTCGCAACATTAAAGAATAGAAAAACTCAATTTCTCTCTGGCTTGGAAAAACAATATATCCTGGATATGTCTGCCTATTACTATTCCCAATTTAAATTTTAGAATTGAAAGGATCAAATTACTTAAATTAATAATTAAAATAACAATAAATGATCATTCGAAATACGCAAAGTTAAAAGAAAATAGGAGTTTCAAACGTAACTTTTAGCATTCAAACCAGGTACTAGCGACAAATTTTATGTAACAAAAAATACTCTCCATTAAATTTCTGAACAGAAAAGTTTGGTTATATGTATACTCGAGCCACACCAACAGAGCTAGAGCGTGTCAAAAAAAAAAAACAACTTAAAAATGAAGGCAAACGTGACTTTTTTCATTCAAACCAGTATAACTCCTCAACGGTAGGTCCTAGTGACAAATGTTATAAAACAAAAAATATTCTCCATTAAATTTCTAATCTGGAAACTATCGGCAAATTTTTGATCCGAGCAACACCAACAGAGCTAGAGCGTGTCAAAATGTTACATTTTTGAGAGTGAATAAACCGTACAGCAAAAAAGTATAGACTACCAGCCAAACAAAAAAAAAAAAAAAAAAAAAAATTTGATGATTTTTACACGACAATGAACATTTTACTATATTTTTTGCACATTTAAATTATTATTTATTTTTTTGTAAATTAATTTAAAGCTAGCAACATATGATAGATGAATACTACATTCCCATATGCCCTTCCTTAAATGATTATTATATATATATACTAGCATCCCCGTCGCGGCTTCGCCCGCCCTCCATAAGTAAAGATAATTTCAACTAAAAATTAATGTTTTATTTGTTTATGGATAAGATTCTTGTATTTTAGCATGTGGTTCAGCATTATATTTTCAATGATTTTTTCACGCATAGAAGTAATAATTAATCTAGTTATAATTGCACTGATTAGGTGGTTGAAGATTACGTAAAAGCACCATTAGACATATTATTTTTAATTTTAATGTATGAATTGGTAATCAATGTGGATAAAGACTATTAAGAAACTCTTGCGAAAAATAAACTGCATTATCAGTGCTTACGACAGAAGGCCCGTGGATCATATTTTTACACACAATATAAAAAAGCAAAGGATCGACATTTTCATTTAGTAATAATTTGTATTCGGCAGAAATAACTTTATTGATTTCATCTGGTCGGATGTTGATTTCGAACTATAAAAGTATATGACAGTGTGGCAAACCTCGTTTTTACCTCTCAACATTGTACATTTAAATTTTAGTTATTGTAAATTTTACCATTGCAAAATCTTCCTAGAATTATAAAAATTATTTATTCAGATGTCGGTACAGATAGGTTCAGTTAACCATTATTAACTCTATTAATGTTATTGATTTGATCTGGTTGGATTTTAATTTCTAACCATAAAAGTATGTGATAGTGTGGCGAAACCTGTTTTTAACACTCAACATTGTACATTTAAATTTTTATTGTTGCTAAACCTAGAACTAAGAAAATGAAGTTAAAATTTGGTATATTTCACTCCATATATCCGTTTTTATAACAATTTAATAGAAAATAAGTAAATTTTAGTATCAATGTTCACCTCTAAGTAACACTGTACATTTTAACCTTTCATTTAGATGGCAATTGCCGCCATTTTTGAACTTCACTGTTATCCACTTATTCATTTTTCAATAAAGAATTAGTTGAAAATCGTTAGATTTTACTATTGCTAAACCATCCTATAAAGATGATGTAGTCAAAATTTGGTAGAGATTGGTTCAGTAGTTTTTGGCGGTTAGTGAACACAAACGAAAAATTGCTTGTCCTTTTATATAATAGTATAACCTTATACCGCCATATGTTAGAATCGTATAGAGCTAACAGATAATTGTGACTTACAGATAATATACAAATAATATTGCGACTATAAATTAAGATATAAGGTATCCTATCTTTTTTGTTGGATCAAACTGCATACGGTGTGCAAATTTGATTAAAATCGGTTCAGTAGTTTAGGTGTCAGCCTGCCCCAAGACAGCGACACGTAATTTATATATATTAAGATATATATATATATATATATAGTAATATAACCAAAACATAGTACAAAATAAAACAAAAATAAATACCTGATTTAGCCGGCTTAACTGTATCTTGAGAGATAATGAATTTAGTGCTGTGTTGCTCCAACAACTTGATAACATAATTACGTTAGGTACATAGTTTGGCGTTTCAATAAACTAATAAAACACTTATTAAATTACGGTCTCCACCCTAACAGAGCCAACACATTTCCTGCCATGAGGAACTGAACCACCAGAAATACATTTTATTTTTTCCAATTATTAATAGAAATTTATAATAACACAATAATATAATTAAAAAAATGGCAGTCTGGGTAACGATTAGAATAATTTGTTGACTTAACTTATAAGTAAACTATCCACTGGTAGAATCTAGACGACATGAAAGATCTAAAGTTCATTACTAAATCCAATACAGCCTAAAATAAAATAAACATTTACTAATAATATCAAGTTTCGTGGGACAGTCTAATGTGTAGCGGTTGTAATAAACAATAAATAAAAATTATAAACTTGTTAACACATTTTTTATGTAATGAAATAAAAAATTCTTACTTATAGAAATTTATATGTTAATAATGTTTAGTGTTAAAAAGGAAGTGTATACAATTACGGTAATGTTGTATACATTTCCTTATTAACAACCATTATGCTCTATTGTATTTAAATGAGACATGGAATGATTTATACAAATTATTTAAATAACTTCGAATCAATCTGACTAATTAATCAAAAACAATAATAAGATTTACAGTTTATTAGTCAGACCAATTGTTGAGCAATTATATAAAACAAAACACCAATGAAAACTAAATATTAATAAAAAATTCATTTAAAAAAAAAATACTTATTCATTAATTTTCAATAACGTTGATCCCGGTACAATCAATATAAAAAGAAGTTCAATACTTCAGCGTAACTAACGCTTGTTTAAGTAACTCATTTTCGGTTTGTTCTTCGATACAGTAGGCATTGGACAAGATCGACATATCTGTTATTAAGTTATCCATCAGATCAAATTAACAGTTTAAACCATCAAGTGATAGAGTAATAGATAAAATAGATGTATAACAAAATTTCAGAGAGAAAGTCTGTTCAAAAAAAGTGCTAAAATATTGTTTATAGGAACTTGGAAGCTGGTCTATGTTTTGATTTGTATGTATTTTCACTTCAATTACGAAAAGTCTAAAACATATATTAAACTATTTGATGTGATTTTCTTTGCGTCACTATTTTTTTGTCCGTTATTTAGAAAATTAGTGATGGTTGGGTAAGGAGTTCAGCTGATATAGACAAAGCCTACTATATCAAAACTAATTAGGCAAGTACTAATACAAAACTAGCGATATAGATGACTCAAAAGTTAAGTTTTGTTTTGACGTGGATATATGGGCGTTTTGTTTTGGCTGAGGGGGTCTAAACTTTTTTAGTAGTATAACTTTTTTCACGCTCAAAAATGTAACTTTTTGAAACGCTGTAGATCAGTAGGTGTTGCTCAGATCAAAAATTAAACGAAAGTTTTTTTCTTGTCAGAAATGTAATGTAAAATATTTTATGTTATGACATTTAACGCAGGGATCCACCGTCTAGGAGCTATATCGGTTTGAATAAAAAAAGTCACGTTGTAACGTTTTTTATCACCCTCAAATGTGTAACTATTTTTTAACAATCAAAACTGAAACATTTTGACACCTTCAGGCTCTGTTGAAGTTGCTACGATCTTACATTTGACGATATTTTTTCCTATCAAAAATTTAATGGAAAATATTTGTTGTTATATAACATTTGTCACTAGGACCTACTGTTTGGGAGCTATATTGGTTTGAAAGAAAGAAGTCTAGTTTTGCCCAAATGTTTTCAGTGTTGGGGCTTTTTTGACAAACTCTGTTAGTGTTACTCGTATCGAAAACTTGTTTTTTTTTTTCGTTTTTTTTTGTGAAGGTTAGGTTAGGTTTTATTTAAATCTGCATAAACTATTGAAACAGTTTCATTATCATAAAAAAAAAAACCTAAAATACTTAACGTACTGAAAATAGTAGAAAATATCTAACGAACGAAGTTCCTTCAAATCATTAATTATGTATTTACGAATGGTGTAATATTTCACAAATTCTTAAAACATGAATATAAAATCCAAAATACTCATCAAATAATAATTTATTTTTGGTGAACCAGGTAAAATTTAATTTTGATACAATTATAATAATTTGTTATAATTGTTATAAAAATAAAAATAGATGATAGGCCAAACAGAAACAACATGGCGACGGCAAGACTAAAGTACACGTTGAACGTAACCAACATCCAAAAATAAAGAATCAATTATTGAAAATATGTCCTTTATGTTTACTAGAGCGAAAGAGTTGACCTCGCATAGATCAATTAATAAGAAAAAAACACCCTCGTGTTGTGCTGACGTTTCATCAATAATCGGTAGGTTTTATTAGTTTACTGCCAAGTCGGCATTTATTGGTCCATTGTCAAAAACAATCAGGTATTTTTAAACTGACGGGAGATCCATTCTTGCTCAGTTGTCGAGCGTTGCGAAGGAAGTAGTTTAGTTGATGTTACTTTGCTGAAGGTTGGGTCGTTTCTACCGTCACCATTAGCTGGCGGTGATATCCGTCAGGTTATGAATCGGTTATAGGACGACTAAAGGTTGCGGATTGCAAAGTTTAGTTTCAAGAGACTTAAGCTACTTAGACGACTTGGTTACTTACATTCGTACTTGACCGGCTGTCCGTTACTCCTCTCCGATTCCATTGCGGCAGTTGGAACAAGGCAAGAGGGACGGTCTCAGGAACGAACCGATATTCTCGACTGCAACAAGAACGCCCTTAGAGCAGCGTATCGACCGATCCCGCGCACGCCCGTCACGTCTCGTCCCCAGCCCGGCCTCTTGTATTTATTGTTGTTAGACTTTAATGAGTTCCTACAACGGCAGCTCGACTCGAACAGCATCGAGTAATAGGCTATCGTACTATCGAATATGATAGTAATAGTATGTACAATCAATTCGGGCTGCCGAATGGTGCAGATGTTTAACGGAATGTTAAAAAGTAAAAAATATTGAATAGATAGGACCTAACACACTAAAACTATCTATGGAAGAAACGAGATGAATCAGATATCATAATTAACTAATCGTTACTCTACGCCAGTAGAATGGTTACTAAATTAGTTATAGAGCCGCAAGTGCTCATTGAAGTATATACCTTTTCCAGAATAGTTTAATCATTTTATAGTTATATTAAATCTATTTCCATTTTTATATAGAATTTTCTATTAATATTTCAACTTTCGCAATCATATTTAAACGTTTTCCAATTATGTTTAATCTTTTTTCCATTTCACTTAAAACCATTTGATTTATATTTCACCCATTTCCATATATTTTTAGTCTTATTCCAGTTAGGTTGAACCATTTTCCGATTTTATTTAAACCTTTTCTAAATGAAACTATGCCCCTAACATTTTATGGGAAATTGGAGAAAAGTGATAGTAATCATCAAAACATCATATTGGGACAATCCAGCATTTATTTAAGGGATTTAATTTATATAAATAGAAAATTCAATATAAAAATGGAAAAAGATTAAATATAACTGGAAAAGATTAAATAAATGTGAAAATGATTAAGGTTTATATAAAATTGGAAAAGATATATAACACATGAATCCTGATTTTTCAGTTAATGGAAATTTAATGTAATTTATATCTGAGAATTTTTTTTTTATTGTGCTATAAACTACAATATGCAATAGTCGCCTCAACAGTTGATTTGACAAAAATAAATTTTTTTGAATCAACAAATAGAAAATTAATATATTTATACAATTTTAATGCGCACATTTTCACTAAAAAAAAATAAAAAATAAAATACTGAAACATTAGTTTTTATTATTTTATTTTAATGTTATGCATTTCCAACGAAAAAGTAGAAATACGGGTTCGTCATCTGTATTATAAAAGAAGATACAAAAAAAATTTCATGTTTTAGAACATTAAAAAAACGTATTGATTTAATTTCAACATTTCTTAAAAAAAAAACTCAATTTCTCCCTGACTGGAAAAACGATAGATCATGGACATGTCTATCAATAATAAATTGTTTTTCCCAAATTAGAAATATATAAAATATATTTTTAAATTAGAAGGATCAAATTACTTAAATTAATAATCAAATTGAAATTAACAAACTAAACTAAAAAGTTAATGGGCTAAGAAAGTATGGGTTTCAGGCGCGACTTTTTTTTAACCAAAACAATTTAGCTCCTAAACAGTAGGTTTTAGCGACAAACATTATATATAAAAAAATGTCCTTCATTAAATTTCTGATAAGGAAACTTTCAAAATGTTCGATCCGAGGAACATAAACAAAGCAAGGGCGTGTTAAAAAATACCCACCACTTAAAAAATGCAGGGAAAACGTATTTTTTCATTCAAACCAATATAGCTCCTGAACGGTTGATCCTAGCGATAAATACTACACAACAAAAAATATTCCCCATTAAATATCTAATACCGAAACTTTCGGAATATTGCATAAAATATAACAAAAAATGTTTTCATTTAACTTCCAGATCAGGAAACGCCGTCAAATTTTCGATCCAACCAACTGAGCTAGGGCGTGTCGAAATGTTACATTTTATTGTGGGAAAAAACCCTACACTAGAAAACTATAGACCCCTGCTAAAACATATCAATATTTTATATGACCTTCAAGAAGAATTGAGGCAGTCATTTTAAAGTTAAACGAAATGGTTGCTATGAAAATTGTAAACCAAACAGCGAAATAAATGGAGGAGCGAAAGCACAACTGTTGTTGCAAGCCAATTGATTTTATAGTACCGACTGAAATATTAATCAGAGGAATTGAATTCTAAATCCACCGAGCCAGGCAGGAAAATCTAACGTCTTTACAACTTGGAAACCAAGTGGAACATTAAATTATCGAGCAGCACTTCAACTTGATTGAATTCTTAACTTTTTATTTCATTATTTTATTTAAATAAGAAAAATCTTACAGGACTTAATAAATCTTTTAAAAGCCTCATTAACGACACCATTAGGAAGTGATCTACTACATCCTGACAGTAAACAGGGCCTGCTTAGTCAAATATAATTATTAGGTATGAACGTATATCTTCCACAATCATTCCCATCAACCATTATGATAAGATTTAATAACAGAAAATATGTTCAGTTATAATAATATAAATTATAAATGCGTGTTACAGATCTAGAAATTAATATCATAAAACGAGATTTACCAGGTATGCAAGTTTAAAATGTCGTTTTAATTCCAATAGAATGCGCTCTTAGCCTATTGAAGGATTTGCTTATCTCTAAACGCTATTTTGTTTGTTAGTCATTTGTTTACAAAAGTCAGTTGTTTTTAAGTCGTTTACGTGGACGTATCATACCTTTCTTTGGTGTTAAAAATGTCTAATTTTAAGCCAAATAAAGAGCATTTGCGGCATGTCATGATTTTCTTATTTAATCAAAAGAAAAAGGCATCTGAATGTCATCGAATTCTTGTTGAGACTTATGGCGATGTTGCTCCAACCGTCAGGACATGTGAACGTTGGTTTCAAAGTTTCAAACGTGGTTATTTTGATGTTACTGATCAAAAACGAGAAAATCGACCAAAAAAGTTTGAGGACTTCGAATTGCAATCTTTATTAGACGAAGACAATACCCAAACCCAACAAATGATGGCAGAACAGTTGAATGTCACTAGGCAAGCCATTTCCGATCGCCTGAGAGCTATGGGAAAGATTCAAAAGGTTGGAAAATGGGTTCCACATGAATTGGACGAACGACAGATGGAAAAACGAAAAACTGTGTGCGAAATGCTGCTTTTACGCCACGAAAGAAAGGGTTTTTTGCATCGAGTTGTAACTGGCGATCAAAAATGGATTTATTTTCAGAATCCCAAACGAAAAAAATCATGGGTAACGCCAGGACAACCATCCACATCGAGTGCAAGACCGGATCGTTTTGGGAAGAAGACAATGCTGTGTGTGTGGTGGGATCAGAAGGGAGTAGTCTACTACGAGCTTCTCAAACCCGGCGAAACAGTCAATACCGAGCGCTACCGACAACAAATGATCAATTTGAGTCACGCATTGATCGAAAAACGCCCAGAATGGGCTCACAGGCACGCCAAAGTCATTCTTCAGCATGATAACGCTCCTGCACATTCAGCCAGATTGACTAAGGAAACGATTTCTTCGCTTGGTTGGGAACTCCTACCCCACCCGCCGTATTCACCTGACCTGGCGCCTTCTGATTATCACCTCTTCTCATCGATGGGACACTCACTGGCGGAGCAACACTTCAACAATTTCGAAAACGTACGAAAATGGCTCGATGAATGGATTTCAAATAAAGATGAAGCATTCTTTTGGAATGGTATCCATATATTGCCCGAGAGATGGACAAAATGTGTAGAAAGCGAGGGTCAGTACTTTGAATAAAATATATTATACTTTTTTTTAAATTACTGTGTATATATTTTAAGGAATAAACGACATTTTAAACTTGCATACCTGGTATGGTTTACAGTGGGAAGGGTAAACATTTCGGATAATGGATTTATACGTAAGTACGAGTAGATAACATTAAGTATCTGGACACTACAATATCTAGGAGGCAATGAAAGTAGGGTTATAGGCCGGGACCGCTAGTCCTTTCCAGTCGTAAATTTCACTGAGAAACAAATAAATTATGATTTTACAAGACTAATCTACAGTTGTTTTACACGAGTTATAATGTAGGCGCTAGCCCTGGGAGAAGAACAATGACTAGATGTGACCAAAAATATTATATTCCAAAGACAATTAAAAGGCTATACGATGCAAATTTGAAAACATTTATCCGCTAAATATGGTTCAGGTAGACATGTAATACTGCCCCATAATGAACGAATCCCCAAAAAAGTTAACAGCGTTAAATCCGCGCATACAGTGGGGCAAACGCAAAAACAAAATCCAACATTCGATAGGGAGATAATATGTGTTGTGTGTGAACGTTGAATAGCTGAAGAATCAAAACCTATTTCCTTAACTAAAAAGATTCTTTTTTTAAAAAAGCTGAAAACATAGAAATTTCCCTTTGTCAATTTTATGTACCTTTTTTTAAAAATAAGAGTATCATGTTTTACTTGTTGATGTTCATTTAAGTGATGTGTATTTTTTAACCATTCTGTATGTAGATACGTAGAAGATAAAATATATTATAGGCTGCCAGAAATAAAAGATTAAAAAAGAGAAAATCTTATAACCTGAATGACAAAGTTAAAACAAGATTTAGTGCAGACAATAAACATATTGTAGAGTGTATGAAACAAGCGATTATTTTTTACCTTCGGGCTTCGCTAGGAGTGGTTAGAAGATAAAAATACTAAAAGTTCTCTGGGGGGTGAGTTGACAGTGGGGTGGAAGGTCCCATTTTTAGGTTTTTCGATTATATCTCGAAAACGGTGGACTTCAGAAAAATATGTTTCAAATCAATAAAAAAGCTCATTAATTTTCCTATAAAGTTGATAACATACATATTTGTCGAACTTCCGACGGTTTTCGAGGTATATGTAAATAAAAATCGATAATTTTCGCAACAAAATAATTTTTACTTCAATTTTTGTCGAGCATTTGATTCTAGTCCCTAACACGATCGTTCTTCAGAAAAAATATCAAAATCGAAGTTGTAGAGCAGTAAATTTATTTTAATTTCATATATAAGTTACTGGCACTTGAATTTGACAAAAAGTAAGGTAAACATTTTTTTCTCGAAAATTATCGATTTGTAATAACGTATATCTTGAAAACCGTTTGAAGTTCAACAAATATGTATGGAATCAAGTTTATAGGAAAATAATTGAGCTTTTATTTTTATTTGAAACATATTATTCTAGAGTCAACCGTTTTCGAGATATAATCTAAAAACCTAAAAATTGGACCTTCTTCTTCCATTTTTAATGAATTGATGAGTTTTTAGCTAAATCTCAATTATTTTTTTTTTTTAAGGAAATTCAGTTAAGCGCATTTTAGAAATTACAATAAGATCGCGAATTTAGTGTGAATCCCTCCACCCGAATAATTGTCCATCCTTTCCCGAAGTAAAATTTCAATGTAATTTTCTATTCTGAATTGAATGAGACTATTAGTTAAAAACATGATTTCCCCTCCCCTTTTTGGCCATTTTCCCCACATTTTGACGGATAAACATCCCAGCGGTATAAACAGGCGTAGATAAGGAGGGAGGTGTGGGGCCAGCGATTGTTGGAAGTGTCGACATCGAACCTTATGGTTCACTGAACCTTTTTATCATCATTATTATTACAAACATGTAAAGTACTGGCACGTTAATTCCAAATTAGATAAATTCCATCGATAAAATAAAGATACCTCATCAGATGATAAATCACATATAATCACTCAAGTTGCACATAAATTAAAAAGTAAGCGTCCGTGCTTTTCGAGAAAAAAACTAAATTTCGTTACATAATAATTTCATAATATTTACTAGGACGAGCAATAGATAAGCCAAAATATCAATACTCTGCCTCTAGTAAAAAAGTGACACATAAGTTGCCATCCCGAACATCACTTAGATTCATAGTATATACTTATGTCCTTATGAATAAGCAGATCATCATGCAGTTCATCGTTTGGGAAAAAATAGAAAGCTTTTTTGACGGTGAAAATCATAAAACAGAAACAAACAATATTTTAATAAATTAGCCTAGTTAAAGAATTAACAATACTTCTAACATTTCCTTTAACCTAACACAGTCACAAAGTATGTCATAATTTAATATTTCAAATTTTTGGGGAGGAGTCAGGTGTCATACCTGGTACCGCCATGTTATTGTTAGTATTTGAATACATCAAGTTTAACACTCAATAAAGCCAAGTGATTTGTTAAGCGATGATGCTAAGATTGTATTTAGAGTATTTGATATTATTGTAAAATTCATGTCAATAATATAGGAAAATACTGCCTTTTGAATAAGAATATTGAGAATCAAGGAGGCCGTAATATAAAGATAAGCAATAATATCCAAAATGGAGGCAGACATGGCAACCAGACCAACAACATAAACCGAACTTAATAATCGATCGATTCAATAGCATTGAAACTGATCAAGTCACCACATCTGAGTCTATTCATGCATCAAGCATCAATCTTCGCTGTAAATTGAAAGAATTGCAATCGAAACAAGTGCTTAGATAAAAGTATAAGATTGAATGAAAAAAAAAAACACTTTATATTTGACAATTAAATTCTAATAAATAATGAAAAGAAAAAAAGGATAAGACACCTAAATTGTAATTATTAACTATTTTAATTAATGTTTGTAGAAATTAACATCAATTTTTCCATGAACAGAGAATCAGATTAGAAATTAAAGATTTCAAACCTTGATACTAGATCTATATTAGCAAGGATAACCTCCAAATTCGTTAAAATTAAAATTCTAACTTGTAATTTGTTAAAAAAATATAAGATGGATCTATAAGATATTGTACATTGTAATACTCACATGGTTCTTTAAAAAAATATTCCATTACAATTAATATTATTATTATACATAGTCAATTAACAATTTATTATCATTAAATTGTTAGTTTTTTTTTGTTTAGTGCTTCCCTTCCAGCAATAACCTTGTTGGAAGGGATTTTATTTCTGCGCACTCCATAATTAAACATATATGATATATAAGTAATATAATATATAAAATATATATGATGCATAAGTAATATTTCTGTACCTCGGAGGTACAGAACACTATGTCACATTTCCGTAACTTTACAGGAGAGCAGTTTAAAGAAAAAATATTTCATTTCCTGAACTGTTTATTATAATTATGTGTACGAAATAAATCTTGACTTTTTATCCAGGCTAGAATAGGTTGGTAACCCTTCCTGCCCTAATTGGAGAACATAAGGACGTTATGCCCTCCCCCCAAGAAATAAATAAATAAAAACATTTTAAGTAACTTACCTTACAATTAATTTGTCTAGGACAAAGAATTCTATACCTCTGGATAAAGGGGAAAAAGGTGAATAAGAATACGTAGTAATGTATTTTGGGTAAAAAAAAGGACACAGTGTTGTGTACCTCCGAGGTACAGATTAATAATAGTAATTTTATTATTTTATATATACACATATACATATTTATAATTTTAATGTATATGCACATATAGATTATACACGTACTGTAAGTTAAATATAAAATAATAAAACGAGAAAGAAAATAAAGAAAAAGAAGATAAAAAAAAAATAAAACACGTAAGGGAAAAACTGACCTATCATAACAACTGAGTAACATCATCATTACTAATGATTTAGGAAATGAATTTTTCTTATTTATAAAACCTCATAATAAGCAATATCTATAATTTTTACATTATCATAAATTAATCTTAATTCTTTATATAGACCAGACCTTAAAAGGCCAAGAAACTGCTCGTCGTTTTCTACAATTTCAACATTTACAATCGTTCGAAGCTCCGAATAAATTACAAAAGTAATATTTACTATAAAAATGTTTAAATCCAAAATCCTCCGTAAAATACTCATTGCTCCTTGTGTTACAAACAAACTTATCCATAAAGATCTTAATGCACGTTGAAGATTTGGCCCAAACCAGAAACTTATCCTTTCATTGTAAACACCATACTCACTCGAATTTACTAGTCTCCCAACTTCCCCATCCCCACATTCCATTCCGGATAATCCTCCAAGGCGTCTGAAAAAAAGATGGCCAAGAGAACTTCTACGGCAGAACTACTTAAGTGCTACTAGGGAGTAGTTCTTAACATGTTATTGTAATATTTTTTCTCAAATTTACTTGTTTTATACTAAGTATACAGTTGTAAATTTAAAAAACTCTTTAAATACTTTTAAAACTATTGCAATGAACGTAAATCGGGATTGTTTTATTTATATCTACACATTTGTTAATGAATATATAAGGATAGATACATTTATCACCCATATTGCGCCCTTTAGTGATATTTTCAACAAAAATGTTTCTTTTATTATTATTTTTTTTTTTTTTTTTGTAACTAAAGAGATAAAAACAAGAGGAAACATTTAATCTAAACATTACTTTATGATCCAAAATCCATAGTCTACAAGGTTCATAAACTAGTTCGCATAAACTAAAGGTTTCAGTATTTTCAAGACATGATCGCTTCGTTATGAACTCTAATCTCATTACTCTTACTTATTAATTAAATTATAATAACCTAAGTTTCAGGAATTAAATTAAAAATATATTCGGGTATAGAAACAGGGTGTGAGGATACAAACCACACTAGAGGGGAATCGCTTCATATAGGGCGAAAGTAATTTGATTGTCCACTGGAGAGGCATTCTTCTACCGAGGGGTTTATAAACAGACACGACATGAACCGTGAGCGTTTTGACTAATAGGGTTCTATTAAAAACAGATTTAAAAATCATATTACTGTATGGATTAAAATTATCGAAATACTCGAAAATGAAGCATAACAATTATTCCCTCCGTCAATATACATAAATATATTTCGAGGATATAGTTCAGTTTTTAGGATACAGATAGTAAAGGTAGGTAAGTCGTAGATTGAAGAAGAGGAAAGCAGAAGGTGGCGAAGGCCGGGATGACGTGACAAAAGAGACCGTGAAGAAACGGCTAGGGTAAAGGACCTACTCGACATCTTGAGCCTTCAACATACAAGTTTCTCGAACATCAACCACGTTTTTCACCCGAAGGTGTAAAAAATTCGACCTAAAACAAAATTAATATACTGAAAAAACAGTAGAGTAAAACTGAAAATATGATATAAAGTTTAAGCTTCTAAATGTTTGTTTCTCAACAAAAAATGAGAAATTGACAATATGGAAAAGAAAGGAGAGGAAAAGATTAAGGAAAATATTAGGACCAAGAAAGACTGAAGAAGGTTTTAATCTAAAAAGTAATACGGAAATACATCAAAATACTGAAAAATTAAGTGATGCAATGAGGAAACGTAGATTGACATGTTATGGAAATTTAATGAGAATGGATGAGAGAAGACCGACAAAGAAAATTTTCCAACACAGCCTCCAAAAACAGAAAAAGAATACATGAATACGGATGGTAAATGAAGATATAATGGTGGCAAAAATATAGTGGAATCCAATGTGGGAAAGAGACAAATTTTTGACAGCAGTCAACAAGATCAAATTTCGGGAAATAGTTAGGACACAAATTAATAGATAGTAGTCAGATGAAAGGAGAATACATCAGGCAGAGGTGATGGAAAATATTGGAAATAACGGAAGAGCAAGGAAGGAATTGTCAAACGTAGTTTAATTCTTAATTTAAGGTCCACAGATGGCCGAACTCGAAAGAAGAAGAAGATATAGTTTAAAGATGTCGATTGTTATTAATTATATCACCATGAAGTATAATTTCCCGCAATTAGAAGGCAGATAATACTTTTATTTCAGTTTTAAACGGATCACGTGAGAATATAAACATGGTTGAACTTGGCAACCGTAGGTAGAACTTATTTGATAAGTCAGTGTGATAAATGGATCATGACAAGACCCAAGACCTTGTGGCGGAAACACCTTGTCCACGTACACCAACTGTCTTTACTAACACACGGTGAATACGCCATTTTCTTTTTTAAGAAAAAATGTACGCTCAATGACAGAATTATTTTCGCCTAGTACACAAGTATAAAAGATATTAAAATAATTTAATCAATCAAGGTAGAATCAATTTCTTTCTGATTAATAAACTTTTAACAACTTGATTTATTTTCAAATACTTTTGTTTCAAACTCGAAAAACAAATGAATTTTGAACATATACCAAACAATTTTACGTCAATAATAATCAGAAGTAGAAAGCTATTGATGTAGACAAGTATGAATGTATTTATTTATTTGTATTATTATTGCAAGAGTATTAAAATATCAACAGTCGGGAATTTCCATAAACATTCTTGAAAAAATCGGGAATAAGTCGAGAATTGCGTTTACCGAAATCGGTAGACACCATGTTGAACAATAATATGTTTATGAAAGATACGTCAATAAAATGGTAACAACAGATATTAACGAAGGAGATTGGTGAATTTGGGTCTAAATCATAATTGGCATGTTTCACTTTTTGACGTCATATCCGAGACTCCAAATACAATAGCAAAACTAAACTCAAAAATGAATTACTATCTACATATTATTTTTTATTGGAGCAACGCAATTTTTCCTAATTCCAATTTTACAGAAAAAAAAAAAAAAAAAAAAAATCAGACCTTTCTTGTAAATAATGAAATATTTCACCGTAGCAACTTAATAGGCGCAGCATTGTTGTGTATTTACTACCTAGTATACTAAACGATTAACAATGTAAAATTTTAATACAAATATTTTTGCTCATTTATTTTTTTTTTTTTTAATATTTCATACATAAATGCTTCAAAAACTAAAATATTTGCCTTAAAAAATATAAATATTTTAAAAATAAGAAACTAATAGCCTTAAAAAATATAAATATTTTAAAAATAAGAAACTAATAGCGCAGTAAAAATTCAACCATTCTTACAGGACTACCTAGGTATGTTCTCAGAAAATTACTGGTCTTAATTAAAATGTGAACCGAAGTTTGAAAAAGATTTGCTAGATTGATTCTACTCTAGAAAAAAGTTTTTTTTTTTTTGATTGTCGGGAGATAGATTAAATAATTAAAGACCCGTGCTGCTCTATAACCTCTCAAGGCTAAAATCACACTTTTGCATCTAGGTCCTTCGTGGGCTATTGCCAGACCGATTGTTATCCATTTTGATAAACGTTACATAACTGAAGATATTTTAAAAGGCTATTTTTCCTATCATTGAATATTTCCAAATTATTCATGAAGCATGTAAGCCTATTAGCTCGAATTATAACATATCTTTCAGTCATGAAAAAAATCGAACAATTTTCAAAACATTTTAACAGTTTTTATAATATTTAGGGTGAATAAATTAAACTTTCAATTGAAAAATAGCAAGCGTTGAGTGAATCAGACCTGACAAACCTGGCCAGTGCACAGCCATCTGTAACGAGTTACTGCACTGCAGGTTTGATTAAGTCTGCAAGTTTGATTCTGTACCCTGAGTCTAAATGAAAATGAATTTTCATCATGACATGATATTTTATAATAAACAAATGGGATAAATTCCAGTTTAAATATTATTTTTTATCAAAGGGTGAATAATAATTACGGCATATCATTAAAACATTTTTTTTTAAGCCTTGGCATCATAGTTAGATAGCAATAATAAATCAACATCGATCAATTTTTGTAAAAATATTTATTTATTTAAAATAACCATTAATTTTTATTAGTAAAATCATTATTATAATAGATAACATTACATCATACAGAAATTATAGTTACCGAAATAATGTTCATAATCTACATTTTCAGTTGTTGCTTCTTTTTTATTTTATTTAATACAGTTTTTTTTTTGTTTTTTTTTATTCATATAAAATCTATCTTTTTATACACCGTAACTTTTTTCTTCGAGTAGCCAGCCATTCCATCAACACGACTCAAAAGAGATTTTGTTTGTGACAGGATGAAATGAATTCATCTCTTCACAAAATATCTTTTGAAAAATCTTCAAAGGTTTCGGAATAGAATTTAGGTCTCCAGGTCCAGGAGCATTTTAATTCAATTTTTTTTCATAGCATTTTAATCAATTGCTATGAAAAAAAAAATGTTTTTAATTAAAGTTTGTATCTGTCCCAAAAAAATAATTAATTCATTATTATTAAGGTATATTAATACCTAGAAACAATATAACATAATAATTACATAAAAATTTAAGCAATTGTCAATTTGAGAATGACACAGAACTTGCATGATTAATAAGTACATTTATCACATAATTAATTATTTTTAAGAAAACGCAATTATTTTGTAGATTTATAAAAATGAAATAAATATATTTTATAAATCAGAAAACTGTAACGTCTTTGCCAAACTTTCATATAAGCGAGTTAACAAACTAGTTAGATCTATCTCAACGTTTGTAAATTACGATGCTAAAACAATGTACTGAAGGGATTCAAGAACTTATGATCGCTATATACTATTTCTAAAACTTGGAAGTCCCGAAAAACAAACTTTTTCAAGCAACTATATTCATATTATACTCGCCAATTAATATGAATATAATAATATATTAATATTCCTCGAGTTGTAGGAAGCTTTAAAAAGTAAAATATATTTAAATAATCAAATTTATTAAAACTAAAATAAATGGTAATTAAATAAACAACAGACAAAGAACAAGTCATAAACAAACTACTAAGATATGGAATGAAACACAATTAGAAAAATAAATCTCGAGTCGTCTAACTTTGTCGATCGTCAATGAGTAGGTCAAACTCTGGAATGAATTTTCTTAACCTATATATTTTTAAGTATTCATTTCGTGAAATTGTAATTTCTAAAATTAACACGGATCTATGTTTTTAATAGACTTTAAAATATATAATGAAATTTCGTTGGCGACAGAAAATAAAAACGACTTTATGGCGATGGGGACTTCCAGGGGGGCTTGAGACTGGTCGATTATTTCGACCAGAGATGGGCGGCGCCGATCGTACAACTTGTCTAGCCTTAACCTGACGTCATATCCCCAGAACCTGACTCATCCCTCTCACCTTCCTGCAAAGGTGGACAGTAAAAAGCCACCATACATGGCTATCTGCTCTATTTTCGCAACAATTTAGAACACACAATGTATTTATCATGCAAATATCTAACCACGACAAAAAATTATTTATCAATACACATTTTTTTTTTTTTAATAAAAAAAAGTTTCAAGAGAAATATTTAAAAAATGCAAACAAATGAAAATCTAAAGCCTGAAATATAACTAGAATAAATGATTCACTCACTGCTTGAGACAGTAAAATACATTAACTCTTCAGATATATGATTTTAAAAACATTTTTAACTTTTCCCAGATAATATAAAATTAAATAAAATATTTATAGGAAAACAAAGTCATCAACAACTGCAGTAAAATTTAGGATTTTTTTTATAGAAGTGAAAGAAATGTTTTAAATTCTTTTGATTATAATTATTCATTCCAGTGATTTGTACATAGATAACAAAACATGATTTAAACTTTTGGTCATTAAAACATTAATTTAAAAATCAATTTGGGCTAAAATAATAAACATTTTATTCAACTATGCAAATTATTCAACTATTAAAATTATATTACTACAAAATTTTAAAATAATTCATATTAGTGAGGAAACATGTCTGAGTTAAGATTCCTCCTAATAATTTAGCAATAAACAATTGGACAACAAGAAAATATTTATATATAAAAATAATAGAGGTTCCAAAATTCATCATGGTTATAAAAAAGTTTGGGTTTTTGTTATTACAAAAACATAGTGCACACGTTTTTATAATTAAATAAATAAAGTATAAAACATAATATTAACATTGAAGTATCCAAGTAAAACAAAAACCTTTAGTAGTTTCAGTAATGATATTAATAATCATAAAAATGAACTATTAATGATGCATGATACAAATGATTAAAATTTATCATATTTTTATATTTTCTATTCTTTAATATTGTAATTTCTTTTATAACGTAATACTCCTAATACATTGATTTTTTGGGGGGGAAACCACAGTCCTCTGCAATTTAACTTGTTTAGTTTAATTAATAATAAAATTTAAAAAAAAAAGCTAAATCTTCAGTTTCAATAAATTAAAATTTAGAAAAATAGAAATATCTCTCAAATTTAAGATATACAATATTTCTTCCCCTGAAAAGTTCTTTATTACTAGCAAAAAAGAAATACCTAAAATTTAATAACGTAAAATAAAAATGCGAAAATTATTGTATTAATAATTTTTTTTAGATTATCATGGTTGGAAAGGACAAATAAAGCAGGAAGGAAATTGATATAGATCTGAATACAGTGAACACACTGGGCGACATTCTCAGAGCAACTGGGTTTTAAAAATGGTCACTAAGCACAACAGAAAGGTAAATATAATCATTTTATAAAGCATGCAAAAGAGTTTAAAACAGGTTGTTTTAACTAAAACACACCTTTTTCAAAAACTGTTTCCTAAAGAAAAATTCATATATAAAATAATTTTTATAAACTTTTAAAGAAAATTTAATAGGAACTTAAGCAGGATATATATTAAAACGTAGAAGAACATACGTTATTACATAACTTAGTAAATAAGTTACATAACTTATTTTATTATAAGTTAATTCATTTATAAAGTCCAGGTTTTTTAAAACAATGGATTATTAATTAAAGATTCTGCTAGTATATCTAAGTTTTAGATTTAAAAGGAATAAATGCTAAATGTAAAAAGTACCAATTTATACAATTCAATTTAGAAAACTATATAAATTAAAACTAATGATCAGTATAACTGTCCTATATCATAACCAGGATTATAAAGGAAATTATTAGAAGTAATCAACACAATTAATTAAATTGGAAGGTGCTGTACTTTATAATTCCAATGATTTAAATAACAGTTACCAAATAAGAAAATAACTAATAAAAACAATATACATTTAACTTGATGCCACATATAATTTTATCAAAGAATTGATATTTATTTGTATCATAGTATTATGAACTACCAATATTATCAGACAGCAATTGATCAACTTTTTTTTTTAATAATTATTATTACTTAAAAATTAAGTACATTAAACCTTTAAAAATATGCTGAATCTCATATTATATGTTTTAATGAATTTAGCAAAACATTATAACATCAACCCAATAAGTATTGTTATGACAAGGTAGCTGTAAAGTAAAAGCCCTCAACTAGAAAATCAATAATGTGGAAATGCAGTTGAGAAAATGTGGTGCAACATTTTCCTTTTCTTTTCAAAATTGTAGAATTATTTTTTTTAAACTAAATTTAATAAAAAGTAAATCTTTCCATCAAATACTGTTTTATACTATTATTTAAGAAATTTTAAATATTTTAATATTTAAGTTTTAATTTATGTATTTTATTTGTAATTTGTATTCTAGGGTTATTTATTGATTTTAAAACAAATAACTCAAGGGCTACATTCCCAAAAAGCTAATATCTCAACACCAATATAGCACATGCAACTGTATGAACATAAAACTTACCAATTTCAACAATGATATCTTTGGCTCCAATATCTCCAACAGAAGGTGTCTTTTCCTCTTTTTTAGGGGCTTCTTTCACCTCTACAGGCTTAGCAGGTGAGAGAGATCTCGGTTTAAGTATTTCTTCATCATCCTTGCTGGGCTCCATAGGTTTAAAATCTGGCTCAGGACTTGACTCAAATCTGTCTGGTGATTCATCCCTCAAATTCTGGTGTTTAGGTATAGGAGGAGGAATAGGAGAATCTTCACGGCTTATAGCAACAGGGGAATCACTGGCAGCACCAACAAATTCACTTCCATCGTCATCTTTTTCTTGGGTGTTCTTAATGTCAGTACTTGCTTCAGACTTGAGGAAATCGGATGTGGACTCAAAAGGTTCAGGTGGTAAGGGTTTATTGAAGCCAAAGGATTCTGTTTCTGGTTTGATTTCTTTTACTGGTTCTGAAACTTCAGGGTTACTCTTAGCTTCATGCAGGAAATCTTTCACAGCTGCGATTGAACTAGGTTCAGGTTTTCCTACATCTGTACTACTATCAATATCAATTTCTTTTTCTATCTGGGGTTTTGTATGTGAGGGGGATATATCAGACTTATCTGTGAGTATACTATTTTCAATAGTGGATGAAATATTGGAAGAATCGGTTTTAGCTGGAAAAAGGGCATCGGGAACTGAAGATAACGCATCATTTCCCCCTATCAAATCGTCAATAGTACTACTAAGCATACCAGAAGGAAGAGGAGAGACATCAGTTTCTTGAGTCGTGGACGTTTCCATTTTTACGATACTCTGACGAAAACTATCAAGAATATTTAATTAGAACTCGTAGACTAATATCATTAAATAATAGTACACAAGTATCAAAGGTCTACTTACTGGACCGGCTTCTAGACACGAAGGAAGTGCACTATGATTTGACAGATAAAGGAGATTGTATTCAGCTTCAGTGTTACCTCCCCCCACTCCTTTAGTGATTCATTCTAATTTCCCCTCTCTTTTATTTTATGTGTCAGTTGATAAAATTGCTGTTAGGTTTTATGTGCCATTTTTTTTTTCTGTATTACAACATGTAACGATAATACGTTTCACTTTGATATCACTGATTATATTAGTTTGCCTAAGGACGGGTGGAGTAGTGCCGGTAAGATTCGTTCGTGGTATTTAAAGTGAAATTAATGTCACTATGACTTTAGATAACATTTCTTCCAATGAAACTGCCAAAAACATCGTAATTAAAAGACGAATCAATAATGGAATTATCAACGAAGATAAAAATGGGCTATCAAAAAACGAAACTGCCAAAAACTGTCCAGTTAGTACACTTTTTTATAACCTTCAACAATATATTAGATGTATTACTTTGTTTACCTCCAGGATTTATTCCTTGAATTCAATTTATTGGTTTTAATACATTCTTAATTATCATGTTTTCAAAGTTTTGACTTGAAGACAGTGCTTTAAAAAAAAGTTCTGTTTATGTAATTGGCTTACTTTGACATATTACTAAATTTCGTTTTTCACTTATAGAAACCTATCCAAAATGGAACAGTGCCTAGAAATAAGAAAGAAAGATCTTCCCGAGTAGCCTTATTTACAGCTATGAAGACCTATTTAAAATTTCATGTACTGATGTTTCTGGATTATATCAGGCAGAAATTATTTTTCAAAAAAGTTACTCCAGAAAAACAAAAAAAGGTAGGTACATTACAAACACATATTGATTAGGTTGTACCGTTATCTGATCTTACTCAGCTACTCGAAGTTACCTGAAAGATAGAAAGATAAAAAGTGCAGAATGAAATAAACATTACCATCTTATGATCATTGTATTTACTGTCATTCATTCACATCCATATTTTGATTTTAGAAGTGTAAAGATAGCTAACTTTTAGCCAGTAGATGAGGAATAGTTATTAACCACTAGAAGATTTAAAGTTACTGTAATGAACATATCATAATAAAAGTCAGAATTTATATTCTCTACTTTGTTAACAAACTACTTAGAATTTAGTGTTGTGTTGACTTTTACTAATTTTTCACTTTTCAGCTGCCTACTCAAAATGGAACAGCATATACCACTAAGGTATCTAAAGAATCCTTTGAACAACCTGCTTTGCATACTGCTTTGATGACATATCTGGGATTTTATATTTTAATGTTTCTTGGTTATATTAATCAGTTTTTTTTTGCTCCTAAAGCCTCTAAAGAAAAAAACAGAGAGGTAAGTCGATATTTATATTTTTCTTGTGTCTGTCGATACCTATTATGAATTTTGTACCGTTTGATATATGACTATTTTTGTTTCTAATATCCTATACTGACTACCAAAATCATCAGACTCAAACTACAGCAGGATACCATTCTCTTATCTGACCAGTGTCAAGTTCATTGATATCTTTCCCATAACGTTCCAGCCAGAAATTGTTGCTTATTTTTTATTACAAAATTTTTATTTCATAGTCCAACCCTACACAAATGTTTAAACCATTTACCAACCTACTATATCATAAATCCCTGTCTGTCGTAAAGAAGTGGATATATCAAAATAGTGTATTTTTCAGTAAGCCATTTTCAATCGTTTTCCTAAATCCTTTAATTATTCTAAAAATATCCCTTGTGGTAAATGGATACTTTTAGTCTTGATTAAGTAGAATAATGTAACTCAATGTTTCATAACAGATATTAAAATTCCTGTCTTAAAGGTTAATAGTTAGCTCGCTATTAAGGTAATATCAACTACTTTATGACAACTTTCAATATAACCTGTGATATCATGTGTTAGTATTGATTTAGAAATAAACAGTTTGTCTTAGCCCTGTTCGCATAAAACCGCATATATCTGTTAAATATTTAAATGTTTTTAATTTACTTACCTGCACCGAATACTATGTAAGATTTTAATACTAATACTAAACTGGAATATAAAAGAATAATTAATAATGTTAATAGACATAAGTGTAATAAACATTGTAATGATTGTTTAACGTTACTTCCATATTTAGAAATGATTAGGAGTAAGAAATTATTATTATGTTTATTATAATAGAAAAAACCACTAGTGGTAATTTTGGGGATTAATAGGACATGAATATAAAAGTTTATGATGATGGGTTTTTGTTTATTTCATGTCTTACTGTGATAAAATTTATGAAATTAATATATTTCTTTTGTTTTTATTAAAAACCATGATTGGTAGTTAATAGTAGTGACTAAGTGTTTGTTTATCGGAACTAAGGGGACTAACCTTTCTTCTCCAAAGGAAGCAAAAAATCAAAATAAATTTAGAAAAAGTCACAGTCGAGATAAGGCTATATCATGTGGGAAGAGGGGTGTAGTCAGGGTATGATGTTAGTACCCAATTTTTTATTTTTTATTTCAAATCATGTCCCATTTTTACCATATATTAATCTTATGTACTGCAAAGAAAGGAGAAACATTAAATTGACAAATGATCCATTGTTCGTTTTATTGAAGGAGAACTATAACATTTGTAATATATTTAATGCTTAGTTAGTACAATTTCTTTATTGTTTTATCATCTTTTGTTTATCTTGAATAGAATAGGTGGCTATTGTGTACATATCCATTTGAAGCCCTCATAAAAACTTGATTCATTTATAATTCAATTGTAAAAATCCTACACTATGTAAATATGTTAATAATTCCTTGCTCAAGTAAAATATAGATATGCATCCTTCAATTCCAAAGTATAATACTGTTCTTGACATGAAAAAATGCTAATTTTTTATTTGAGCAGTCTGAATGTTCTATTAACATCTGCCATTTTGAAAATATTGTAATTTCTTATTGTGATATCTTCCTATTATTTTTGTTTCTGATAGCTATTTTACATTATGTAGAAATAAACTTTTGCAACCCAATGGTAGACCTAACTCATTTTTGTCATAAGTCAAGTTAATGATTTATTCTTT
Organism: Euschistus heros; assembly: GCA_003667255.2. Lineage (NCBI taxonomy): Eukaryota > Metazoa > Arthropoda > Insecta > Hemiptera > Pentatomidae > Euschistus > Euschistus heros. Next base: position 3,240,342 of record RCWM02000033.1, read on the forward strand.
TGAAACTGAAATGGTAACAGTAGATGGTAAGCGATGCAGTAAAATTTAATAAACTACACATCCAAGTTATAAAAAACTTTAGATAAAGAGTTCTTATGTTTCAATCTGCCTTGCAGGTCTTTTTCAGGGCTAAAATTAACAAAAAGAAAAAAGAAACTAGATGTGACCAAAATTATATAAAAATTACATACTAAGTAAATCTGTGTACAAAAGAATATTGAAATTTTAGTCACATCTAGTATTTTTTTTTTCACATCTAGGCTCTGAAGAAGACCTGAAAGCAGGTTTAAACATCAGCACTCCATATATAAAGTTTTTTAAAAGTTGGATGTGTAGTTTATTAAATTTGATTGCATCCCTGGCCACCTCATCCAACCATCAAGAAGTAATTGTAAATCCCAGTTGGTGTGCAACTATAAACCCCAAGGAAATTTTGAGGTTTGCTAAAGCACTGAGACCACATCAGCACATTATATGGCAGTACAATGGGCCTTTCAAATTTGAGGTGCTCATTTTGCCAGTAATCAACAGCTGTGTTAATGCTATTATATTGTAAACAATTCTTCTAAGGAACTCTAGTTTTTAGGTTCTTTACAATTATTACTTTAGATTGATTATTTTAATTACTCAATCAAAGCGATAACTATTGAGGGATGTATAGAACTATTATTGCACTTTTTTGTTGCTACTTCTGTTTTTTAATGATATTAAGTTAAAAAGGTTTCCTATTACTAAATCTTAATAATCAAATTGTATACCCTCCCCTTTTTTTCTTATTTGTATATATTTTAGTTTTTACATGTTTCTGATATATTTCATTTCCTTAGGGTTATGTTCCTTTATATGATAACTTCGAAAAATTCTACCTTTGGTACGTTTATCGTAGAGTTAGAGATTGTTGGAATCGTCCGATAACAAGCGTACCAGGTGCCATGGTCACCGTTAAAGAAAGAGTTACTCATGATTATGGCTGGACTTTTGAGTAAGTAATTTCAATTGTTATTTGTACTGTATATAACGAATCTTATTTTAGTCATTAGTATTACATGATTTTATTGTTGTAAGAATTTAAAATAATGTTTTTTAGCAATAATTTAAGACATCTTTTGCAGGATTAATAAGCCATCCTGCCAACTTGTATTTTAAAATCTCTTGTATTCATAATTAGAACTCTTCACATAATAGTGTTATAAATTCTAGCATCTAGCTCATTATTATCCCAATGATTTGTTTTAGCCCTTTTTGCACTAGACTATACCGAAGCGATTTAGAATTGAGTATAACTATTTTTAAGCAGGACACTGAGAACCAACTAAGTTACCAAACATTGTCATTATTGTGTAGTAACTCCCATTATACAGTATTTATGGGCTACTACTGAATTTTTTTTGTTTTTCGATACCGATACACTTACCAAAATGTATATTTGATTCTCGGTAGTGGTACTTCTGATTAAAAATAAAATGCTATCATAAAAAAATTATTCATACGTGAGCAAATAAAGCAAATCAAATCTATTAAAAAATAATGATTATTCAATTTATAAATTATCAAACAATAAATAGTATTTCATTGGTGAGATTGCCAATTCCACTCTGTGCATTTTAGCACTTTCTATGACATTAAATACAAAATGTGCTTTGATGCTCAGGTGTAATTATTTTTTGGACTAAAATCACAAAAGTGTTTAGTCAAAACCTGATCCCAGCTGAATTTGCGTATTTGGGTTTTTACATTAGACGTGGGATTTCATTTTAAAACAAACCCTGTAAAAAAACCTTAATCGAAAAAAATGCACATAACGGAATCGCCAGTCTCACTGGCAATTTATTATCTATAACATCTATACTATTCACTTACAATTGAGAGAATAAAAAAAAAAAAAAAAAATCACTTTACTAATTCTGCTTTACAAAGATAACTATTCCCAAGGCTCTGAATTTCATTTATTTATTCTGGGATTCCAAATGTTACTAAAACCTTTTACTAAACACTAGATGGGTGGATGCATATGATATTTCTATGAAGGTTGTTTTAATAGATTATTAGAACTCGGAAAGCCTTTATGAATATGTAAAATGAATAATAATATTTATTATGATAACAATAACAAAATCACATAAGAATAATAAAAGAATATAATATAATAATAATATCGACTATCTGTATTTATTTTGTTAATGCTTCAGCTTCGGATGGTTGAAATTGTAAACCCACTTCTTCATTTTCCAATAGCGAATACATATGTTAAACAATTTGATGTTTAGGTTGCAGTAATTTTTTAATAGAATGTACTAAAAATCTAGTATATAAATAATTGCTATTATTTAACATTAAAAAAAATATATTTTTTTTTTACAATTAGAGAGAAGATTTTTTGTGTAATAATTATATAATTAGATATCACAAAACCATCACCAATCTCAGTGATATCGACTCAGTGATATATGATCGAGTTCCTAGGAATTGATTAGGGATCGTCAATTCTTGATACTGATTCTTTTCTAAAACATTAGTGGAATCAAGAATTGACATTTATATGGGGCACATGTCTATCAAGAGTAATCAACTCTCGATAAATTTATCTAAATGGTATTCCACAACTTAATTAAAATTTAAACAATTTTATCTCTGTTTTACCTCTTCGAAACAATGCAATGGACAAATTATTTAGCCAACTACAGTAGAACCTCACTAATCCCTAAGGCCCTTAGGTAGGGGTAGGGCGAAGCGCCCTAAAAGGTCAGATTAACTGGAGATTACAAATAATACACATGTTTTTCATAGTTAAAAGTGTATTATAATTGAAGCTTAGAATTCCAAAACCAGTTAAGTCTATTTTTCACTGATGGTCAATAAAGGTAGTAACGGTTTGTCTGAAATAGGAAGGAGCCTTATTTTCTGTATGGTCATTTTCAATGTGATTTAACTACTTTTGGGAGAAAACCCTTCACCTAAAGGTAATCTATTGGAAAAACTGTCCTGAAATTAGACTCTGTTGGTTTTGGAATTCAATGCCTAAATTATATTAAAAGTTATTTATTAACATTTTTAAAAAAAAAAGGAAATATAAATGTAATTTACATACACCAACAGACTAATATCTTGGCATAGATATGTTTTAACCAGCTATTTATGCATTGGCCGTAGTAACACTGTATTGTTTTAGGTTTGTAAACTAACTCACCTTTAAAATTGTTCATAATGGAGTATGCTCTAAACGTCGTTTTTAAAGACCTATAGAATAAAACTGTAAGAAAATAACAATTTCCATCACTTTTTGAAAAAATTCATTAAATTTAAAAGCTTGTATCAAAATCCCTGTTTAAGCTACTGAGCTTATTTTCTGCTCTTATTTTGAACATGAAAACTTTCCTTTGGAACCATCCATACAGCAGATATTAAGGTAAAATGTAAAAATAGTCGAAAGTTTTGCTGCTATAACATTATCATATAGTGAGCATGGTATGCTTCAAGGTCTAAAGCTTGGATTTTAGCAGACAAGAACAACACTAACGAAATATAAATTAATCAAAACAGCCTAACCTTTTGCTCACCAAAATGTAAAGTTTTACTGGACTATTTGGGATACCTCGAAAATATTGGAGGGTTGGATACCCGGAGTTGGACTAGTTGGAACCAGATTAGTGATGTTCTACTGTACTTTGCTACCTACTACTTTTGCAATCGAAATATTATGTTATAAATTGAAAATTAACATTCAAATTTTTCGTTAATTTGTTTTATTATCATGTGAAAATAGTAATTATAATGTTAAAAATAATTAGTTTGGCACATTAATGTTAATAACGTTACCCTGCATCCTATTTTAATGGTAAACCAATAAAATTCAAACAGGAAGTTTCTTAACTTCATTCATATTTCAGGAGGCGCAAGAGATGCGAATCAAACATGTAGTATGAGACTGGTAGAATAAGCGTCTCGGGAATCGTTCTATTTGTGCCTCCTTATTACTTAAAAATGGAAATGTTTTCCTAGTTAATGCTGAGTAAATCTTGCTCCCGGGATTGTCTATAGTGAAGACAGCCTTACTGTTCAAAGGTTCCTTAAATTTTGGATCAACAGTAAGATTTTTATTTTTCCATTTTTGTAGACTTATCTGCTCCTATATTTCTATAGGATAATATTCTATAACTTTAAAAAGCACTTTGTATTTCAACTAAAGTATCATTGAAAATTTATAACACGACTTTTAGTAGCACAACTTCCTCGATAACACATGCATTTTTTTAGTTATCTAATTTTTAATTTTTATCTATGAGTTAGTAATCCAGAAGGGCAAAGTCTATTAAGAAACTCTTGCGGATAATGTACAGCATGTAAGCATTATGAGTGCTTACTACAAGAGACCCATGAATTATATTTTTCTCACAAAATAAAAAAGCTAAGGATTGACATTTTGATTAGATAATAATTTTTATTCGGCAGAAATAATTTTATCAATTTCATCTGGCTGGATTTTAATTTCTAGCCATAAGAATTTATGACAGTGTGGTAGTTTCTGCCACTTAACATTGTAAACCTAAACCTTCCTAAAACTATGAAAATGATGTAGTTAAAATTTTGTGCCGATAGTTTCTGTAGTTTTACAAGTATCATTGTAAACCCACGTTGAAAACCGCTCAATTTTCAAATTTCACTAAGATCCACATGTTGTACCATATATTTAAATCTTTTTTAATAATTCAATTGAATATAGGTAAATTTTATTATCTATCTCAAACTCTATATAAAACTGTACTTCTGTAAACTCCCATATAGAATGCGCTCCCCACCTACCAGTAAATTTTCAGGCTCCATGGTTGTCCATATATTAGCATTTTTTTAATAACAAATTAACGAAAAATCAGTAGATTTTATTATTGCTAAACCTTCCTGAAGCTTTAAACATGATGTGGTTAAAATTTAGTACAGATTGATTCAGTAGTTTTCAAGGTTTTTGGTTCTTCAGTCAACAGTTTTGGCACAAACTTTGCTGCAAAACACGAGCATTTGAAGTTTTCGTCAGTTAAAATTTCCAGACATGACCAAATGAAATGTTACACTCTTCTGCCATTTCACGGATGTTATTCGACGGTCTGATCGTACGAGAGCGTTCACTTTAGCAACATTGTCATCACTGATTGACGTTGAAGGGCGTCCGGAACGAGCATCGTCGTCTGTGGATGTTCGGGCCATCTTTAAACCTCTTGAACCACTGATGGCAGCATGATCGCTTAGACATTCTTCACCAAAAGCCTCTTGTAACATCAAAATAGGTTTCAGAAAACGTTTGTTCAGTTTCACACAAAACTTCACACAAAACACGTTGCTCTTCTTTCACATTCATTTTCATAAAATAGCCAAACTCTATAAAACTAACCTCAAACCAAAACTGTGCTAATGTTACTTTCAGTGATGTTATGATTGATCTGCAAACACAGGTGATCACAAACAAAAAATGGCTTGTCCGTTTATATAATAGTATATAAATATATAAATTACTATTTGGCAGTAATTATGAATCTGTTTAAACTTTCTTATTTAGATGACCTGAACTTTATTTAATAATTTTAAAATTAAATGGACTTGACAATTTTAGGTTCACTGGAAGAGAAATTCCTAGTCTTAACCTAGGATCTTATAATTATTTAGGTTTTGCTGAATCTGATGGTAAATGTGCTGATGATGCTATCGAAGCAATCTACAAGTATGGATGGGCTACTTGTTCCAGTAGACATGAAATCGGTAACTACACTGAATAGTTTTATTTTATTTTTATGTTTTCTATTTAATGTATTAAAACTTTAGGGTAGTAAATTGACAATTAATATTTTCTATTATTTACTAGGTACAAATGTTCTTCATATAGAATTGGAAAAACTCACAGCAAAGTTTCTTGGAGTGGAATCTGCCATAGTGTTTGGTATGGGATTCGCTACTAACTCTTTAAACATACCGACCCTTGTGAACGATGGTTGTCTCGTCTTGAGTGATGAAAAAAATCATGCATCTCTCATTCTTGGATTGAGGCTTTCTGGCGCTCTGATACGTGTCTTCAAGCACAACAGTTAGTACAGTATTATACAATACAATGTTATGATTTTTATTTAAAAATATAATTTTTAATTTTTAACTTTAATTAAATTGTTCCTTCTGGGCCCAATATACGCTCATTTAACTTTAAATTTTAATAATATCTGTATGAAGGAGGGCTCTTGTTAATTCTATTAATCGGATAATTGATTATTGGTATGTTTATTTAAATTTAACATTTTTTATACCGTTAACTAATTCACAATTTTATAATATTATTACTTTACCATCTATTTATTTATCCAATCAAAAAAGAAAGTCTATCCAATTTTCTATTTCTTTGTGTGGCAAGGCTAATTCTAATTGATGTCTTATCCCTTTCCTTTTCTTTATATCCGTTCCTTATAACAATTCTTTTAATTAAACTCAGACTTCAATCTTCACTGACGAATCCAGTATACAACTTCCAGCTTTAGGTGCTGAACAACCACTGTACTCTTTCAAAACCAAACTGCAACTTACCTCCGCCAATTTTGAATTTGAAAGTTTACAAATCCACATTATCACAACAATAGTTCATATCAATTTGATATTTTTTTTCTTGTGTTAAAATAACTGTCTACTTATGCAAAAGGATTGTCTTTTATCTGGAAAATAATACAAGAAATAATGTCTTGTCTTCTTTAAATCATCCTCTCTATCTCTAGTTGACTATCCCCCCTCTTTCTTTCTACAACCTCACAGTCACTTAAAACAATTAGATATAAGAAGCCTTTCTGCTTCACTTTCTTAGGTGTGTTTCATTTTATATTTGACTTAATTTTACATTTTTAAATTAGTATATATACTCTGTATATCAAATTTTTCTGTTTTTAGAACATGAATGTTTAACATTCAAAACTGGTTTTCAAATAAAAAAATATTGATAGAAATGGCAAATAATTTATCAATTTCTAAATATAAACTGTTTCCTTTGATGGATTTATTATTGATATTTTTTTTCTTGTGTTAAAATAACTGTCTACTTATGCAAAAGGATTGTCTTTTATCTGGAAAATAATACAAGAAATAATTTCTTGTCTTCTTTAAATCATCCTCTCTATCTCTAGTTGACTATCCCCCTCTTTCTTTCTACAACCTCACAGTCACTTAAAACAATTAGATACAAGAAGCCTTTCTGCTTCACTTTCTTAGGTGTGTTTCATTTTATATTTGACTTAATTTTACATTTTTAAATTAGTATATATACTCTGTATATCAAATTTTTCTGTTTTTAGAACATGAATGTTTAACATTCAAAACTGGTTTTCAAATAAAAAAATATTGATAGAAATGGCAAATAATTTATCAATTTCTAAATATAAACTGTTTCCTTTGATGGATTTATTATTTTATATAGATGTCAACATTTAATCCTCTCCAAAAATAAATTGTTTTTTACCTCTTAAGCATTTTTCTACTTGGAAATAGTTCAGTCTCTACTCGGTTGCCGACCTATTATTTTCACATAGTCTAGTTTTACTAGTTTAAACTCAATTAAACTCAGAACGGGATCCAAACTACCAAAAAATAAATAAAGCCTGGAGTGATATTTGAATTTGTACACCTTTCCCAGATAATTTAAGAAATTTCAATATCGTTAGTTTAGCCTGAAGGTCATGGTAGGACTTACTCCTTTGTTGACAATAATCTGTGAGCTATGGTCGTTGAAAATCTCAGAACAACTAAAACTGCTTAAGAACTTTTTGAGAAACACTTAGTGAACAAATCTATCACTGCAGACCACCTAAAGACATTTGGAAAGGAAAAAAAAAATCAAACTTGAGTTCCTCATGCATTAATAAATCAACTAAGAATCATCTTTATGGAGGATACAGAAATTATACAAAATTCTTTCATGCGATGAAAAGTTCCTGCTAAGATATCCCCTCTATCTGTGGCTAAAACAATGTGTTTCATGGTATTTTTATAACCCCAAATTTGTTTGATATTTACTATCCACATTGATAAAAATGGATGTGGATTAAAAAAAGTATTTACATGAGTTTAAAGCAGTCATTATGCTAAAACCTTCTAACTTCAACTCAATAATGTTCTTGAAAGTTCTTAATTTCAGACGGCATGACTATAAGACCTCTAATTCTTGCTCACACAATCCATTTTTTAATACTGCAGTTGCTGAGAAAATGTATTTCATTTTCTTAGAAATACACCTTTTTTTGTTTTTTGTTCTGTAAAATTTAAAAAAATTGACTTAAAGGGGTCTAGAATATCAGGCCTCATTTGCTATATTAAATTTGTAATTTCCACTCAACTGTTTAAAAAAAAACTTATCTCTGATACCAGATATGTTTGGACTTACAAAATGGAACTATGATGTTTATTGAAACTATATAATTCCTATCCCATCCAATCCAAAATACTTTGCTAAGTCTGTAATCCTTCCTATATTTTCAATTAATAGAATATTTTAAAATACTTGAATTATATAACTTTTATGTTAGATATGAAAAATCTTGAAAAACTACTCAGAGAAGCGATTGTATATGGACAACCTAAAACTGGAAAACCTTGGGAAAAGATTTTGATTGTTGTTGAAGGTGTTTACAGTATGGAAGGATCGATTGTAAAACTTCCTGAAGTTATAGCTTTGAAGAAAATGTATAAAGTAAGTTGGAGTGTGGTCATGGCACTTAAAATATTTATTTTTTATCATTTTATATATTATATATGAGGGGCGGTCCGGATACAAAGGGTGAACTCAAGAAAACCTGAATTGAGAAATCCACAAGTTATATTTTTTACACAAGGGCAAACTCAACTTTTTAAAGTCTAATATAAATTATATTATAAGTAAATATAAATATAAATAATAAAAAGTTTAGTTACCGCCTCATATAGGCAAACCATTATCAATTTATTTTTGTTAGCATTAATAAGAGTGATTTTTTATTTTATTATAATTTCAGGCATACCTCTATGTCGATGAAGCCCACAGCATTGGTGCGTTGGGGCCACACGGCAGAGGTGTTGTGGATTACTGGGGGTGTGATCCCCAGGACATCGATGTTTGTATGGGCACATTCACAAAATCTTTTGGAAGTGCTGGTGGATATATTGCTGGATCCAAGGTAATTTTTAGTTAGTGTTTGTATTGGTCGCTTCCTAGAAACCTAAATTGATGATCTTATTACTTAAATAAGTTGATTTAATGTTATATTTCATTCCAGGAACTGGTAGATCATATTAGGGCCTATAGCCATGCTGCTTGTTATGCTTCATCTATGTCACCCCCTGTTGCGCAGCAAATCATAACTTCCATGAAAATAATAATGGGGGAGGATGGTACAGATGAAGGTAATAAACTGCAGTTCATTATAAATTATAAATTTTCAACTGTAAACTACTATATGAAAAGACAAACCATTTTTTGTTTGTGATCACTAACCACAAAAACTACTGAACCAATCTGTACCAAAGTTTACCTACTTTATCTTCGTTGTTCTAAGAAAGTTTAGCAAACATAAAATTTACTGATTTTCAATCAAATTGTTATTAAAAAATGCGATAAATTTGAAGATTCCTTTGAAGTTTGAAAATCTACCGATATATCACTAATAATATAGTAAATATTCCCTCTCTCCATCTGAATTACCAACTCATACATTAAAATTTAAAATTGGCTGTCCAATTGTGTTTTTACGTGGCCTTCAACTAACTAATTTGTGTAATGGACCAGTTTAAACATGACAGTCATGCGTGGAAATATCATTGCAGCTATAATTCTCACTGGAACAGCGACTAAATAAATCACATTTATTCCTAAAATTCCAATGGTTCCTACTGATCTACCTTTTGAATTCAAATTATTAAAATTTCTAATCAAAAACATCATGTAAAACTATGTATTATTCAGATTTCCTAATAACTGTAACATGCTCTCTTTTGTAAAATGTTTCGTTAAAAGCCAATAATACCAAATACTTTTGCGTATTAAAAACTATTATTTATATTGATAAATATATCAATACTGAAGTTATTATTTTGTGTATTGTTGGATCTCTAGAATATAATTAAACATAGCAGAGCATTTACTTTAATAAGACTTTGGATTATAAGGATTGAAAATTTTATATTGATTGTTTTATTATTCTCTATTGTTTGATTATATCAGTCCAGATATCAAAACAATTAGTTCCAAGGCATTATCCCTCAAAACTACTACAAAAATCATTTTACTTTGTCGAAAAAATAATTGTGCTTTTTGACTTAGCATTCTACTATTCAAAGTTCTTTTAGTAATAAACTCATTAACGTTTGCTTCAGGGATCAGAAGAATAAAGCAATTGAAACATAACACAAGATACTTCAGGAAAAGGCTTAACCAAATGGGTGTTATAATTTATGGAAATGATGATTCACCTGTTGTTCCATTGTTGGTGTACCTCTACTCAAAGATTGGGTGAGAATTTATCTATCTTATCTTGTCTAGTTACTGTTATCAGGATAGTATAATAACTATGAGTTATTCTAAAGATTATTCAGTTTAATTTAATGATTGCTAATGCGATAGATTAACTAAAACAAACAGAATCCTGAAAAGTATTATATTTTTAATTTTTTTTTTTTTTTTTTTTTTTTTTTTTTTTTTTTTAAATTAATTTATGTTGTTTTTTATTTTATTTTTTTATTTATTTATTTTTTTTTGTGATATTGACTTTAAATAATTCAACATAGTTTATCTTGCAACCCACTTATGTAATATATTTATATTTTGTAATAGATCTTTTTGGTTTAGCAATAAAAAAAATTGTATAAAAATGAAAAATATATGTAGAGAGAAACAATATTAATTAATTGTAGATCTTGATTTGTGTACTCAATAACTATAGAACAATTTGACCCTCAAAACAAAATGTTTTATTCAATATAATACAAAACATTTTGAAAAATAAAAACAACAGGTAATCTTAACTTAAAAATAAAAAAAGAATCAATTTTTACAGTCATTATTTTAAGTCATTAAAACAAAACTAAACACTGATAAACCATTACATAACAAACAATCGATGGCCAAGCGTGTTGGTGTCTCAGCACACTCTATATGGAAGATCATGGGTTTGAATCTCACCTGGGCAAGTTAGAATTTATTTCATGGTAGAACACTTATATTGAATCTTGACACTTTCCTTTTTCTAAAATATCACTTAAAACTTGTATAACATCATAAATTCTCTTGCTTTGAGTTCCTTGAAAGTTTGCCGATAATTTCAAAAACTTTATATACGATTTTCATTATTCAAAAAATAACAAATGCTTTCTTTGTTGCATGTTGGTAAATGTCATGTAAATCCAGAATTTCAGCTATTTACAATTGCAAATGGCATTACTTATATTACTTTGCACATTTCATGTGAAGCTCTAAATTTATTAGTGAACAACCAACGCTGGTATGTGTGCAGATCTCATTCGAATCAAATTGGTACATTTTTCATACTGACTTCCTGCTCCTCTTCATTTCAACGGTTGTGGGAGAAGCAAAGTTTACATCATTGGGATGTATATAAAAAAAAAGAAATGACAATGTTGATCTATGAAAACATTATTTAAATTTTTTTATTGGCCTGCAAGGACCACACGAATATCACTCATTCTTCTCACTTCCCGCCTTCCTTCTACTCCAATGCAATGGTTATTTATTATGTATAACCGTGAATAATTAAATTTTCTTTTAACGGAGATCATATTCTCTAATAATTAATCAGTGGGTTTTTTCATGTCCAAAAGCCAACCTTAAATTTATTTAAACTATATTTAACTTGAAGTTATTTTCCATTCCATAGAAAATTAATCAAGATACTTCACACTGAAATCTAAAGTGTAACAAAACTTTCAGGGGTGTGGTTCGTGGTTTGGCAGCTCGCAAAATTGCAACTGTGGGTGCGGGTTTTCCAGCAACACCTCTGATGGAAGGCAGGATAAGATTTTGCCTCTCAGCTGCCCATACCAAGGAACAGCTGGATTATGTAAGTTTTCTTCTTTCACTTTGCCATTTCATTAAAGTTTATTCTATGGAGATATATTTTTCATGATTAATATATAGTGTTATATATTCATGATTTATAAGCTGTTTAATATATTTTATGATAATCATATATTTGAGTCATTCAGGTTCAAAACTAGTTAAGTCCACTTTTTAAAAAAATATATATATATTTTTTTTTCAATATAAGTTTTAAGAAGGCAATAGATCAATAAATTATAGTTTTAAAGAACGTGCTTTAATAGCAAACCGAAATAAAAAAAAGAAAATAATTTTTATTTCATGAATAATTTGTGTTATAGCATTAGAAAGCCAGATAATCTATTATGATTAATTAAATTAGGATAAAATTAAACTAATACTAAATATCACATTTTTCGATTAAAAGCATTTTTTATATATTTTTTGCAAAAATCTGAAGAAAAAAAAGTTCCTCTTATCAAATGTAGCCACATTTTTGATATTTTATTCTCAGGACCCATGTGGGTCATATAAAAACATAAAACCTACTACTTCACCTTTTTTCAAGGCTGACTCCCATTTTTGGGGTAATTTAACTGGACTATGTGAGAACATTAGAATAAAGTTGTGCAATTATTGTATTGTCATTGGTCCTTGACACCTGGGCAAATGTTGGCCTAGAAGTTAATCAGATTGCTGGAAATTGGAGAAAATTACGATGAAAGATTCCGTTACATAGAGGTCAAGTAAATAACAGTGTATTAAAAATCGTAACAAAAATTGAATCTTAATCGGCCTTTATCACATAGTTTGTTTACAAACTGTTTAGGTTTTGTACTCACTCGCAGTTTTCAATGAATTCTATTATGTGGGTTCTTTATATTTGTCACTTGAGGTACGCATGATGGTATAGAAGGATCAACACAATTAGGATTGAGGAATTCATTTCCGCTTCTATTGGAATACTTTTTATTTGTAAGCTAGCTTTGAATGTTTAACATTCATCATCAATTATAAAAATTAAAAATTTTTAAAACATCAGTACTTCGTTACATAGAATCTATATATGTTTAATAAATAAGGTTCTTGAGGTTCATTCAAAGTCTGTAACTGAACCTTGAGAACCTTATTAAACATCTAATAGTAACAGTCAAGAAAATATATCCTTATATATTGTTACAGGCCATTGGTGATATGGCTAATCAAACTACAATTAAATATCAAATGCTAATTTAATTACAACTAGATAATTAATCTAATATAAACTTACAATAACAATTATGACTTTGGCCTAACTTATATCTAATTACACTACTTTCTATATGAAACAATACTTATCTTAAATAACTTAATGCTAGATTTCACAATTACTTATAAGCATTTCTTACACTGACACACAGTGACTGTCATTACTTTCACTGACACAGGCTCATCACTGACACTAATTGTAAGTCACTACCACTGGATAGTCACTGGTTCATAACAGACTCTTGACTACATTTACAGACACCAATACTAAGTTACTGCCACTGGACAGTCAGTGACTAACTGACTGGTCACTCCCCGATATCTGCCAATTTACTCACTCACTAGGCTGGGGGCTGGCCAATTTAAACCCTCATCAAACATACCAGACCAAGGGTCTAGACCGTTCGAGACAGGTAAAGGCTTAACCCTTTAGTTGAGGAGTTTAGCCTCTTCTGGCTTTACCTGGACAAGGGCTTGGGCCGCCCTTTTGTTGCCTGGGCGATCCTCGATCCTAGTTGCTACCTCAGACCGTAATACTATAATCTATAATAAATAAAAGAGTTATGGAAACTCGATAAAGAACAGAAATTTATTGAATAAATTTTATGGCCGACCTCAAAAAGGAAATCCGTTATGTCCAACACAAAATAGAAATTTTCTGCTTATGCAAGCATGTTTTGAAATTAAAAATATAAATTTTTATACCACTCCTAGAACACAATATTGAAGATGGGTTTAAATTGTCATCAAATTTTTCGCCTGTCCAAAAATTATTATTTTGCAATTTTTTGTCCTCCAAAATTTCAAATAGACATAATGGGTTTTGATTCTAAATGACTCATTATACATATGTGTTTTCTTTTACAAAAAAAATCTTGCAAAACATGTTTATTAATTTTAAATGGTACTATTTTTGTGATTAACAAGAAACCTCTTTGCTTTATTTTTATTTTATTTTTTGACAGGGATATGTCTATTGGCTGGGGGGGTCTATACTTTTTTGGTGTAAAATTTATTTCACCCTCAAAAATGTAACATTTCGGCATGTTTTAGCTCTCTTGGTGTTGATCAGATAGAAAATATGTGAATATTTTTTTGGTCAGAAATATAATGGAAAATATTTTCTGTTATATAACATTTGTCGATAGGACCAACTGTTCAGGAGCTATATTGATTTAAATCAAAAAAGTCATGTTTAAAATTCCTATTTTCTCTGAACTTTGTTTATGTTTATTTTGAATAATCATTGATTGTTAATTTGATTTAATTATTAATTTAAGTAATTTGATCTTTTTAATTCTAAAATATACATTGGGAAAAGCAGTAGATTATAGATAAGCATATCCATGATCTATAGTTTTTCCCAATCAGGAAGAAATTCAGTTTTTGTTAATGGGAAAACAATTGCAAGTGAAATAGATAGCCATGTTTTCACTGTTTGATGATGATTATTTAAATCTAGAAATGTAATATTAATTATCAAATGTCTTTACAGGCTCTTGAACAGATAGATGACATCGCTAATGAATTAGGACTGAAGTATTCCCAGAAGCCTCGATGTCCTAGGCCTATAATATACGGAAGCGAAGATGAAGATTTGGACGTGACTGACTAGTGTTATAGTGGAATTTTGTGGTTTAATTCACACATGCAGTGCCTTTCGCTACACCTGCCGGTTAACATGGAATTCGCTAAATAGGGTCGGCTGAATAAAACTATAACGTAGTTAAATAAACAGGGATTAAATATAGGTTTATCCAATCCGTTGATATACACCCGTTTAGTGAAATTCATATTTAAAAAAAATTGATAAAACTGTTTACTTAAGAAAGATTTCATAGCACTGAATGGTTTTATATTGTAAATTTTCATATTACATTAATAAGTTATGTAATGTAACTGATTTTAATGCATACAAAGTTGAAATGTTATATTTTTCAAATTTCTACCTTGGATACCGGATGAAGTTTCTGCGCTACGGAAAAGCTCACTGCTTATATAATTAATGAAAGATTAAATTAATCTTTTTAGCATCTAAGATTTTAAATTCGTCATTGAATCTGAACACCTTTTTCTTTTGTTTTGAATAAAGTTATGGTTAAATTATTAAATGATTATGTAATAAGCCAAATTAGTATTATGTAACTAAATGAAGAAAAAAAACTGAATCGTAACCATTCAGTTCCTTTTTTAACATTTGGTATTTTTATGTTTACTGTATGTTTATTAAATTTTCCATTTATTGTTTTTCTGTTATTTCTTTGTATGTTTTTAGTAAGATTTCTTGAATTTGACTGTTCAGGAAGAAAATGAGTGGATTAACAGTATATTTTTAAATGTATGAATCACTTCATATAGAATTTACTGTTTACAACATTTAGGAATAATAATCTAATAAATAATTGTTACCATCTATTCTATTCTGAAGTTTCCAAATTT
Organism: Euschistus heros; assembly: GCA_003667255.2. Lineage (NCBI taxonomy): Eukaryota > Metazoa > Arthropoda > Insecta > Hemiptera > Pentatomidae > Euschistus > Euschistus heros. Next base: position 3,256,069 of record RCWM02000033.1, read on the forward strand.
AGTATAATGTTCATAAACCATACAGAATATAAAATTTGACCAATGTTCTTTCTGAAGGGATTCATATTGTATGATTTCATGACACTTGAAAGTATTTATTTCAGTATTCTTATATTTTTTTTTTTAATATTTCCATTTTTATAGTATCTATACATTGTACATTTCTTACTGAAAGAGAGCTATGTCGTTAAAAAAAAACAACCATGTTACTTAAAACGTTTCAAACAAAATCGCTTTAATTTTTAGCAGAGGTTATATTTATTTCTAATAACTTTTTATGTACTTGAAGCATTCCAGCTTATTGAAAGGAAATTGTTTTGCCTTTCATTTTTCTATTTCCTGTGCTTTATCTGACTTGTTCAAGTATTGTTTTCCATTATAATTGAACAAATAAAAATACTTCCAGAAGATTATATATAAAAAAAAAAAAAAAAAAAATGAAAGTTGAAGTTTTAAAATAAAAACAAAAGTCTGATTATTTATTCTTGCCTAACATTCCTATAAAATTACTTTACTTATTTGTTTATAAAGAAATTATATTTTATTTCTTAAATAATGTTATGGCTATAAGGAAGAAATAATTGATGTGATGATAGAAAATAGATCCTTCTCGAATCACAAAATTTTTGTTGTTATAGCAGCTATATTTTTCTTAATTTAATTTATACATGTTACCAGTCCAATGTTGTATTTAGCAACATGAAAAAATTTTAATCATTAGTGAAAAAAAACAAACTTAAACCACTCCTAGCCATGAAGGATCTTGGGTTGAGTACTCATTGATTACTACATACATTGACTAAGTATTGATTACTTGGCCAATTGTTGTCATAGGAGGCTTGGTAGAAATCCCACTCATCTGCCTGGTTTTCTCCCAATAAAGGGTAGCCACATTATAGTCTGAGTATGCACGAGAAGAGTCTCCCAACCCTAAATTCGAACCATGACTGAAGCAACAAAAAATTCATTTTTTGCCTTAAAAAAAACACTTCATTGTTTATGAAACCTACAATAAAGAATTCTACAAAAAGTGAAGTTTCTAGGGGAGAAAGGTCTCTTTGTTATGCAAACATTTCACTGATATCCCTCTTATTGGGCCAAGAACATGCTTTCATAACTTTACATTGGAATAGCTAGAAGGCCAAACTCGAACCCTCGCCTGAGTACTAAGGGTCTTCTAGTGCCTAAACCAATGAGCTATTACATTTAGTAATTTAATTGATGAGTATTTTTAAAGATACAAACACAATTTTCTAATAATTAATAAATAAAGGTTAAAAACTTATATTTCAGGAAGGGAAGGATTTGAAGTTTAGATAACGAGCAGTTTCTTTTCTCGTAAGTCAGGTTTGTGGAAACAGGAAGTAAATTAAAAAAGTTACAAACAAATGAAGTATATATTTTATTAAAAATATATACCATCTTTTTTAACAAACTTCTTTTTAATGGCAAATTTTAGAAAAATTTGAGTCACATAATGAAATTAATTCTGAGAAGCAATGTTTAATGTTTGAATTATTTGTAAACAATTTACCTTTCATTAAGTCATCCAAGCTCCGTCTGTAGTGGGGTTGATCAGATTTTGGAAGATAGGAAAGGACTTAATAACCCAATTCCTTCAATTTGTTTACTGTTTCAACCAAAACATCGGTTGGGTGTTATCATGCAAAATGGTATGTCCTTTACAGTTTTTGAGTGCAGGCTATTGTTTGATTAAATTTTTATGTTTTCAGTCAATTTCTTGGCAGTAAATTGTTGAATTGATAGTTCCCCCTTCAGTAAAAAAGAAAAAGAGATGAGCCCAGGTGTAGGCCACCATACAGTAACCATTAAATCATTAATGAATGGTCTTTATTTATGCTTCAAAAAACTTAATATTCCTTACTGCCTGAACAAGGAAATTACCAAGTTTAAACTCATAAGAGACAGTTAGTTTTCATCTTTATGTTGGAAATTAAATTAAAGCTTATGACTTAATGCCTACTTGGAATAAAAAACAAACATTGTTAGTAAATAGAGGATCAGTAGGTATTATTCATGGAATCTAATTGTTTTGCCAAGAATGAACTGACATTACTTTAATCCTCCCTTAACATTAAGAACTAAAAAATGATACATTTAAGTAGGAAAACCTAATATACGTCTCTTATCGACTTGAAAATTACTCAGCATTCTAACTTCTGGTGAAAATGTGCACTGTGCCATAATGAGGAGTAAATATTGCAGTATCAACTGAATTATAACAATTTGAATTTTTTGCTTAGATTTGATATGTGGGCTAGCATTATCCTATTTAAACAGTTATGGTTTCCAGTTTGCTAAAGCTCAAAAGATATTATATAACTGCACATACTGGCCAATAAGAAATAGTTCTAAGAGGGGGATTACCAAGAATTCCGATTTCTTTAGCGACTCTTGAAATGTTTTTTAAGTGGTGGATATGAGAGTTGGACAAAATTTAATCATAGCTAAATATTTGCCAACTAATTTCATGGAATCAATAACTTAATTTAATCATGATTAATTGATTCCAATAAATCAGTTATGATTAATATTTAGCTATGATTAAATATTTCCCAACACTGGTTTCAATTCATATTTCCTCTTCTGTTCTTAACATTTTACATCAACTTAAAATAGCTATCGGATAGTGTTTGCTTGGTTCCGACTCGGCCTGTTCTGGTTTCCAATAATCCTGGACATGAACAATGGATTCCCAATCCATTATTGGGTACCAATATTTTTTAAATAATGGTATGCTTCCAGCTGCACTTTTATTGCTGAACTTAAGCAATTGCTTGATTCAATCTTGATATAGAATACTCATTTGGTTTTTTATATTAGTTAGGAGAATCTGTGAAAGAGTAATTAGTAAAAATATGTTACGATGACGACCTTACATACTTCCTGATATTCCTCTCCAATGACTCCAGTAAGTCATGATATTTACTGAAGCCATGCATTGTTATAGTGTATTTGTCAGTAAATAATTGAAGAATGGCAGTGACACCTGGTCACTTAGAAATGAAACTGAAAGGTTATTGAATGTTAAGGAATGAAAAGTACTAAGGATGTGTCGATTTTCGATTCCTAAGAACCGATGAATAACCACAGGCGATAGTTTTGTAATACCTAATGAAGTAATTATTATACATTGATTCATCTCCTTAATTATTAAAGATATAAAACTGTTATAAACAATTTTTTTTTTTTTTTTTTTTTTTTGTCTTTAGTAACAGATCAATCTTTCTTAAAATATATTTACACTGCTTGATATAGAATTAGAAACATTTCTTTTCAAAAATAAATTATTGCTACTGCAAGCCAAACATCAAATCAATAGAGATGTGTATTTGGTAATGGAAAATAAAGATTTCAAACTGCTGAAACTGAAGTACTGACAAAAATAAATCCAGTCAGACAATAGCACAATTTTATGATTCATATTTGTTACCACCAAACAGATTATTTTTAATTTCATACTCTGGTTTTCTAACTCTAATTAACTATTAATACATTCACAGAAATACACTATGCATCCTTCCATCTACAATACTCCTTAAAGAACATTTGCAGTTCCTTAAGTTAATAAATAAATAAATGAAACCTAGAACTATGGAATATTTACCTTCTTAAATAATAATTTGTTAAAAGAATAATTATTTGTCCATTGTCTGAATTGTAATATATTATGATGTAGATAATGAATGCTACCTGCTGTAACTAATTTATTTAATAAATAATTAATGTTTTTTTATAGATTTGGTTAGGTTTTTTTTCAGCTCTAATATGGATTATAATTTTGTAATAGAAATATATTTTTAAACTGAAGTATTGGTATTAAGAATCGAAAATTGATTTTTTGGTCCCGTTACCAGTAAAATTTTGGTAGTGACACATTTACTCCTAGGTAGTCACTAAAGTTCTTCGAAGAAGTATATAGTAAACGATAAAACAAAGTTTATTACAGTAACAATTTAATGTAAAAACATAAATAAATAATAATTTTAAATTACTACTACAGCTATTATAAAACTCTTCACTTCCCAATACAAAAATCTTTAAAAATTATATCTAACAACTGTTCTGTTGAAATTCGCCCGGTAAGGCGTCCTAAACTATCAATCGCTCTTCGTAATGTTTCTGCTGTCAAATCAACTGGAAACCCCTCGAGGCTCAGTTTAGAGAACTGTTGAAGCGATGCAAGACATTCTTCTAAACAGTGCCTTTGACGAGAACTGCTATAACTAGGGTTTTTATGAATACTGGCCGATTCTCCGCACCTGCCCAATAAACAAAATATTATAAATAAAATTTGATTAAAAGTTTAAATATTTCTTTTATGGGCCAGGATAGCCTAGTATATTAGAAGATTAGAAGAAGATAAAAGCAATCCAGAACTGGATGCCAGTTATAAACTAACAGGAAAAAAAGTCTGCCCAATTCATTTTTTCGACTGAAAGTCTCATTCTTTTTTAAGGGTTTACATCTCCATATACTTTAACCAGGGCATATGAAACATTAGTATTATTTAAAATATTAATAAAATAGAAGCAAACAGTATTTAAAACAAGCAATTTTAAATTTTTGAAATTTGTAATTAATAAGATGTATATTCACCCCATGTGTCATCATGTCTTGCATTCTATAAGGTGCTTTTATGTCATTTTGTATGAATTCTTGATGGACCTGTCCCTTAAAATTACATAATTTTAATTTTTTTTTTTTAAATGCCGCTTGCATTTAATAATTATTAATGTTTTTAATAATTCTAATACATTTCATATGCCCTGGTATAAGTATATGAAGTAGTAACCTCCCACCCACTAAAACATTTCACAGCACTCTATATCTCAACATTATTTTATAATAATATTTAACATCACTTAATAATTTTAATTTAGTAATAAATTTATTTAAATCAATGTACCTTCCTCGCAGTACATTTATCCTTGCTATGGTGAGTAGAACTTGAGAAGTTATACAGAAAAAATGATAAAACCTGACATTTTTTTAGAGAACAATGTGAAAGTTTATAGGTATTATTTATAAAAACAAAACAATGATTTTACAATTAATATTATATATGAGGCCAGTTATGCTAAACCCCTTTGGGTCCAATTTTTGAAATTTAACAGATCAAAAAAACTTATAGATGTAAAGTTCTAAGAAAATGGAATACATTTTCTAGGGCAACTAAAGTATTTATAAATGGGTTGTGTGAGCAAGTATTAGAGATCTTATTGTCATGCCGTCTGAATTTTAGAGTTCTCAAGAATCTGACACTTTGAGTTGGACTTAGTGAGTTTTAGCATAATGATCGCTTCAAACTCATGGAAATACCTTTTCAATTTGCTTTCCTTTTTTTTAAAAACATTTATTGTAAATATCAAATAAATTTGTGGTTATAAAAATACAATGAAAGAAATTGTTTTAACCATAGATAGAGATATCTCAGTGATCATAACGCACAAAAAAAAAATAATAATTTGAAGAAAAATGGATTTAACGGGGTTTGGCATAACAGGCCTCATATAATGGATAAAAAATAACACTTACAATGTTTCCAGCTTATTTGACATCCTTTCAAGAAGATCTCCAACACCACTTTCTGTTTTACAAGAGATCCCGCAAACAAAATTATGACAATCACTATTCTTAAGAAAAGTTAAGTCATCCTTACTCGATAATAAATCCACCTTATTCAACAGAATTAAACCTTGGGTTTGGCCACTTGAATAACATTTCTCATCATTAACTATGTAATGCCATAAATCGTGACACTGTTTTATTTGTTCTTGTATGCCCAACTCTTCGTACAGTAAATATTTTCTTAATGCTTCGGAGGAATTTAAATTATACCCTTTAATTTTTGCCCATTTCACAAATTTAATAACATCAAATATAAACAGGATAAAATCAGAGGAATTGGCAGATGAAATAGCTCTTGAAATTCCTTCGGCTTCTACTTTGTCTGCAGGGTCCACTCTGAGTCCTGAGAAAAAGAAAAAATTAGCATCTGAGTAAAATAAAATGAAAAATTAAACAAAAAATTCACAATAGAAAGTAATTATATTGATGGAATATAGATGGCTGTAGAAAAATACAAAGAAGTAGATAGTTGGGATGTGCAGTTAAGGAAACAGAATTTAATAGTTTAAAATTTTGAGAGAAAAAAAAATAGATGCATGCTTGAATGTGATGTTAATTCCAAATCATTATTAGTCCAGGACCAATTAGGTTAAAATATAAGAAAAAAAAACTGTAAGCAAGTTTTACTATAACTTTACATTTTATTTACTATAACTTTACATTTTATTTACTGATCCTTGACAAAATATTATTTCATTAGTAAAGGTTTTTTTTTATGTTTCCCATAAAGAAGGACAGATAAAAAAAACAGTGGCAATAGTTTTGACTTCTTGAATAATAAAAAATTGGTGGATATTTTGATCTATAATTGAATAAGATCACTTCAGTAAAAACTCATGTCCAATTATTTCTAAGTTTAAAATTAATAAAAAAAACTCTCAGTTGAGGTGTGCAAGACAGTATAGAAGGATCAAATTTTAATGTTAAATAATTTATAAGAAAGTTTTGATTTTTGAAATAGAATGGCATTAATTCTATGTTCTGGGACCTAAGACCCTTAAGAATAATAATTATGTACAATATAATGGTAACCTGTAATATTTGTAAAAGATAATTATAATAGAAATTAATACTAATTACACATTATTTTTAAAGAAAATAAAAATTAAGTGAGAAATCAGAGCGAGAAAAATATTTAGATAATAAATAAGTCTTGTCATCTCAGATAACAAAAAACAAAAACAATATGAATAATTCATATCTGATTATAAATATTTGCTTGTATAAGATCATAGGATTGAATGTTGAGAGTGATGAGGACATGGGGTATGATGGGTAAACAGTGGAGGAATAGGGTATATTGGATGGGAGGTAGTTGCAGATATTGGATGCTCTGGCCATAAAAGAATTATTGAATGATGCTGTGTTGAAGGGAGTTAGGTAAAGGTCTGATGCTGCTGGACAGTATCTAGTTTAATGGGAACTCACTGATGACGTTAATGTTAAAGACTTCAAAATTTAGGAAGGTGATTGTGAGGAAAGATATATATGAAGTAAGGAAGTATTTTTCATATACTTGATTAATAGTTACAATAGAAAGTGTTTAACTGTTAACTGTTAATCTCATTAAACAGTCAACTACTTTATAGTGGCTGAATGTACCCCAGAAGGCGCTAGCAATATCAGATTCAATCCATAGCTGATAAATCATAAAATAAATAATTAACTTTATCTCATTTGAATTCAAACCTGGGCTCATATAACTTTTCCCATATAATTATAAATTTAAAAATCATCATAATAATCAATAAATAAGAGTTACATGGGAAAATGTTGGAATATAAAGGGGTTGGGGGGTACACCGGGTAGATGAAGCAAGAAACGGAGAAATTGGGGATTTCAAGTCAGGACTGTTTCGATAGGGATAGATATAGGGGGAAAGTAAGGGAAATGTGGGTACCAAGGGGGTGAGGGGGAGGAGAGTATGGAGCGAGGAAGAAAGAAGAATGCAGTCTGAGAGAATGAAGTGGGAGGAGAAGAAGAGGAAGGGATGTGTGGGGGGAGTTGGGAGGAAATATATTCGTGTGGCCTATAAGGCCGTTTCGTGTCAAAAATAAAGAAATAAGAGTTACAAACCAGCTGTGTCTGTTACATTTACTGGATAGCCACTTATATCTAAATGAGTTTCCACCAAATCTCTAGTTGTTCCAGGAATCGAGCTCACAATAGCAGCTGGCCTTTTGCCTGCAAAAAAATAAAAAATGTAATTAAAGAAAATCAATAAAAACTGAATAAATTTACTGCTGAAGAACAAAAATATTTTCATATAAACAATGACAAATATTTAAATCATGGCAAGCATGCCCTCAACAAGATATAATTCTTAAAAATAAAATTGGTTGACTACTTGTCAAGAATTATTAATTTTTTCATGAGTTATACCATAACTTTATCCCATAAACAAATCGTTTCCGGGGTCCAGTTTAATGTATAGAGGCCCGGAAGATAATTAGATTTTTATTAATTAATTTCCTTTCAACCAATATCAGAAACATTTATTATTATAGAAAGTTATTATATACTAGGATATGAATGGTCCCTTTCACTGTTTTGGCTATTGTTTCATAAACTAAGAGAACTAACAAGATTTTGTGACAAAAATCCTTCAAGACTGATCACCCCCTCCCCCCAACCATAACTATTAAACTGAATGAAAATTAATGAAAATAGATTAATTAATTTTAATTATTAATTGACATTTAAGGTCCTTATATACTCAAAATGTGACAGGAAGTACAGCCTTTCTGACATGTTAACAACATATTCTTAACTGAGTGAGAAAGTTGATATTTATTTTAAGGATCAGCTATCAAATAAAAAAAAAGAAGTTTTCCCTTGAGAATACCAACATGGTACAGTGACAAGCTTGACCACCATAGCAAACAAATTAATAAAAAGTTTGATAAAAAGGTAATATATGAGAATAAATAACTAAAAACTTTGGAATAATATTAATCCCGTATAACTTTTTGATATGAAGAAGGAAAATAGATTTTAAAAATCAAATTAACCAATGGTTAAAGAAGAACATAAGTAACACGGGCCTCTTAGTTAATGAACCTAAAATTGCTTATTATTTGCTAATCAGATGCATTTTAAAGGCAAACTTACACAGAATATTCATAAGACTACTTTTCCCTGAATTTGGGGCCCCTAATATTGTCATCTGGACACCTTTTCTGATTCTTTCACCTCTCCTTCCATCTTCAAGATGCTTCTACTAGAAACAAAAAATTAAAATTAGTTAATTATAGGGGAAGGAGTGCTGATAAGTTGCGTAAACTAAACCTACAAATAATTGTTCAAAAATTTTAAATATTTTTTTGTTGAGATTTAAGAAAACTAAGATACCACTGGTCAACAAAAACAAAGAAATTGTATGTTTCCTGTGACTATTTTGTTGTTTCTAACTCAATTTGATACATATTTTGTAAATATGACAACAATGTTTCTCTAACAGCTTTTGTTTTTGTGTTAGCTTACCAACCTTATTTAGTATTTTTACTTAGATTTTAAATTTTTTTTGGACAGTAAAATATATTCTGTTGTTGTTTTCGATATGCATTCGCCCAGGCGAAGTTGAGTGCTTAATCCAGATTGTTTTTGCTATATTTGTGGCGAATATATATTTGAAAAATATCGAAAACCTATATTAGACATTGTAAAAACTGCATATCATCAATACTTCAAAAGAGATTTGCACAATCAGGACAATCCATGGATTCCTCATATTGTTTGCCAAAAATGTGTTGTGTGTCTATGGTTATGGTCCAGCTGGAAAAGAGATGCAGTGAAGATCGTAACTCCCATGATTTGGTGAGAACCTCAATACTATCATGATGACTGCTACTTCTCCGTTAAAATAAACGGAATTAACCCTGGAAATCAAAGTAAGAGGTCATATCCTAACTTATCTTCTGCTCAACGACCTCAATTTTGTATCTCGTCGCTACCAGTGGTTATTATTGACATGTTATAAAAGTTATAATCTTATTTATTAGATTATTTTTTTGTATACAGTTGTAAATTTTAATAAATTATAAACATAATAGGAGTTTTTACTGTGAACAAAGGATGGAAATTTCACCAAATGTAAAGCAATGTCATTTTACATTTTAACTAGTTTTATCAAATTGAATCTACCGGAGAACCTCTCATAGTCTAAATTCAATTTTTTTCTATAATGCCCCAGAAAATAAAAAATACCTTATGTGATTTGTATTTTAAAATAACAACTTTTTTTTTTTTTTTTTTTTTTTTTTTTTTGTACAAATGAAAAATACTTTTTCATTTTTTTTAAAATACACAATTCGTTTTTCATATTTTATTTGTTAAAATACAAGACACAAAAAAAAAAGTATTTTATTGTAGTTTGAATTACTGCCCATCTCTGGACAGCAAGATTTTCAAGGAGATTTGGGAAACTGTCTTGTTTTCAAGGGACTTTTCTAGTTGAGGTTCACGATATTCAAAGTTGTGTTGACTAAAAGCCGTGCTATAAAAATCTTTGATTTCTGTGAGACTCCCTTATAGCGATATATATTTTATATCAACTCTAGCTTGCATTTTTTTTATTTAAAAGTAAATTTATTATTATTATAACATGCTGATAATAAATTTAAAACAGTAAATTACAATTTAAAAAAATATATCAGATTATTTTTGACTAATAATTATTTCTACAAATGGCTGGTATTGTAGTAAGAGATCATAACTAAAAGTTACAAGAACAAACATCTTGCAGAAACTTTGTAAATCTCATTCTGCGGATATTCTTTTCTATTTATAACTTTCAGTAAACAAATATAATTTTAAATGTTTTCCTCTGAGTTTTTCAGGACTATAACAAACACCATCATGGTATTGAGTCTAAGCAAAAATATGTTTATGTTTTAAATACTTTGATGATTATTATTCAGCTCTTCAGAAATTTCACATTTAAAATATTCACCTTAATATCGGCAATCAAAGAAGTTACATTAGTGTTAATGTTCTCCATTACATCTTTATCAATATCTTGATCTTCGTCAAAGTCAATGTAAGCTTCAAGATGTGCCAGGCACTGAAATGAATAATCAGAAGTACTGATGATTAATAGATTCATATTCTTATACTTTAAAACTAATCAATAATATTTTATGAAATGCAAAATGTTAAATTCATAAAAAGATAGCAACTATATCAGTTAGATAACAACAAGAAAACAACTTCAATTCATAAAAACATAAGTTGCTTTCTAAGATAAACTAAAATAGTGAATAAACACAATTAAACTTATTAATATAATTTAGAAGGAAGTGACAAGAAGGTCTCAACTTTAACTGAAATGAAAAATAATTTTTATTCTGGGACACATAGTCCCCTAAGAATAACAAAAATGTATAATAACATTGTATTATTGTCTGGCTGCATTGATTTTAAAGATATCTGTAGATTAGAAAACAAGGATCTTTGACAGTAAGTAGAAAACAAAATTAAAACATGGATGGGTAAAGTATTCCAAAAGGAGGTAACACAAATGATCAAGGATTTTTCACAGGAAGCATTCCTAAGAGTAGTATACATTGGATGGTGGAACACAAGGTAATTTTTTTAAGAATATAGTTGTTTTTTTTTAATATTGTTGTTAATGATTGGTATTTAGGAAGTATCGCCATCGGAAACCAGGAAAAAGTTACCCAAGCTCAGATTTGACTGATCCCATTCAACATCTCTTTCAATATATCCAACATCTCTTTCAATACTCATTCAGTCACTCAACATAGCTCTTTAATTATATTCCAGAAAATACAAGAAAAATACAGGGACTCCTTTTCATTATGTCATCAACTTCTTCATCTTCTGCTTCTTTTAACCTCCATAAGACTTCTCTTTCGTTCTCCAGTAGATCTTCTTTTCAGCCAATTGCACTTCAAAATTCAAACTTTTCTCCCATGCGATCTTCATCTTTTAATTCTCACACACCTGTAAATTTGTTAAAGAGAACTGAGATCTGATGATGACCATCAAAGATTTGGCCTAAACGTTGGCAAATAAAATAAATTATTTTTAGTTAACTTTGTATAAATAATTTTTGACCGATCCCACCCAACATATCTTTTAATATATTCGCTCAGTCACTCAACTTAGCTCTTCATTAGTCTTTTTAGTTTCATATCAAGATTCTTCATTTCAAGCAAATACAATTAGTTTTTAATAAAAACTTAAATAAAAGTCAAAATATAGAAATTAGCTCCACATGTTTTGTTTTCCATATAACCATCATATTGACTTTGGTTGTTATGACAGATATATGGATGTGTTCAAGGAAAAACTATTAGTCTGCTATCTTAAGTTTTTCAGTAGTTAATATACCAAAGTCTTCTGGAATACTTTTATATTTCTTTATTGGAGTGTACTAAATAAAACATCACTATTCGAACACAACGTGATTCTCTTTATTATATTTCTAAAATAAACATAAAAACCTCAGGGAGGGTTACCTCAATTATTGATAACAGATAATACATATCAAATACTATTTCTTTTTTTTTTTTTTTTTTTTTTTTTTTTTTTTTTTTTTTTTTTTTTTTTTTTTTTTTTAATGAATAATTTATTAATATGATAGAGAATAGTAAGTGTTATTAATTATTCATTTGTCACTATTATTAATATTTATTATTTTTTCATCTTCTTTGTATTTTGAAGGAAATAATGAAAATTTTAATGCACTTTTATGAAAACCCTAGTATCTACGGTGTTCTAATGCATTTAAGAAACTAAATTTCATCTTCATATTCCTCCTTTAGCCATAACTAGCGTGGATGGGCCTCAATCCAACACTGCCAGAGCTCACGGTCCCTGCAGAGCTGCTTCAGTTGATAGAGAGTTCTTCCTCCGATCCTCTGGATATACTCCTCATATAAAATCCTAGGCCTTCCATATGGTCTTTTGCCAGTGGGTCGAGCTTCCATCACTTTTCTAAACACTCAGTCATTATTCATCCTTCATAGGTGGCCCAACCACTTGAGCTTTTGTTTCTCTAGGGTGGTTTTTAGTGTGCAGATTTTTAATTCTCTAATCCTCTCATTTCTTATGTGGTCTCTTCTTGTTTTTCCTGCGACCATACGTAGGTATTTCGTTTCAGCTCCACTTATTCTGCTAATCTGCTTGTCCAGCATGATCCAGCTCTCGCTCCCGTCGGTAAGAGTAAGGAGGTATATTGATTTGTAAATATGGAGCTTGGTTTACTGCTCCACATCTTGGTGGCCCACAATGCTGTTGCATATACTATAATAAATTTGGTTGGCTATCAAAATCCTATTTCCAATATCCAAATCTATCCTGCCTTGTCTGTTCATGTTAGTTCCCAAGTAAAGAAAGTCTCTACTACTTTAAGAACCTCACCATTAAACTCTACCTCCATTGTATCCTCCTTATCTAGGGACATGATCAGAATCTTACTCTTAGAGAAGTTGACAGTCATTCCTTTTCTCTTAAGCTCCTCTTGCCATTCCAGTAGTGCCTGCTGCAACTTATCTTCTGTTTCACAAATGAGAACAATATCATCTGCATACAAGAGAGACGCTGAAAATTGTCCTCATGTTCCATTTACCAATAACTGCTCGAGCCGTTCACCTTTTACAAATTTTATGGATTTCATCCATAAATACAATAAATAAGAGTGGACTTAGGCTATCTCCCAGTTTAACTCCTCTATCAATGGGAAAATAAATAAATTCTATTCCATTAATCCTTAGACATTTTTTGCGGCAAGAGCATTCCATTATTTTTTATTTTCTTTGTATTTTGAAGAAAATAATGAAAATTTTAATGCAGCTTTATGAAAACTATCATCTATGGGGTTCTGAGGCATTTAGGAAACTAAATTTCATTTAAAATTATAAGTGTGAAAAAATGTAAGCTTAATTTTTCAAATTGCTTTAAAATTGCAATTTGCAGTTTGCGCTATTAAATTAAAATATAAAAAGTATAACTTACTTTCATCAGTTTATCAGACCATCCATTGTATAAGCCAAAGAGGACACCTTCCATCTGATGAAGGGCTTGTTTTCTTTGAATTTCTGTTTCTGAATCAATCAATGCTGACAATCCTTCGACAGATGTCAAATCCATTTTTCCAGAATAAAATGCTCTTTTTGTGAATTCCCCTAAATAAAAAATACACCCAATATAAAATAATAAATAACAAATGCACACTATTTGCTAAACTATGACAACTTTACAAACCATTTATTTACTTTATAATAAATGAAGCAGAGTTATTCCAAAATATTGCAAAGAAATCTTTACTATATTTCCTAAACAGGGTAATTCAATATTTTCCCAGATTTACTGATCATAAGGTGACAACTGTTAATTGTGATTGTACATTACTTAAAGACCTCAAATCTAAAATTATGGAATGTTTTCCTCTAAGACTTAATTAATCAGAAAAAAAGACATTATTAACAGAGAAAAGAAAAAGTATTATTAACATTTCTTTTATTTAATTATATTGAGTGATCTCTCTCAAATATAAATATCAAAAAAAAGTTTTCTAAAAACATGCTTCCACTAGCTTAGTAGGTTATAAATTTTTTTTCACTTCAATTAGCCCATAATGAATTTTTGTTTTACTTTAAGGGACCAGTCTGATTAAGACTTACTTTTCTATTATTGACTGAATAACAATTCTGGGACTATGATGACCTAGCATGTTGTGGCAGGGGTCTCAGAGCTCCCAGTATGGAAGATTGTAGGTTAGATAGATTCTCACCTGGGTCAATTGATATTTATTTCATGGTGGTCCTGCAAAATGAATCATGGCCTTCACACTTTGTATTATTATCTGGAATATTTATACTATGCAAGTACATAAGCAGCTAACTAAATATCCTGAATGGGAAGTAATCAACTACAATATATTCGTAGTCAAGGTCAACAACGAATAAATGATGTGTACATTGATGATAAACTAGAATTTACAACTTATTCCAGACCATGAACAAATAACCAATTTTGTTTACCCAGTTGTCTTACAATTAAATTAGCCATAAGAATTTTGTTAAATTGACAGAAGAATGTATTCAAGAGAGGGTTAATTTTATTGATAAGTAAACTTTTTTTGTTGAAGGCATGAGAATTATCAAATAGTGGATGTTCTTTACTATGAATTTCTTTAAGACCTTAAAATTTATAACATAATAATGTGTCCAGATTGATCATAAATACAATAAGAGCAAACCTGGCTCGGCAGGATGAAAGTTATCAAGCTTTCTAAGAGCCTGAAGAACTGCAGAAACCACAGCAGTTCCTCCATGTATTTGAAACTCACATGAATCTTCTCCAGTAAAGCTGTTGGGACCTGTGAAATGATTCATAATAAATTAAAATATTCCAGCTTTGTTAACTGATGTTAAGGTAGTCCTATTTTTTTACTGATTTAATCTGAAAAATAAAATTTTAAATTAACTTATGAAAAATTGCAGAAATAAGACATTCTAAGTTCTGAAAAACTTATGAATGTTTATATAAGAACAATGTATACATAAATCAATACAGGAACTTCAATTATATCATGACTGGATGGTTTTAATACAAATCCAAGAGTATCTCAATCAACTGATATATTTAAGTAAAAGAAAAAATAGCTGTAAATTGCAAAAATTAATTTATTGAAATAAATCCTTCAATTTTAAAATAACCAAAATAATATCATTTCCTATTTGATCAGTTGTTTTATTTTTAACCAAATGTTTAAATTCGGAATGTTTTAATCCTTTGATTTATTCTATTCAGATTTGTAAAATTTTTGTTTTGGTTCTCTCAGAGCCTCCTAAAATGGTCTAATTAAATTAAAACTGCTATAATTGTCAACATCATATATGAAAGGTCCTCTAAAGAATAGAGAAATTGTGTTTCAAGAAAAAAAATGTTTTGCTGATCTCTTTACAATCCAGTAAATCTAATTTATATATATATATAATTTTATTGATAAGTAAACTTTGCTATGTAAACTTTATCTGTTACTTTGTTATGTAAATATTATTTTATTTTAAGGCTCTGAAGGCCCTTGATTGTACATTATTTTTTATTCTTAAGGGACTTAAGGTCCCAGAATAAATAAAGAACTTTATTATTATTATTATTATTATTATTATTATTATTATATATATATATAATAGTCTTGTTTAAATATATGTATATATATATATATATATACATATATATAAAGTTAAGCACTGTCGAGCATGTAAGCACTTGGATGTGTGACCACCCTCCAGATACAATCACATAGTCCAGATACTCAGGCTAATATGGCGTAGGTTCGATTCTCACATAGGGACAATACACTATCCTCACCTTGAGAGTCACAGGGAGGTGAGTGACCCCTGTGTCTGACATAGCTCCTAGTCCTCCAGGTCAGGGGTTGGTCATAGGGCTAGTAACTCTATCCTGTAAAAACTTCCTACTACGAAACCTTCAAGAAAGTGGTAACGACCCCGATTTGGTGTAACGAAGATACAAAAAGAACTACAGGAACAAAGTGGAAGCGATAGCCCAAAATGAGCAGAGGTGGAGGAGGCTGGTTAAGGCGGCCAAGGATCTGCAAAGTTTGTAGAGCCAACCGAAAAAAAAAATATAAATATATTCATAGATAGCTATAGAAGTGTGGATCAAATTTTTTTCAGCGAAAAATAAAAAATCAAGCATCAAGTGGTGATAATTCAATAATACTTAATTTTATTATTTGGTAAATATCTTAATAGGGTTGACAAACACCTATTACTGATTTAGCAAGAAACAAGAACAAACTAGCAATCACCTCAGACGCAGAATGGTAAACAGTTAGGAATGCCGATATGTAACTAATCGAAACTTCAAAAGAAACAAATCACTCATAATACATTTACTGCTTCTAGTTTTTCATATATTGGTCAATATAAGAACAGTTTTAAAAATCACATAAACAAAAAAAAACTGTTTTATAAGTCATTTTTACAGAAATAACTTGCTTATTGTTCTTATTATCTAAACCTGGTTATCGCTCAAAAGAGAAATAATAATTTTGGTAATTCAGCATTACAGCATGACAAAATATAATAGACACTTTACAATTTTCAGTATAATTTATGTAATCATTAACAATTATTCATCAATATTAGATTATCATTAAACTGTAAAATTAAGAAAAGAATCTTTAACATTTAATCATATATAATAATAATATTTGAAATAAATACTTTATGTTTAAGTGTACCTGGAAACCATAACACTAAGCCTTGATCCAATACTTCTTTTGTAATTGGATCAGAGAGTTTTTTCAATTTTGCCTTTCTAGGTGCAGGTAATTGTTTGAATCCACCAATTTCTGTCAAAGCTCTTTTTACACCTGGCCCAGATACTCTAATTACCGCAACACCACATTTTCCAAAACCTAAATTTCATTAAACATGCATGAGAGGTGAAGCAATAACAAATAATTACAGTAAACAAGAAAATGCCAAAATACTTCCTTTATTGTATTTTTCACAGGAAGTATTTTCTAAACTTAGTGAGTGTTTTAAGGGTTATTAAGAATTAATTATTTTCATAGATAAAAGATAGAGAGATAAAGGGGATTCAATTTTTTTTTAAAATAAAGAGAATCTTGGAAACAATATAACAAGAAATTAATCCAAAGGAAATGTTCAACATATATAGATCATACCTGAGGAAAGGGCAAAAATTGTTGATTTGTTATTTGAAATAGGTTTATCATTTTTGTAATAATTGCTAAAATTTCTTAATTGCTTCAAACGTAAAATTCTCATATCTGTATTGATATTACAGACCAAAATTAAGAGAATGAATTAGCAGTAAAATTTATAAGGATCTTATAACAAGTAAACTTAATTCTACAAAAATATTTGAATATTTAAATAAAAAATAAATAAATGATTTAATGTTCAGTTCTTTTAATTTGAATTGATAACTTTGGACATGCTACAAAGAGGGTTTGATAACACCAACGAGATCGCAAGCTATAAGTTAAAATGCTCTACGTTGTCAGTAAAACAGGATCGTAATTTTATATATTTAGATATTTTTTAACGAAATCATTATAGAAATAAAATTTTCAAAAGTAGTGTCTGGACATTATAGAAATGCCTTTTAAAATGAGACTGATTGGTTTTACCAGTGAATTTGATTTGCATAAAATTTTCATTGATAATTATTTATATGAATTTTCTAATCTATTTTCATTATTGGCAAAGTACTCTTATCAAGTACAGAAATATGATATCTCCATTTTTTTTCTTTCAAGTTTCAACAAAGATGAATAATCGTGTATCATTTATCAAGTCGGTAATGTGGTGGGTACGAGAAGCGATCGCCCCCTAGGAAGCTGCTATATTAAAAGCCAGGAGATGCTCGAAGACGTGTTCGTCTTA
Source organism: Euschistus heros (assembly GCA_003667255.2). Lineage (NCBI taxonomy): Eukaryota > Metazoa > Arthropoda > Insecta > Hemiptera > Pentatomidae > Euschistus > Euschistus heros. Next base: position 3,274,137 of record RCWM02000033.1, read on the forward strand.
GAATGAGATGGTTAGATGACACTGAAACAGACCTAAGCAGTTGGGAATCAGACGATAGAAAATTATTGCTGCCTTTAGGCCAGCTTGCTTAATCTGTCGTAATAAGGCCCATGTACTTTGAGAGCAATAGTGCCGAATATAAAGATACACATAGCTCGTAACAGATTACCGAGAAAAAATCCAGAAAAACCAATTCTTAGGTTTCCAGTAAATAACTATTTGTTTCCCGTATACATTATAGTCACATGGATCATCGTAACTATTATAAGGCTGTCTCACTAAAACATAGCTAAGCTTCACTTTATCTGGCTCTTCATTAAATACATTATTATATATGTATAATCCATATAAAATAATGCTGAGTGTTGAAAATTTTGTATGTTTTAGAACTGAAGATAATTGTTAAGCATTCGAAACTAGTTTTCTAATAAAATAATTAATTCATCAATCCTAATTCAAAATGTATTTAAATTTAAATTAATATCACCAATCGATGTATTGACAGATCATTTCTCACTTGGTGGACTGCACAAAGCTAATATCCTATATTTGGATATCTCTAATATGTTTTCAATAATTATTAATAATCCTCTAAAATTGATCACTAATTAATATTCTCTCGTTATTGCTAGCAATTGAGAAAATAAATACGTTCGGAAATGTTTTTATATCCAATATTCTGTATTATTTAAAGATAGAACACTATTATATGTAATATAAAATTATTTCTATTCCATTTTAAGCTTTTTTTTTTATGATCGAGTTGCAACTATTTCTCAGTAGTGTCAGACTCTGGTTTACATTGGGCCCCAAAAGTATTGGCAAACCTAACTTCTTGTTTTTTTTTAATTTACACAGCATAAAGTTTTTTTTTTTTTTTCATAATGAATTAAAAACCAGCATCGAAATATTCTTCTTGTTGTGACAATAATAATAGTGAATAAACAATGAGAAATGAAACGAACTTAAATTTTTTTTTTTACAAAGATAAAACTGGAGTGTTTACGTAAAAGTGGCAACAGCAGCCTTTGTTTTTGACTCTTATAAAATATCAGGAGTTGCATATACGCCTAACAAAACTTTCAGCTCGTAGACAGTAAGGAATGTAATCGTATTAATGTAAAATGTATTATAGTTTGAACTGCTATGGTTGAGTTCGATGAAAGAAACATCATTAGTTACTTCAATCTCCAAACGTCTTGAGTACACCAAAATCTCTATGAAAGAAACGTTGCAGTTTTTGTAGAACATATTATTACAAATGAAAACGTGCAATATTTTGGTACGGATGGTACGGATATATATGGCGAAACCAAACACTATATTTAAAATGAAGAATATCAGGCCAAGAATGGAACACGCTGACAGATAATTGCTTGCATGTCGCAAAATGGTTTGGTAAGTTTTATTGAAGGTATTATGAAGACAGATATTTTGCGTCATAATTCGCAGTGCTAAATAAAATGAAGATTGGGAACACATTTCTTTTCCTGAAAGATAATGATCCACAACACAATGTCAATAAAACAAAGAATATGATACTTTAGAATGTTCAGAGAACATTAATGGCATTGGGTGCACTTTGAAGTCCGAAATAATTTCATTTAAACATTAGCTATAATAAACTTCAATTCTTAATAACTTGAAAAATTCAGAACTAACGCAAATGTTGTAGTAACACAGTATTAAACTGTAAATATAGTTTTTAAAAGGGATTGCAATAAATGTCTACTGTGCTAATACTTTAAATACCTACTGTTCTTAAGCCAGGTAAACTAGAATATTCATTTATGTTTTTACATTTTTTCGTTTGGTACTTTTAAAATATAAACTCCAAAAGGAAATATTTACAATAGTGTTTCTTTAAATTTCCTCAGCTGTTTATAAGGTGGTAGGATATTAAAGGTATTATGCAGACAGGTATTTTGCGTGTTGATATTGCGATTGCTTTTAGCGATTCATAGGTATGTAACTTATTAATTAAACATAAAAGAAACACATCTTTAAGTCAATTCTCAAATCCGGAATTAGTATATTATATATTTAATTTACATGGAGATATCTTCTCCAGTTGAAGATACCTTGCTGATTGAATAGCCTGATTAAATTTAATCTTATCATTAACATTAAATTTTATTTGATAAAGTATCTACCAAACATTAATAAGGTATCCATTATATTTAATCATTGCTAATTCTCTATTAATTTATTTATAAAATATTAACTATTTAGGTTTTATATTATTTTAAATATTACATGTAAATAAAAAAAAATGTTTTAATTGAATGAAACACTATGTTTTACAGTAAATTATAGCTATTTAGATGCTACATTTATGGGAAATTGTCAAAGCAAAATTTTCTGTCCATAGTTCTTAAATCTCGCAAATTGTAACAAATTAAAATATTAACATTAATAATATCAAACATTACTTTTTTTATTTAAAATAAACTATAATGTATGATACTGTATTTTTAATAATAAAACAGTGAATTTAGGTATTAGTAAATACATATCAGTAATATGAAACTAGTCTAGTTTTCCCTTCAAAGTCACATCCATAGAAATTTATTATATTCTTATTACGAAATAATTTGGAAATTTTCCGAAACAACTTCAAAACTTTAATAATCATCCTAGTAATCGAACACTCCGTTGAAGATGACAGTTATACCAAACCTTGTTAGGCTATCTTAAATAAGAATAGCTCTAATAACGAACTGAATCTAGGACCTTAATCATGAATGGACCGTAGTCAGTGCTGCTATCAGTGGCATGTCATAAAAACAACTTTTATTCAATTTGCAGGTAGTGCATTGGCAAGTCGAAGTCAAATCAAGCTCTGAAAATCTGATAAGAGGTAACATAAATATTATTTTAAATTAACTTAGAATGCAATAAAACTTAAATATTTAACTACTCAGTATTAGTTCATACATTACTAGTTCACATGAATGATTAATATTTTTTTTTTTCAGTTGCTGATTTGACTGAGTAAAGTCAGCTGGTTTTTAAGAACTAGCTTGAAGATAGAAGATGGCGGCGCTGGTGGCAGGTGTTCAGTATGGTTTAACTTCACAAGAACATTTTAATGAAAATAAGTCTTTAATATTTGTGAAACTTACGGATTCTGCATTTCGTGCAATAGAAGAATACCTGAAAAATAGGGTGAGTACAATTTTGGAATTTTTAGGCCTTCAATCTTTCTAGAGCTGTTTATTTTTTGTGATGGTGTAACAGTTGTTTCAGAATGATATGTCGCCATATTTATACTACTGTCCATACGGATAGGTATTTTTATATTATCTGGTCGATTGTCATGTCATTTTGAACAGTTGATTGCCTTTATAAGTCATTTATTTCGTTGGTTATAGTATTGCTTCATTATTTCCTAAATACTTTCCTGGTTTTTATAGTGTCACAAGATCATTATTTCTTATTTCTGTGTATATTACCGTTAATTCGATTTATTTTAATCTATTTTTAAGCTGGCTTTAAATTCCTTTTCCTATTATAAAAAAAAACTCTGATACAGGGCTTCCATTTTATTTCACTTTTATTTTATCATTTGAAAAAAAATAAATTATATGATTCTTCTTTAAATTCCTTTTTCAATTTATGCCTTTGAATAAATTTAAGTACCATCTTTGTTCTTAACTCTTATCCCTTTAATTTTATTAAGAAATAAATGATATTTCAATAATTTATTAAGAAGTGCTATTAATACATCTTAAGTTTTTTTTTGTGTTTTTTAAAAAGTTATTGGACATATTCTACTATATTTTATCCTTTAAAAGGTTTTATTGAATTGTATCAAAAGTTATGATTGTTGTATTTCTTCTTCATTTAATTTAGCTACCAGCAAAGATAAATTAACAGGTCCTAAAGTATTAGGTGTTATGTTGTTTTATTTATTCTTTGGAGAAAATTGGTTATTAAATTAAAAATTACAAAATTATTCTGTAAGTTACATAATTAGTAGAATTATCTTTCAATCAATTATTTCCTACCTTGGTTGCTTGATTGTTGTGAGATTTTAAACTAAATCTTGATGTTTTTAATGATAATACATATCTATTTTTCCAAATTTTAAGTAACAATTATGGTCCCTTGAGATTCCTTCTCCAACCATAAGGTATATTTGTAGTCATTCTTTTCCCTTCTTAATTTTTCTCTTCTTGGAAATAAAGGTTGTTATCAACTATTTTTCTAAATAGTTTTTGTAATGGTCTCAATTTTTGTCAGTTAAGAATATCCACGTCTAGAAGTGAATAGCCAGCTATTGAATGAAACAGCTACAATTATGAATTAACTATAATTTTAAAGAACATTTAACATTTTTTATTTTTCATTAGGGATTTAAATAAGAGTTCTATGTTCCTTTATTTAAATTTTTGTCAGTTGTTATTTTAGTAGAAGTTTCAGTTTATTGACCTATGAATAACTACTTTATTGTTTGGTTTCCATGATTATTAATTTGATATAAATATTGGTGTTTAAACCTCATGCTTAAAGTTTTAACTTTTAGTTTACTTGTTCTATGCTGTTCTATTCTTAGTTTTAGTTTACTTAGTAATAGTTCAGTCTAATATGTTTTGTTTCTTTTTTTTTTTTTTTTTTTTTAGAGTACTGGCGTAGTTAGATAGTTTTATTTATTTTTCTTTCATTCAAACGCCGATGATTCACTACATTCTTAGTTTAGTTAAACAAAAAAAAATTTAGAGATACTCGTAAATAACTTTAACAGGATTATTTGCTAGGGTGTTTAACACCTTTTTCATTTTTGTGTAGCCTACTTACTCCCTCTCTGAATACATCTAGTTCTCAAAAGGTTACTTCTAAATGACTTTGTCTTATTATCAATCATTAAAAGTTCTGATTACTAAACTCTGTAAATTACATATACCTTCAGTTAAGCTTTATACCTTGCTCTTATGAAGGATCTTGAAGGCATTAGACTTCCCTAAAAATTATCAGATTATTTTTTTGTCCCCTTACTATGTCTTTTTATTTTTTTGTTTTAAAGATGTTATTGTATGTGTTAAGAATTTTTATTTGTTTTATTATGCCTTATATTAAGAAAATGATGTTTTTCATTTAGATTTTTAAATACTAAAGACTGAAATTGAATATTTCAGAAATTAGTCCATAAAATTCATCCAGTTAATCCATAGTTACTGTTTTTATATTTATAAAATATATTTTTGTTTCATCTATCTTAGTATTAATTTATTTTAGTCATGGAAAGCTTGTGATTGTGAGCTGTTCTATAATCTATAATATCTCAGTTTTTCATTCATCAATATTATATTGAATTAAAGTATATTTATTGATAAATGCTAGTTATATTTTTTATATTATAACTATTATATGAATATAAATATTTGTATGAATAAATATATTATATATATCTTTTAAATGAAGATCAAAATGGCTGCCACTGTTTATTTGCAGTTATCAGATATTATATGTTGTGATTTATTTTTTTCTTTTATGTTATCACTTGTTCAGATAAGATTACATTGAAATTCCAGGTTGTCAGTAAAATTGCATTGTTACGTTAGTAGTTTATTTTTTCGAGTATTTTGTTTCTGAATTGAAGAAATCATTTTTTTTTTTTTTTTTTTTTTTTTTTTAAATCAAATTGATTTTGATTTATAATTTGTCATCTCTTTTTTCATTGGTAACGTTTTTGTTAGATTTAGTTTTTTTTTGTTATGTTAGCTGAATTGATCTTTAGTATTATCAATTGAGATATTGATAATATTTATTTATTATTTTTTTGATGTCTCAAATTTATTTACATAAATCATACAATGCTGTTATTACAGTGTTACTAAAAAAAATTGTCAATGGTTATCAATACCATGGTAATTAAATAAGCAGACATTGATACAATTTATGCTTCTGTTTTAATGATATTTGTAAATCAAATGATATTTACAAGTATTTTCTTTAAGGAGAGATTATGTTGGTAGTCATAAATTTTATATATGATTCTATACCGCTTGCAGATTTATAGGAGGATGGCTTTGATAAATACCTTGATTAAAAAAAAAAAAATCTGATTTTGAAATAGTTCAGTTTGTAAAGGAAAATATTCCTGTTATAATATCTAATACCTGTTAGATTGCAATTAAGCTTCTTATTTATTAGAAAATTAACAATTTTGTTTTCATTTTGGGAGATCTGTCTCATTGTTAAGTCTTGATTTTTCAGCATATGCTGCGATAACTGTGTTCAATGGTATGCTTACTTTGTAAGTTTGTAATAAATTATAAATTATATTAGTTGATATTTGTTTAGAATTCTAATTAAATTGAGTCAAGTTTTTGTGATTGTAGTGTTTAAGAGTATCAATGATATCCATTTATTCCCTCAAAGATGAATGGTGATTGTACTGAATAGTCTTTCTAACATTGATTCCTCATTTATTTATTTTAATGTCACTTCTTTGTTTTATGGATTATATGTCATTCAGATACCTGGAATGGATTTTGGATTTTCTCTCTGTCTACTTGGTTTGTCAAAATTTGTCTTTGGTTTTTTCATGTAGGATAAAAAAATTTTGGTAAAAGTTCATTAGCCATTTGAGAATTTGGCTGTTTTTATTTCTTCTGAGTAGTTAGGAACTCAACGGAATTCGATCATTGTTGTTGTTTATCTTTTTTTTTAACCATAGATGTAAGTGAAGAATGTTTTGCTTTATTCGTGCTTACCTTGTTCAATTATTCATTCATAAAAACATGGGTAACATAGGCCATCTGCCTGGCATTTAGTTATTTATAGAAAAGTAACGGTTTTGTCAGTTGTAGGATATACACTTTTATTTATGTCATTGACGAGTTTCTCTGCTTTTTAAACGTCGGTCAATTTTTGCGGAAATGTTCTCTAATTTATTTGTGTTGAGTGTGATGATATGTTACCGCGTAAGTTGTATACGGCAAGCCGCCCCATTCTTTTCCGACGTTGAAGTCAGTTCATAGAAGTAAGAAAAAAAAAATCTTTATCGATCTGACTCTCTTTCATCCATTGGTTTGACGTAGAGACCCCTGCGTTCTCGGCAGCTGTGCAAGGGAGGCTGGCTTGCGTCACTGCTGCTGTTGACGTCACTCCATTCACTGCCTCTGGTCTTCTTGTGCATCCTCTAATCATATACCTGTCACGTATGAGATTATATTGTGATTTATGTAAATCCATATCTTATGTAATTCTTGTCGACAGTAAACATTTTGGATGATTAAATCGGTTAATCAAACTGCCAAGTTGATTGCCAAACGTTAACTTTAACTATATCATCTCCCTATCGATTTTAAACTGCAGTTGTTGTTTTTTTTGTGAGATAAACGTTAATGGTGAGTTTTTAAAAATTCCTTATTTTTCTTTTTTTGCATTTTTTTTTTCGTTAAGTCATCAATATATATATGAATTCGACATTAAAGATTTGACATTTAAAAGTTCATAGAAAAAAAAAATCTCAGTATAGATCAGGGTATATATTTACATTCGGATAGGATCAGTTTGTACAATCATTTTTCGGTTATAGCTGGTGAGGTTGATATTACCTGCAAACACCAAGTCCCACTACGTGTTGTACTCGAATTTTAACTATTAATGAGTCACACTAGAATAATATTAATAATAATAATTAAAATCCTTCAAACTTATTAATAACGTTAAACAAAAAAATAAAGACGACCCTTCTTACATAGAGATAATATCAAACTCTAATTCTGTATTAGAAGCTTCCGGCCATTTTATAAAGTCCACTGAAATTAAATTATAAAATAGTATAGACTTTGATTGATTAAGTTTAAAAAAAAAAAATTATTTTCAATAAATATTGTTTTAAAGTTGGCGAATGGCGTCTAGCTGAAGCCTAAAAAATATAATTTAAAAATAATAATAATATTCTTGAGGAAGGAATCTTGTTTTACCTTCTCGGTATTTTAAGATTGGTTAATATTAATAAATAATTTTATAATCATTTATGCCGAAGGAGATTTAGTTATTACTTGTTTTCAATGAACATTACTTATTAGAATGGCTTGTTACATGAAGAATAGACAGTGAGAAAATAATCACAGATTATGAGAAGCCTGATGATGGAGCATTGTCTCCAAAACTTGTAGCTACAAATAGTAAATAAAATAGGAGTTATGCCAGACAAATACTTAAATTAATTAATAATATTAATTTTTGCTATTAATGAGTAACGATAATAATTGTTACGAGAGATAACGGACGGTTACACGCTTGAAATCCAGTTATTCCTCGTTTATTTCATTTATGATATCTGAATAAGGCTGGAAATACTAAATGAATGCATTTAAGGAATCGAGAGCTCAGGTTCTTCGAGTGAGATGTAACTAAAGAATTAAGAAAAAATAATAATAAACAAATTATAATTTTATTTCCAGGATAATGTCAAGTATGTAGTTCGAGTGACGAGTGATTTGTATCGATCTTGTAATTTTTATATAAAATTATTTCTAAATATTCCTAATAGTCTTGAAGCCCTGTTTATATTGGATTGATTTTTAAAAGAAACATGCATTTATAGCTGATTATCAGTTAATCGGAGTAATAAGTAATTTCGAACAATATTTCTTAAAATCGTTAATCGGATTTTTTGGTCCCTGACCGTAATTAGTCCACTCCAAGTATTCGAAGATTGAGATCATAATTTGGAGCATTGAAAAGAAATTCATTTGACCGTTAAAAAAAAAACAACTAAAATTTTAAACATAATTTTGGATTGCCTTTGCTATGTGTACTTGTAAAATGTAAATCTAATTCTAATTTAAGTTTACATTTTATGTTACCATTCACGTTGTTAAGACGTAATCGTAATACCCCTAAATATAGGAAGTATTTTTGAGTTTTATTACATTCGTAAATTCAGTTCTACCTTGCTGGAGAATTTTAGGTCAGTTCGGCTAATGCTTCCATTTAGTATACATCAAATGTACATAATTTTGCAATTTGTATTCTGGAGATTTAAATATTTTTTTTTTATTTTATTTTTTTTTTTTTGTTAGTAATGTTAAAATTTGATTACCCAGTTTGGAACTATGAACATGAATAAAGACATGGGTGTATTCCATTTACCGTTAGGTCCATCAAAAAGAGTTATATGAGAAATAATTCATTTTCGAGATATAAGTACCCTTCTCTGCTGGCATTTATCACCATACAGTCTCAATAAAAAATTATTTGTCATTTAGATTTTTTTTAAAAATAATCTTGTGATGAAATAAAACATAAATAAATGTAAAATAAATAAAAAGGTTAAAAAAAAAACTAGAAAAACACGCTTTCATAGCTAACCGAACTAAAAAGCGAACGTGCTGAACGATTTTCACCTTTTAATTTTTTTATTTCAAGGTTTGAAGCTGGTTTCCTAGTACTTTTCGTGATTTGATTGTATTTTTAACGCAGTTTATCCAAAATGAACGAACATTTTTTTTTTTTTTTTTTTTTTTTTTTTTTTTTTTTTTTTTTTTTTTTTTTTTTTTTTTTTGACATTTCCCAAAGTAGGAATAAAAATAAATTACATTAAAAATCCTATCTTCCACAAAATTTAATGCTCTATAACTTTTAGAATATAACTTCTTAAAAATTAAATTAGCCATTTCTGCGTTATAGACTCTTTAACATGATCAAAATTAACTTTTTAAAGTTGGCAAAATTGTTTGATGTTTGACAATCGATTGTGGCTGAAAGCCTTAATCAAATTCAGCTTAAGGGATGTCTTTAGACGCATAATTTAATGAACTTTAATTTTATTAATAAAATATTTTTCGATTGAAAAATTTTTCAAAAAAAGATTTTTTTTTTCTCCAAAATCTGAAAGTTAAAAATGTTTAGGCTTTTTTGCCCCCCAAACATTTTCCCTTTACCAAATTTATTTTCTTTTTTCATGTTTTATTCTCAGGACCCATCTGGACCATATAAAAACGTAAAACCTTCTACATTCACCTTTTCCAAGGCATACCCCTAATTTAACTAGACTAGTAATTTAACTAGACTTAGTAAGGACATTTGAATAAAGTTTTGCAATTATTGTATTGTCATTGATCCTTGAAACGTGTGCAAATTTTCAAGTTTATCAGATTTCAAGAAGTTAATAAAAGCGTATTCAAAAATAACGATTAGTTTCAGCGTTAAAATTTGTCTCAAATCTCTAATAATTAATTTAAAATAAAATTAGAAACTTGGATCTCAACCCTACTTATATGCTGTATTTAGTATATGTTTTCCTATCAAAACAGCTGTGAACAGAGAACGTATATTTAGAAATAAATTTAAAAAATAATGTTTTAAATTGAAAACTACTCAGTTTTAAATAGTTGAATAATTCTGTGTTAAAGTCAGGAAAATAAGAAATTGCATTTATACAAACATTAGCTATTATATACTTTTAAATATATTAGTAAAAAATATCATTTCTTGATTCAGCTGATGTTTACTTAAATTAATTTATTGATCAAGTCGGCAGTGCTAAGAGCGAAATGGTTAACTGACATTTTTGTTGACGGTGTAGAAACCGGTAGTTGAAATATGCAGTAAAAGTGATGAAGGTATTATTTTCAACGGAATATTAATTACAACAAAAAAAAAACGAAAAAACTTTAAGTGATTAAGAAAATCTTTTTATTAAAATATTTCCATTAAAAAAAAAGGATATAATTGCGCTTGAAGGCTGTTACAGGTTATTGACGGACATCTTAAATAATTCAGATAAATTATCTATGCCATATGAAATTTGTTTGAAATAATTACAAGGTCGATTTCGAAGTCAGTACTCATAAATTTAATTTTTTTTTTCTCAGTTCCAACCAACTTTAATTACCAAATCATATCTATATATAAAAAAAAAACAAAAAACAATCTATTGTTTTTCAAAATTAACATTTTAGATTTAAAAGGATCAAATTACTTTGATTGATAATTAAATTGAATTAATAATCAATGATTGCTTGAAATGAACAAAGTTAAGAGAAAAAGGCGTTTCACACGTGACTTTTTTCATTCAGACTAATGTAACTCATAAACGTTCCCTAAGCCCAGGGCAATAAATATTTTTTAAATTCAGCACACATTCCTTGGCCTTAATCAAGCACTATTCCTAGGTCTGACCGGGCAGATCTCTAACTTTCACAGAACACTCACGAAATAAATGTCAGATCCGGAATTTTATCCCTATTAAAAAAAAAAAAAAAAAAAAAATTAATCGTAAAACTGTGAATAAAACATTTTATATCGCATGTTTACTCTTTTAGTTTCCGTGAAAACAGCCATAATCGTTTTTATTTCATTTATGTTTCAATTACATAATAGTTACGTAATCCACTCTTTAATTCAAACGCTTTTGTTTTGCGTAATATTTTAAAACTTTATGTCGACTTTTAACTGTAGAATTTAATGTACGTTTTAAAGGTTTTTATGACGTATTACTGTGACGGCTGCTCGAATTCTTCTAATATTCTAATCACTAGTAGAAAAAAATGAGTAAATACAGGGAAAGTATAGTTTTAAAAATAATAACACGAAATTCGACTTGAAATTGAAAATTTTAAACGTTCATAAAAGAATATTTTTTTTTTAGATTTCCAAATATAAAAGAGATAAAATAGCTGGTGATAAATATATGAAGATTTGTCTATTCACAACCCTATTTTTTTTTTTGTCAAACCAACTATTTGGGTGGCAGTGCACATTTTAGTATGTAGCATGTGGATTTGGATTTGAAGGCGAATAAATATTATTAATAAGTTCATTTGTTATTTAACTCAATCTAGTGAATATAGTTCATGCTTTTATTTATCATAAACTCTTTTATCGGCTTATTGTTTAAATATTTCAATATATTGCATGTAGATTATATTATATTGTTTTCACTATTTCCATTTTAAAACTCGAACATAATATTCAGTAACTACATATTTTTGTATGTATATAATTACTTTAAATATTTCGGTTTCTTATTTTATTATGTACCAGATAGCTGTTCTTTATTTTTATATCTCTGTCTGTAAACTACATACGATTCAAAATATGATTAGCGGATAGAGGTTGTCGTGAAAATATGAAAGTTTTTTTAATCAAAGACTTGGATAAAGACACCCAATTCAGAACACCAGTAAGTGATGTGAGAACGCCCGAGGACAGTCCTCCGTATACTAAGCGTCCGTAATTGAGGTTAGGAAGAATGAGAAAAGGCCCAAACAGTATTGCGTGATAAAGATTGGGATGGTGTTTGGGATAATTTGCAAAATATGGTTATTCCAGGATTGATTTTGATCAAAACTATTCCGAGTTTTTTAACTGGGCTTATGAACTATATAGGATGGTTATTGAGGTAAAGCGATAGATGGATAGGAAAGAGAATTAGGGTTAGGCTTGGATCCAATTAGCATTTAGGATTGATGAATTAATTGCTACTTCTATTCGGATTATTTTATTAGAAAACTAGTTTCACATCAGAACTATGTTATATGGATTATATACACGAAAGTTTTAAAAAATGTAAGACAATAAATCAAACAATAGTACTTACCTCAGAAGATCTAAGAGATAACTGAAATATATCCATCATGAGAAGGGGAAGGAGGCTGGTAGGTTAAATGTTTGGAATTTTCCTTTTGACACATTGGATTTTCCGTTCCTATTGGAAACAAATTTAAAATGGGGCTATTGGAAATGTTTATCAAAAATCTGGGTCGGTTTTAAATGATTTTATCATTTCTAATGATTCATAAATATTTAATTTCAGGTTATTTTCTGCTTGATGTATTTTTACTCCCGAGCCTTTATTAAATTTATGGTTATTTTCATTTAGATGGATAGCGAAATTGGATTTTTTGTTTTTGTTATTGTATGCTCTTATATGTTCCACTACTCTTTGATTTACCAATTGTCCAGTTTTTCCTGCGTATTTATATTCAGTCAGTACATTTTAGTTCGTATGCACTGCTTTTTTGGAAAGGGTCTATCTATGGAATGGTTTATCTATTTTAAATGCAGGGTTTAAATCTAAACCAATTAGCCTTGCCTTGTTTTTTTCTTGGTTTAGTCGTAACTTACTCTCCACTGCCCATTGGTTGTTATCAATTTTATCTTGTAGCTTAGGAGATGCTTCAAAAATCTCAGATGGGGAATGGATAAGTAACTTTATAGGTCATTAGCATATAAAATATGTTGAAAAGAAATGACCCAATGTTTTTCTCAATCCAACTAACTTGTTACTGGACTAAAAGTCGTTTTATCTGTTTTGGGAGGAAGGATTTCGTTTGTAATACAGTACGGGTTTTGAGATATTTATTTCTTGATGTTCACTGTTGTTTTTTTAGGCCTTTATATGGAATTAGGGGGTCTTTCACCATTGGAAGATCCGGCATTTATCGCAGAGGCTGTGGTGGAGAGGTTTGTGCAGGTGAAAGGACGCCCTACAACAAGGGACTTTCCTCACTTTCCAACCCACCTCTGTCTGGCCGGCTCATTCCTTCTTCCGGCTTTAGTTTTGTTTGTCTTCATCCTTAAGTCGTTACAATAATAATTATTCATTTTATTTTATGGAGAATCGGGATAGGATTATATCTTCCACCAAGTTAGATCGTTCAAAAAATCAATCCGAATGTCCAATGTCAATGTCAATGCTACAGTTGTTAACTCTGTAATAGTTTATATTAATGTAGGATTATTATATTAATAATGTCGACAAGATAGTTACAACCATTAAGAACACTCTTATTGAAATTTAATTATTTTTGTTTAAACTATTTATTGATATTTACAACTTTTATACAACAAGGTAATTTAAATTCGACATAAAAATTGGTTAGAAGTGAGATAACAAGGACATCCCAAGATGAATCAGACAAAATACTCATTAAACGTCTTAATTTATCATCATGCTTCCTAGTGACTTCAGCTAGTGACCATATTTTCATTGCCATACGGAAATTATCGGGAATCGAAGTTAACAACTAAACGTTTAAGTTAATGGAGCTTAAATTGGTTGAATATGTATCTTTATTTTTTAATAGTTTGATTTGGGAAGTCCATGATAAGCTTTTCAGTCCCACTGGAATCCACTAGTCGCTCAACTTGTTTCCCACTCATTTCCGATAACCTTCCTGGGAGTCTTAAAAAATTTTGCCAAGGGAACGTCTAACGTATATTTTATTGTAGTTCCTTTAAAAGTTATTGGAATGTTGTTAGTCATATTTTCACACATCTACTTGATGTATGTATACAGTTCTAAGTAGCAATAAATGGTTTAAAAAAATAGATAAATTTCTAAAAACTCAAACCGAATCTATATCTATACTGTTATATAAAAGGACTAGCCATTTTTCGTATGTGGTCACTAATCACGAAAACTACGGAACCATTCTGTATTATAATTTTAACCATCTCCATAGAAAGAAGGTTTAGCAATAATAAAATTTAATGATTTTCAATTATATTGCCATAAAAAAGCGAAAAATATGTAGTGCGCAGTGAAGTTTGGTAATCGACCGGTAGGTGGCGAGCAACATTCGAGAGAGGTTACTAAGATACGGTGTTATATAGACCTATAAATTTATAATAAAATTTACTTATTTTTAATTCAATTGTAATTAAAAAATAAAACATAAATGTATGGAGCGACATTTGGATCCCAGTGCAGTTTCTGTGGAACTGAATGTGGCCATTCTGCAACAGAGTTCGCAATGGTGGAACTATCTTACCCAGCTGTACCAAATGTTAACTACGACATCTTCAAAGTTCTCGGAAGGTTTATAATAATAAATTTTACTATAATAATAATAATTATTATTGTCATTGTTATTATTATTAATGGTCCTGAGTGCCAGAAACGATGTTTTCCATACTGTCATAGACTTAAAATCCAACCAGATGGAACGATAAAATTATTTCTGCCAAATTGGTTGTTTAATTGTGGTTTTAAGTACCTTATAAATAACTAATCAAAGCAATTTTAACCAGGTTAAAAATTACTGCAATGCTTGAAAATATTATTGAAGAAATAATGCTTAATTCCATACTTCAATTCAAGATTTTTATCGATAAACTAATGAAATTCAATAATTACTTAAAATAATCTGAAAACTGAAAATAATCAGAAACTGTCAAATCTGACTCAATCCGAGCAACATAAATAGACCTAGAATGTGTCAAAAAATCCGTAACACTTGCAAAATGTTGGCAAAACGTAACTTTTTTCATTCAAACAAATATAGCTCCTATACGGTAGATCTTAGCGATAAGTATTAAATTTTAAAAAAATATTCTGCAATAAATTTCTGATCAGGAAACAGTCGTAAAATATTCGATCCGACCTTCACCGACGGAACTAAAGCATGTCGAAATGTTACAATTTCGAGTGCGAAAAAAACGCTACACCAGAAAACTATAGACGACACCTTAGCCAAAAAACATCCATTTCCAAATTGTGATGTCAGGAGCATTTTTAACCAAAAAGGATTTTAAGCGGTCAAGGTTGAATTCGGGATATGTAATGAAGTTACATGTATTTTTTAATATTTAATTTACTTGACTTTATTATTATCGTAATAATATTCGAGTTTGGTGGAATGCGTTGTTTTAGTAAAAATCAAAAGGAAAGAACGTCAGAACCCTCTGATAAGAACTCCTAGTTACTGAATGCCACAATTGAATTTATATAATTTTAATTTACGATTTAGAATTTAATGAGTGAAACATTTATTCCATCAGATGCTTTAGTTTTTATTTTTATTTTTTTTACAAATTTAATATATACGCTTCAATTTATTTCCCAGTGCAAGATGGCTGTTGTAAATATTAGAAACGTTTTTTTTGTACTTTTCATAAACAACTAACGTAAATTAAGGAGAATGATTTGAAAATATTAGTTGTTGACATGTAACACAGCTTAAAGTTTCTTTGTAGATGAATCATCAAGGATATTTCATTGTTTGGTTCGAGTTTAGTGTAACCTAACCTCATTTGAATTGGGACATTCACTGGTCGCTCGTGTAGGAATTTCAAAAGTTTTACCGTTCGAAACTAAAAGTATTAGTAAACATAGAAGAAACTATACAAACTTAAAACAACAATTGTGGCAATAATAAAAAATAAATTAAATGTTAACAAACTACTATTTGTATGGTTCATTATTAAATTCGATACGATAAATTTACTTTTTGGATTGTCAAGCCTTATTTCTTTTTCTTTTCTTTTTTTATTATATATATTTATTATTCTATAATTTTTATAGCACTTTTTCACAGTGTTATAAAAGGTTAATTAATGCCCACATAAATAAGTTTTGATTTAATTACTATAAATCTTCAATAATAACTATTTTTAGTCAGTTGTTTTGTGGTTTCATTAATACGATAATATATTCTTAAGAAACATAGATATTTATTTATTTATTGGTATTTACAAACGTAAAAAAAAAATATATTAACTAAATTTATGTAATATCAACTATAATGTAAACTGTTTATAACTTGTGAATTTATTTCACATTGGTTGCACTCAATGAAAAATTCAATGTACTGAAGTCATCTTCTTTTCAGAGGCCTTCGATTATCGGTAATAATAATATTGGAAGCAAGTTAAAAAACTTGGTTATGAAATTTACTGTATAGGGATAGATATAGATATCTTGTTTGGACTAAATGAGGAACTTATGAAACTATTTTCTTTTTGGATAAGTTAGTTTATGACAAAGTAATGAGAATTAAGAATTTTTCATAATATGTAGGTTTGTTAGAACTGTGTAGAAGATGAATTGGATGGTTGAGCCTCAAAGCCAGAATTAATCATAACTGTTTGACAACTAATTGCCTGGAATCAATCACCTAATTTAATAATTAATTATTTTGGTAAATTTTTAGTGAACTAATGATTATTTGACTGAAATATTTAATCATTATTAAATTACGTGATAGATCCTTGAAAATTAGTTGTCAAACAGCTATGATTAAATTTTTCCAAACCAAGTTGAGCTTTAGGCTGAACTTCGTAGTATCAAATACGAGTATGATTTTAAAAAAACGAACATATGTTACAATTAATAAGCAAACAAGTTATTTTTTGCTTCAAGATTATTTTTTTCTGATTGTATTAGCTATTCGTAAATTTTGACCGACATTTGAATGGGTCCGCCGAAAAACGTTCTAACCGACAGAATTTCCGAAGTAGCGATTTTAAAGGTTTTTAAATGTATAATAAATAGTAGGTCATAGTATGATATAGCAATCCATTATGTTATTATACACGTAAATATAACAAATCACAAGGTGAAAAAAAAAATCTAACTTACAAAACTAACAAGAACTTCTATGATTTTCTTTCACTGATTACTCAAAATTTTGTTCGTAGCTTAGAACGTTTTTCGGCGGACCCATTCATTTGTTGTCGATATTTTGTTGTGATTAGATAGTTTCATGACTTAGTGATCTATTCAAAGTTTAAATAGGGGTATTTATTTAAAAAAATTTACACGTTGTCTCTGATCCTGCATAATAATTCATGCACCAATAATAAAAGCATTTTTATTTAAAAAAAAAAAAAAAAAAAAAAGTCTACAAAGCATTGGTCTATATTTATATCGTTATTATTTTACTTTCCTCAATTAAAATTATACGTACACTAGCATCTCCCGTCGCGGCTTCACCCGTTCTTATAAGTAAAGAACATAGATAATTTTAACTAATATTTGAATTTTTATTTGTTTATCGTTATAAATCTTGTATTGAAGTATGCAATTGAGCATTATTACCTCAATGATATTTTCATGCACCAATAAAAGCATAATATAACGTGAAAGCATAATTTGACGTCTAATTTTTAATTTTAATGTAAGAGTTGTTAATCCATAATTCCTGATGGACGGAGACTATTAAGAAACTTGCGGATAATGGACCTCATTATCAGTGCTATATTTTTACACGCAATATCAAAAAGCAAAGGATCGACATTTTGTATTGGTTATAATTTTATTGATTTCATCTGTTTAGGTACTGATTTCTAACCATAAAATTATATAAGAGTGGGGTTAAATAACGTTTCTGGCATTCAGTCTTATGCATTTAAATTATGATTATAGTACTTCTAAACCTTCCTAGAACTATGAATATGATATAGTTAAAATTTGGAATGGATGGATTAAGCAGTTTTACCATTGTGGACTATATTGCGGAATATTGACCAAATATCTATTTTCAAACTTCACCTGGATCCATAAACCGCACCACATATTTAAATCTTTTTTTAATAATTTAATTAAATATAAGTAAATTTTATTATCAATTTCTAGCTGCATATAACACCTTATCTTTGTAACCTCTCTTGAATAGAGCTTCCCTCCTATCGGTCAATTTTCAAACTTCTCAACGCACACATTGTTCGCGTTGTTACTGACAATTTAATTTAAAATATGTAAATTTTATTATTGCTAAACCTTTCTTGAGCTATGAAGATAATTTGGTTAAAATTTGGTAGAGATTGGTTTAGTAGTTTTCGGAAGAAGCTGTCAACTAAGTTTAAAAAAAAAAAAAAAAATAAAATTATTTACATTTTCTCACCTGCAGTTATCGTTTTAGTACACAAAAATCAATAGACAGGGCGAGTTAGCTTATATTGCGCATTAAAATATGGGTCATTAATTTCGGAAATCGCAATAAGGTGTTAACTCAATTATGTAAAGAAGAGGAATAAAAAAAACAAAAGAAAAAACAAAGTTCAAAACGGTAATGTTGCTTCTCTAGTAAAATGTTTCTGAACATTTAAATAAAAGTGAGTTAACATCTCCTTCCACTATTTTAAGGTAGAAAATAGTTGATAATTAGTAATTGATTTAGTAGTTGTTAACTACTCTAAAAATTATTGTCAAGCAATGATTTAGTTTTTTATTACATTTTCTTGTTGTTTCCTTGTTGCTCGCTGACTAAGAACCGAAGATCAACATGTCACTTGTTGAGTAGGCAGGTCTCTCACCTGTTGTCTTATTTTTTACTGTCTCACTAAAAAAAGTTATTTATTACATTTTTATGTTTTTTTGCTGTTGATTTATTGCTGTTTTAAAACGCGAATCGAATAATTACGTCTCCTGGTGACGGTTTTCCTAATGGTCCGACGTGATAATGGCATTCATGGAAAGTGCATTTTCCCACAGCTGATTCCCAACTAATTAAATGTTGTTTTTTTTTTAATTCCCAAACGAATCCATATGTTATAATATATGCTAATTGTAATTATTTCTCCTTGATAATTAGATATCAGTGATGAGGTGGTAAGAAAGTTGTAAGAATTACGGTTGTTTTAATAAATACATGAACTTGTCATGGAAAAGTCTTCCTGGCCGTTGCCCTTGGTTCACGTCATTAATTTACTTCTTGCCTCAGTGCATTTGAGTAGTGTTAGTCGCCTTAAGTAGTTAAAGTATTTGTTGATTAATAGTTGTGTAATTGCTACTTGAAACAGCTATTTTCAGTTTCATTTAGGCATTAAACTTTTCTGACCTTTTTAATTTTATTTTATTTTTTTATCGCCATATTTTTCATATAATAATTATTGGCTTATTTCTATTTTAAGAATGAAGTTTCTAAGTACTCATTCAAATGTTTCATTATTTACTCCATCGCACGGTCAAGGTATATCCTTAACGAAAGAGACAGAAACTTGTCTTTTTAAAAAAATAAAGTTGTGTTTTTTAAGCCAATTCACTATTATAACCGTAAATATGACGACATTTGGTCACAAATCAGAATATAATCGTTAATTACAATGTATGGCCCGATGAAACATTAAAGTTTTAAAAATAACATAGAAGATGTTATATTTCTAACTATATTTACTTTTTATTAATAACTGTTATTTTCTGTAGTAACTGCCATTTCTCATGATTAAATTTTATTGCATTTAAATTTTTTTTTTTTTTTTTTTTTTTTAAACTATTTATTTGTATTTACAACTGTATGAATTATATAAAAGTAAATTTGAGGAAAATTATTACAATGACATGTAAATAACTACTCACTAGTAGCGCTTAAATAAAAGTTTCACATTAGAAGGTCTCTTGGCCATCTTCTCTTGAAACACCTCGGAGGATTATCGGTATTTGAGTGTGAGGCAAGTTTAAGTATAGGTATCTGGTTTGGGCCAAATCAGCAACATATGGAACATTAAGATCTTTATTGGATAAGTTTCTTGTAACATAATGAGAAGAGCATTGAGGATTTTGGATTCTAAACTTTAAGTTAGGATACGATAAGAATTGGAAGGTTTTGTGGAGCCCCAAAGCCCAACTCTGTATGCCCAAATGGGTCTAACTATTATCATGTAAATAAGTCTTTATTAATTTCTTGATATTTTTTAACGTTTGTCTAGTAAATGTTCGAATAGTCGAAAACGATGAGCAGTTTCTTGTCTTTTAAGTCTGGTATGTGTTTATTTAATAAATTAATTTTAATTATTCCAGATTGTTTTTAACACGTTTAAAGTAATTTTTTTTTTTTTTTAAATTCATCTCTTATGATTGAGGGCAAACTTCTTACCGTAAAACGGAATTGAATAAAAATTTTGAAAATTTGTTATGATATATTTTTCCTATTAATATTTAACAAGGTCAGCATCATCATAATGTATTAGTTAAAATATATTTTATGTAAATAAACTCAAAACATGGCATTTAAATATAAAATTAGGGGTATTTTTCAATCTTGTTGTGTAAAACAAAGATTAAAATTGAATTATTTCACATATGGTATAAATTATTTATTTAATAATATGTGTGTAATTATCTTGCTCTGAAGATCAACTAGCGTTTTGTACTACAAGAATTTCTATGTCTTGGTTATTTATTTTTATGGTTTGAGATTTTGTGATAATTTTGATTTGAGACTATGGATTTTAAATAAGTAACTTCTTATAGGGTCCTTTTTGTCAAAAACATTTAAGAGCCTCAGAGAAGTAAAAGGCATCGGTGTCCACCTTTTGGTAACTGACTAAAAACCAGTTCTGTATGATTTAACTTTCTCTATGCGCCTGTTTGACCTCTCCTACCCACTGGCTATTAACATTTCTCTTAATAATGGGAATAAGTAATAATCAGCTGTTATGCGCTGACTCAATTACACTGCCTTCATGATAACTTTCAATTCGATGGCAGTGCATTTCATTTGAATGACTCGTCTTTGGTCGGCAATATTTTATGACGGAATCTTATATGAAAACATTTGCGAATTATGTATTTTAAAATCGTTAATGGCCAATTTCACTTGTTTTTATAGTTGTTGTTTTTTTTATGCATAGAAAATAAATTAATTTTGAAACATGTCAATCAAAGTAACTCGGTAAATTATTAGAGAAGGACCGACTGGTCGGCCAAGCTTTTAAATTGCTTCCGTTGGGTTTCGGGTGAGATCGGCAATGTCCGAGGAGCTTCGTTTAGTTTTTTAGCCTTCCGTACATATACCAGGTATGCAAGTTTAAAATGTCGTTTATTTCTTAAAATATATACACAGTAATTTAAAATAAAGTATAATATATTTTATTCAAAGTACTGACCCTCGCGCTTTCTACACATTTTGTCCATCTCTCGGGCAATATATGGATACCATTCCAAAAGAATGCTTCATCTTTATTTGAAATCCATTCATCGAGCCATTTTCGTACGTTTTCGAAATTTTTGAAGTGTTGCTCCGCCAATGAGTGTCCCATCGATGAGAAGAGGTGATAATCAGAAGGCGCCAGGTCAGGTGAATACGGCGGGTGGGGTAGGAGTTCCCAACCAAGCGAAGAAATCGTTTCCTTAGTCAATCTGGCTGAATGTGCAGGAGCGTTATCATGCTGAAGAATGACTTTGGCGTGCCTGTGAGCCCATTCTGGGCGTTTTTTTTTTCGATCGTGACTCAAATTGATCATTTGTTGTCGGTAGCGCTCGGTATTGACTGTTTCGCCGGGTTTGAGAAGCTCGTAGTAGACTACTCCCTTCTGATCCCACCACACACACAGCATTGTCTTCTTCCCAAAACGATCCGGTCTTGCACTCGATGTGGATGGTTGTCCTGGCGTTACCCATGATTTTTTTCGTTTGGGATTCTGAAAATAAATCCATTTTTCATCGCCAGTTACAACTCGATGCAAAAAACCCTTTCTTTCGTGGCGTAAAAGCAGCATTTCGCACACAGTTTTTCGTTTTTCCATCTGTCGTTCGTCCAATTCATGTGGAACCCATTTTCCAACCTTTTGAATCTTTCCCATAGCTCTCAGGCGATCGGAAATGGCTTGCCTAGTGACATTTAACTGTTCTGCCATCATTTGTTGGGTTTGGGTATTGTCTTCGTCTAATAAAGATTGCAATTCGAAGTCCTCAAACTTTTTTGGTCGATTTTCTCGTTTTTGATCAGTAACATCAAAATCACCACGTTTGAAACTTTGAAACCAACGTTCACATGTCCTGACGGTTGGAGCAACATCGCCATAAGTCTCAACAAGAATTCGATGACATTCAGATGCCTTTTTCTTTTGATTAAATAAGAAAATCATGACATGCCGCAAATGCTCTTTATTTGGCTTAAAATTAGACATTTTTAACACCAAAGAAAGGTATGATACGTCCACGTAAACGACTTAAAAACAACTGACTTTTGTAAACAAATGACTAACAAACAAAATAGCGTTTAGAGATAAGCAAATCCTTCAATAGGCTAAGAGCGCATTCTATTGGAATTAAAACGACATTTTAAACTTGCATACCTGGTAGCTACAGGTTAAGTTTTGTCTTACGCTTTTTCTTCAGATTTTTTGCAAACGGACTGGTATGTAACATTGTTTTTTTGCAGGCAATAAGCAATTTAATTTTTGTTAAGTTTAAATTCATATCATATTGTGATATTTGTAATTCAATCATGCCGAAACAGATATCGTGTTTATGGACTTATATATGTATAATCATAAAATATGTGGTATTATAATTGTGAATTAACAGTTATATAAATTGCCAAAATAACCGTTTTCTTTTCGTGTTCCAACATTTACATTTTAATCATAAATTAATATTTTTTAATTATGACAAAAAACTATAGATAGGTATAGAAGATATCAAATTTATTTTTTGGTAATATCATTTTTTTTTCTTTTTCATTTCTTTAATTTGATAATTGATTACAAGAAAAGAGTCCCTGTCCATGGAATAAATGACAAACTGTAAGCATGGATTTAAAATAAGTATTATAACCAATAAAGTCCATGTTTTCATTTAAATCAACATATTTTTAAGCGTAAAAGTATAAATGATTTAAATGACCGACTACAAAAGCAGCCTACTAGTCAGCTTCACCACCTAATCGCCGACTAGTCGGCTGATCCCTATAAATTATGTATGTTCCATGAAATATTCAAGGTTAAGTGTGTGAAGATTGACATTTACTGCTCTTAATGTATAATTTTCAGATGTACGTTTATTGAGCCATAAAACCATAATTAGATCACTGCCTTCTTGATTTTCTTGAGCAGTCATAATCTGAATAATGCGTCATTGAAATGTAATAAGGACTGGAATTTTAAATCATTACGTCAGAACGTAGCATATTTTAAATAATTTGTTGACAGGCGAATAATCAACATATTCCTATCTCCAGGTTAATTTAAAGGGTCTTTTACTTCATATTTCAGTTTGTTTTATGTTACTAATAAAAAAAAAAAATTATTATTTTACAAAAATAATAATAAATGCAATATCATTTCCATTAAAAAAAAAAAAATTCTCTTTACTAAAAATTCTACCAAAATTAATTTTTGTTCTGTTGGTATCAGTAATGGTATTCCACATCTCACTCAAGTCTGTTTAAAATTTTATGTCTAAAGTAGATAATAAATAAATAAAGAATAAATTTCTATTAATTTTAGTTGCTTAATTTTCTTGTTTATTTCTAGTTCATTCCATTTAAATAATTTTAACTAATTAAGTGGTTATAATGAGTTTTAATAGGGATTATGCAGATGTATGTGTTGGTATTCATATATTAAAAGAAAAAAAAAAGAAGAAAAATGTTAGATCTAGTTTCTATTAGAAAGTCAAGGACATGGTATTTACCTGTATATCTTCTCTTCGGGACCGTTATTCTCTCTCCTTCCCAAAAATGTATGTTAGTATATGTACATCTTTATGTAATGTTTAATATATTATTAATTACAAATACATGTTTATTAAATGTACTTAGCGGAAAAAAAAATTAAAATGTTTTTGAATTTGACCCATGGTAGATTCTAATTTCATTGGTTAATGTTTTTTGCTTAACGTAAAAATTCAAGAAATTGAATTTTATTTGGAATTATTATTATATAGTTTGTGTATTTATAACAAAAGTTGTTATTTTAAATTTTAAACGCTAGTAATGGGTAAATAAATTTTTAAAATTGGGTATTAATATTTGTTTGATAATTATTTTTTATACTAATTTATGATCATGCAATAAAACAATTATTTTTCTTGAGACCATAAGTTTTTCCTTTTACAGAATTTGTAAAAAAAGAAAAGGTATTAAGGAATATATGTATAAGTATTTTTTATTTTTTTATTTAAGATAAAATATTTTTGGTGATTCTAAATAGAAAAAAAAAATCAATACGTACTACTTTTCGTCCAATAAGCCCTTGGAGTTTTGAAAAAAACATAAAACGTGGTGATAATGTTATTTTATAACTAATAAAAAAAAAAAGTTTATATTGTTAACGTTATTTATAACAAATTTAAAAATAATGTCCACAGGTTTCTTGCAACAAAACATTTCTATTTTAAAATAGATTAGGTAAAAAGCATAAACATGAAATAATAAATTTTTTTCGTTGTTTGAGGAGGCTTTAAAATTTGTAAAAGCATAAATTATAAATTTATTATGGTCTTAATTTTTTTCAGTCAATCCGATTCCGACGTATATTGACTGGTTTGAAAAAGGAAATTTTCATTCATTTAAATAAGTATCTTGTTACCTTAAACGAGTGTGTAAAAATGAAATTGAAAAATAAAATTAGGTTTATATACTCCAATAGAAGAAAAATTCTTGCATTAAGACCCATCACTTACCATCTTTATCTGGTTTAAACCAGTTTAAGAGAGATTGAATTAGGGGAAATTGTTCGGAATACAGAAAAAAAAATTATTTTTTAGATTCTTGAGAAAATCTCTATTTGGGGTATTCTGAAGTTCTAAAAACAAATTTTATTCCAATTTTAAGTAAAAAAGAAAAGTTGTTGACATACTTTATCCAACAAAGTAATCTGTAAACGGAGTATTGAAGTACTGGGCTCACTTAATATTTGGGATATGATATTCTCGTTTTATTTTCTTGTAGTACCTAATATTAAACTTTAATTCTTGGTGTGAGGTGAGTAATTTTCAATTTATAAACACGCACTAAAATTTGGCAAGACTTATCTTTTCAATAATGTAATGAGAATGATTCATTGACCACAAATAAATTTGAAGCATGATTCACCGATTTATTATAAATCGCTGTTTCAATGAGTGGTATAACGAAAAATAGAATTTTTGAATGTGGTCTACTATCATTGCGAGAATATATTTTTTATTAACATAGTGGTGTCTTTATGTAACTTTTTTTTTACACATTTTGACACGGTCTAACTCTGTTGGTGCTGCTCGGATCGAAAATTTAGCGACAGTTTTCTTATCATGAATTTAATCGAGAATATTTTTTATTATATAAGATTAGTCAATAGAACCTACCTGGGAGCTATATTGGTTTGAATATAAAAAGCCACGTTTGAAACCCTAAGTTTCTCTCAACGTTGTTGTTTTTTTTGTTTTTTTTTTTTTTTTTTTTTTTTTTTTTTTTTTTTTTTCGAATAATGACGTAAATTTTGAAAAGCGGTAGATTACAGATAGACATTGATCTATTGTATTTCCCAGACTGGCAGAAATTGAGATTTATTATTATTATAAACTATTCTAAGGTATAAATAACCCTTTTAACTGTTCTTTTGTTTATTATTATCCTTGTTTTATATGGGAAATAATTTGTCTAGGAATAATAAATATATTAATTCAATTAAATACCTGACATTTTTATTACCTAATCGTAACTGGTAGCATTTAGAGCATGTCTGTTCATAACGACGGAACAACCCGGCTGTCCTGGAATCGGCGCTAAATGGGGTTTCAGATATTAAGGCGGATTTTGTTTTTTGTAATGTTAAATTATTTTTTATAGTATGAATCATTATAACATTCAAATTCAGCTATCTTGATTTTTATTTTATTATTAAATTTGCATTCCCTCTTACGGCTTCGCCCGCTCTCATAAGTAAATAACTTATATAATTATTATTAATAACTGAAGGTTTACTTTTTTAATTGATAAAAATCTTGTATTCAAGTATGCAGTGGAGCATTATTACCTCAATGATATTTTCTCTCATAGAAGTCATTTTTAATCTGATTAAAATTACATTGCTTATATGTTTAAAGATTACGTAAAAGCATAATTACACTTCCAATGTTTAATTTTAATATATGAGTTTGTAATCCAGATGGACAGAGACTATTAAGAAACTCTTGCGGATAATGGACTGTATTATCAGTGCTTACAACTGAAGTCCAATGAATCATATTTTTACAAACAATGTTAACAAAACAAAGGATCAACGTTTTGATTTGGTTTTAATTTTTATTCAACAGAAATAATTTTATTGATATAACCTGGTTGGATTTAAATTTCTTACCATAAAATTATATGACAAAGTGGCAAACCTCGTTTCTGCCACTTAACATAGTACATTTAAATTTTTACTATTTTATGTTTTATTATTGTAAAAAATATATAGCAATGATTTCCGAGACCTATAGAAATAATGTAGTTGAAATTTGGTACATATTGGTTCGGCAGTTTTCATGGTTAGTGATCACAAACGAAAAATGGCTTTGTCCTTTAGTATAATAGTATAAATATAGATTTTCTGGCTGTTTTGAGTCTTCATATCCTCATGGTACTTAAATTGGGCTTTGTTCGTGTTTTATGTTAATTCGTTTACTTATGATGCGTTTAAGTAATTTATTTTATCTATTTCATATTTAACAAGGTTCAATTATTTCTTTGAGACTCCTGATTAAACAATCCTATTTAGATATTAAATGAATTTTCGCCTTTGGCGACAATAATGAAAGCTATGAAAACATTCAGAGCGGTAATTTCAACTATGACGGGACCTTTGCCAGGTTTTAAAATGGGTTTCGGGTTTTGATCTCAAGGTATTTGAAAGTAGAGCACAAATATTTCACTTGACATTGTGAATATGATTTCGAACTGAAGGACTTACGTCTTAATTTTATATTAAAAAAAAAAACTTAATAACCTTTAGTATTGTGAACACCAGTTAACTATTTTTTATGATATCTGCTTATTTAACAAATCCACGACATTGCACGCCTAAAATTTTCACAATATTAATAATAGTGGGAATTGATTAAAAGTTTTATGGGTAACTTTAATTCAACGCCTATTGTTAGCTAGTGTCACAATATCCCATCTTAAAATAAACTAGTGATGTGACTGCATCAAAATTATTTCGATTCTCGGTAGCGATACCTCGGTTTAAGAATAAATAATAAATATAAATTAACAAAAAATCTATATCTATACTATTATATAAAAGGACAAGATATTTTTCGTTTGTGATCATTAACCACGAAAACTACCCAACCAATATGTACAATTTTTAACCACACCATCTTCATTGTTCAAGGAAGGTTTAGCAATGGTAAAGTTTAAAGATTTTCAATTATATTGCCATAGAAAAGCGATAAATATGTGGTGCGCACAGAAGTGTGATAATCGACCGATAGGTGGCGAGCAACATTCGAGAGAGGTTACAAAGGTACGGTGTTATATAGAGCTAGAAATTTATGATACAATTTACTTATTTTCAATTCAATTGTTATTAAAAAAGTTATAAATATATGAAGCGACATGTGGATCCCATTACTATTTAAAAATCGACCGATTTTTAGCCTGCATCAGGGTTTACAATGGTAAAACTATTAAACCTAATTGTACCAAATTTTAACTACATCTTCATAGTTCTAAGAAGGTTTATAATAATGAATTATACTATAATGATAATAATGTATAGTCTTGAATATACTTTTATAGTTAGAAAATAAAATCCATCCAGATAGATCCATCAAATTATTTCTGCCAAATTGGATGTCTAATTATGCTTTTACCTACTTTTCAAACACCTAATCAAAGCAATTTTAACCATGTTAAAAATTACTTAATTTTTACGAAGACTTAATTATATGTTATTCATTTTTTTTTCTTACTTCTGAAAATTCTAACTTAATATCCACTGATAGTTTAGTTATTCGTAGTTTACATGAATGGATAAATAAATAAAATTGAATAGATAAATATATATTTTTTTGAAGAAGTATTGAATCTATCGCTTCAAGAGAAATTGCCTACATGCTGTTGCTATAAAAAAAATTTATATTTTTATAAAATATTATTCATTTGTTCCTAGTCTTCTTCCTTCTTACGTTTTATTGTTTTATAATTTAATGGTTTCTGTGATTTATAGTGTCATTTTTTTTCTTTCAATTTTATTTATTTATTGATGGTTACATAAACATAATAACCTTTAATAATGTAGTAAATATTACTAATTTTTAAATTACTCCTATTCTTTCATTTTATGGATTCAGTAATTATCAATAGATATTTTATGATTTATTACGTTCATAAAGCATTTTAAATTTATGTCAGTTTAATTTTCATTATAATATTATTGTAAAGGTGCAAATTAAGGACATCTGTCTTTGGTTAACATATATGCTTGTATAGAGAAGTTTCGATTCATAATTTTAATTGGGTTTAATAAGTTAATTATTACCTGTTATTTAATATGAATAAAAAAAAAATGTCTATAAAAAAAATCTAAGAGGTACTAATAACTTTGAGCTGCAATAACTTAAAATTGAAAATAGAGATGATATAAAGAGACAAAAATACAAAAAATTGTTTGATGAAATTGAATTTCTTGCTGGATATTATAAAAAAAATAAAACATTTGCAGAAATTGGACTTTTTTCTAAAAATAAGAAAGACATTTGAGAATGAAGAAAAATTTGAGTGTCAAAAACATATATTTGTGTGGTCCAAAAAAAAAAAAAGGATAGGAGTTTATGATTAAATGAAAGAAAAAAAAAAAGAAAAAATTAGTTAATTATAAGATAAAGTAGAATTATGAGATTAGAATAATGTAAATGAAAGTCAAAATTTTTGATTTTAATGAGATCATTAAGATCATTTAGTTTTTAATTAATAATTTTTTTTTATTGCTGACCTCGCACAAAAAAAAAATTCAAAATTAATATAAAACTGGTAGGTTATAATTAAATGGAAGAAATATATAATTAATAAATAAGACAAACGAAAATCAGGAAATTAGAATTAATGGCAATGAAAGTCAAATTTTTTTAATTACGTAGATGAGATACTCAATATATTCTTAATGAATACACTTTTTTTGTATCTTTAAACTATTGTATCATTAAAATGTAATATAACAAACTTACAATGACCTTGCTCTAAAACTAAATCGATTCGGGTTTGTCGAGCGACTTGGTTTCTTTGCTGGAATGTTACGATTAAGTAAAAGAAATATAACAATGATTAGCTTATTGTAAGATAGAATAAAAGAAAATAACGAAAGTGGAATCATGGAAATGGAAGTCAAAATTTTTGAATTAGTTAGATAAGATCCTTATAACTTTTAAAAATGTATACTTTTTTTTTTTTTTTGGGCACCTGTTTTTCATGAAGCACATTTTTAATTTTCTTTAATTAAAGCTTAACAAAGTTAAAATTCGGTCTCTTTTACACATTTTTACCAATACACTGTATTATGAAAGTTCTTTATGTATCTTTTAACTGTTGTATCATTAAAGTGTAATCCATAGCGAACAATAACCGTACCCTAAAACCAAAACGACTCGGGTCTGTTGCGCGACATAGTTTCTTTGCTGGGTTCGTTCCTTTATGTTCTATCAGCGTAGAAGATCTCTAAGCACACTTTCTAATCCTGACCCATCGCCTCTCTCTTATTCTCCCTTTATTCAATCACTTCCGAGTATACATGGATGCTGTTTCTCGGACGAAATAAAAGTTAAATATTTTACAATATTAAGATATATTTATATTTATGATGGATGATACTGTGACATTTAACCCGTGAGTTAGAAAAAAAAAAACTTTTATAACTGTAAGTAGGAACTGTTTCATAAATCCGCTTCACAAACTACCTTCCTTGTTCATAAATCTTGTCTAGTCTCATCTCTATGATTTTTTTTCGTTCCTTAAAACGTCAGGGATCCTATAAATGAAATTAACGGTCCTCCGTAGTTTTCCAAGGCCTTCATAATTCTATGTTGTTAGCTCAGCTGGTCATCTCTGCGTTTCAATATCAAATATTCTTAATATGTAACTTTATTATTTATTAGCATCGATAAAACTCTTGTATTGAAGTATGCAATGCAGTGTTACTTCTTTAATGATATTTTCTCGTATAGCAGTAATTTTTATCATGGTTAAAATTGCATTGATTAGGAGTTGAAAGAAAACGTAAAAGCATAATTTGACATCCAATTTTTAATTTTAATGTATAAATTAGTAATCCAGACAAACAGAGACTATTAACAAAACACGCGGATAATGGACTGCATTATCAGTGGTTACAACGAAAGGCTCATTTATCATATTTTTACACACAATTTTAAAAAGTAAAGGATCGACATTTTGATTTGGCAATAATTTTTATTCTGCAGAAATAATGTTGTAGATTTCATCTGGTAGGATTTTAATTTCTAACCAGGAATTCATATTAGAAGTTTTAAACCATTGTAAACTCTACAGTGAAATGGTGCTAACCTTGTATCGGTCGATATTTTAACTTCACTGGGATCCTTACGTGTCCCACCTTATATTTATAGCTTTTTTAATAATAATTTAATTGAATATTAGTACCTAAATTTTATTATAAATTTCAAGCTATATATAATACCTTACCTTTGTAACCTCTCATATAGAATGGTGATCGCTACCTATCGATCGATTTTCAAACTGCACTGTTAATCATATATTATCACTGTTTTAACTGAAAATCTGTAAATTTTAGTATTGCTAAACCTTCGTTGAACTATGGAGATGGTGAAGTTAAAATTTGGTACAGATCGGTTCCGTAGTTTTCTTGGTTAGTGTTCACAAACGAGAAATGTTTTTTCTTTTTATATAGTAGTAGATTTAAAAAAAAAAAAAATCTCGTTGAAACATTTCATCTTAAAATATATTATTTTTCTTTATTGTATTGTATAATTTATTTTATAATAGAAATGGCCGCCATTAGCCACTGCCTACCGTATACTATTAAGCCCTTTCTGTAATTAAATCCAGATAAGTCATTAATCCTCTACCTACGTTGCACTTGATATAATTCCACGAATTTGCATTGCTATTAATTTAGTCTATATACAGCCCTAATTCACCCCTATTATATATATATATATATATATATATATATATATATATATATATATATATATATATATATATATATTTTTTTTTTTTATCCAGTTGAAAAATGTAACAAAATTAAACTAATATTATTGCCTTGTAGAAGAAATTGTTTTAATTCAATATTGTAACTTGAAGGCCGTTTCCTGCCGTTTTATGTTTCCCTCTCCTGGCCTTGAGGTCGCTGGCCCTATTAAATGGGTTTCCCTATGCTTTTTATCGCCATTTAATTTGTTTCCCTTAACATTTTTTTTTAAATTTCTTATTTTCACTTGATATTGATCTTTAGCTCATCTGATCATACAATCTCATCAGAAGATTGTAAGTTAGATATTGTTTATTGTTAATGGTATTTATTTCCATTCATTAATTTTATTCAATAAAACGATTATCGAGATTAAAAATACATTTTTAATATTACTAATTTGTCTTTAAAACTTACACTTGCCTGAATTAAATCATGGTTAATAAATAAATTTAAAAATTTCTGAAATCTGTGAAATTAAAAAATCAAGGTCTTCCTGGCAAAGAAAAATATAGATCGTGGATATCTCCATCTTTAATCTACTGCTTTTCTTAATAATATTAATTAATATTACATTTTAAATGAAAAAGATCCAATTACTTAAATTAATAATTAAATTGAATTAACAATGATTAATTATTCGAAATAAACAAAGTTGAGAGAAAATAGAGGTTTCAAATGTAACATTTTTCAATAAAAAAAAAAAAAAAAAAAAAAAAAAAAAATATTTCAACAGGCAATAAAACAACGAGTTACTTCTTGTAGCTATATTGAACAAATGTAAATGTTAATCTTGCTTCTTTTAGGATTGCCTGAAAAGGAAAATGAAGTAATTAAAAATGTAACGAAGCAGTTCCATTTTTAAAGGTTACCAATGACGCTATACCGTGACCGTTCTTGTTCCAGAGGTTACACTGATAACTGTTCCAAATGGTTCTCTATGAACTTGTAAAGTAATCAGTTACTCCCTACCCCTTTTACCTGGTTGTTTTTTCAGGCCCCAGTTTTAATATCATACTTTATTATTTTTATCAGTTCGTAATTTTATTCATTAATGTTTCATGGTTATAAATTACATGAGTTTTTTTTTTCATTGGGTTATCATAATGTGAATCTTTATTTATTTTTAAATGAACGTTTAAAATATTTTCTTCTGAAGAATCATCTATTAGTTTTTCCGGAAGAATTTGATCGTTTAAATAGTAGATCAGTTTAAATTATTTTTTATTTATTTTTGGTAATGATTCCATTAATTAATTCGGTGTTAACCAAACGTTTCTAAACTTGTCATATTATATTGAAATGGTAATTTTTATTTTTTTACGTAGGACTTCAGTAAAAAGAATAATGAATGCTGGAAACAATAGGAATGTATTGAGATTTATAAAATTCCTTATAGTTTTATAATTATTAAAAAAAATGGGAATAATATTCAAAAAAAAGTTAGTTGAGGTGGAAGGGTGGCCATGGTAACGGTACAAGGGAGCCGGAGTGGGGGAGGTCGCTCAAGGACGCCTACTGCCCCGCAGCGCCCCCATATTACCAGACAGCCATCTACTTAGATATGGCTTCCTTTTTTATAATATTTAAGGAAATAATTTAACTAACCAAATTATTACTTATAATTGTTCTATTATAAAAGGTGAATAAAATATAAATAATAAGTATAGTTAACGATTAACAGTTTAAACAGCGGAATCGGAACCAGAAACGCACCCCTCCCGCACCCAACTTATCCAATACACCACTGTTAACTATTTTTTTTATTTTCTAAAAATAGCTGGTGGTTTTTTTTCTCTTCAAGTTTATCTTGCCAGCTAACATACACTGACAGGAAAAAATCAACTCAATTGATTTTATAATTTTCTCAGCTAATATTTGCCTTCGGTGTTTACTGTCCCTTATGCTTGTTTTTTTTATTTGGGCTTAGCGTTCTTGTGTACTCCAACTAGAGCAGTAAGGACGGGTTATCCTAAAGGTTTTCAACCTATTCTAGCCAGGGTGGGAAGGTCAAGATTTATTCGTTGGTTCGCCAAAAAATAAATTTTAACCCACCGTGGTGGGATTCGAACCCACGACGTTCAGTACCCCCTATACTTTATCCAGGGTATATAAAAGTATGTATTAGTATTGTTATAAAAATAAATAAAGCAAGCAGTATTAAAAAAAAAATACTAAGCATTTATAAAACTATTAATTGATAAGGTATATATTAGTCCAGTCAATGAATGCTGAAATTAGGGGTGTAGGGTGCATGGAGTATGTGACAATGTTTGACTTCATAGCATCCTTAGGAATAGTTAAAAGGTGAACATGTTAAAAGTCCTCGCTCCTGGGGGGTGAGCTAACGGTGGGGGGAGTGGTGAAGTTCATTTTTTTTGGTTTTTGATAATACATCGAAAACGGTTGACTCTAGAAAAATATGTTTCAAATAAACATAAAATCTAATACAGTTTCTTTAAAATTGATTACATATAAATTTGTCGTAATTCTAACCGTTTACGAGATATTCGTTATTAAAAATCGGTGATTTTCGGAAAATAACAATGTCACCTCACTTTTTGTCAAACTTTTGCTTCTAGTACCTTCCACAATCGTATCTCAGAAAAAAATTCAAAATCAAAGTTGTAGAGCAATAAATTGACTTTGATTTCATATATATGTTTCTGTTATTTGAAGCAAATGTTTAACAAAAAAGTAAGGTAAACATTTTTTTAATTTCTAAAATTATCGATTTTTAATAACGTATATCTCGAAAACAGTTGGAATTTCGATGAATATGTATATAATTGATTTTATAGGAAATTTAATGAGCTTTAATTTTGATTTGTAGCATATTTTTCTAGAGCCCACCGTTTTCGAGATATAATCGAAAAACACAAAATCGAGACCTACTCCCCGCTCCCATCCTTAGCTCAATTCAACCAGGAATTGAGGAAAATTTTAAAATGTATAAAAATATTCGAGTTTATCGACGCATTACTAAATTTTCATTGATGTCATGTACCCATTAATATGTAACAGACGAATTACCCTAATTCACTTAGTACGTTAGTCGCGGGCATGAATTAAGGATGACGTTTCGCTTTTCACATATAAGCCTTGAGTGGCATGTATTTCATATTAATAATTTATTTTTGACATGGATTGGGTCTTTTGTCTGGGGTCTATACTTTATTGGTGTGAGGTTTTTTCTCATTCATTTTGACACGCTTTAGCTCTGTTGGTGTGTTTTCAGTTCGAACATTTTTGACATTTCCTTTCAGAACTTTAATGGAGAATATTTTTTGTTCCATAACATTTATCGCTAGGACCTACCGTTAAGGAGCTATATTGGTTTGAATAAAATAAAGTCACGTTTGAAACCGCCATTTTCTCTCAATTTTGTATATTTCGAATAATCATTGATTGTTAATTCAATTATTAATTTAAGTAATTTATTTCTTTTGATTTTATAATGTAAATTAGGAAAAACATTAGATTATAGATAGACATATCCATGATCTATTGCTTTCCCAGTCAGTGGAATGTATTGAGTTTTTTTTTTCTTTTAGCCTAAATGGTTTTCTTTATTTTTATTTTTTTTTATTTTTTTATTTTTTTTTTATTTTTTTTTTATTTTTTTTTAGTATAACTATGATCAAAACTCGCTACGAGTTTCTTAGAGGCTTGACGACTTAATGTTTATTTAGCTGTAAAAAAATTTTCTATTATCAATTACTTTTTTATTTCTATAATTTATAAAGTTTAATAAAACTTAATAGTATTTAAAAAAAAAAAAAAAAAAATCTGTAATTTACAATCGAGTTTGTTTTCTCAATAAGAAATCAACAATAATTAATAAAGTTTAAATTATTTAGATATCTATTTATTAAATGAAGTTAAATTTAAACTATAGATTCAAACTGGGCATTTTAACATGAAAAAGATAATTTTCTTTTACATAATTTACATTTTACATACTATTCTTGAATAGTAAATATTCGTAATGTATTTTTGCATTTGTAATAGTAAATATATTGCGTTTTTATTGTATATTTTTTAAAAAGCTTGGGAAGGCTCAGAAAACCGTATCGTTGGTTAGTCGAGACTTGAAAAAAGTAAGGGAAATGCATTAGAAATAATAACGTAAGGCAATACTAGTTATACGTTTATCTATTTAATAACACAATTATACTTATTTATAATATAATTCAATAATAATATGCAGTAATAATATTACATATGTAAATGAAAAAGTTTATGGTTTGAAAAAAAAACTTCTGATTTTCTTTTGTTTAAGTGCTAATATTCTCGAACTCTCCACTGGCACTAAAACCGTAAAATCGACCAATGTTGCATCAGTTTTTCCTTCCAGATTTTGAAGTGCCTTCTGCAACCCAGAAAACCCAATGAGAAATTATTAGTGACAATTCATTTCCTACTAGTCCGTACTCCCTTTCCTCCGGCCTTCCCGTGGTTATGTTCTTAGAAATATTAAATATTGCCTAATTTATTGTTCAACAATAGAATGTTTTATAAAAAAAAATATGAATAATAATACATAATAAATTGAAACAACAGAAGGGTCTGTAGATCAAGAATCGGTTAATCGCCTCTCGAGTGTAGATAATAATTTTTCCATCAGAACGTACTACAAAAACATAATATTCCACTACCTATTCCTCATTCAGTTACTAGAATATTTTTTTCTTTTATTATATGCCGTGATTAAAATAAAGAATATCTATGTGGAATAAATATTTTTTTTGTTTAGTTTTTCCTGCATAGAAAATGCGGACATGTTTTAGACCCAACCGCTGTGTTTTACCCACTTGGGAGTCCTTGGCTTTAAATGTTTTTAAATTGTTATCTGTTGTTTGTGGTTTAATTTTTATTTGCGTTATATTTATATCATGATTTTTTTTCTTTTTATTATCCAAACTTCTGAGATTTCTGTTTTAAGTAGTAATTGTTTATATTAGGTGTAGATATTGAAAATTGTTCATATTGTTCTTATATATTTTTTTTTTTTATATCTTCTGTGCATTTCCAGCTGTATGAAACCCTTCCATGAAGGCAACCTCAATTCAAGGCTCATGATATGGTTTTTAACTTTCACCCGCCATGATGCTGTTGTCAATCGAGGCTGACATCCTAGTACTTTGCTGTGTGGGGCTTGCATGCACATTTCGCCCCTTAGCTTTTAAATCTTTTTTTGATTTCCTCTTAATTCTTTTAAATTGTATTTTCTCTTCTTTTGTTCACGATTCTATACTTAGACCTAGTTTGTCTTGTGATTCTTTTATCTTTAATTGTTCTGGTTATGTAATTTTATTTGTGGTCACCCTTGATAGGCTGTTTGTTTTGTCGATAATTTTTAGTTTTTACATAACGTATTTAATGTCATTTATAATTATTAATCTTTAAGCTTTTATCTTTGTTCTCTCACCGTACTTCTGTTTTAAATTTTATTAATTTTTTTGTAAGCAATAAGATAGAAATACATCTAGTAAATATGAACATTATGTACTGAATGACATGTAAATTGCTTGTTAAGCAGCTTTTCGTTGGTAGCACCATATTATAAGGCCCGAGGCCGTTTTCTGTTTAGAGGTCTCGGATGGTTATCTGAAATAGAATGAGAAGGAAGCTGAGATACTAGTGGATTTTAATGGTTATGGAGTTTACTATGAAAGGATAGGTATCAACATATGGTACTTTAAGATCTTTATGGATAAGTTTATTTGTGACAAAATGAGGAGCGTTGTGGAGTTTTTTAGAATTTGAAGATTTTGGATTGGATAGGAGACGAATTGTATGGTTTACTGAATTTTTAAAAATGAAATATTTTACTCCGTGCAAATCTTGCAAAGTCCTGGAAAACAAGAGAGACAAGGAAAATATTATCTATTGAAAAGTGTTGAAGTGTGAACAGCAACATACAATCGAGAAACAAAATATTAAGACGAGAAGTAAATTCTCCAAAATGTTTAAGTTGTTGATTAAAACCTACCTTATGCAGGAACAAAAAAGAATATTAGAGTTTGCTGAAATATCATTCGATGATACTCTACCTAGTTGCCCAACTTAAGTTATACCTTATATAAAAGATACTTAATATTAAAATCAGTTATGACCCGCTTTTGGGTGTTTATTCAGAACTAAATGAAGGGCAACGTAAAGAAATAATGGATGTGTGATACCATTCAGGTGAAAGAATATAGTTCTGATAGTGTCAAGGGATAAATATATAGGATATCAGCTAAGATGATCACAGACCGATCAGTATACCAAAATTCAGAGGCTTTAAAACTATTCGGCTTGAAATAAGTGAAATAAGCTTTTAAATTGTCCTATTTATTTATTTGTATCTATGTTTCATGATATGATATTCCACTATACCCTGTTGAATACATCCCCTAGTACTCTATTTGGACCAAACGCCTTGCTTGGATTCCACGTATAAATCTAAAACAAGATTTCTTTAACTACGACATCTTCAGCATTTACTGTACAAACGTTCAAAGCTTCCAATTATATTTAAAAGACTTATTTACATGGCAATAATTATGCTATTAGGACTTACGTAGTTGAACTTCGAGGCTCCACTAAACCATCCAATTTATATTGTTTCCATTACTTACATCCCGAAACTCAATGCTCCTCACTTTGTCTGTAATAACCTTTTTCCATTGAGATCTTAATGTTCCATATGTTGCTGATTTAGCCAATCCTCTTATAATACACTCCTTAACCACTCAAATCCACTTGTCTCTCAACTTGCTTCCCATTCTATTACCGATAATCATCCGAGGTTTCTGAAAAGAAGATTTACATGTTATTATGAACATAATATTCACATTTGCTGAGTTTATTTTTTAAGTGCTGTATAAATATATACTTGTTGAGGGAATGATCTGAATTTCATTGGACCTTCTTCAGGAAGCCTTTTGTTTTAAGTGTGCCTGTGAATTCCATAATGTTGTTATTTTTGTAGTGTTAAGATGGACACATTTCAAGGCAGCACTAACTTTTTCATGTAAACCTCTAGCTTACATATTATTAGTGACGTGTATTCCTAGATATTTTATGCGTTTCTTTTTCGCTAGTTTCTTGAGTCAAATATAGATAGTGACCATATAAGACAGGTGCTCCATGTTGGTCTCTATCCTTACAAGCTGAAAGGTTTGCTGTTTAGAAGCCAGCTGCCTTGTTATAAGAATTTACCTGAACGTTCCTGGCCAAACTTGGCTATTATTGACTGCCATTCTAGAGTTCCTTTGTTTGGATCCGAGCACCTGCCGTTTTTGGCAAACCGAACCAGGTGTATCAACGGTTTGACATTTCTTTTCCCTCACTATTCTGAATACATTGTCTTATTTTTTTTTCGTTAATCTTATCATTTATTTATTGAAATTTATAACTGTATAAAATCAAGTTAATGTTCGGAAAATTATCACAATAACATGTAAATAACTTGTAAAAAAAATGCCCACTTGTAGGACTTAATTTATTGTAGACAATAAAATCTACATTAGAAGCTCTCTATGCCATCTCCTGTTCACTTGATTATATGGCATTGAGTGTGAAGTTGGTAAATTATTGGATTCGATTAGGCATGAAGGATAGGTATCTGGTCTGGCCAAATCTGCAACGGGCATTTAGATCAACATTGATAAGTTTATTTCTTCTGATATAATAACGGGTATAGAGGATTTTACGAATTATTTTGTATTGTAAGGATTGTATAGGAAAACAATTTGCGGATTTTGTGGAACACCAAAGCTCATCTCCATATGTTAAAATAGGTCTGATTATTGCTATGTAAATGAGTTTTTTTGTAATTAATTGGAAGCTTTGAACGCTTGTCTAGTAAAAGTTGGATCCAATTGAAAACGACGAGCGGTTTTTTTTTTTTTTTTTTTTGTCTGTTGTGTGGACACCATCATAGGTTTTATTTGTATTATTATCGTTATAGAAAAAAGTGTTTTAGCTAAACCTGTTTGTTATAATCACAATCTTCTTTGAGCCACTTATGCAGTGTGAGTAGCCATTGGAGACTTCTCCAGCAGTTGCTTTCTATTATTCCAGTTCTCTTCATTTCTTTTCCTTTTTTTCTATTTACTTTTAGAATTATTGAATATAATAAATTCATGATTACATAAAGAATATGCTACTTAATCATGTATAATAGAAAGAGTACTTTTTAAATTATAAATTTGGGAATAATATTGTTGTCATACGTAATGTTGTTCGGAGAAGTGTGGATAGGGGGATGTTAAAATTTAGCCTGTATATTTTGGAACGCAGTATAACATAAGATGCCGAGGTTACATTAATTCCATTTTTTTTTCTTCTTAAATCTGTTTTTAATACCTAAGAATATTAGTATATTGTTTTAGTTTTATATTATTCTTTAAAATTATTTTTAATTCACAATATATTTTTTTTAAAAACTTGAATGATATTGTAGATTGACTTGACTATATATTTTCCTCCAGTTATCTAAAATCTACAACTCGTCTGTATATCAGCCATATTAACTTTACCTTTAAACACTTATTAATATGAAACGAGATTAACGTTTTTCTCAAGGCCCATGGATCATTTTTACCTAATCAAAGAGTATAATTTGAGAATCGAATTATTAAAAAGGCAATTAATAAAAATCTTTTTTTCTGTATGCTTTGACGCCACCGGCTAAAAGCGATAAGATAAAAAAATTGAACAATATATTTCTACATCTGATAAATGTTAGTAGTGAACGATAATAAATATCTTAGTTATTCCCCTGTTTTATACTTTATAATTCTATCATGATTTCCGGAGGGAAAAAAAATGAGGAAACTGTAGTTTTCATTTGCTTATTTTAAAATCAAAATTCTCTTGACTTTCAAGGCTTTACGTTTAAGAATTTTGTATAATTGACTTATGTTTCTTTAATAATGTGTCCAACTCCAATGTTTTAAATATTCTAAACTATGCTTTACCTAATTATTTTCTCTTTTTGTTACAGGTAAGTGGATTGATCGAGTAATTTTGGTGAGACCATTTTTATTTTAAACCAGTTATAACTGCTATCAACTGGCTTGCCTGTTAAATAATTTCTTATAGATTTTATTATAACACGATTTCTAGCTACCATATCATCATTATCTAATTCTTGCAATAGTTTACCAACTTTTCCTAATCCCATAATAATTTTTTTTGTTTATATTAATATTTAAATTCGTGAAATAAATGGAAAGTGGCCCTTTTAAATGATCTTTAAATTTTATAGTATAACAGCGAATATCCTTTTTTTTTTTTCTTTTTTTTTATTAAAG
Source organism: Euschistus heros (assembly GCA_003667255.2). NCBI lineage: Eukaryota > Metazoa > Arthropoda > Insecta > Hemiptera > Pentatomidae > Euschistus > Euschistus heros. The sequence continues at coordinate 3,315,068 of RCWM02000033.1, forward strand.
TTTCAATTTTGAGTTAAGAAATTTTACAAAAAAAAAAATTTTTTTTTTTTTTTTTTTATTGCGTTTTAATCAATAATTATCAATTTATTTATGATTTCCATACATTTGATAAAATTTTTTCTTTTTATAGGGTTGCTTTATTGCGACATGAATTATTTATTTGTTGATATTATTTTATATCTTTGTTGTTATTTATTTTATGCTAATAAATCAAATTTTATTATTGCTTTTTATTTTTATATTTGTCTTATATTAACCCTTACTAACCACTGACTAATGAACTAGTATAATAATTGTAATACATTTCCTTCTGAAGTACGTATTTAAAATCGACGAACGGAAGATATTGTTTACTAGAAATTTCTCTTGTCACAGCGTTCATTGATTAGTTAATGTATTTTAATCAAATCAATTTTGATTATTATATTATGTTTTTTATATGTACCGTTCGATTATCTATTTGTTTATTAATTATTATTTTCTATTAATCCGAAACCTTCAGTCATCTTAAGGGAAAAAATATACCGTTTTTAACGTACACTGTTTTTATTACCGATATTAAAAATGGTAGTAGTAGGGGGGAGGGAGAATTGGCCTGTAGGAATTTGTTTTCCTTAAGCATCTAAATTCATTTCTGGGGTCCTTCATGAAATAAATATTTGTCATTTTAGAAATCAAACCCGCAGCGGTCCTAACAGATCATTTTGGACCAGTGTTGCCAGGTGACTTGTAACAAAAGTTCCCAGTTCTCTATCTTTTTTCCCCCCTAAAATTCCCCAGCTATAATTCACATGTGAACCAAACGTAGATTATATAAAAATTATATTTTAACTCTGTTTTATAATATATTGTTGTGTTGAATTAAAAACTCTACCATAGAGGTTTCTCAAAAAAAAAAAATGTATTATTAATCATTAGATTATAAATGTGAGTCATCCGTTATACCTCAGAATAAAATCTCAACAAACACAATATTAGCTAATGGCCTAACGCTCTAAGACATCGAACGATCAAACCATCGATATATTATTATCGATTGAACATAAAACGCTAGCTCGAAAGATGATATTTATTTTTATCAGTAAAACGGGGATCGAATTTAATAAAAATCATAAATTGCTTATAATTTTATACCTAAAATTCTTAAACTTTCCCTGATTGTTTTTAGATTCTGCATTTCCCCACTAATATTGAAATTCCCCAAAAGTGGGGAAAAATCCCCACACCGGTCAATACTGCTCTGGCTCTGGGCACCATTTTGAAAGCTATAAAATTGATTTTTTTTTTTTTTTTTTTTTTTTAATCGTTGTCTTTCTAGTACATATATCTGGTTCTATTGGGTTATTTTTAATGAAACGTTTGTTGTTGATCGCTTATGTATTTTGGGTCGTCAGCTTTACTTAAAGATTCAAGCTGACGACCCAAAATACATAAGCGATCAACAACAAACATTTCATTAAAAATAACCCAATAGAACCAGATATATAGATATATGATAAAATACTTAAAGATTCTTTTAAAATAAAATCCAATGTAAAAAAAAAAATAATTTAAATATATGTATTTTAAGAGATATTTGCTGCCCTGTATATCTAACCCACACCTGTTCAATCAGAAATTTTTAGGACTTTTTTAAAGACCAGAAATGCATTTGAAAAAAAAAAAAATTAAACTTAGTTGGATTATTAGCCCATATTTTTTTAAAAATTTTAATCAACTTTCATGTGTTGATAGATATGTGGTTAGTTCCTGCAATGTATTAAAATCAAATTTTTTTTTTTTTTTAAAGAAGTGTGATGTTTTGTGACAACCTTTAAAATTATTGTAGTACCTTTTTTTCCTTTTTTTTGTGACCGAAAAAAAAAAACCCGTCCGCATGCATGAATATTTACTGCGTTTCAATTTGGCTTAAAGCTTTTTAATGTCATTTAACAGAAATGGTTCGAACTGATAATTGAGTGAAAGTAATAATGATGTCACTTTAAATTTCACTTTGATAAAATTAAATTAAATTAAATTTATGTAATTTCGTTACTTTTTAGCCGGCGTTTTCTCAAGCATGAATTGATATGAAGCAAAAGCTATTACGTAAATATTACACTGGCCGCGTTTAACGGATCACGTTGCCTTTTAGTCACTTCTCCGCCGTGGGGATACAATCTCATACTTTCATTTTCTGTAATACACCCAACTTTATGTAAAATTTTAATATTAATATATTTAGTTTATATTGTGTTATTGCAATGCCACCTTAATCAATTATAAAATACCAGAATGCTTTCTCCTAGCTTTCTTCTGGATTGTTCTATTGTTATATTTTTTTTAATTAGATAATTTTTTTTTATTTTAAGATTATCGATTTCCCATCAAGAAAATTAATTGATTTTCAGTTATTTACTCTTTCGACCAAAGTCATTACGGATAAATCTAATTGAAAATTAATTATTTTAAGGTGAACGAAATTAAAATATTTTTGAAATGAAAAAAAAAAAAAATACGGATGAATTTCGTAAAAAGAAACTTTTACAAGGTCATAGGTTCATTATTTTTGTTGTTCTCGAAGTCGTAATGTATTTATGTCTAATTCGCTTGATAGTATTATTGTCATTGATTTTCACTTGTAAAATTAACTTTTTATACCAGTCTTAAAAGACAAAACATTTCGTCGTTTCTAATTGCAACATTTACTAGACAAGCATTCAAAGCTCCCTATAAATTTCAAAATATTTATTTAAGTTGCAGTAATTTCCCCCATTTGGACATAAGGAGTTGAGATTTGGGGCTCCACTAAACCTTTCAATTCTTCTCGTATCCAATCCTTACATCATTATTATGTCAAAAACAAACATCCATAAATATCTTAATGTTCCATGTGTTGCTGATTAGTCCCAAAACAGATACTCATCCTTTCATAGTAAACTATACCCACTCGAATCCACTAGTCTCCTAACTTGCCTCACACTCAGTCCCCGATAATCCTCCGAGGCGTCTGAAAAAAAGATGACCAAAAGAACTAATGTAGAACTATTGAAGTGCTACTAGTGAATTGTTCTTTACATGTTATTGAGATGTCATTGTGATCATCTTCCTCAAATTTACTTGTTCATTATGTATACAGTTGTAGATATCATTAAAAAGTTTTAAAAAATAAAATAAATATATGTTTTCTTATTTTAATTTCATTTTATTTACATGTTTAAAAGTTCCTTCAGATTTTATAAAACAGAAAAAAAATAAATAAATAAAAATGGTTATTCTTCTAATAACATTAACTCCTCTTCATTCTCCTAAAATATGAAACTAAAATTGTACTTTATCGATTCTTAACGTATTGGCAAATAAGTTTCAAAAAAAAAAAAACGTAACTTTTTTTTTTGTACTTAATTTTTTATTTTTTTTTTAGTCAATTATTTATCAACCATCTCAGCGTCAGACTTCATATTAAAAAAGAAAAAGAAAAATTAAAATTATTAAATTTGTTACCATTATATTATTTACAAAACCTTGTGGGGGTTAATGTTTTTGCAGTATAGATTAAAATGTATTCTTACTTAGTATAGATGTATTGTATTCACAATGCAACGTGAATTTGTTAAAGTATTATTTAAGGGCTAGGATATAATAATAACATTGTATAATTATTAGGGCTTATTTTATTTTTTTGTTTTTCTAGCCCCCTCGTTAACTTAAAATATCTGATTAAAACGAATCTTCATTGGGGAATACCCCTCTGTCATGCCTTCCAAGTATTTTTATTTTCAATTCTTTGTCAGCATATCTGCTAATTGTGACAGTAGGCACTGTTTTAGATTGACTAATAACAAAATATACAATAATTAAAACAAATAATCATTTAAAATTAATAATATCATCAAAATAACAAGGAAGTGAAGAAATGAAAATGAAAACGGTTTAATTTTTTAGGATTGATTTATTTTATTTACTTACTTTATATTATCATATATATGCCTTATAAGCATTCCTTCGTTTTAAACTGAGGTGAAGCATATAATTATGAAGTCCTTGAAAACATTTTCCGAAGCCAACAAAATCCCTCCCCTCCTTCGCCTAACGCTCGATAGGCAGTAGCATATTAGAAAGTGGTAGCGCCAAGGGTCAAATGAATTGATTTAAATTTGAATACAATATTTCTTAGTTTCATTTGTCCGATTTTCATTTCTGTTCAAGTATTTAGATAGCAATTTTCGCGTAGTAATAGATGATAGGAATTTTTTGTTAAAATTATATTTTTATTAGTAATTTTAAATCGTTTCTTTAAAAAAAAAACAGGTTTATAATAATGAGAAAATGTGTTTACTTCTACGATATGGATTTAATAAAATTATATTTTATATAATAATAATAAACAAAACCGCATACTGTCTTCAGTATTTTATTATATATAAATATTCTGGATTGAAATATGATCGAATTCACTAGTAAACGATACCTTTAACTCGATTGGAACTGCTTGCGGAACTGGAACATTCTAGCTGTAACTGGAACTCCAAACAAACCTAGTGCTAAGTTAAATTGACTGTGTTTCAGTCTCCTACCAATATGTTTAATGTTTTAATAACTTGAAACATCCTATTAATGTTATATAAACTTTAAGAAATAATACTCTTTAAAAAAACAAAAATAAAAAGCCGTTTCTATTAATAAATTAAAATAACACTGATACAATCAATGTATATTTTGGTCTCCGATAATAAGTTAAGTCGTTAAATTGCCAAAATAATTGTAATATTACGAGCTTTCTATACAATGTAAAGATGTTCACTCATGGTTTCAGTTTTCGCTGTTTGGGTCTCATTGATGTCAATTTTTTTTTTTCAAAACCGGTTTACAGGATTTCTCGCTTAACAATTTATTCCCCTTCGCGGCTTCACCCGCTCTTATAAGTAAAGAATTAGGGTAATTTGTACTAATAATAGAAGTTTTATTTATTTATCGATTCTTTTATTATAAAAATCATAAATAAAAAAAAATAAAAAATTATAATGTTAGAGTTTCCAGTCTTACATACTATTGACGGTATTCTAGGAACAAATGCGATTTTCCCAGTCTCTGTTCTAATTTGAATCATTTTATTGCACAGATTAAGTGGTTGAGGGTCTCGTAAAAAAAATAATCGAATATCCAATTTTTAATTTAGCGTTTGAGTTGGTAATATCATAACAGACAGATAATATTTACTGTGTTATTAGCGACATAGCGGTTTATTTTCATCTTCAGTGGCAACATATATTTATCTCTTTTTAATAACTATTTAATTGAAAATAAGTAAGTTTTATTATCAATTTCAAGCTCTAGGTAACACAGTACAATAGTAACCTCTCTTGCAGAGTGGCATTTGTCATTTATTGGATACTTTTAAAATTTCATTGAAGTCCAGATATTCGTAGCATTTTTAATAACAATATCAATTGAAAATGAGCAAATTATTATTATTGCTAAACTTTTATAGAACTATAAAGATAATGGTTAAAATTTAGTACTGATTGGTTCCGCAGCTTTCGTGGTTAGTGATCGCAAACGAAAAATCGCCTGTCCTTTTATACAATAGTTCATATACTTCCTTGATTATCTTTCAAGATTTAAAATTCCAAATTTTCTCACTTGCGAATTAAATTTTATAATACTGACGGTACTGATTTAAATTTACTGTTTAGTGCGTTAAAGTCCTAATTTTTGTGATAGCTTCATTACAATATTACGGTATAAGGTATAGATCGTGAAAGTAGGTAGAGGGGATAAAATATATGGGACATTCTTGTTCAAATCCGACACTCCCCTTTTCCAAAATTAGCTTCAACCCAGGAATATGTTTCGGGTTTCAAATGAAATCTTAAAATGTCTTGTCTAAAGAGGCAAACGGTCATGAGTCATGGAAGTAATCCTGATATTTCAATATAATTTATCATTAACAACTTATAATGCCCAAATTAATTTTATTTTATAGTACTCTTTTCAGTTTAAGTGTTACTTAAATTAATTTCATAATATCACAATGGTTGAAATATTTATTTTATTTTTTGCTGAAAGTCTATCCTTTTTAAGTGTAACTTTTTTTGCACACTCAAAAATATAACATTTTAACATTTTTCCCTCGTTAAAAATTTAATGGAAAATATATGTTGTAATGTAATATTTGTTGTTAGGACCTACCTATTTAGGAGCTATATTGGGTTAAATACAAAAAGTCACGTTTGCCTACATTTTGTGGCTTTTTTGACACGCTCTACCTCTGTTTTTGCAATTTTTCATTATTAGGAATGTAATGGAGAATGTTTTTTGTTATATAACATTTGTCGCTAGGACCTATAGTTTGGGAGCTGTATAATGATGAATGAAAAAAGATACGTTTGAAACCCACAACTTTCTTTCAACTTCGTTTATTTCGAATAATGTTTATTTTTAATTAAGTTTAATTATTAATTAAAGTAATTTGATCCTTTTAATTTTTAAATAAAAATTGGAAAAATAATTAGATTATAGATAAGCATATCTATGACCTATTGTCTTTCCCAGTCAGAGAAAAATTAATTAATTTTTTTAAAGGACGGTTTTTCTTTTTCATGCGTTTTTATATTTTACCAACAAGGATCTTGCACTAAAAAGGGACTAGTATGTTGCGGAGTAGAATCTTACAATACTAATTAAAATTTTGTTTGTTTTTTTTTTGCGTATTTTCGATTCGTATTGTCCCTCGATATATTTATTTGTAGGAATCTTAAGAATTTTTTAAAGAATATTTGCTGGTCTGTGTTGTTACATCTTGATACACGCCATTCCCTTCTATTTAGTGGAGATTGGGAAAGGTGCTTTGAGTCATGAAATGATTTTTTTAAACCGTCGATTTCTAGTAGAAACGTGTATCATCGGTCGCGTTAACCTTTTCTGTAAGTGGGATTCTAAAATCATTGCTTACATCTTATTCTTTCGAATGAACAGTCCCGTAATATTCTACTGAAGTTAATAAAAAATTGTTTTTATTTTTATGTTATTATTATTATTATTATTTTTTTCGTAAACAAACACATGGAACCCTTCCACCGCTTTCGGATAAACACTTTTCAACACTTGTGTAATGTTAAAAATATTTGGTTGTAGAATTAAGATGGCATCCATTTTGATCCAGTTATCAGCTACGTTTATTATCTTCGTATTATAGTAGCTTGTAAAAGATTCTTGATAAATCTGCATGATTACTCGTCATTTTTAGGCGGAGGTTTGTTCTTTGCAAAATATTTCTTTATATAACATTTCATTTATGTATATTCAAAGAAATTCAATACAGTTTGAATAAGGTACATTTTATTGCGAAATTTTAATGTTCTTTCGATGCCCTACTACTAGAATACTGGGGAATTCTCTTTCTCTGGTATTCTTTGAATTAGCATTTACATGCGTCATTACAAAAGCAATAGCCGCAAAAGTTGTAAAAATAGGTGATAAAATACTCGTGTTGTGTTACTCTGATGATTTGATACTGTTGGGTAAAGACGCGGAAAGTATAAAATGAATTGCAACAACGCTCATAAAAGCCGCTAAAGAAATCAGTCTGTTAATTATTACCGATAAAACAAAATGTATGGTTAGTAATAAGAACGGTGATTATTTCGGTGATATATCCAGAATTAAATTTTAATACGTAGAGGATTTTAAATATCTATAGTTTGCTACAACTAGGATAGGTAGTATTCAAGAAAATATTTAATTTAAATAGGTTGTTAGTCGTCGGACGTCAAAGTACTCGGTTCGCGCCTTCTGTCTAGAAACTTTAAAAAGATTAGAATTTACAAGACTATTGGCCAACTGACAGTTATTTATGGATAAGGCCTTTTAAGGTTTTCGAAAACAAAGTATGATGTGGAAGATTTGGAACAAAAAATCGCTCCTGGGCTGGAATAGTGGCAGAACTCAAAAAATCTTTTTTTTTGAGATAAGTGGGTTTAAAGTTTTCCTTCCTAAGGAAAATGCATAGGAAATGGTTTAGTTTTCTTAAACGAAATTACCTTCAAAATATACCTTCTCTCGTTTAAGCAAACTAAAGCATTTCCTATGCATTTTCCTTAGCAATGAAAACTTTAACCCACTTATCTCAAAAAATGATTTTTGAGTTGTGCCACTGTTGCAGCCCACTAGCGAAATGATAAACACCCTGGAAAATGTAGAAGACGGAATCGCGTGACATTTTTCGGGTGATTAAAGGTTAGGTTATTGTGGCGCGACGTTTATAGCAACGTTGTTGGATTTAATAACAACTGGATTCCAAAGAAGGTATTCAGTGTTGAATAGTCGGGTAAACGTCCGGGCGCTAGACCGAGACGTACATGGGAGGATTTGATCCTGGCTGATCTTGCGGATTGGGGTTTTGATAGGGTGTGATGGAGGGAGGAGTGTGGTCAGAGATTTGTGGTGTCGGCATCGAGCCTTCTGGTTCGCTAACCTTTACGTTTATTTAATTTTATAGATAAAACTATCAGCGAAAGGGTTGAATCAAGAAAGCCCCTTTAGGAAACTGATTAAATCTGAACGCCAATTTTTTTTCAGCTTTTCCGTTCTATTTTTTAATGTTGATTTCATGTTTCAACTGTAGGCTCTTCAATAACGATTACAGGTTACTTCTACGATTATTATACAAAGGAATAACGTAATTAACAAGTAATTCTAAATTGTTGTTAACAATCCAGGTGAAGGGATGAAATGATTAAAAAAAAAATAGCAGGATTCGTTTCACGGAACGAAGATTGCTACTTAACCAACAACTGTTGAGGTAAATTTTTATATGTTTCTTCTTTCTTTTTCAGCCTCGGACCCCATATGCTGTGAGCAGGGCAAGTATTTAATTAAAATATATTTTATATATATTATTAATTAAATTGGTGGTAAGCGTTTGTAATTATTATTTAAAAATAGCAGAGATTTTATTATTATCAATTTTTAAATAAAATTTTGAAAAATATGGATCTTTCTAGATGTTGATTTTATTTTTCCTCCGTATAACAAATCTAATTTCAAAGCAATGTGTACGATTATGTAGTATCTGATACACAGCGTAGATAAACGAAGATAATTTCAGTGTAGTTTATATGTTCTTGAACCAGTGAACTACTTAATGTTGTTTGTATTAATAAACAAAAGACTCCAGGGCCTTGAATTTGTCTATTATTTGTTTCTATAATGTCGAATGTTTCCTTAGTTTTTCCTATATAAAGGACGTTCAATGCCTTGAAGAGGAAATATGGCTCTACTAAAAGTTGGTTGTTTTGTTACTTAAGTTAATTCGATTCGATTTTTTTTTTGTCCTACAGTGGAGTGAATATTTAAAATAACAATTAGTTCGAAGATTCTTCTGACTCCCTGACTCCTAACGGGATCTGGCTATGGACTCCATCCATAAATTAAAGAAAGGAAATTTATCATAAAAGAATTGTTGATAAATTAAGTCCTTAAGTAGGTTTATAAAAAAAAAGTCTCTACATACAATTGAACTAATGACAATAGGTTCAGTAAAAATTAGCCGAATATTCTGTAAGTGATGCGCAAAAAGCAGTTTACCGCAAATAAAAGAGAGATTGCGTGAACAAAATCTTCAAGGTTATCAGTGATATACTCCCTACAGCAGGGGTGCTCAAACGGTCGATCGCGATCGACTAGTCGATCGCGAGTGCTTTTTGGGTAGATCTCGAGAAGAAAAAAAATTTTAATAAGTAGGTAGGTAACTAAACTACAAAAATGTATTACGTAATAAAATAACACTGCTTGCGGCAAAAGGTGGCTTTATCAAAGGAACGCGCGGCACTTGTCAAAGAAAAGCCGTGTTGTTTCTAGACGAGAGACAGTACAGTCTAGTTTCGGGCGGCGCGTTTGACGGGAACATTCGAGACTTTCGTTCACGCCGATATAAATGTTGCGCCTGCAGGAATTGGAGTCATTCTGAATTGTAACTTGATGGCGATCCTACGTCGATACAAAGTTTATTATTAAATAGTGGAAAATGAGTGCAGTGAAGAAATCTAAAACGTATCATTTTAATAAGGATTGGGAGGAAGAATTTTTCTTTTGTATGGTGAAGGGTAAGTGCATTTGTGTTATTTGTCGTGCGTCAGTTGCAATACCTAAGCGTGGTAACTTAGAGAGGCATCATAAAACGGTTCATAAAAACTATGAAAAGGATTTTCCGCTACCGAGTGAATTAAGAAAACGAAAAGTAAGTGATTTGATATCTTGTTTGAAAAAAGAACAATCCATGTTCACAAGACCAGCCAAACAATCAAAAGCTGCTACGATCGCGTCATTTAAAATATCTCATATTTTGGCGAAACACAAGAAACCATTTGAAGATGGATCGATGGTGAAGGAAGCATTTATAGAAGCGGGTGAGACTTTATTTGGAGATTTTAAAAATAAAACAGAAATCATGTCTGCTATTAGAGAACTTCAGTTATCTCGTCCGACTGTCACAAGGCGTATTGAAGTCATGAGTCAGGACATCGCAGATAAACTAAAACATGATATCATGGAATGTACATACTTTTTTTTACAGTTCGACGAATCCATCGATATGACAGACACTGCCCAGCTGTGTATTTTTATTCGGATGGTATTCAATGACATGTTGGCTAAGGAAGAATTTTTGACAATCATTCCTCTGAAGGGGAAGGCCCGTGGCGAAGATATATATGACGTTTTCTTCAATTTTGTAAAAAACTACGAGCTACCAATATATAAATTAGTGTGCATTACAACCGATGGAGCACCAGCAATGACTGGAAACAAAAACGGTTTTGTGGCATTGTGTCGAGCTAATGAAGAATTCCCTTCATTTTTTTCATTCCATTGCATTATACATCAACAAGTTTTGTGTTCAAAAGTTTTAAACACGGAGGAAATTATGGGCATTGCAACAAAAATTGTGAATTCCATCCGTGCACGTAGCTTGCAACGGCGGCTCTTTCAGTTGCAGTTGGAAGATAGGGAGTCAGCTGAACACACTGATTTAGTTCTTCACACGGACGTCAGGTGGTTGAGTCGCGGAAAATTCCTAGAAAGGTTTCAAGAATTATTGCCCGAAATAACAGCTTTTCTAGACGAAAGAGGTGATGACACTCAGATTTTGAAAAACGAAAAATGGCTAAATGATTTGGCATTTTTGACTGACATCACAATGCACTTAAACACCGTTAACTTGGAGCTTCAAGGTAAAGGAAAAACTATTATTGAGATGATTAGCGCAGTAAACGCATTCAAAAGTAAATTGCAACTTATGATAGATCAACTGAAAAGAAAGGATCTGAAACATTTTCCGTCTTTGAAAGCAAGGATTCCTCAGTTGAATTATGATACGTATGAGGCTGAATTATCAAATATTTTGGGACAATTCGAAATGCGTTTTTTTATGATTGCAGTAAATTGGAAAATATAGCATCATTTATGAGTTTATCCTTTTTCATGTAAAAACATTGAGGAATTAGCTACTGAAATAGCAAGTCAGTTTAATATGAACTCATGTTCTGTTGAAAATGAGTTGGTGCAGATTATATCAGATATACATCTCAAAGCTACAGCATCTGATACAAATTTCTGGTGTTTTATATCTGAAGATAAATATCCGAATGTAAGGCAAATCGCCCTTCAACTGACGGCATTTTTCGGGTCAACTTACTTGTGCGAGTCTGCATTTTCTGAAATGAAGATAATTAAGTCAAAATATCGCAATCGACTAACTGACGATCATATGTCATCATGCTTGAGATTAGCACTCAGTGGTTACGTACCATCTTATGAAAAGTATGCTGAGGACATGCAGTGCCACGCTTCAACATCCAAAGCCACTCCTTAGTTAAGTTTAACACCATATGTAACTCTTTTGTTTTGTAACAACAAATAAACTCGCAATTTTGAATAACTATGAGTTTTTTTCATTGATATTGTAGAGAAGAACCTAACTAAACCTAACCCAAACCTTGACTAAAATAATGTACCTATATTGTGCAGAAAGCTAATATCTATATATGCTACGGTACACCCTACCTAGGTAGGTAGGGTGTATCGTGTATGTACGACACCCCTGCATCACACACACTTGCAGTCTCAGAGTCGATCGTAAGTAGTCTAAAAATATTGAGGTAGATCGCCAGCAGTTCAAGTTTGAGCACCCCTGCCCTACAGGCTCTTCGAAACTTACTGAGGCCGGCTAGCCCAGTCGATTTATACATCGAATTATTAATATAAAGTGTATACCATTTTTTAATTTTTTGGGACCCATAATGGTAGTTAAAATCCAAGTTTGCGTCCCTCAAAATCTGGTGGGACTTTTGAAGTATGTACTCGAAAAACGGCAACATTTTAGCATTACTTTCATTTTTCGCTTGTATCTTGTAAAATATGTAAATTTGCTTGACATATATATACAATATTATTATATCCCGTCGTGGCTTCGCCCGCTCTTATAAATAAAGAACTTGGATTATTTTTACTAATAATTGAATTTCATTTTTCTATCGATAAAAATTTTGTATTGAAGTTTGGAATTTAGCATTATTTCTTCAATGACATTTTTTAAAATTGCATTCGTTAGGTGTTTAAAGAGTACATAAAAGCATGATTAGACATCCAGTTTGGCAGAAGTAATTGATAGTTTGGCAAACCTTGTATCTGGCACTCGAGACTTAACATTTTAATTATTTTTTTTTAGTAAAATTTACTGTTATAAACCTTCCTAGAACTATGAAGATGTAGTTAAAATCTGATACAGTGGGGTTTAATAGTTCTACCACAAACTCTGTTGCAGAATGGCCACATATCGGTCGATTTTTTAACTGCACCGTGATCCACATATTGCTCCATATATATACACATAAGCTATTTTAATAACGATTAAATTGAAAATAAGTAAATTCTATCATAAATTACTAGCTCTATATAACATCGTACCATTGTAACCACTCTCCAATGCTCGCCACCTATCGGTCGATCATCTAACTTCATCGCGCACCACATACTAATCGCTTTGTTATGGCAATATAATTGAAAATCTTTAAATTTTATTATTGCTAAACCTTCCTCGAACTATGAAGATAATGTAGTTAAACGTTGGTAGAGATTGGTTCTGTTGTTTTCGCGGTTAGTGATCACAAACGAAAATTGGCTTGTCCTTTTATATAATAGTATAGATTAAAGAGCACTAAATTTGTGACAATTTTATCCTAACCGCAGCTCTGTAGATTGGTTGCTGAGTTACAACTCTCCAAGAAATAGTGATTATTCACAAAATTTGAAATTTTTCTGTTAAGAGTCAAATCTCAGCCTAGCCAGCAGATTTACATATTTTTCGAGGTATAAAAAAAATGAAGATAGTGCTAAAATTTTGCTGTTTCACGAACTTTGCCTCTCTTTTTTTTTCAGCTTTTCATTTCTGAAGTCATGTCTTCTCTTTAGATAAAATTCCACGAATCCAGTGATTCTCTGACCTATATTTTACTGGCTAAACCTCAATAAAGATTCTCGATATTTTATGTTTCGGGCGGCCTGTGCTGACGAATATATTCATACTGTTGAAATTCGAACCTAAAAGACAAGACTTAATCTAGTCTTCCCATCTACGCCTCGGATGTTCACCTTCGATTCAATGTTGTTTTTGATTATAATAACTCAATACAAAGCAGGCCAACAACTTTGCACGCCCACTTCAATGGCCGCTATGCAATATTGCAATTATAGTTACTGGGTGAAGGTCAATCAATTCTCCTTTGTATAGTCGCCTTAAAATCCAGTCGGAATGGCTTTTATTAAAGAATGTAAAGACGAATTTCATTAATCTCTTCGCCCCCTCAATATTTTTCACTAGCCAATTTTTCAACGCCTTTTCTGATATAGGAAACGAAATTCATTTGAATAAGTTATTAGTTTTTTTAGATTAACGAGGTTGTTTACGAAGTTTTTGTGCATGAGCACAACTCTTGATTCCAGCTCTCACATTTAATCCTATTAGTATCTTTTTGTTCCTTATATTTATGTCATAGACTTCGTGTCGGCTTTTTGAAATGTACGTTCAGTGTGAAATGAAAAATATAGAATATAGAAGAAAAAAAAAACGGTCCAAGCAACTAGCCAAAAGAAATTTGTGCCTTAAAAAGAGATTCAGTTATACATCGAAATACTGCCTAATGTATGTTAGGATCGATTTAGGATAACGGTGATGCTTTGTGTTAGGTGGAACTTTGTTTTGAATTTTTAGAATAGAATAGAATAGAAAAATAATTTTACTCTGTGACCAATAGCAACTTAGTGCAGAAAGAAATAAAAATAATCAGAGACGTAATGAATAAATAAAATGAAAGGAAATAAAATAAAATAAAAAAGAAATAATAATATAACAATGTTAATGTATACATAGATATTAATACAATATATAAACAGGAAAATAAGAAAACATTCTACAAATGAAATAATAAATAGATTCTTTTGATACAATGCTTATTATTTACAATATAAGAACCCAAATGTTGTATTTAAAGTGAGAAAAAATGATTTTGATTGGTATCTAACTTGTGCAAAAAGTTATTGAAAGTGTTTCAGAAAGAAATAGATATCATTTAATTGAGAAAGTAGATTTTTAGCAAGCGTCACCTTGGATAAGAAGGAGGTACTGGAAACAGAGGAATTTAAATATTTTCAGAGATTTCGCTTGTCTAATATGAGAAGGGATGGAATTCCATAGGATGGTTGAGCGGAATAGGAAAGAGCGCTGGAATGTAGTAGTTCTATGGGATGGGATACATAGATGAGAATGACGGGATCTTGTATGCATTATATTGATTGCAAATATGAATTGAAGCATATTGTAAATATAGGAAGGATGAAAGGTGCTGATAATTTGGTAAAGATCCAAAATCCATGGAAATATTTTCTACGGAATGTGGGATAAAGCCATTCCGTAGACTCAAAAACAAATTTTGAGTTTGTTTCTGATGTTCGGACAGTGAACCCAAATCTCATCTGTGAGCAGCTAGACTTTATGCATTTTTAAGTGATAAGTAATCCGCTTTGATCAACAGTTACCAAGCCATTTCGCGACACGACGAAGTGACTGCACACCGTTCTTGTTTTACCAAGAAAAAATTATCGCTACTGCCAAGAGTTTTGCCTAAAAACAAAAGAACTGGTACCAGCATCAAATCAACTGACAAGAAATATGTGATCTAGAATAAAGATGCACTTATGCACAAGGTTTTTTATAACAGCCATGTAAAGGTTTTAAATTTCGCCTAATTCTTCAAATTATAAGTGTATCATTTAATATGTAGGTTGAAAACTATTTACCTTTGATCTGAAAGAACAAGTTGTCATATAAAACCGTTCATGGTTATGATTTATGATTCCGATAACCACAACTGCCCAGTGTCTTGAGAGCAGGACTGATTATTTGCTCGGTAAAGATGATTCGACATATTAGGTTTTCTTTTTGTCGGGCTTATTGGCAGAATAGAGGAATAAATGATTTTTCTGAGCATTTATGATGGAATAGAATTTGCTGAAGATTCATTTACCCCCTCCTCACTTCCTGCATACCAAGTTAAAAATTTAACAGAACGTCCTAGTCTAATGTCTAATGTACAGAGAAAAATAAAGAGGGGAGTTAACCTTCTTAAAATAAATGAGATATAAGGAGTTCAAAAAACAAAAATAGTGTATAGAACTATATGTTTCAAAGTTGATAGAGTCACACGGCCGTTTTGCTACCTTTAGGCTCCAAAATATTGGAGAGAAAAATTATTATCTTTCAATGAATGTTCTATTAGTACCCCACCTACTTTTTACGACTGTTGGCTTTGTTAGAGTTTGATATTTTGCCATATTTCTGGACACCTATAATCAGATTCTCTCTACCTGCAATAATTAGTAAGCCTCATGTTCTGAATTTTCATTTCCTATTAGATACGACACGTTTAACGTAGAATTCGTATCAGCTATATTTATGGGCCTACCCGCTTCTTCCGGGGTATAATGCCCGAGTGATTAAGATATCGCTTGTTTTTCCTCGATTCGGGATTCATGAGGAAAAGAATTGTGATCATTACATTAATGTTAAGGTCCGCCTATAAGCTGCTTTTTTAAAAAAATAAATATAAAAATCCTTAAATTGTTTCATATTAGAAGTGAGTGTCCTGGTGATTAAAATATCCTCAAGCCTTTAGTTGATGAAATCCTCGAATATCAAATTATATCGGTCACGAAAACTCATACAACTAAAAATTTGAAATCTTGCCACTTGCATCGAACAATGGACTGATACTGTAGTTTCGGTCTGCTCCTGAATGAAACAAACAACTAACTAAAATTAGGCCTAATTGGGGAAGTAAATTTTAAAAAGTGGCTATAAACATGATAAAAGCTAACATTTTTTTATAATAATTTTTTTTATCTTTAGCTGGTTTCGTCACGGATTTTTTATTTAATTATTTTTTTTAAAAAATAGTACGATTGCAATTCGACTTCATATAATGTAGGTAATTATGTTAATCTATTATTACTTAAATTTTTTATTTAAGATACAAAGATATATCGAAGAACATTAATAATTGTTATAAATAATAGATTAAAAAAATAATTTAAATTATTCCATTTTGACTGTAATGTTCCTAATCCATTCCCCTATTCGAAAGCAGTGAACTTCTTATCCGTTTTGCTCTTTAGAATTGTCTCGAAATTTTTTTGGATTCAAACATACCTAGCCAGTGATAAAAAAAATCAGTTCTAATATTCGAAAATAATAAAATATTTTAATGATTACACATATAAAGTTTTAATTAGCCACTATAAATTATATAATTGAATTAGAGTCGTGATGTAACTCTGCATTGCTTATTCATATCTTACACAACTAGGCAAACTGTTGACCGCTGATGTATATAATTGTCTAACTGGAAACTTTTAATTCCTTCGTAATTGACTAATAGTTTTGCTTTCTTCTTTGTTGTCATACATTTGAGAGGGTATTAACTTTTTTACAGTGTTTATGGTTATAATTATTATTCTTTGTTAATTTTGTTTTTTATTATTGTGTGCTATAATAATTACTAATCGATTCATAGTCTCGATAGTAAAGTTTATGAAGTATACTAAAGTTTCCATTATTTTTTAAACTTCATTTTTTTTTTTTTCGATTTTCTGAAATGAACATAAAGAGCTTTTGAAATTCAAATGTAATTTAATAATAGAATCAGGTTTGTAGTACAAATAAATGGAGTCATCCCTTAACTCAATCACTAATCAAGAAACTTTTATCTAGTTTCGTCTTAACAATTTAAGGCATATTAATGTATATCTGCGAATACTGTACATAGAACAATCTTTTTTTTTTATTAGTTATTTTCCTTTTCTGATGTTCAAGCTCTTCATATCAAAGTTTATTTTTTTGGCAAAAAAATTTTTTTTTTCAATGTCCTAGTATGATCAATCATTTATTGTGAATTGAACATTGACAACAGTGGTCGACTAATTATTTTTCTTTCGTTAGTTTATACTAAAGGATTAAAATATTAAAGTCGCATCAGCATAAAAAATATGTTAACCCTTTTTGTTTATGTTTTTTCGTGCGATTCTTTTTGAGTTTTAATTTGTGATTTTCGTTTCCGACTACTCCAACATTTACTAGACAAGCATTCAAAGCTTCCAATAAATTACAAAAAGACTTTATTTATACGGTAGTAAGGAGACTTTTTTGGATACGGGAGTTGAGCGTTAGGACTTCACTAAACCCTCCAATTCTTCTAGTATCCAATCTTTACAATCCAAAATTTTTCATAAATTTCTCAATGCTTTCTATTATGTCACAAAGAAACTTATCAATAAACACCTTAATGTTCCATATGTTGCTGATTTGTCCCAAACCAGCAGATACCTTCTTATCCTTTCATAGTAAACCCCCACGAATCAACTGATCTCCCAACTTTCCTCACACTCAATTCCCGATAATCCTCCGAAACGTCTGAAAAGAAGATGGCTCAGAATCCTTCCAATGTAGAACTTTTATTTAAGTGCTACTATTAAGTACACTTTACATGTTATTGTAATTATCTTCAAATTTACTTGTATATATTGTATACAGTTGTAAATATTAATAAAAGAAAAGAAAGTTGTGATTTATATTATGAAATCCCATTACATTAAAACGATTACAGACTACTTCAACATTTACTAGACATGGCTGTGATTATACCTTTTTGGACGTACGGAGTTGAGCTTTGGGACTTCACTAAACCATCTAATTCATCTCGTATTCAATCCTTACAATCCAAATTCCTTCGAAAAATCCTCAATGCTCCTTCCTTTATCACCAATAAACTTATCTATAAAGATCTTAATGTTCCATATGTTGCTGATTTAGCCTAAACCAGAAACCTATCCTTTCATAGTAAGCTCCATGACCACTCAAATCCGTTAGTTTCTCAACTTGCTTCACACTCCATTCCTGATAATTCTCTGAGGCGTCTGAAACGAAGGCATTGAGACCTTCTAGTGTAGAATTTTTAATGAAGTGCTACTGATGAGTTGTTCTTTTCAAGTTTTAACACGTTATTATAATCGGTATCAATACATTTACTTGATGTATATATTTTGTACAATTGTAAATTTCAATAAATAGATATATAAAAAAAAAACATTTAACGATATCTACCCATTTATTGTTTATATATTCAGTTACATTAAATTAGCTTATGTATGTGTGTGTGTGTATATAAAATACAGGCATATATGTTTTTGTTTATAAAAGGCTTTGTGAAGTACGGAATGTTAATAACATAACCCCCGGTTAGGTTTTCCTCCTTTCTCCTTTCTCAGTTGCGTGTTGGCTAGCTTGTTCGACATACCTTGCCTTGCTTTAAGTTGTTTTGGATTTTTTTTTTCTTTTTGAAGAAAGTGGGAGAATCGTCTATATGGTGAGTTTTCATTTTATTAAAAATGTGCATTTATTCATAATGAATATTCTTATAAGGTAGTTGCTCTCGCCTGGAAGAATTATCAAGTCTCGTATACTTAAGGTGAATTGATTTAAGAGTGAATTCGAACGATGTATTGGTATTGACTGAATTATATTTTTAAAATAATATTATTTATTAAATATTATAAGTTTTTTATCTGATATTTAAATGTTGGAAATGAAAATATAAACCTTATTCGCCCGAATACAGATCAGGTTTCTTATTCATAAATTTTTAAGGTGTCGATCAATATTCCAAGTGACAACGAATGGAAGTCGATCCAGGGAAATTTTAGTTCAACCCAGTTCTACTTATTAATAATTTTTATTAGAAGTTCCTTTTCGACTCAACTATCTTCTGTGAAGAGTTTCCGGTTATAGTTTATATTAATAATAAGTGACCTTATTATTAAAAGGACCTCGGTGAATTATTTACATTAAAATAATAATATATATTTTTTTAACTTAATTTTTATTTACAACTGTATACATTATATACAACAAATAAATTTGAGAAAAATGATCACAATATGCAAATAACATGTAAAGAACTACTCACGAGTAGCACTTAAGTTAAAGTTATGCATAAGGTCTCTTGGCCATCTTCTTTTCAGACGCCTCGGAGTATTATTTTGTGTGAGGAAAGTTGGTTGACCAGTTGATTCAAGTAGGTATGGAGTTTACTTTGTAAAGAAATATATTTGGTTTGAGCTAAGTCTGAAACTTAATGTATATTAAGCTTTTCGTTGATAACTTTGTTTGTGACGAAGTAAGGAGCATTGAGGATTTTGGATTGTAAGGATAGGATACGAGATGAATTAGATGGTTTAGTGAAGTCCCAAGGCTCAACTCCATATGTCCAAATTGGTCTAATATCTGTTATATAAATAAGTCTTTTGTAATTAATTGGAAGGTTTGAACGTTTGTAAAGTAAATGTTGAAGTAGTCTTAAACTATCTGTAATGTTTATTTTTCTTTTAATAAATATATTTTTTATTTGCGGTTTTCTATTCATAATTCTTGAAGAATAATTTGAAAATTTGGATCGACCTATATTCTG
Organism: Euschistus heros; assembly: GCA_003667255.2. Classification (NCBI taxonomy): domain Eukaryota; kingdom Metazoa; phylum Arthropoda; class Insecta; order Hemiptera; family Pentatomidae; genus Euschistus; species Euschistus heros. The sequence goes on from RCWM02000033.1 coordinate 3,335,122, forward strand.
TTATTAATTTTCTATTAGCCTATGATTGATTTAGGGGTCAAGGGACCCAACGACTGAACTTGATTCTGACTACACTATTATTCAAAAATCAGAACTCATAAATCGAAGTCTCTTATCATATTTTTATTTTTTTTATTTGTTTGTTTTTTTAAACTCATTCAAACAATTATAATTAATTTTCCACCAGTTTCTACAATCTTATATGTACAACAATTTTTAAAATGTTTTATTTTTACTATACCTGTTCGTGTATTCGCAGCGTTCTTGAGTTTGAAAAACCTGTCATTCCAGATTCATGCCGGTTCGGAAACAAGGTTCTAAATTCCTTTAAGCATATTGAGCAACATTATCACAGCAACTATTTATTTGTTATTTTTTTTCTAGTGGAACATTATCTATCTATTTTATAATTTGTAAAACTATCTGATACATTTTTTATTATTTTTGTTCTTCTTTTTAATATATGATAATGTTTTAGTTTGTAAACTGAACTGGTATAATTAAGAATGTTCAGTATTCTGGTAAAGAAAAGGTTAACTTGCGTTTTCGGAATGTGGCGCTGTCATAATTTTTTTTTTAAGGATGTCTCTAACGTGTCTGCGACTCAAGGTTTTTTTGTATTTTCGTTTACCATTCAAAACATTCTTTCTACTCCGATTTCTTAAACCGTTTTAAATTATTTTAAAAAATATGTTAAAAATACTGCTGTGTTTCTGCTGTATTATGATTTTATGGAGTTATTTATTTTTTTAATTTACAAAAAATTATTATTGCTTCGCATGTAGCCATTATTAATATTTATTTTTTTTACTCTCTATCTCGTTGGTGTTGAAATTTGGTACTCATAATCCCGCAAGGAACATTATCATGGTTAAGGCTCACTTCCTGTGTTCTATTTTAACAAGGAAATGCAGTCCCAAATGGGAATCAATTTGTTCAGCCCATGCCGACAATGAATTTTGAAAACATATTCAACTGTATGTACTATCAGGACGGTGCTAAACTATTTTATTTTGTCTTACAAATATCTTGAAGTATCGGCTCTCTGGTGATTTTTATTAAAAAACAAAGTGTAGTATAAGCTATGTCGTACATCCATAATGAGAGATCCATTCAAAACTTCTAATATTGGTTTATAAATAATTGATTCATCTACGTACCTAGATCTAGACTCTAGCTACAACTTCAGTAAGAGGAAAAGTCCATCTTTTAAATATATAATTATTAATTCTGTATCTACCGAATGCTTGTTTATATACGAATCATATATCCAATTTATGTCTACTTCATTTTATTCGCAGCTGTAACTGACGTAATCAGCGAATGATTTGTATTTTGAAATTAAAGAATCGGCCATAAACTTACAAGTGTCCTTGGACAATATCCCACGAGTACTTGTTGAACAAATCTATGACCTTCAATTCATTATTTTTGAATATTAGAACTGACTTATTTTATCAGCGGCTAGGTATGTTTAAATCCAAAAAAAAAAAAAAAAATTTCAAGCCCATTCTGGATTGCACTACGCTAAGTTCACTGCTTTTCAAGAGGGTAATGGATTAGAAGCATTACAGTCAAAATCGAAGAATTTAAATTATTATTTTTATTCATTATTCATAACAATTAATAATGTTCTTCAATATATCTTTGTATCTTAAATAAAATATAATATATATATAAGTAATAATGGGTGTTTTTTTTTTTTTTTTTTAAACCAACTGGTAAAAATATCAGCTTAATCTATTATTTTCAAAATTTATAGTAATTTTTAAATTAAGTTCCCTAGTCAGGCCTGATTTTGAGTTTAGTTTCAAGAGAACGGTATTATCTCTAGTATAAGTCCACCACATGTGGCATTCTTAAAGATTTCAAATTTTTAGCTGAATGAGTTTTTATGTTCAAGGATTTCATCAAATCTACACACGAGATTTAAATGCCATCGTTTTCAAATACCTCGTCACTGGACAAACATTCTAAACTTCTTATTTATCGCTAAAGACACTCTGACATTAATTCGACTTTTTTGACATGCGGATTAAGATTTTGGGTTCCACTAAATTTAAAATTCGCATAGTAACCACCTCTTACAATCCAAAATCCTTAATGAAGTTCTCAATCATCCCTATTATGTCACAAAATAAACATATCCATTAGGGTACCACAGGCAGTTATTGACATACCAGATAGTTATTGACACCCAATCTTAAAAATTAGAAGAAAAAAACAAAAACATATTTAGCAAAAAAAAAAGAAAAGAAAATCATAAAATTCCTTTTAAATCCTACCTCTCTTAAGTTGCTAATTTTACCCTTTCGTAGTAAACTCCATAACCGCTGTAATCCACAGAATTACTAAATGTACATACTTCATATAGTTGTAAATATCTATAAATAATGCAAAAAATTAACAGACATATGTAATCATGAGCACGCTGCGATATAATCTAAAGGCTTAGAACATTTGTGATTTGAAAGAGGTACCTCACACAGTTTCTTTTTAGCCTGCCTCATCTTGCCATTCTACGTTCGTGAGTCTTTTTATTATTGCTAAAAAATGATATTGACATTATTATGTATTTCGTAGGTTCAGTTATATATAACAGATGTATTTAATTAAGTGAATATTTAGAATTATTTTTATATACTATTGTATGTTATGTTGTTGTTTTTTCCTGTCGATAATATAAGCCTTAATTACTGAAGCATCTAATTTGTAAATAATACGGCCAGACAATTGTACCGGTTATTGTGCATTATTTTTATTCTTAGGGGACAGTCCCAGAATAAGGTTTATTTTTCTTTCATTTTTTGGTTTGCTTTATTTATTTCCCTTTTTTAATTCACTTCAGTTAATTTGAGGTATGAAAATTAAAAGTAAACGTTGACTATATTTCTAATGTATGTAATGTAGTTATTTTTAACTACCACTGTGTTCTTTTATTTAATTTTCCTTTCTAGTCCCTTCTCTGGTTTTCATCATTAAAAATGTCGCTACTGAGAGATGCCTCTCTGTCAAGGCTTTTGAGTCACATTTCATGTGCAGTTTTTATGCTAACACCGCTTTTTTTAACCATTTGCATAGGCGTAGGTTGGAAATTAGAGAAGAAAAAAATACCTGTGTCGATAGAAATCCTAGAGAAGACTTATTGAATATGACATTATTTGTCCCAATACTTAAATGACTTGCAATTGCTTTGATTATTGTTTTTAATTTACTTCCATCAAGACAGTATGATTAATCACGACTAATTATTATGATTATTCGTTTGATATTTCAATCATCGATCCTAATCAGGTTTGACACATGCCCTTAACTCTTGAGCTTTTAACTTTCTATTAAGTATTGACCAATCCATCAACTCTATATCTTTACCTTTTAAATGCGTGCTATTAAAAACTGCGTGGGGGAAAGAAAAGGAATATTAAAAAGTATTTTGCCAAAGAAATTCAACTAAACTAGAATATTAGGTATGATTTTAGTTGGTATTGATTGAACACAGGAGAAATTTTTCGGAGTAGAAAAATTCTATAGTTTTGTATGTCCTAATCATAGTTTTTTTTGTTTTTTTTAATTCATGGATAGTTAACAACATTTGTGTTGTAGATATTAAACTAGTCGGTAAAGAAAAGGAGTTTCTTTCCATTGCAAAAAAAAAACAAAACATAAATTATGAAATTCCTTTTAAATCCTACAACTTAACTGTGTGAAAGTACTTTCAATTCAGTCCTTATTTTAAAAGATATCGATAGGTTGTCAGTAACTGATTTTACATTAGTTTTTTTACTCTATCTTGTAAAATACCTTCCAGAAATAATGTTTGGTGTTAATTTTCTTGCTTAGCTTAAAGTATAGTAATTAAGGAAAAATGACTGCAAATTTTAACTTTATTAAACCATTCTTCCTATAATTATAGTATGTATATTTACGAATATTTCCTTAAGGGTGTCTGGTTTACCCTACTAAGATTTACCACTGTAATTAAATTTTTTTTCCGCATTGCAGTGAACTTGCAATAGGTGCAAGTTCGACTAGGCGTTCCATCTCTTGACATAACATGTATTTAACTATATATTTACATAAATCATGATTAATGTACATTGTAGGGTAAACCAGACAATTATTGACACCTATAAGGAAATATTCGAAAATACTAAAATTATAAAAAAAATAGTTATGTGAAGTAGGAATTAACAGTTATTTTTCCTTAAGTATAGTAACTTTAGGCTTATCAAGAAAGTTCATCCCAAACGTTATTGATGGAGGAATGTATTCTACAAGATAGTGACAAAAACTTATGTCAAATCAGTTATTGACACTCTATATATATCTTTTAAAATACGGACAGAATTTAAAGTACTTTTACACAGCTGGGTTGTGGGATTTAAAAGGAATTTTATAAAAAAAAAAATTTCGGTTAAATATTTTTTTTTTAATTTAAGGTGTCAATAACTGTTTTACCCTATATATACACACACATTTTTATAATAATAAAAAAAAAAGAAGTAATATAACTTCAAGAAGACATTAAATAAAAAATAAATAAAAAAACAATAATTTAGATTATTATATACTACGTGGAAATATCGCTAAAATGTTTGTTTGTTGGTTTCGTTTAACATCACTTTATGCTGCTATGGTTAATCGGACGATGCTACGGTGGGAGTCCTAAATTTTGCCTATCCAGGTATAATTAGGATAGGGATCTTTAACGAGTACCTGACATCGCACAGGCTCGGGACCCCCATTTAACGTCCCTTCCGAAGGACGGCAAAGCTAAGGATTTTTTACTCCCTTTAAAAAATCCTAAGGTCATCTGCCGGGCTGCGATCTTGAGTTAGGTAGGTTGCTATAACCACTACACCACAGGTGACCCCATCGCTAATTTTTTTTTTTTTTAATCTATTTAATTAACTTTTACAATAGCAGTCAATTGCTAAGCAACAACCCATTGGAACTTCAATAAAAGTTCTATATTAGAATGTCCCGAGGCCATCTTCTTTTCAGACTCCTCGGAGTCCATTATCAGAAATGGAATGAGAAGCTGGAGGATAATGAATTTTGGTGGTTATGGAGCTTATCATAATAGGATTGGTAACAGCTTTGGGCTGAATTAGCAACTTGTGAAACATGATCTTTATGGATAAACTTATTTGTGACAAAGTAAGAGTTGAGGATTTTGGGCTGTTTAGGTTTATTATGGTTTAGTGGAGCCCCAAAGCTCAAATCCTCATGTTCAAATACCGTCTAATTACCGTCACGTGAATAAGTCTGTGAAGAACAGGATGCTTTGAATGTCTGTCTAGTAAAATAAGTTATTATTAAATTCGAATTAAAAATATTCAGGATAATTTGTTAACCATTATAAACTGAATGTTATTTATTATATTTATATAACTAAAATACTATCTTTTTCTATATTTAATATGTTTCAAACGTAAAATTGAAAGATAATAAATAGATCTAATGTTTTCTTCTTAAACCGTTAGAACAGAAATAACCTCGTTGAATAATAACGAACCGCTACTCTACTCCCTTGTTGGAATTCCTTAAGGCAATAAACAAACCACTTTCATAATGAGTCATTTACAATTTTATCTTTTAATAATAGTGAAAACCATTGAGTTTTCATGTACAAAATGTTAAAAATAGCATTAAACTATAACCTTCAATACGTTTTAACTTTCAACCTTGAAATTAAAATAGATATCAGTTTTTGACTTGCCCAAGGAAAATCCTAACATAACTTTTTACTGTATATACTTATCTCAGAAGCTATGCTAGTAAATAACCAATGAAATCGTATTGTTTATTCCTCTCTGGAATTTATCGATATATCGAAATATCCGCTTTCTTTATTTTTTTTTAACTTTCTCTCAACGAAAGAAAGTAAAGCCATCCTTGTGAAATTGGAAGTAAAAATGTCGATGCCTGTGCTTCCTATATCTTCATGAATGTTTTGAAGCTATTTATAACTTCGTAGGTGTCCTGTTCTGACAGGAACGAGGGGTTTGATTGTCGGTTAAATTGAAATTTATTGAATGCCGAAGGATTAATTTTATGTCAACTTCTAGTTACTCTGGGGAAAACGTTAAATCACTGTTGATTATGGATAAAAGAATTTAAATAATTTTTACTAGAGGTCAATCAGTGATTGTAGCTAAAAGGTTCAAAACAAAAATACGAACTGAAAATAAAGACATATCTATGTCTTACTGACATATATGTTTTACTTTTAATTTTAATGTAGTAAAAAAATATAATGATTTTTACTACATTACAGATTATAAATTACACCGACAGATAAAAATTAAACCTATTTTTATTTTATTTTTCGTTGGCTAAAAGTTTTTTTGTTTTGTTTATTTATATACTGCGCCCCCATATTCTTTAAAAAGGGTTTATCAAAATATTAGAATTACTAAAACCATAAAAATAAAAGCAAAAGGCGTATAAAAAATAAAATTAAAAAAAAAAATTAAATTTTTAATTATTTTGACTAATTGCAGTTTGGCATTAGTTGCTGCATATCCCTCAAGTTAATTGATAATAAAATTATACCTATGCCTCATTAAATGCAAAACAAAATAAACGCAAGGAACGTATATAAACCTTATTAATTAAATATTTCGTAAATTAATAATTATTTGGTAATTTATTTTAAATACTGCTTGATCAATTTAACTTATTTTTTTAATAATCTTAATTATTTGCCCTGGTTAAAGTATATGAGAACGTAAACCCATAAAAAAGAATTAAACGTTCAGCCGAGAAAATAAAAAAATCGATTAGGTGGAATTTTTCACCTGCCAGTGTAATATTTAATTATTAGTTTTATTGTTTATTTCTTTCATTGTGTCATTTGTATATTTACAAGTAATTACGTTCAACCGATCGTTTTGTGATATTTACCACAGTAAATAAAACAGTAATTCAGTAATTTATAATCAACTGCAACTTATTTAAAAATGTTTCCTAGAAAGGAAAATAAAGCTAGGATAGTGATGTGCAATTTCATCTTACTGGGTGTGTACTCAGGACGTCATATTTTTCATGGAAAACCTTCAAACCTAAAAGCAATTTTTTTAAATTATCTATATGTTTTACTAATTATATTGGTGATTCCCATTATCCGGGGTTTTCCCTTATCCAATGCGGTGTCGTCCCCGTTGACAAATATTGCTGAAAATTAATAACAAAATAAATATTAAATTGAAATGTATATATACACAAAAAAAAAGAATAGTCATGAAATCCAGAGACGTCATTTAGGGAGGGACAACTGTAATTTGAAAACATTAACAATTAAGAAATTTGAGATTTGAGAACCAGAATAAAAAGCTAAAATTTTATCTATTAAAATTAACAACAATATTAAGAATTAATCAATTAAATATGAGCGATAATGTTTATAATTAATTCTTAAGCTCCTACCCGTTATCAGCACTCCAGTAAAAGATCAATGGTCCAAGGTCCATCTTCTTTTCAGATGTCTCGTCGGGGGTTATTAGAAGTTGAGATACTAATGAATTTGAGTAAATATTGTGAAAGTTACTTTAAAGTAAAAAAAAAAGCGATTATTATTCTCGCAGTAGCCTTTAAAGTAAAGTAAGTATTTGGTTATGGTCAACCACCTCATAAACTGAAAATTGCAAGTTCCGATCCCGACCTTTCCGTGTTTAAGTTTTTTAAATATTTCTTGACCAAAGGAATTCTAGTAATTTTTTTTTTTTTTTTTTTTTTTTTTTTTTGTGTGTGTTTTAATCTTATTTGTATAATACAATCATTATTATTATTTAACGATTATTATTCTCGCAGTAGCCTTTAAAGTAAAGTCTTCTTGTAGATTGGGAAATTCTGTCATAATTGTTTCGAAATTTCAGAATATGCCCTGCCCTCCTAATAATGTGTTTTAGTAACGTTTCTGATTTTTATTTTTTTTTAATTTAGTCTCTGTGTATATCCACATCTGCCACGTAAAACGTTTCTGATTAATCTTACGTTTATATTTTTAGTATTTCAGCTTCAGTAGTTTGAAACTGTAATCCCATTTCTTCATTTTTCAATAGCTAATACATAAGTCAACAGTTTTCTGTAGCTATTCTTGGGTTTTAATAAGAATTGTTTTAAATTCAGTACCAAGCTGTTAATCTAGTACATGAAAAATTGCTCTGTTTTAAGGATTGTTGTAAAAAAAAGAAGTCGACTTAAGATCGTCTGTTCTCGATACCGATTCAATCGGTGGAATCAATATATCTTTAAATTAAAATTCACATATTTATGTAATGAGTAAATAATTTTATCTTTCATACTCTATTTTTTTTAATTACTAAACAAAATTAATACTTGTTACTATAGTTACCATACTTAATGATTTATGTTAAATATCCGGCTTTTATTTTAAATTTAAATAAATCAAATTATTTTTCATGCATCATAGGCTACATCCATTACATTGTATAATACTACAGCATTTTCTAAAGTGAATTTAAAACAGAAATATGGTTTCGTTCGTTACGTAACTGCTGATGTGATTTAAATAAAATGCTAATGCACTGTAAATATTATTTAATCTACGTTTTTTTATTAACGTTACAACGGTTGAGTGATATGCAGGCACATTGTAAATGATTAAAAAATAATAGTAAAAGAGATTGTACAGAAAAAAGTTTTTATTGTTGTTATGTTGGTAGATGAAATTTCTGAGAGGATCGTTTACGGTCTTATTAAATATATTAATAACTATAAATAAGTAGATATTTCTTTTTCATTGCTCTGATAAAATTTCAAGAATAATCATTATTGTAATAATTTAGTTATAAAATAATAAACGTAGTTTATTATTAATAATTTTCAATAATTAATCGCTAATTTAATTAGTGTTAAAATAAATATTCTCTAAAAGATGCTATTAAAATTTTTCCTATATTTTATGATAAAATTCACTTTTGCTAGTATAAAATTTTTCAAAAATCAAAACTTTTAATTCAGTCTATTTTTATAAGTTTATGGACTTTAATAAAAATTAAAAATTAAAACTTTTATCATCTAATTAATTAACGATTTGCTGCACTTTTATAATTAAATTTCACTATATTCAATTACTTTTTCTATTTTTATTTTATTTTATTCTCTAATCTTCAATAATTCTTATTATTCTTTTGTTTTAATTAACTATTCCCTTTAATTAAAACATTTCCCATTAATGTTTATTTGGGTCTAAAGTTATGGAGCTATGGCCATCCCAGCCATTTTATCATCGGCCAGTACTGACAGCTCTTTTGAATACATTTGACCTCTCCTCACTGCCTTCTTGATCACCACCCTATCTATCTAGTTTGCTTTAGGTATCATTTTTATTTACTTAGCAACAATTGCTTATTATAAATGTTTTCTAACTTTTTAATAACGTTAATACTTTTTTTGTCATTAAACAAGTTGATCGGTAGCTTAAAAATATTATAACTATAACACTCCTTGCTTTAGTAAAGTTTAAATTAAAAATATTACTTTTAATATTAAATACCACATTTTTTGTTTGATTAACAAAATTAATTGAAAATTTATTTTTGTTAACAGAATACATAAAATTATATTTATTGGATTTTAAGTATTGAAAATGGGGTAAGAATAAATGTAAATGAACGTTTTTTTTTATATTTTTGTTATTATATTTATTTATTTCAAAATTAAAAAATTAACTGTTTTGTTCAGTTTTACATGTACTATTCAAATTCTATTTATATATATTTTTTTTTGTTATAGCATATTAAAAATATAACTAAATTCAGCATTTCTGGCAATCCCAAGGTCCGTAATTTCGCAGTGATGATTCTCTACCTTGTGAGAAAGTGGAATTAAAAAAAAATCGATAAAATCTGTTGAATAAAATACAAGGTTTAATACTCAAAACATTGAACCTCCTTCTGTTAAGCTAACATATACTTCTATGTTGACTTATTGAATTATTTATAACGGATTCTTTAGTTTGTGTGTTTGTATATTTTCCTGTTACTAACAAGCAAAATCTTTTCAATTTTTTTCCGTTGGCGTTGTCTTTTTAGATATTAATGTCAAACCTCTACGTTGCTCTATAAATCGTTATAATTAAAAATTTAAACTAAGAGGCCGGTATTACCATGAAACCCTCAAATCAACAAACAAATGATGTATGATTACATCATTATTCAGAAATATGAAAACTTATCTGTTATATAATTGTGACGAATATTTAAAAACACTTTTAAACATGATATCAAACCAATTGCCGAAAGTAACAGAGCAAAAATTTAGCAGTAGAAGTATATTATCGTCAGTTGACGAGATAAGTGAAGTTATAAAACGTGATATTTTAATTGTTTGTTGCTTTTTTTTTTCTTTTTTTTTTTCGTGTTTTTGTGATTCTCAAATCATTTATTTCATTTTTTCATGTTTAAATATTATTAATGGGCCAACCAATCGGAAAATGCGACTGAATTGCTGGTTCTTTAGTCGGCGATTAGTCGACAAAAAGCGTCCACTAGTCGGCCATTTTTATTCACTTATATTTCTTCGCTTAAAAATAGGTTGATTAATATAAAATCATGTCCTTTAATATTAAACCAACAGAGTTATAGGGTAACAGAATATTTTTTAAAAAAATATTTAAGAGATAATAAAAAACAGTTGTTTACCTGTTTAGTCTAACCTTTTCTGGCAAGAAGTCAAATTTTTTGTAAATTCTTTAAATTAAATTAACTGATAACACCTGTTTATAGCTTTCCAACAGCCGCACAGTGCTACCAACCGTTTACTCATATTTCCCTAAGAGAGGAGAGAAGGGTGAAATACTTTAGTAAGTCCACCAGACTTAAAAAGAAAAAAATCCCTAACTTAAGGCACTTAGACAGAATTAGGGTTAAACTACAATCTTTTACAATTTTGTTTAGTCAACTATTTTTGACTGCCTATCCTATTTTTAATTTTAACTAGTTTAAAATGAAGAATAACTTCATTTTAATGTTTTACTTTTTATTGTGGAATGTTGTTGATATAACATAAAGCGCACATAAACGTGATACGACACGTGATCTGGTATTTATCTTGCGTTTTAGGATTAATCTGGTGATATAATGAGAGTAAACACCTTTCATTAGCATTGTAGTGCCATAGCCAACTTTTCTTAACTCGGCATTCTCATTCATATTTGAAGATAATATTATTTTCAAATTGTGGAACTAGACAACAAAAAATAAAATCTGTATGATGATGCCATTATGTTACTAAATATATCAATTTTCAACAAAACTAGCACCTACCCGTCGCGGTTTCGCCCGTTCTTATAAGTAAAGAATAGATAATTTTAAATAATAATAAAAGTTTTTTTTTTTTTCTTTATCGACAAAAATCTTATATTAAATTATGTAATTGAGAATTATATCTTCAATGATATTTTCACGCATAGCAGTAATTTTAATTTTAAGCCTGGTTAAGATGTCCCTGATTAGTTGTTTCAAGATAATGTAATAAGGATAATATGACATCCAATTTTCAATTGAAAAGTATGAATTGGCCCAGATGGACATAGACTAATAATTAATTCTTGCGGATAATGGACTGCATTATCAGTGCTAACAAATAAAGGCCCATTAATCATATTTTTATGCACAATATAAAAAAAGGAAAGGGCCGGCATTTTGATTTGGTAATAATTTTATTTATTTCATATTGTTGAATTTTAATTTCTAACCATAAAATTATATGATAGTTTGGTAAACCTCGTTTCTGCCACTCATCAATGTACTTTTAAATTTTTAAAATAATTTTAAATTAACTTTCCAAGAACTATGAAAATGATTTAGTTAAAATTGGGTATAGATGGGTTCAGCAGTTTTATCACTGTAAACTCTATTGCAGAATGGTGCTAGCCACTCATCAGTCGATTTTTAAATGTCTCTGGAATCCATATGTCACACCACATATCATAATATTCTTTAATAATTTAATTGAATTTAAATTTTATTATCAATTTCAAGTTCTATATAACACCCTAACATTGTAACCTCTCATGTAAAATAGCGATCGCCACATATCGGTCAATTTTCAAACTTCTGTTATCCATATATTAACGCTTTTTGAATAATAAATTAATTGAAAATCAGTACATATATATATTTTTTTAAAACATTCCTAGGACTATAAAGATTATGTACTTAAAATTTGGTACAGATTGGTTCAGTAGTTTTCGTGGTTAGTGATCACAAACGAAAAATGGCTTGTCCTTTTATGTAGTAGTATTAATTGAGATTTGTTACCGATCGCGTTAAATATTTATCATTAATGATGCACGAGAAACTAGTTCTATATACATATTATATATATATATATATATATATATATATATATATATATATATATATATATACATATTAGTTAAAAAAGTGCTTCAGTTCAACTGAAAAAATAAAATAAAATAAACGGCCACTGACACTCATTATATTCTGTTCATGTAAATGATTCTAACGATCTTTTTCCTTTAGTCCGTTGGTGAACATCTGTTGCTTCAATGTGAAGCCAGTTTCCTGTCGAGTGTCTTAAGCGTGCCATTACAGCGCTAGTCGACCATTCAAAACCTTGTCCAATTCAGTTGTTGTTTGTTTTATTGTTTTTAATTATATAAAGTTAATGGATTAAAAATCATATGAAAAGGAATGGCTATAATCAGTGTCAAGGGGAAATGGTACTGTTTAGGTTAAAATGGTTGCCTCCCATCAGTGGGAGAAATTGGAAAAAGAAAATTATCTGTCATGGTACAAATGTCTGAGTTGTCAAATGAAGGAATTTTAAGAGCTATGAAGTGCATTAGGAATGAATAATATATAAAGAAAGCAAAAAAAAAAAAAATAATACCTGCGATATAATAATATTCATCAGGGATACAATTGTAAACTAGTAAATCAAACATCCATTTGCGAAAAGAAATAGAGTTAGGAGTGCGTATCAGAAGGTGATGACGTAAATAATAGAACTGTCTTAGATTGAAGATTGGACGACAGGATAATTGTGATATTGATCTTTTCAGGAAAAGCTTTGATCTAACATTAGTCCAAGGTTTTTATTTTTATTGCTAGAACTTTGTATTAGTATATAATAACGTGAAGAAATGCAATTACGTTGTCAATGTTCTTAATTCTCTTAGCTTTATTGACATGAGTATGTATGTATGTATAATTGGCTGGGGATCTATACATTTTTGGTGTAACGTTTTTTCACATTCACTTTACCTTGCTCTAGCTCTGTTGTTGTAGCTCGGATCGATATTTTAGCGACAGTTTTCTCAGAAATTTAATGGAGAATATTTTTTGTTTTATAAAATTTGTCGCTATGACCTACCGTTCCGGAGCTATATTGGTTTGAATGAAAAAAGTGACGTTTGAAACACCTATTTTTTCTCAACTTTGTTATTACGAATAATTATTGATTTAAGTTGTTTAATTATTTTAATTCTAAAATGTAAATTGGGATAGGCAGTAGATTATAGACAGACATATTTATGATCTATTGTTTTTCCCAGTCAGGGAGAAATTAAGGTTTAATTTTAGTTTAAAGCAGTATCTTTCATCTGATGGCAAACTTTAAGCCATGTTATGTGCGTTGGGGTGGGAGCCTAAACGTTTTTCAGGTCAGAGGCTTATGTAAGGCTTTTTTTTTTTTTATACGATACCACGTTTCCCTTTTTGGAAATATTTCAATCAGAAGTCCTAACTAGTTTATCCGGTAACCCATGTTGAATCTCGAAAAAGGAATAAAAACATTTTAAGAAATCAATTTAAATCGGTATTACTTGCGAAGAGGTGACGCTACTTTTAACAGCTACTTTTCGGTAACCAGTTACTGTCTTACCTGCGCGCATCCTAGCGGTAGCTATTCGAAATTAGAACTCAATTTTCCCTTTATCACAACATACTAACTTAGCCCCGATGTTTTCCAGCCTTTAAAATTCCCTCACCGCTCTCCGGTCCGCGTTTTTAGTAATAGCAACTACTGAATGGTCATTTATTTTTCTATATAATTTTTAAACATAAAATAGATAACTTAAACTCATATATAATTTATCCATATAACATACTGTATTTGTCCATTTTATAGATTACTTATATAATATTTTTCTACTATTATTAACATAATGTTATTCGTTTTTAATAAATCATTCAAACACCTTGCCATTTATTTATGGAGACTATTTATAATGGAAATAAATTTAAACAATTTTATTCATTTCTTTTCTGGCTATTTTTTTCTTCTCTACTTTAATAATACCATGTCTATTTAATATAATAATTACCATTTCATGTTTATTGAACAAAATACTAATAAAATAAATAAATAAATTTGAAACATTGAAATAAAGTTTACGAAAGCATGTAATGTGATTTCTATTTGTATCTAGAATAGATACCTGAGGATCTCTTGCTGAAAAGAGTGAAATCAGGAAGTTTTCATTACGAATGACCATCGCTGGAATAAAAGCGCCGATAAAACAGTAACTGGTTACCGAAAAATAACTGTTAAAAAGAGCAAGCCACTTCATCGCAAGTAATACCAAATTGCGAGAGATCAGTTACTTTTCTATATTTTGCTTTTATTTTCCATTCATCGCTACGTAATCTTACTCTAATTTGTTATTAACCTTCGTTTTTCATACGATGGATTTAAAATAGTTTATTACAAGCGTAAATGATGGGGTTAGAGGTGATGGTAGTTTCGTAACGTCGAACATAGTGAAAGGGCGAAACCCCGCCCCTAGTCATGTAAAGCAGCGGAGTGGGGGCGAGCGCTGGTCAGGTATGTGCAGTATATTCCATGCACTTTCCACTTCATTGGGCGTTGCAATTATATTAGTTCTGAAGACAAAAGAAAACCTTGCTTTATTTATTATATGCGATAAGTAGCATTCTTTGGAATTGTCTGTCAATTTAACGTTTGTTTTATGATTTCCAATTATCCTAGGAATGTAAAATTAAAAATTATTCTACAGTTTGTATTTTACTTTTTAGAGTAACCTCTCGATATTCGCGAGTAATATGTAGTGATATTTCGATTATCGATTTCACCTGTTCTTAGGAACTGAAAATGACAAAATCGTCAGATGTTGCCAAAACATACATATTTAGCGTGCTGTTAATAGGGCGTATTACGGGGTTTAATAAAAATTTCATATAAAGGGCCTAATTGTAAATTTAACCAGATTTTAGTTGAAAAAAATGAAAGTTCATTAGATCGGACAAATATTTAAGGAGTTATAATGAAAAATGTGCTAAAAAAACTTTTCAGATTTCGAAACAGTAAGTGGTTTTGAGGGTGCTGACATGGACATTTTATGGGACTTGATAAAAATTTAATATATAGTTTCCTATAGGAAATTTAATCAGCTTTCAGATGGAAAAAATATATTTCGAATCGAACTATTACTTTCGGATTTATAGTCAAAAGAGTACCGAAAAACGTGTTTTCGCAGAAAAGCGCGACCCCAGTGAGAGTGCTGAAATGAGGGTTGTAGAGTCCATGAATTATGCGACTATTTTTGGCTTCACGGCTTCGTTAGGAGTAGTTAGAAGGTAAAGATAATAAAAGTCCCGGTCCCTTGGGGGTTCGGGAATCCCTAGTTTATGGTGGGGGAAAAGGGAGAAGGTCCCATGTTCAGGTTTTTCGATTATATCTCGAAAAACGGAGGACTATATAAAAATAAACGACAGATCAAAATTAAAGCTTATTAAATTTCCTATAAAATTGTCTCTATACATATTTGTCAAACTCTCAACGGTGTTCGAGATATACGCTATTAAAAAGCGATAATTATAGGGAAGAAATATTTTTACCTCACTTTTTGTCAAACGTTTGGTTCAAGTGGCAGAAACGTATATATGAAATTAAAGTAAATTTAATGCTCTACAACTTTGATTCTGACAATATTTCTGAGAAACAATTTTCGAAGACACTAGATGCAAATGTTTGTCCGAACCGGTGCCCACTTCTCTTTCTCCGCGCTATATCTCGAAAGCGGTTAATCCTAATAAAAAAAAATATAGAACCAAAGTTATAGAGAATATTGTTACCTACAAGTTTTGTAACTTTTTTTATTGTTGCCCGATGTATAGAAATCGATGTATTTGAAAAAAAAAAAAAATGATTTTTGTGACTTTTGACCTTGAATATCTGATTATGCTAACGTGCTGAGGTCGGTGACTTTTCTCCCTTTATTTAGAAGACCTAAACAAAGGTATATGCAAAAAATTAGATTCATTGGTTCATTTCCGAGATTTGCTGTATAAAACTCCTTATTTGACTGGGCTATTTGTACAAAACGCATTCAACTGTCACAAGTAATTTTACGATTTTCCGTCAAGAAAAAAGTTTATATTACTCAATTCTTCAATTAAGGAGCCAACAATTATAGAAATATCACACTTATTTTGGCATAACTCCTCTTTATTATTCCTCAATTAAGTTACATGTTTCGGGACCTTTGTCCCATCCTCAGACTTTTTACTGTTTCCATTATAATCACAATCTCTTCCTCACGAACCTTCTTGTCAAGTGGTTATATTATGCTATCCACTATTAATACTCAATTCTTCAATTAAGGAGCCAACAATTATAGAAATATCACACTTGTTTATATTACTATGGAACCGTAAGTTTTTATTTATTATTCATACTAATTATTAATTAATTAAAGGTTGTATAGTATAAATAAATTAAATTAACATGACATTTAACATTTATAAGTTGCAATTAACAAAATGTAGATTCTGAATTAAATGGGTTTTCTATATGAGTCAGACACAATCTCCTGACCCGAGTCTAATCGTAGATTCTTCTGGGGCTCACTCAGCCTTTTTAAATTTAGTACCCTAATCTTAAATGGTTTTGAGAGTCAGTACACTAGTGTTATACAATCATATGGCTTGATCATGATCAAAGTTAGCATTGATTTTTTTCCACTTAACTTTTATTCGTGATAAAATAAATATAATTATTAAACTTAAACAGGTATTATAATCAAATTAGCAATGTTATAAATTTACCGTACTAACTTATTTATCCGTATCCTATTGGGCCATAGGCCTATTGCCTTAACGGGCTACTGATTTCGCACTTCTTATGAAATTCCTTTCATGGTCAATGACATCCTGTTTTTTTACGGATATGTAGCAATTTTGGGCAATCCTCAAGAACATGTTTGACAGTCCGAATTGCAGATTATCTCAGGCGTGGAAGCTTCGAAACCTATTACTAGGTTAACAATGGCATAGATAAAAAAGAAAAGGAATTTTAATCTCTATATTTGTAATTGCTTGTTTGGGGTTGTTACTCCAACTAGGGCAGGAAGGACGTGTTATCCAACATTTTACCGATCTGTTCTAGCCAGAATAATAAGGGTGAAGCTCATTTCTGGGGCCCACCTGAAAATGGATTCAACATTAACATGTATTTCCCCAGTTAAATAGTGTATGAAATGTCAAATTGATCGTATTCCAAACTCAGAATTAAAGAGGAAAACTATGAAAACGTCATTAATCTTTTTTAGAATTTTATTATCGGGAGAAACATCCCTTGAATTTATACCTAAAATATTGAATACATTTAATTATCTGGAAACAACTGTTGTGATAGGAAAATTCTTCTGGCTTCTAAATATGTTGATTATTATAGATTGATTAATGGATGTTTTAAATTAATAAATCTGAGGAAAATGTTTACAATGTCATGTAAAGAACTACTCACTAGTAGCACTTCAAGTAGTTCTACATTAAAAGATCTCTTGGTCATCTTTATTTCAGACGACTAGGAGGGTTATCAGGAATTGAGTGTGAGGCAAATTGGGAAACTAGTGGATTCGAGTGGGTATGGAGTTTACTATAAAACTGTTTAGCAGCACTTCAGTAGTTCTACATTAGAAGGTCTCTTGGCCATCTTCTTTTCAGACGCCTCGGAGGATTATAGGGAATTGATTGTGAGGCAAGTTGGGAGGATAGTGGATTCGATTGGGTATGGAGTTTATTATAAAACTGGTTTGGTCTAAATCAGTAACATATGGAACATTAAGATCTTTATGGATAAGTTTGTTTTGTGACGTAATAAGGAACATTGAGGATTTTCCGAAGGAATTGGATAAGAGAAGTAATGGAAGGTTAATTGGAGCTCCAAAAATCAATTCAGTATGTCCAAAAGGGTCTAATTACTCACAAGTAAATAAGTCTTTTATAATTTAAGTTTTGAACGCTTGTCTAGTAAATGTAGTCGGAAACTACCAGCAGTTTCTTGTCTGTTAAGTCTGGTATGAAAATATTAAACATTTTTAATTATTTTTATCTTATCTTTAAAAATTTGGACGGTGTTCTTGGTTTCACCTCATAAACTAAATGTGTTTTTATTTTTAACTTAAAATAAATTATTTGATAACATTTTAATATTCATTTAATTATTATTATTATTTACTGATCGTACCATATTTTTATTGTATTTTTTTTTTTTCAGAATAAGTGTGTTCAGACTCCTACCATACAATTTCTCGGAAATGAAGGGGTAAGTACATTTCCTATTCGTTCTATCTCACGTTTTACATTTACATGTTATAAATTATCACATTGTAATAATTAAATTATTAATAAAATTATTTATATATGGGCCATTCTCATGGCAGTGATTTTTCACTGTCCTGCTGGACTTAAGATGGAACTAAAACTTCCAAATCAATATTTTTGGTGGATTTGAACGTACACCGACTCCTTAAAGTTGGTGCATACAGCCTAGTTTCGAAAAATATTTTTGTTATTTTTCTATAGCTACAAAAAGGCTTATAAACTCATATCTTTCACTTGTCCCTAGCTATAGTATGAGATTTCAAGGAAGTTATTTAAGTATTTATTTTTAGAAAACTTATGTTTTTATTTTCTAGAGTATGAGACCGTATATTGAAGAATAAATTAACATGCTTTTAAACATTTTTAAACTATAAAGGGAAACTGAAAATTCCGTTTTCTTTTTGTCCCTCGGTTTGGCCTCTCGACCGTCACACTAAATAGTTATTTAAATATTCTCTACAAGAATAAGCTAATGCTAATTATTGGTATCTGCAGAGTAATTCGTGAGGTTATCTTCATAAGTGATGTGTTTGGAAGACATTTTTTGGTGTATTTTCTAAGATTTGCATCAATACAGGGTAAGTTTTCTTCCTCGTACTTTTTCTTACTCCCGACCGTCACGCGTTTTTAAAATGATTCGTATTTTTTAAAAGCTCCTGGACTCCATATTTGATTATTTGTAGATGTATACTACTGATTAGTCAAACTAGCCGTATAGGTAAGGTTTTGGTGTTGCAATTAACATTAATTTAAGAGAGGTTCCTCCCGACCGTCACACTCCCGACCGTCACACTCCCGACCGTCACAGCTATTTTTTTTTTTAATTTTAAATTGTTACATATTAATGTACCAACACTTTTATACTTATGAAACATCACTGAATTGAGTTCCTTTTTGGCGGGGGGTTGAAGGGGAGCGGAATCGGACTTCGAAACAACTCAACCAATTTTCGTCAAATTTTATATCAGAGTATAAACCTATTTCCCAACACTTTCATAAGGGTGAAACATCATTATTTTAAGTTTTTTTTTTGGGGGGGGGGGGGGATTCACACTTACAAAAGACTCAATCGAATTTCGTAAAATTTTATATTTGGGCTATATACCTATTTACCAACACTTTTATAAGGGTGAATCATCATTAATTTAAGTTTTTTTTTTTTTTTTTGGGGGGGGGGAGGATTCACACTTACAAAAGACTCAATCGAAAGGTTTTGGTGTTGCAATTAACATTAATTTAAGAGAGGTTCCTCCCGACCGACACACTCCCGACCGTCACACCTATTTTTTTTTAAATTTTAAATTGTTACATATTAATGTACCAACACTTTTATACTTATGAAACATCACTGAATTGAGTTCCTTTTTGGCGGGGGGTTGGGGGGGAGCGGAATCGGTCTTCGAAACAACTCAACCAATTTTCGTCAAATTTTATATCAGAGTTATAAACCTATTTCCCAACACTTTCATAAGGGTGAAACATCATTATTTTAAGTTTTTTTTTTCTGGGGGGGGGGATTCACACTTACAAAAGACTCAATCGAATTTCGTAAAATTTTATATTTGGGCTATATACCTATTTACCAACACTTTTATAAGGGTGAATCATCATTAATTTAAGTTTCTTTTTTATTTTTTGGGGGGGGGGGGGAGGATTCACACTTACAAAAGACTCAATCGAAAGGTTTTGGTGTTGCAATTAACATTAATTTAACCCCAGAGAGAGGTTCCTCCCGACCGACACACTCCCGACCGTCACACCTATTTTTTTTTTTTTAATTTTAAATTGTTACATATTAATGTACCAACACTTTTATACTTATGAAACATCACTGAATTGAGTTCCTTTTTGGCGGGGGGGGTTGGGGGGTAGCGGAATCGGACTTCGAAACAACTCAACCAATTTTCGTCAAATTTTATATCAGAGTTATAAACCTATTTCCCACACATTCATAAGGGTGAAACATCATTATTTTAAGTTTTTTTTTTTTTTTTTGGGGGGGGGGATTCACACTTACAAAAGACTCAATCGAATTTCGTAAAATTTTATATTTGGGCTATATACCTATTTACCAACACTTTTATAAGGGTGAATCATCATTAATTTAAGTTTCTTTTTTTTTTTTTTGGGGGGGGGAGGATTCACACATACAAAAGACTCAATCGAAAGGTTTTGGTGTTGCAATTAACATTAATTTAAGAGAGGTTCCTCCCGACCGACACACTCCCGACCGTCACACGTTTTTTTTTTTTTTTTTATTTTTTTTTTTTTTTTTTTTTTTTTTATATTTTTTTATATTTTATATTTGGGCTATATACCTATTTACCAACACTTTTATAAGGGTGAATCATCATTAATTTAAGTTTATTTTTTTTTTTGGGGGGGGGGATTCACACTTACAAAAGACTCAATCGAATTTCGTAAAATTTTATATTTGGGCTATATACCTATTTACCAACACTTTTATAAGGGTGAATCATCATTAATTTAAGTTTTTTTTTTTTGGGGGGGGGATTCACACTTACAAACGACTTAACCGAATTTCGTAAAATATTATATTTGGGCTATATACCTATTTACCAACACTTTTATAAGGGTGAATCATCATTAATTTAAGTTTCTTTTTTTTTTGGGGGGGGGGATTCACACTTACAAAAGACTTAACCGAATTTCGTAAAATTTTATATTTGGGCTATATACCTATTTACCAACACTTTTATAAGGTGAATCATCATTAATTTAAGTTTCTTTTTTTGGGGGGAGGGGATTCACACTTACAAACGACTTAACCGAATTTCGTAAAATTTTATATTTGGGCTATATACCTATTTACCAACACTTTTATAAGGTGAATCATCATTAGTTTAAGTTAAACCCCAAATATATGCTAGTAAGTACGAAAGAAACATAATTATCGAATTTTATTAAAATCAGACTAGCCGTTCCCAATTTAGAAATATTGCCCCCCTCCCCCCCCCCCCCACTAATTAGTAAAACTGTTAAAACCCCAAATATATGCTAGTGAGTACGAAAGAAACATAATTATCGAATTTTATTAAAATCAGACTAGCCGTTCCCAATTTAGAAATATTGCCCCCCTCCCCACCCCCACTAATTAGTAAAACTGTTGAAACCCCAAATATATCCTAGTAAGTACGAAAGAAACATAATTATCGAATTTTATTAAAATCAGACTAGCCGTTCCCAATTTAGAAATATTGCCCCCCCCCCCCACCCCCACTAATTAGTAAAACTATTAAAACCCCAAATATATGCTAGTAAGTACGAAAGAAACATAATTATCGAATTTCATCAAAATCAGACAAGCCGTTCTCAATTTAGAAATATTGCCCCCCCCCCACCCCCACTAATTAGTAACACTGTTAAAACCCCAAATATATGCTAGTAAGTACGAAAGAAACATAATTATCGAATTTCATCAAAATCAGACAAGCCGTTCTCAATTTTGAAATTTTCTATGAAAAGCTCTATAAAATGCTTCAAAACAGTGGTAAATAGAAAAAAGAAATCGGCCCCACCTGGGAATTCAATAAATAGAAGGTATATAATAATAGAAAACTCAAAAATAATAAAAATTTAAGCAACTTTAAAAATATAATTTTTTTTTTTAATTTTAGCTGAGGCTATGAGAATGACCCATCTATGTGCGTGCATCAGTATGGCTTCTATTTGAATTTCAACTGAGTTAGTCTTATTAAATGCGTATTATATATTAATTTTGTTATTAAATCTTAATATATATAAATTACGTGTCGCCGCCTAGGGGCCGGCTAACACCTAAACTACTGAACCGATTTTAATCAAATTTGCATACCGTGTGCAGTTTGATCCAACAAAAAAGATAGGATACCTTATATCTTAATTTATAGTCGCAATATTATTTGTATATTATCTGTAAGTCACAATTATCTGTTAGCTCTATACGATTCTAACATATGGCGGTATAAGGTTATACTATTATATAAAAGGACAAGCAATGTTTCGTTGGTGTTCACTAACCGCCAAAAACTACTGAACCAATCTCTACCAAATTTTGACTCCATCATCTTTATAGAATGGTTTAGCAATAGTAAAATCTAATGATTTTCAACTAATTCTTTATTGAAAAATGAATAATAAGTGGATAACAGTGAAGTTCAAAAATGGCGACAATTGCCATCTACATGAAGGTTAAAAGGTACAGTGTTACATAGAGGTGAACATTGATAATAAAATTTACATATTTTCAATTAAATTGTTATAAAAACAGCTATATGGAGTGAAATATACCAAATTTTAACTACATCATGTTCATAGTTCTAGGTTTAGCAACAATGAAAATTTAAATGTACAATGTTGAGTGTTAGAAACGGGTTTTGCCACACTATCACATACTTTTATGGTTAGAAATTAAAATCCAACCAGATCAAATCAAATAAAATTATTTCTGTCGAATGAAAATTATTAAAAATCAAAATGCCGATCCTCAGCTGTTTAATATTGTGTGTAAAATATGATTTTGAACCTTTAGTTGTAAGCACTGAAAATGCAGTTTCTTAATAGGCTCTGTCCATCTGGATTACCAACTCATATATTAAAATTGAAAATTGGATGTCTAATGATGCTTTATGTTATCTTCAAATACCTAATCAATCTAAATTTAACCAAGTTAATAATGGCTGCTATGCATGAAAATATTATCAAAAATATAATTTTCAATTGTTCACTTTAATACAAGATTTTTTATCGATCGATAAATATATATTTAAAAAAAAAAAAATCAATTATTAGTTAAAATTCCTCGACGGGGGATGATGAAGTTATATATAAAAGGACAAGCCATTTCCGTTCGTGATCACTAACCGCGAAAACTATAGAA
Organism: Euschistus heros; assembly: GCA_003667255.2. Classification (NCBI taxonomy): domain Eukaryota; kingdom Metazoa; phylum Arthropoda; class Insecta; order Hemiptera; family Pentatomidae; genus Euschistus; species Euschistus heros. The sequence continues at coordinate 3,358,624 of RCWM02000033.1, forward strand.
CTATTCTGTACCAAATATAACTACATCATCTTCATAGTTCAAGGAAGGTTTAGCAATAATAAAATTTACATATTTTCTCTTAAATTACTGTTTATAAAGCGATAAATATGTAGTGGGTAGTAAAGCGAGCGCCATTCAAGAGAGGTTACAATGATCCAGTCTTAATTATAGCTAGAAATTGATAATAAAATTACTAAATTAAATTAATTTGTTATCCAAAAAGCTATAAATATGTGGTGTGACGTGTGGATTCCAGTGAAATTTAAAAATCGAATATGTGGGCAAGCGACAATAGCGTTTTAGTAAAACTAATGAACCTATCTGAACCAAATTTTAACTACATCATCTTCATAGTTCTTGAAAGATTTACAATTATAAAATTTACTATAATAATAATTTATACTATTCTATAAAAGGACAAGCCATTTTTTGTTTTTGATCACTAACAGCGAATATTACTGAACCAATCTGTACTAAATATTAACTACATCATCTTCATAGTTCCAAGAAGGTTTAGCAATATTAAAATCTACTGATTTTTAATTTATATTTTATTAAAAAAGGTTAATATGTGGACAACAGTGCAGTATGAAAATTGACCGATTGGTGGGGAGTGCCATTCTACACGAGAGGTTACAAAACAGCTTGAAATTGATGATAAAATTTACTTATTAAACTATCAAGAAAATTATTTAAAAAGATTTAAATATGGTGTGCGATATGTGGATCCCAGTGAAGCTTGAAAATCGACCGATTGTGTATAGCGCCATTCCACAATAGAGTTAACAATGGTAAACTGAACCTATCTGTACCGACATCTAAATAAATAATTTTTATAATTCTAGGAAGGTTTTGCAATGGTAAAATTTAGAATAACTAAAATTTAAATGTACAATTTTGAGAGGCAGGACCGAGGTTTGCCACACTGTCTTATACTTTTATAGTTCGAAATCAACATATAACCAGATGAAATCAATAAAGTTATTTCTGCCGAATACAAATTATATTACTAACTCAAAATGTCGATCCTTTGCTTTTTTATATTGTGTGTAAAAATATGATCCACCGGCCTTTTGTCGTAAGCAATGATAATACAGTTTATTTTCCGCAAGAGTTTCTTAATAGTCTTTATCCATCTTGATTACCAATTCATACATTAAAGTTAAAAATTTTATGCCTAATGGTGCTTATATGTAATCTTAAACCACCTGATCAGTGCAATTATAACTAGATTAATAATTACTGCTAAAAAATCATTGAAGAAATAATGCTCAACCACATGCTAAAATACAAGAATCTTATCGATAAACAAATAAAACTTTAATTTTTAGTTGAAATTATCTTTAGTTATGAGGGCGGGCGAAGCCGCGACGGGAATGCTAGTTTATTTCTAAATTCATAATCGATATATTTTCCAATTCTATATCGATCCTACATCTTATTTATAGTCCAAGTTACTAAAGAGGACATCCTTGGTCCAAAATTATTAACTGTTTATTCAGCTGATCTCGTTGTTTTCCCTGCTTTATACTCGAATGGCGCTTGTTTGTCCTATCAACGAATTATGTACCCTTCCTTGCACCTCCAAATTGCTTGTCACCATTGAGATTTATTAAAGAAAGCAACACTATTACAAGAACTTTGCTAACCCTAGTCTTTACCATAGTCTAAAATCTTTACTAAAATCTCTTTCCGTTGGTAAATAAATCTGACCCTGATTTACAGATGTTATTATCCCTCAAAGCCGTATCCAGTGTTGCCAGGTGGCGTATAATTTTTCCCTCAGTGGAGTTGTAAATTTCCCCAGTTTGGAAAAAAAAAAAAAAAAAAAATCACTAGTCCTCCATCACCTTCCCCCCCCCCTCTGAAATTTCTCAGTCAAAATTCGCATTTAAACCAAATGTACATTTTGTAAAATTGTTTTTTTAAAACAAGTTTATTTTTCTTTGGATTCCCAACTAACACCAAAAATGGGAAAAACTACCCACAACTGGCAGCACTGGCGGTATCTAGAGTCTTGAAACTACTAAGAGGCACATTATTATAAATTATAAAAAATAAAATTTTAGGGACTATATTACAAGGAATTCTCTCAGTAATTATATTTTAACAAAATATCGCCTAAATAATTATGGGTATATTTTCTCCCCTTCTAATTGACCTTCTACTAATAGTTAAAGTGTTATAATATTATAAAATGATACCTTGATTATAATTTGTTTACAAAAAAAAAATGAATAAATAAAAAAACATCTGGTAAGGTTACATATAATCAATTTAAAAATTATTTTACTAAAGATAGTTTAGAAAATACCGGCATAAATTTAGCCCATTATTTCATATATCTATGGTTCATATTACTTCTTATATTGTTGTAAAGTTAAATATAGAACATAAAGTTGAACCCCTCTTAACCGGTCTGGTATGTACTGGAAACTAACAAGCTACCTCTTGGGGTGATCTAAGGTTCTGCGAAATGTCAATTTTCAATCAAAGCCTACATCATCTGGTTTCGTGAATCAATGAGGTGTATCTCATCAGTCTATTGTTTGTCCGTCCTCTAAGAAACCATCTTATAAGTTTTCATTCAATAATTTTTTTTTTTTTCATAGATCATAATCGTGTATATGAAAGAACCAAACTGAAAGAAAAGATACATACTCCTATCTTTTCTTATTTTTAAGGAATTTTTCCATAAAAATTGAATTTGAAGATAGTTGTTCATAGGAAAATTTGTGATCTCAGAAGAAAGAGAACAACCAAACTCACAAACTCTCGACTTCATTTTTATACGTTTTGTGAAAGATGGGGAAAAAAAAATATATTGAATCCATATTATAGAGCGTTTAAGAGGGGTTCAGCGGTATTATAAAATCGATATTTTTGTGCTGAGAATGCTTTACTTTTGAACTGTAATTGTAAATCTTATTATTGAAATTGAAAAAACTTATTGTGGCTTGGGGGGGGGGGGGGGGGAGGATCACAGTACAGGCAAATCTGTACATAACAGAATTTATTTGACTCTCCTTTGATAACGTCCCATTTAACCTTTCGTCTATTCTCTTGATTACTTTTATTTATTTTTTTTTTATTTTTTTTTGTGTGTGTGATTTTATCGTTGTCTGTCATGGTAATCACAGTGGGTATTCCAAATCCTTAAACGTTATAATACAATTTTATGAATAATTTTACCTTTTACTTGTCACGCACCAAGTCAAATATCCATAATCGATCCTAGAATCGATTCATATTTCTTCGGACAGAATACTTTACGCAACACCGTATCCTAGACTAGGGCTTAGACGTTGTTCTTTCCTTTACGTAAGAGGGCACGTTTCACATCCGTAATGAGCTGGAGGCAGTGTAATAGTCTAGTGTAGGAGTTCCCAAACTCTTACGAGTAGTTGGCCATTATTGAAACAATCCTGGCGACCCTCTTGTATTGTATGGAACCAGGAAAAAAAAAAAACAAGTTACAAAATGTAATTACATTTATATATTCATTTATGGAACCGAATAAGGAACTAGACTTCCAATTCCAAGACCTTGGATTACAATCCGGAATATTGACTGTTACAGTTTATTTTCTATTCTGTCAACTAGTATCTTTTTACAACAGCAAACTATCTTTAAATCTTTTTAACCTCAAAAAAATTGCTTATTACGTTAATATTTTTAATTTGTAAAAATAAGATAAGAAATGTACTAATAACACACATCCCTTGCCGCGGCTTCGCTCTTCTCATAAGGAAAGAAATTAGATAATTTCAAGTAATAATTGAATTTTTTTTTTTTTTTTTTTTTTTTTTTTTTATCGATAAAATTTGTATTGAAGTATATTATTGAGCATTATTTCTTTAATTTTATTTTTACGCATTGCAGTCATTTTTAACCTGGTTAGGTGTTTGAAGATTACGTAAAAGCATAATTATACATCCAATTTTTAATTTTAATGTATTAGGAATATGTGGATTTATCACAATTTTAGTAACAATTAAATCGAAAATCAGTAATTTTAATTATTGCCAAACCTTCCATAAACTATGAAGATAATGTTAATATTTGGTACAGATTGGTTCAGTAGTTTTCGTGGCTAGTGATCAAAAAAGAGAAAAACGACGTGTCCTTTTATAGAATAGTATAGTTTGTAAAAATAAGATAAAAACATCTATTAATAATTGATTATTAAGGGTCAGCTGAAGTTCATACGGTAAATATTTCAGCTTTCCGTTTATATTTTAAAATGTCTTCTTGTTTTTCATAATTATTTATTTTGTTTCTTAAATGCAATTGTAAAACGTGTTTTAATTAATTAAAAATAAAATATTTTCAATTATCTATTCACAATATTTATTGTATACTGCTACATCTACGCTTAAAACGAAGAATGAAATAGAGGAACATGTTTTAGAAATCTGAAATCACTGATGGGGATTGCGTTCCAAAGACAAGACTATTTAGTTGGCCTTGGCATCAAAAAAAAAATGTTGAGAAATAGGAAGCGATTCTTGTGTTGATGTCTATTATGTTTAAGCATCGTAATTGCGTTCAAATTTCTAGATTTGATTTTCACTAAATATTCTAAACTGCTTTTATTCTTGGCAAATAGTACTTCTTTTTTTAATTTTAATAGTTACAAATCTATCGTGAGCCGGGGGGCAAATGTTTAACTTACATGTTTGAAAAAGACATTTGTTGTGTAATCAGCAAACAATGTGAAGATTTCTCGAACAATGTTGTTTTCCTGGCGAGGACGTCTCATGGAACCGAAGGTCAATGGGGGAATGATCCATTTTTAATTTCGGTTAAATGTTTGTGTGAAAATTTCTTGAACTTCACATCCATAATTGAGTTGCTGGATGTCTATATATATATATATTCTATATATTCTGGATGTTTTATATATATATATATATATATATATATTTAAGGATCCATTTCCAATTAGTTAATTGTATTTACTAATTTGTATAAATATTAGAACAGCCAGTTCTACATAATGCAACGGAACGAGTTGTGTAAATTTAATTTAGCGATTCCTAATAATTAATTAGATATTTAATAAAAACACAGACAGTTTAATGATCAAAAGTTTTTCTTTTGTTTTTTTTTGCTTCACTGATAATTCTTATGTAATTATATTACCGATCTAGTGTGCTGTGCTGTGCTCAAGAGTGAGACAGTAAAATCACTCTTTTTGATGTTTATTTCAATTATGTTTCGATCAAGTCATATATATATATAAAATAGTCAATAAAAATAAATTTATTAATTATTTAAATTTATTAAAAGTCAAGTACTTTAAACGATTTTTACACTACTTGGGTTTAATTAGATCCAGTACAAAAGTTTTTTAGGAAACGAATAAAAAATCTTGAATTCTTAATTACATTTATTAGCGGCCTTGTCACTGAAAAGAAAATGTCTAAGAAAACAGTATTTTAACCCAAATATAGAATTTTATAGATGGAATAATAAAAATATGTTAAAAATATCATTTTTCAACATTTTAAATATTCATTAAAAAATTGTATAAATTATTCAGTGTATATAAGTTACCTTTTTTCATAATTGTTTGATTAAAAAAAAAAAAACAATTATTTCTTCGTTGTCAAAAGAGATACATTTTCGAGTCAAAAGAGATACTTTAAATCCAAACAGAATGGTCAAATTTTAATGGCGGACTCACGTAATAAATCTCGACGAGTTATAATACATTCTGGCCTTTATTCAAAATCAACATATAAACAATACATTTTTCTCTTATTAAACAAATGTCCTCATTAAATATTGTTTCAAAACGAAAGTTCAAGGTTTTTTATTTATTTTTGAGTAAATTATTAATAATAACCTAAAACTGTTTCAAATTACCTAGATTAATGATCTGTAATGATATCTATTTGATCAAAATTAAATAAAAACCATGATTATCATGGAAGCCGTTGACCAACAGGACTGCGATTTAGTTGGCATTGTCGCTTAAAAAAGTATCGAGAAATGGGTTGTTAGTCCCATGTTATAAGACTTCCAATGTTTTGTTGTTGTTTTGTTTTTTTTCTAATTTCTTGTCTAAAGCTTACATTTTTCTTTGGGTGTTTACATCCCCATATGTTTTAACCAGGGTATATGAGGATTATTAAAAACAATAATAAAATTAAATTAAAAAGCAAATACGGTGTTTAAAAATAAACAACAAAATTACATCATTGGTAATTAATTTGGTTTATTATAGTTTTGCATTGGGTGGCATATCCCTCAAGAATTTATTCAAAATCATATTAGGCCTATACCTCATCGAATGTAAGAAATGATGAACGCAAGGGGCGGATATAAACCTTATTAAATAAAAATTCGCAAATCCAAAATTGCTTGGTTATTTTTTTTTTAAATTATTTTTGTAATAATCTTATCACGTTCATATGCCCTGGTTAAAGTATATAGGGACGAAAATCCCCAACCAAAAAAAAAAATCTCCCTGATTGGGTAAAAATAAATATACACTGCTTTTCCCAATATACATTTTAGAATTGAAAGGCCAACTTACTTAAATTAACAATCAATGTTTATTCGAAACCATAATTCGTAAATGGTTGGTCCTAGCGACAAATTATACAAAGCAAAAAATATTCTCCATAAAGTCTCTGATAAGGAAACCGTCGTCAAATTTTCGATCTCACCTTCACCAACAGAGCTAGAGCGTGTCAAAAAAGCCCTGAGACTTAAAAATGTTGGCAAAAAGTTACTTTTTTTCGTTCAAACCACAATTGCTCCTAAACGGTAGGTCCTAGCGGCAGATCTTAAATAACAAAAAATATTTTCCGTTAAATTTCTGATAAGAAACCTTTTTGCAAGTTTTCGATCTGATCAATAATAACAGAGCTAGAGCGGGTCAAAATGTTACATTTTTCAACGTGAAAAAAATCGTTACACCAAAAAAGTATAGACCCCCAGAAAATCACCCAAAGATCCATGTAAAAAAAAAAATATATAAAAAAAAATAATATAAAATCAATTGAGTGAAATTTTCAGCCTGTCAGTGTATTTAAGACATTTATTGATACTATAAGTAGTTTTATGTAAAAAAAAAAAAAAAAATTAAATTCAGTCGCTTTAAACTTGTTACTAAATGATTAATTTGCAAACATAATTAGGATAAATATAAAAAGAAGCTAATAAGTAGTTCAAGGCTTACACCCACCGTTTTTCAGATGTAAATGACTCGTTGACATTTTTTAGTCACGACTTTCTTTTTTTCTTTTTAAATAGAGTGTTGGATTAGGGTTATTTGAATTGTCCTTAGTGACTGGTTTTAAATTTCTAACATTAATAAATTCCTCTCTGAAAAATATGTCCATCGTGTAATACTCCCATCACTTGTAATTATACAAATCCCGGCATGAATATTTATAGAAGATACATGCATTTTTAGTGACATATTGACGTAATCCGAACGGGACGAGCAAAAGGGGGCAGGTCTAGAGAAATGTAAAGCTTCCTAACGGGACACACCTCGTCACATTCCATCTACCTTCCGGCTTTTTCCCTTGCCCACTTCCTACCCAGCGTCCTCTTTTAACTCACCCCCCCCCCCCCCCCACTCCATCTTGTTCTAGTTCCCAATCTTTCTTTTCATCCTTCTCATATCTGTTATTTACGCATCGATTATTCGTTGGTTTTGATCGGCTAGGATTCCATCTTTTCATGATTCGGTTTATGTAAAAATTAGAAATGAATACATTCGGGGCTCAATTAACCGGTGTGGGTTGGACTGGGGTAGGATCGGATAATCAAATCATCGACCTTGACACCCCCAAAAAAGAAAAGGAAGTACATAAGAAAAAATAATGTAGGGCAATTGACCTATTAAATGTATCTATTTAATAACAAAATAATGCTTATTATTAACGCTATGATAATATACATATGTAACATTATTACATATGTTAATCAAAAGGTTCATAGCTTAAAAAAAATCAATATTTTTTTTTTAAGCATCGACATTTTATCTGCCATCTTACTACCTTTCTATTGTCTGAAAACCATCAAATCGAAAGTTGGATCAGTTGTGCCTTCCAAATATTGAAGTGCCCTACCCAGCAGACACTTTTTAATTAGAAATTGTTAATGACGATATATTTCCTAGTAGGCCGTCCTCATCCAACAGCCTCTTCGTTGCCTGGTTTGTCCAAAAATCGAATGTCTGTGGAAAAAAAAAATTTAAGGCCATCTTGAGCCTGTCGCCTAAAAAAAAAATAATATGAAACGTTTTAGGGGTTTGCCCCCTTTGACCCTCTACACTTATAATTTTTTATAAATTTCATAAAGGTTTCAAAAGTGACTTTTTTTCATTCAAACCAATATAGCTCCTAAACTGTAGGTCCTAGCGACAAATGTTTTACAACAAAAAATATTCTCTATTTAGTTTCTGATAAGGATACTATCGTCAAATTTTCGAACACCGACAGAGCTTGTCAAACTACGCGTAACGCCCTCGCTTTCCCCAAAACGTATCACTTTTGACTAAAACATGTCCCATGTTAAAAAATAATAATAGATTATAAAATTAAATTGAAAAATAGAAGGCTTGGATGATCGAGTGTGTGTAGGTTTTCTTTATCTCTGGGGATAGGTCGAGTATTTAACAAATCCTAGGACAAAAAATAATAATAACAAATAAAAAAAATAGGACTTCTTTAACATCGCACGGACTCTTACTAATTTAAAATATCATTATACATTCATTTTAATAAGTTATTATATTTCTATGTATATAGAAATATGTGTTTAGATAGATTATATATACTTCTAAAGAAGAGGCAATATTTTTATTAATTATAATTTTACTAAATTCTCTATTTGGTTCTCTTTGAATTACTTGTCAGTCCTAACTACACACCCTCTACTTCATATCGAACCATTTATATCACTTTTAACTGTTTAGCTTACATCGAGTTTCTTTTTCTTTCAATTCATATTTTCGGATAAATATTTTATACCTCTTGTTTTTTGAAAAGTGGGGGACAGACTAAAACTTAGTTTGGGAGAGAAGTTGGCATTGTTCCTAACGGCATTGGTTTTTTTTTTTTTTTTTTTTTTTTTTTTTTTTTTTTTTTTTTTTTTTTTTTTTTTTTTTTTTTTTAATTTATTTATATTTTGCTTATCGCAGATTCATCAATTGGAAAAATATTTAGGATTTTTTTTTCTTATTTGCATGTTGTTTTGTTTAAATCAGTAATTCTCTTAAGTGATTAGAGATTGGAGCGATTTTAAATTTATTAATTAAAAATATGAATTGAGTAAAATTATTTGTTTTTATTTTGATTTATTAATGAGATTTTTTATAACATTATTTCCGCTTAGATAAATAGTTGTTAGCAGAATTAATTTCAATGTAATTGGGACGACAAATGAAGGGTGTAAGTCTTGAAGGGGGAATGTTCAAAAAAATCGAAACTGAGATCTCATCGCCACCTGTTATCTTGTTCCGTATACTATCATTTGAGGTGGTCTCATGTAGGCTAGAAAGAGGATTTTCACATGTTTTGGAGTTTAAGAACCCGTCCCCAATGAGAAGGAATATAGACTGTGTAATTTACTTTTGCGATTTATTTAGAACTATGGCTACCGGGTAGCACCCTTCAAATATAGTTTTCCTCCTCACAACCTTTATAAATTTATTAGATTACGCCATTGTTATTTTTTTGGAATTAAAAATATGTTTTATTAATGTTCCTCTGTCTTGTTTATATTTATATAAACTGTTTTTCTTTAAATATCTATATTTAAGTGTTGAGAGAGTACCCATCATAATTTTAATAAATCAAGCTTCAATTTAAAATGTAAACATTGAAAGCTATGAGGTCACGTTTTTTTAAAGTTATATCATCATAATACGACTATAAAATTAACGTCCCGGTATATTTTTATAGCATTTTACTATTTGTTATATAAGGTTCACCGGTAGGTTCGCGCCCAAACGCCGCCCGTGCGACTATCTCACCTGCCTTTAGAACTGGGTTTATATAGGCCCAGCGGTTGGAGTGGGGAAGTAGCTCTGGTGGGGTATTCCATAGGCGATGCCTGTCCATGTTATATACCTTATATATTTAAAATATATCTTTATACATAGGTATATATGTATTATATAGATTTGGAGAGAGAATATATTTATATAAAAGGTACAGCGGTAGGGTGGGTGGTTGTGATATTGGTGTTGGCTTATTCCCCTCCCTAACCACCTGACCTAGCTGCTCAAGGAAACCTGTTCTAGAGGAAGGCTGCTTTCATTCCCTTGGCGTTATACCTTTCAGTAGCCATTTTCAAATATCTTTCATCATCCTATCACTTTCATATGCTTCCATTGCAAGTTCCTGTATTCTCTTATTATTCCTTATCTCGTTATTATTTATAAACAGCATTATTTTCACAGTTGAGGCAATAGAAAATATGTTGGTGTGATTTCAAAAACTAGCCAACGTTTGTGTAAAAAGTATAATAGAATTTTAGATATCGCTCAAAAATGCCAATTGTTTAGAATTTCATTCTTGATATCTAAGAAGGACATTGAAAATTGAACCTATGTCTCCATCTTATAGTGGTCGGATGCGCAACTAACAATGAGATTTGAAAACTAGTTTCGAATTACCAGTTCTAAAACATACAAAAGTTTCAAAACATTAACACTTTGTTTCATATATTAAAGTTCTTTTTTAAATGTAAGACAAGAAATCAAATATATTGGTATTCACCTATGAAAGTGAAACGGACATCTGACATATATCAAGAGTGGAAGGGGTGCAGAAAAGGGCCAGCTAGATTAAACCCTTGTGGTTTTCCTATGATTGATTGTTTTTTTCCGTTCCTATTGGAAACAAATTTAAATAGGATTATTGGAAACATATATCTGGTCATTTAAACAAAAATCTGGATTGGTTTTAAACGATTTTATTATTTTCTAATGATTCTCACTGTGCATCTGTTGCAGATACAGAGCTTCGGTTGTGATTAAATTAATGTCGTTTAAAATCAAAACCCGTTGTCCATTTTTCAAAATATTACAGGAGTGTGTACATAACCTAAATAGTTTATAAACAAAATATGCTATAAAGGCCGATTAAGATTCAATGTTTGATGTGGGCTTTTGGTTTTCGTTTCATAGCCTGTAAGTCATCGGTAAGGGTACTTTTAAATTTACATTTAAAAAAAAAAAATAAAAAAATATATAAATATATATATATATATTCGAAAAAGTGGGCTTAACGAGTTTTGATTCTGAACGACTCATATGTATTTTAAAAAAGGGACTATTGAGTTTTTCGGTACAATTCCTAGTTTTATAGATTTCTTGTAACATCTAAAAAAAAATTGATCAAATTGATATTGTTTTCACGTTGAGAACAATAGGTCTTTGGAAGCTACAAACTTGCTTTCACGCTGTTCCTATGTGTCCTAAGAACATACCAAATAATCATAATTATCCCATTTTTTATAACCTGACTTGAATAACTGCCTAAACGTGTATAATCCTGTTAACTGTCCCCCTGTGATATGTCTTTAAGGACTATTTAAGGTGAAGGTGAACTTCCTAGGAGAGGTATTTTAAAACCAAACCTACTTCCGATCTACTCTCACAGGGTCATTATTTAGTTCCAGTTCTATGTCATGGTCGCAAGGAGAAAGATTTTGAAGACCTATAATCTACAATTTTTAAAAATTATACAACCAGGAGAATGATCTTTTTAGAAGTACTTCTTGTATTAAAACGTTTTGTGCCTTCAGTGACCTTCGCAATTGAAAATCATACACAGATATGATACTGATATCAATAAAGATATTTTAGTACACGGAGTATAGGTTATCTTATCAACCACTGCATTTAGCTAATAGAATACGAAATTTTTAATCGGATATTATCATCGATGGCTTGTGGATTATTTACCTCTAAAGAAATCTGTTTTAAAAATACCCAATGCAAAACTTATATGTTGTTCAAGCGAGCAACCGGGCAGTTGTTTTGAGTGTTAATATTGGTTTGGAAATATGTTCAGGCGAAGAATGTGTCCTCAGTCTGCTCCCAATAATTGGTTTCTTGTTTTGTACTTTATAGATATAAATATTATAATGATGGTGAATGCCGCACATCCTGAATGAAATACGCAAAAAATTATTATTAGTTTTGTTTCTTTTGGCCTTAGTCATCGAGGCTGTCATTACATCCCTCAAATAATGGGATCCGGAAATTAACGCAGTGTTATAGTTTTGAAATAAAACTATAAAATAGATTATTTTAAAACTTCATTTCTTTTTGTTATAAAAATTCGTTCCATTATTCTCAATACAATATGTTAAGTTGTAGAATATTTATTATTAATAATTTTTGAAAACGCATTTTTAACTACTCAGTAGTGTTCTTATCTATTAAGTAGTGGTGCAGTTGTATAAATAAATGATAGTCGATAGACCAGAGAAACAAAAGGTACAAGGCACGTGAGGAGGAGAATGGGGCAGTCTCACAACGAAGAATCAACTATTTAGAGTGCATTGCGACCTTCATTACGATGATTTTTTTAATGGTCGTTTAATGCATGGGAAACCCAATTTTCGAGCTTTTTTATCTTTAAAGTGTTAAAAGATGCTAGTTTTGCTAATAGTTTCTCAGCAGTTGAACAGTTTCTCATAACTTTTCTGCGACCAAAACTCGCAAAACCTCGTAACTAAAATATATTCTTCCACGACATCTTAGCCTTCATAGCTGAAATATCCCTCTAAAAATGTTTTAAACCTTCATTAATTAACGTTTCTGGATGTTTTGGGTCCTTTCCGACTAAGTTTAAACTCTTGAAACGAACTATATAAAAATTACTCGTTGACACCTGACTTAAGACCGAATTATTTTGAAATAATGAAATGATGAAGGTGTAAACATTTTTGTTTAAGCAAGTATTAATTTTTTATATCCTTACAAGAGAATGGAATGAATTTATCCGTCTAATGCAAGTCATATTCGAGATATGGTATAAAACTGAATTCAGTAATATCCAATTTTCTTCACTATATGTATAAAAAATTTCTATCGAGTTTCTTAATTTATTTTCAGCCTGAAAAGTAATGAATCCACTGGAATATCAGAAAAATCAGGAGAATGAAAAGCTCCGCGGAGCATTATACTATTTTGGAATAAAGTGTAATCAGTTTGTATCGAGGTATGTATATTGAACTGGATATAAGTCAAGACAGCATTTAGATCTTGTGGGAGTAACAGATGTCAATAGTTTAGAATTCCACTGCAGGTGGAGTTAAATGTAAGGTTAAGGGCCTGGGAGTAATGACCAGTCAAGAGATTAAACTCAGGAGATAAGAAACAAAGCAGGTTGAGTGGAAGTATATTGACCTGCATTAGAAGCTTGGTTCTGTAATGGAAACTATCAAATTGTCCAACATGAACATTATATGCATCCTCACAAATATGTCTTAGCAAACATGATATTATTTAGGAACCTATACTCCTCTAACTTTGATAGGTACAATGGTTGTTCTTATCTTCTCTAACAGAAACGAGCTATCTGGTATATATTAATGTGTTTGGAAAAGTTGTTTATACTGTGCGTTCTTTGGTATAAAGGTTCGTCCACGTTTACGAGGCAGGGAATCTGCTAAGCAAGATAGAAATAATCTTTCTTATCCAACGTAATGGGACAGAATAGAATTCTACAATTGTGACCGGATCTGTGCATTTCTCTAGAGCGCGTTATCCTTGAGGAAGCAATCCTATAAAACTGGATACTGAAACCCATAAATAGACTTAATAAATATATGTATAAAAACATTTAGAATCTCGAGGAAAATTAGCGTTTCATAAAAAAAAAAAAAAAAAAAAAAAAAAAAAAAAAAAAAAAAAAAAAAAAAAAAAAAAAAAAAAAAAAAAAAAAAAAAGAAAAGAAAATCTAGTGCTTCCTTCTACTAGTCGTTTCAAAGTTTATCCTGAGATCCAGAACCTTCTATATGATTGTCTCAATTTATTTCTGTTACGATGTATTTTTATGTTGGTACCGTACCCTATGGACCACGTAAAATATTTTCAAAATTAGCTTTCTTTTTACTCTCCAAGAAGAACTTCATTTTGTTAAACCATTCTTTCTCTCCTCGGACCATTTATTCGGAAATTTCTGAACTCCATAATCCGTACTTACTCCTATAAGTAGTTTTACAATTGATCAACCACCAATGTCTTTTTGTCCTGTTGTTAAACAAATCTCGGTAATAACCTAGGTTAACCTTGATTATGGTATGATGGAACCACTTTTACTGAACTATTTTGCGTGTCTTGTTTTTATAACTGAGGGACTCTCATCGTCAATTAAAATGCCTTGCACCTTCCTTCCATACACAATATACTTGACTATTTTCTGAGCCCCTTCCTTTGCCACATTTCTTTTACATGTCCTCCCAAACTACGAAATCTCTCCCTCTCAGCATTCATCATGACTCAGTAAAAAAAAATCCAATATCTTCTTTTCTTTCCATCGTCCATCTGTTCCTAAATATTTGTTGACTGCTGATTTAAAATTAAAAGACTTCTAAAATTTCCTGTTAGCCTGGGGGTTTCGATTTCGGGCACGAGTAAAATACCGGATGAGTCGACTTTGCGGTGAGCTGCCCCCATGTTCTTTTGGTTTCCTCGTTATTTTGGGTGTACTTGGAACTATGCCGCCTTCCTTGATACTTTTTAGGTTGCGGTCTGGCTGGTTGGTTGGGAGTAGATAAATAATCGCAGTAGGTCCCTGCTCCCTAAATCTTTCGAGATGTTTAATTAAAATAAGAGTAAAGAAAATTATTAAAGTATCCACTATGTTCACCAATAATGGATAAAACATGTCTATCGATTTGTATTATTTAAAATAAAATACACACATGTATTTATCAACAGATAGTAAACTCCTCCATATATTCATTATACATTTAACACGTTCCTTCCCTTTTCAACACTAAACTTATCAAGATTTCATGTATATTTTTTTTTACCACAATTTATCGGTAATAAACAATAATAAGAGAGGTGTGGACATTGAAAAAACACCTTTGATATATTTTTTAAATAAAATTAGTATAGTCAAAGTAAAAAAGAAAAGTTAATAATGTTGTTTCAAAGAACTGTCAAAAAGTTCGAAAACATTTGACATGTCACGCTTGGTCTAGTGTTGTTAAAGTAGAAGTTACCTTTTGTGTTTGTGTGTAGGATTCAACATTTTCAGTAGTTTCTTCAATTCTGGGCCGAAAGAAGTATCGGTTTTGATATTTCTCAAGTTTATTCTATATTAGTTCATTAAATTTATTTAATTTCTTCTGATGTTATCTCTAACTTGTTGAAAATCATTTTAAGTAAAAGATATCAATTATAACGATTGCTTTCCTCAAAATCGGTCAATTTTCCTACTATACTTAGGTACTAAACAAATTGTTTGTATCGTGGTGCTCCTATTCCATTTATAAAAATGACATAACATTTCTTAGTTTTACGAATTCTGAATGTTACTGTGTTGTATAATCAATTACATGTTTGATTTTACTGTGTTCATTATAAACAAATCGTCTTGTCATTATTATTTAATTTGTTAATTTTACTATTGCATTTAAATGTATTATTTTTTAAAAAAGTATAACCGAAACTCATTTGGCTGCATTTGACAGGAGTTGATGGTGAAAGGCTGTACCGTAACGGAGATCTGGGACAAGGGCGAACCTTTCTGATGGGGTTTCTATAACTTCTTTTTATTTTATTTGATTTAATATTTCGTTTTCACGGCTTATTTTCATTTAATCATTATTATCGATTAGGTAATGATTCCCTTTTTTATTTTATGATATTATTACTTGCATTTAATATGTATTCTTTATCGTAGTGATATAGTTTATATCACATTTATGGGCAGATATTAATTAAATAAAATAATCAAAATTCATGTAAATTAAAGATCTAAATGGACATAACTGGCCACAGCCATCATTATTAATTTTTCGTAATGTTTGCGATTATTTCTTATTATACATTATTAATAGCACTGTTGCACCTCTTTCTCTATATCTTCCGTTATAATCAATTAATCATATAATCATCTTTATGAATTTCCGCCATATTTATGTGATATAAAATTTTGATACTCAAATATACACTGTAAGTATAACTACAGGAAATTCCTATTAAATAACTAAATTAGCAAAGGTTGTTTTTTGACCTTTAATATACTTTATTTTATCAAATATTTGCGGATCGTTTTTGTGCTACTATGATTCATTATGTTTTCATATTGTGTTCTGTTAAACTGCTTGCTCTCTGAATATCTCTAAATATGGGTTTTACCAAGTTTTAGAAAAAATGGAAAGATTTTTAAAGTACTTCTTTAGAAGTTATAACAATATTATTTTAAGTAATAATATTAAAAATCTCTTAGTATCACACTACCCAACTACCTAAGCTACCAAAGTTAAAGGTTAAATTTCAACTAGCTAAAAACATTTTCAAAATGGCACCTAATACACACATTGATGTTCTCTGTGCCCAAAACGTTTTTCAAAATATCATCTACTCTCCTTCGATTTATTCATTACTCTTTTATTATTAAACCCTTTTTTTTTTTTTTTTTTTACCTAACCAGAATGCTTAAAATGTTTTTTATAATTTAAATTAAGTCAAATTTGATTTGAGTAAATCAAGATGGGTTCCAAGCTACTTATTAATAATAACAAATTTTATTTGTCAAACTAAGGGAAATAGAGGAGAACATATGTTTTAGGTTTAGTCTAAAAATTTACAATTTTTTTTTTTTGTTTTTTAAATGCTAATTTTCCCTATTTCAATTCATAACAATCACAAGTTTCAAAATAATGTATCATTTCTAATGTATGCTGAATATATATTTAAATTTTATTTCAATCATTTGTGGAATAAACTATTTGTTATTTACATAAGTTTATTATAATCTTTTGTATGTTATATCGACCAGCATTTTAAATTATGTTTAACTTTACAATGCTCGCTCCTCCTTCACATTAGGAACAACATTTATATGTCCTCTGGATTGATATTATATTTTGGCTATAAATTATTTTATAGTTATCTGATCAATCCTCATCTCAAGTTATTTTTCTATTTCTTGGATTATTGGAAAATGGCTGTTATCTATGCAACTTTTTAATCCTTTGAAAAAGCAAAGGAGTTTTGAAATTCTTGGTTTCATTTATTTGTTAAAATAAAATCTTCATAGTAGAAGGAAGGTTTAGCAATAAGAAAATTTACATATTTTCTACTAAATTGTTGCTAAAAAGTGTTAAATATGTGGTATGCAGTGAATTTTGAAAATTTACCGATATGTGGCAAGTGCCATTTAAGAGAGGTTATAACAGTACAGTGTTATATAGAGCTAGAAATTGATAATAAAATTGGCCTAATTCAAATAAATTGTTATAAAAAAAAGTTATAAATATTTAGTGTGACGTGTGGATCCTAGGGATGTTTAATAATCGAACGATATGTGGTTAGCGGCATTCTGCAACAGAGTTTGCAATGGTAAAATTATTAAACCCATCTGTACCAAATTTTAACATCTGTACCATTATCCGCCAGATTTTCTTCCTAAAATGTCTCTGTCCATCTAAATTACCAACTCATAGATTTGAATTAATGATTGAATATCCAACAATGCTTTTAAGTAAATTTCAACCAACTAATCATTGCAATAATACCGGGTTAAAAATTACAGCTTTAAGTGAAAATATATAGAAATATTGTGAGAAAATAATTAACTGCAATTATGTTAATTATGAAAATAATTAACTGCAATTATGTTAATTATGAAAATAATTAACTCAACTGCATGATAAGATTTTTACTGTTAAAAAATAAAACTTCTATTATTAGTTAAACCTATCTAAGTTCTTTACTCATAAGAGCGGGCGAAGCTGCGACTGGGGATGCTAGTACTTAATGAATAACAGCTCTATAATGAACATAAAAAATCAAATGGGATTGTATCATAGTCACCACAATTTATTAGTAATAAATTATAATATTTCATATTCTGTATTATTACCTTTCCTATCTAAGGTTGATTTAGGGACCACTGCATTGGTTGGGTGGAAAATATTATTCAGAAAAGATTTTATTGAATTAATTTTATAAGAAATATTTACTTTGCATTTATAATTATCATTTTCTTCACATTTATATTAGTTCACAAGTCTTTGGCTTGCTGAAATCTTCAAAAGTAAATATGAATATAAAATCAGTGTGTTTTGAATTATTATAGATTATTACAATGTTGTTGACATAACTAAGTATATCCACTTTATCTTTGTCCACATTGAAAATAAAGTTCAGAATCAGCTATTTTAATGGAATGAAAAAGTTGTAATTGGATGTTTTGTCTTAATTTTATTAATACATTTTAGTTTTAATATTTATATTAATTTTTCTCTTTTGTTTTTAGCACCTGTGGTTCCCAAATGGCCAATCGCCACGGTCAAGGTCAGCGTTTAAATTCAGCCTTTCCAATAACTCAGATATTGAAGGACCACAAGGCTCCTTTGAGTGTATACGACACTCTGGACAGAGGTGAGTTTAAGAAATTGTAAGTCAATAAGTTTGTTTGCTGTGATAAGGTTAAGTATCATTATTATTATTATTATTTTATTATAAATATATGAATACAAAAGATCTAGGGGAAAGAAACTGTTAACTGAAGAATGGAAAAATTGGTTTTACAAAAAGGTGCTTGCTGAGAACAGATAATAACAATCTATAATCTTACTCCATTTAATGTTTTATTATCTTCTTATACTATTCTAACTCAACAAATTAAGGATGGTGCCAATAATATCATCAGAAACAATGGCAGGGAGACGGAAATCTTTGGCTGTTGACCCAATATTTTCTGTATTAATGTAGTTTTTCAGCCACCTAATTACCAAATTAATTAATTAATCAAGTAAAAATGTGCATGTATTGGTAGACCTTTTAGATATGATCCCAGTTCCCCAGTTTTATTTACTTTTGTTCTATAATACATCATTGAAATTAAATTATAACAAAAAAGCCTTACTTGGGAAGCTCAGGTAATATTAGCAACTTTGCGATGTTGATTTGAGCTCAGTGAAGACACAGAAACCATTAAGTTTAATATAACGATATGTGATTAAAGGTGGTAAAAAAAAGTAAGTCTCAAATAAATTTTTTATATTTTAGCTTATTCCATGGTTGGTTTGAGAAATGAATAATTCAGAATAAATAATTTTGAAGAGATTATGGAATGGTGACAAAGAAAAATTGAGAACTGTATTAGCTCCACAGTGAACTTGGTTTCTCCTCATTTGTTAAGATTCTAAGTCTAAAATGGCTTTATCATTTTATAGAATTAGCAGTGAGTGGCCAGAGGACAGTATATGACTGTTTTTGATGGTGTGCCCTTTTGTGGGGACCAAAAGGACGATAAAGTAAAAATGTGGGGCAGTATCCTTAGCAACTGAGGCTCTCGATTTCCAAAGTAAGAGGCAGACAAATATGGCTGCCATCTTTTGAGCAAGCCAATGGAAGCTTTACGCACCTTGTGTGACAATAGAAGAAGAGGAAGACTGTAAATGGCCATGATTTTGGCAATGAAGAAATTAGAGAACATATACAGTTTCGGTATTTAGGATTTATTATTGTTAAAAGAATCTAGACTTAACAGGGTATAAATTCAACATTGTTATTATTATTATTTGTTTGGCGCAACAGTCCTTAAAGCAGGGACCTTCTCCATAAGTCTGCTTCAACCATCTCGATCCACTGTCTTGCGGCATCATCCTCTCACTCCTTCCTAACAGAGATCTTGCTCCACGTCATCTAGCCATCTCAATCATTATTGCCCTCTGGCTTTTCTTTTAGTAATTTTCAAAGTAATCTCTCCGCTGGCATTCTCTCCACGTATCCCAGCCATCTTAACCTTGCCTACTTTATTTGGGGAACTATATCTGGCTCTCCAAACAATGCTATTAGTTTTGTTCATTTTTTTTTATCTTCCATTCCCGATTTAGACACTTTGGGCCACATATCTTTCTAAATATTTTTCTCTCCCGAACCCCTAGTCAACATTACAGAAATTTATTCTCAAGTTGCAAAATCATGTAAGAAACTAATAAGGCATAGTTAATACCAAAAAGCATAACATTATTTTTTTTACTTTTATTTAAATCCACAACTCTCATTTTTGTATAGGATATTCAGCATATTTGCTGAAATATAAATATAAAACAACTGGAATGTTAAGCATGAGAAGAGATAGTACCCAGTGGCACTGCTTTCTTGTCATTGATTTACTTACTTTTATGTTAGTAGATCTCTCATCCAGTTTCTTTTCAGTCTCCTGGCATTCTCCGGCATAAGAGATGTAGCCATTCCATATATGACTTTTTTTGGGTGTCCATTTAATTTATCATGAAATAGTTTATTATGCGTTCTGAATGTCACAATTGTTGACTGTTGGTATGCTTAGGTCAGTGTGTATAGATTTGTTGTTAACAAATGGTGCTTGAGTTAATAGTCTTACTGTCTTGAACTGAAATGAACATTAAATTTAAAATTTAAAGACTATTATAATCTTCCTATTATTCTCTATTAAATATGGTCCATTTCTTTAGGGGAAGAATTACATATAGAGGAAGATTAATCTACTGCAGAATTTATAATATTACCAGAAGATCAATTAAGATGCTTATAACTCATTTTAAGTTTTTGAGATTAATAATAAACGAATCCTTAAATGTGTACGTTATGCTCAAGTAATGGGTTTATGTCAAACTGGTGGACCAGTATTGAAATGTGTGTTATTTTCCACCTCTGGTTCATTTGGATGAAAAGAGAGAGGCGTGTAGACTTCAAACTATTGCTATCAATGTCAAATATTGTATTACATTATATTGAATCTCTATATTCATTTATTTTTTTCATTCTATTATTTTTTTATTCCAAGAAGGATACAAACTTTGGTGAAAAGTTTATATTTTTGAATTAACGAAATCCTTTGATACTCATTTATCCCAGTTATTATGGTTGAATCCTTCAGTTGTCAAGAAAAAAATCCTTTCCTATGATCTTAGAATTTCTCACTGTATTAAGTTTTTCTTATAAAAAATAGGACCTGTTTATCACTTTATACTTATATTAAAAAATGACAAATGTTTTCATGCCAATAAGCAAATATTTGCCCCATTATTAATATATATATATTTTTTTATTCTTTTGTAGAAGTTTGGAAACAGTTGGATTGCTGCCATGTAAAATGCGAGTTCAAGCCAATGAAGACGTTTACGAGACTACCAGGAGTAGAATGCAGGCTGCAGAAAAGCAGCAAAAAGAAAATTGGTATATATGAATTCTTCTTTTCTATTTTGTTTATGTTTTTTACTATTTTTTTCCCCCCACCTTTCAGTTTTCCCTGTAACTGGTAAATTTTTTCTGTTCCTACTCCAAGCAAATTTAAAGTGGGACTATTAAAAATATTGGAAATATTAATCTAATCTTTTAAACAAAACCATTTGAAACTTTTTTTTTCAATAAAAAGAATTCCAATAGAAGTGGCAATTAATTCATCAATCCTAATTGTATTGATCCTTCTATACCATGATGGGTACCTCAAGTAAATGTGTTTTTTGTAGACCCTGTTTTGTAGATTTTCGTTAAATTTCAGATTTTCAATATAATTCACTATTGATAGCTTTTCCAATGTACTGTCTTCTCAAGGTATAATAGCCACTTAGATTAGATATCAGTTGCATAAGAAGTGCTCTAAGAATATATATATATATTTAGTATAATTTCTTTAATGCAACCTTTATTAAAATTCGCAGTTTTATATAATTTGACCTATAGATCATAATACAAGAAACAAAAAGGCGAGTGAAGAATCTTTGGAACTATTGTTGTCCCTTATGGTAGCTGGATGTGCCATATTCTTGAAAGAGAAAAGGCTAACTGAATTAATTGTTGCCATGATTTTAGTTTAATATGTTCTTTATTTTAATTCAACTTCTAAGTTATCAATATTAGACTAATGAACTCTCATTGAAACCTCAACACCTTTGATAAAGTTTCAAGGATTCTTTTAATCAAATTCTTGTCCTTGTGTTTTGTTGGAAGCAGTACCTACTCTACTATAGCTATCCATATCAATATTATTTTCTAATTATAATAATTTTGTTTCAGCACTAGAGAAATAGAACTTGATAAGACTGGTATTGGTCGCCGAGTAAAAGTTAGGAGCAAAGTCGTTAATGGCGGTGGCCTCGCTGCCAGAAGAAGTTTACCAGCTGTTACTACGCCACCCGCACCCCACACTAAACCCCAAGGCAATAACCAGGCCCAGAAGCCGGGGAACCCTGACCTTATGAAGAGGCCGATAAGGTAATTCTCGTCAAGGGAGGTTATGTTATTTTATCTCAAAAAATAAATTTACATATACTTCATTTTTTTCCCTCCTCTTGTAACCTCAATGGTTTTGTAAATATCAGATCAGTTTGCAATTTTATTATTTTTCACGCTTTATACTGATGACTGTTTCATTGTCCAGGAAGATGTTCAGCCTATTTTTGCTTTTTAGGGTTAATATACAAGCGCTTCTGCAACTTTAAACATGAAAAAATAATTAAGTACCTAGTAAATAAAATCAATGAAGTGCAAATGGGAAACCACTGTTATTTATAATATAAATCTATTGAAAATTCATTGCACGCCCACAAAAGTTCAAAAGGAATTTTCTCTCTATTTATTAAATTTTAATGTACTCACAAATCTGGCCTGCCCTAATTTCTAATTTATACAAACCTTGCTATATAAAAATCAGCATTTATTGGTGGTCACAGGAAAAAAGTCAGTAAGTCTAAAGTCACAACTTATCATGTCAGCACTTTTCGACTTTGAGCTTTTACTGTAAATAGTTTTAAAAAAGAAATTATTGACATAAATTTTACCATAAAAGTGGGCTAATTAATTGGTATGAAGAAAATTTATTTTTTATTTTATTTTTTTTTTTTATAGTTACTGATTATTCACCAGAACTGGCCAATTTATTACAAAGATTTTTTAAAATATTATTTTAATAGTTGTGATTAACCTTTTAAGTACATGCCACTATATACGTGTTTTTTTTATTCAATTTCTTTTTACGTGTAAAACTTGTCAAAACAGGGACCAATATGCAAAAATCTAGCAGAAAAATAGTGATGTAGCAGTCGGACATTTCCGCCGCTCGGCCTTGATGGGTTAAAAGATGCTTTACTGAATTATATTAAATTGAATTAACTGAGAACATATACTATTTATTTTCCAAGTTTCCAAAAACATCCTTATAAATCATAAATAAATAAATAAAGGCCTCAGAGCTACCAACTTATCCACAGGGTGCAGAAGGCTTAGGAGATAATCTTAGTCCATTTTTCGACTTACCAACTTATCCCCTGTGACCATTGATATAAAGACTAACAGCATTAAGATGATCAAGTAGAAACTGGTTATACTTGGCTATAATTTAGAATTGTTTATAGTTATTAAATCCCATAAAAATTATTCAATGTTGAAAGTTTACAGAATCATCAGGAGGATTACTTGGTTTTAGTTTTAATTTTGAAAATAAGTGTTACTATTATTTTCTATTTATTTTTCTCAACAAGGTTAAACATATATTTAGGTTGAGTGGTTGTTTATTTCATTATACCATGCTTCACATTATTATATCATGTGATATATAACTGCATAATGGCAGCAACACGCTCTTAAGTTGCAGTAGTGGTGAATAACTGAGGAGGAATCGATCTATGAGCTGACGACAGAGTGGGGGGTTCTGGCGGTAAATGATGGTTGTGAGTAATGATGGTGAGCTTTGTAAGTTAAATTTTACAAAGTTTTTCTTTACATTCTTATCTAAAAGATATGTTTGAAATTGTATGAGAAGATAAAATTGCATAGCTTTCATTTATTTTGATATTAAACTAAAAGTAAGTAATGGTATTTTTTACAATTTATTTCTTCTTGACAAGCTTTCCCAAAAGGTTCCAAAGAAATTGCACTTCCAATGAATGAGGCATATCTCAAAAAGTGTGTTTTGATTATATATAATACTAGCATCCCCCGCCGTGGCTTCGCCTTCTCTTATAAGTAAATAAATTTAAAAAATTTAACTAACAATTAAAGTTTATCGAGAAAACTCTAGTGTTGAAATATGCAATTGAGCATTATTTCTTTAATGATATTTTCACTCAAAGCAGAAATTTTTAACCTGGTTAAAAATGCACTGATAAGGTGTTTGTAGATTAAGGAAAAGCATAATTGGACATCCAATTTTTGATTTGGTAATAATTTAATTATTATTTTGTTAACTGGAATCCACACGTCGCACCATTTATTTAAATCTTTTTCAATGATTTGATAGATTTTTCTTCTTTCAAATGATTCTAAATTTTTTTCACAATGATTTGAATATAAGTAAATTTTATTATCAATTTCAAGCTATATATATCACTTTACCTTTGCAACCTCTCATGTAGAATGGCGCTCGTCACCTATCTGTCAATTTTCAAACTTCACTGTAATCTACATATTATCCATTTTTAAATAACAAATTAATTGAAAATCAGTAGAATTTATTGTTGCTAAACCTTCCTGGAACTATAAACAGGATGTGGTTAAAATTTTGTGCAGATTGATTAAGCTGTTTTCGCGGTTAGTAATCACAAACGAAAAATGGGTTATCCTTTTCTATTATAGTTTAGATTTGAGTACTCCTAACTCCCATTTTGTCAGCTGAGGATCGACCCTGGTATTGGGAGACCCTCCTTGGGCACTCCTAGTCTCCTTAAATGGGTACACTTAATTGGGGAAAACCTTGCATTTCAGAGTGATTCTAACCAAATCGCTTCTTTGCATAACTCTTGGTTAAGAAATAGCCCATCTTTACTAAAATGAGTCCAGGATCCTTCAAGGTTGTAGTGCTACTGTTTTTTTTTGTTTTTTAATCAATATTCGAGACAGCATAACCTCTTTCATCATTGATTTTGACTGCTACAATAATTGTTGCTTGCTATATCAATTTTTACAAACATTATAATCTCAATAATCAGGCCCTCCCATAGTCCAACACCACCAGTTATCCATCCCTCTTGCAAGCATTCTCCCCTGAGACGAAGAATCTGATGACACTCAAGAAATCTCTTCAACTTCGATAGTGAAATGGGTAGAAGCTATCACTTGGTTAAATGAAGTTACCTTGTAAGCAGAAGATAATTATGACATAAGTAGTGTTATGATGGACAAAATTAAATGGAAAAGCTATAGAATTCTCATTCAGAGTTTAAAATGCTAACAAAAATTTTTGCATTTTTGAAAAAATAAACTCGCATTTTATATCATTTTAAGGAGTTCCCATTATTATTCTGAGGTTATATACTAGATTTTTTGTTCTGAATAAGTTTTATGTATTTGTTATTTTTATTGCAGTTTATTGTGCCATAAAAGAATAAAATGCAATCATTTTTCATGTTTATTTTTTTCTTCTCTACATTCAGTCATCCGCCATTATAGGTAATCTGGCTCACTGATCCTATATCTGTCAGATTATCGAGATTGTACTGTATTTTAACTCAATATTTTAGGAATATTAGCCTAAATAACGAAGCTTTATAAAAAATAATAACAAAGTTTAGAGTAGTACCTCTTTCATCCTGGATGTGCAATATGTCTTTAACTATTCCGAAATCATTCTCATTATTATTATTATAGATTATATTTCTGTTACAGGGATAGGATAATTCACTTATTAGCTGTAAGGCCATATAAGAAACCTGAACTTTACGCAACATTAAATAGAGGTAATTTACAATTAATAATATTCACTATATAGATTTTTATCTTGACTGGGATCCACCCAAATGGGCGCCATATATTTATATTTATTTTTTTTATATTTACAGTTTAAGTATTAAAAAAAAAACATAATTCCCCCTGACTGGTAAAGTCTATAAATCATGGATATGTCTGTCTATAATCTACTGCTTTTTCCAATTTATATTTTAGAAATAAAAGGATCAAATTATTTAAATTAATAATTAAATTTACAATCAATGGTTATTCGAAATGATCAGTGTCGACTTTTTTCATTCAAACCAATATAGTTCCTAAGTATTTTTAAGTAGAGCGACAAGTATTTTACATCTAAAAATATTCTCCATTTAATTTCTATCAAGAAAGCTGTAATTGAATTTTCTATCCGAGCAACACCAACAAAGCTAGAGCGTTTCAAAAAAGCACTAACATTTAAAAAATTAAGTAAAACATCACTTTCTTTATTCAAACCAATATAGCTCCTAAATGGTAGGTCCAAGCGACAATTGTTATATAACAAAAAATATCCTCCATTAAATTTCTGAAGAAAATAAAGAAAACATTTTCTATAAGAAAATATTCTAATGAAACAATAATGTTTTTCAAAATTTGTATACCGAAAAAAAATGTACTAACACTGTATTAAACACAAAAATATACTTTAAAAAATCAACGAGAATCATGAAAAAAGGAAAATAGATCACAAATTTTATATTAAAATTCGCCTGTAATTTTATTTTTAATTAATAACTTGGAATAATGCTTGAATTGTTTTTGTCTGACTTGGTGGCTACCCTAGATGTTCCTTATTTAGGTTTAAGATTTAACAGAAATTATAGAATTTTCATAAAATATTTAAACTATTTTTTCTTAATTTATGTGTTCATTCTCGAGAGTATATGTAACATGTTTTTTTCATAATATTTGTATTTACTTGTTTTTATGTAACTCCATAAAAATAACATCTATTGATTTTCATGTATACTTTTCAGATGGTGTGAAAGATAAGGATAGAACTAACTTAATGAATACTATTTTAAGTGTTGCCACAATTAAAGACAACACTTATCATTTAATGCGTCATGTTTGGAATGATGTACAGGAAGACTGGCCTTTTTATTCTGAACAGGATAAGCAGATGCTCAAAAGGTATTATCTACTTTACCGTTCATGTTATTGAAAATAAAAGAATTGTTAAGAGGTTTTTTTCGAAAATTAAAATTGTGGCTATTTATCTGGATTCATTTCAAAATCGAAATCTAATTGTTTAATACATGTTTGTGAAAGGTATAAGGGCATATAATAATTTAAAAAATGTGTGTAGAAGATGCATGTTGATGTGTACGCTAAACTATCAAAAAAAATATTTATTTATAAAAGAATAGGTGATGAAATATATGAACATCAGTTATATGTAATTGTAATGTTATATGTATCATATTACTTTGTGTCTAAGAATCTAGTATGCTAACCCGCTTTTCTTTCCTAATAATATTGTTTCTAAGAAATTCCAAATAGGATGTCAGCAACACGTCAGTGAAATATACTACAAGCAAAATTTATTAATATTTGATGATCAACAAATATGAATGTCTGTCACCTCAATAAATAAGTGGTCAATTCAAATATTCCAACTTTTCATGTGTGGACGTGTTTATTACATCATAGAGTATAACTTCACTAATCTGACCCTTAAGGGACTAAGAGGTATGTCAGAACAGCCAAAAGATTGGATTAACAGGAGATATCAATGAAACACCTGTATTATACATATACTAAAAGTTATATTTTAACATTTAAAAACAATAAAGGAAATAGAAACATACTTTGTATACATCATCAGACTAATATGTTTGCATAGATTTGTTTTAGCCAGCTATTTATGTATAGAAACATTGGCTATAGTAACTCTGTATGTTGATAGGTTTGTAGCAAACTAATTCACCTTTAAAATCGTCCATTAAGAAGTAAGCTCTAAACTTCTTTTTTAAGGACATATAGAGGAAAACTAAAAAAATCTCGACTTTTCTCGAATTGAGAGTATTCAAAAAATTTGAAAGCTTGTATTTTAGTCCCCATTTAAGGCACATAGCTTATTTTCTGTTTAAATTGTATAATAGTTTAGTTTAGTTTATTTTAAACATATAGAGCTTCCATTTGGAACTAACCGGGCAGCAGATATTTTGGTGAAATATAGAAATGGTTGAAACTTTTGATGCTTCAAGTTCCAAAGCTTACATTTTAACCCACAAGCACAACACAATAGATATATTAATCAAAACTACCTGACCTTTTGCACACCAAAATATACAGTTTTACCAAACTATTAGGAATTTCCCGAAAATATTGTCGTCGTCCCGTGAACTCCACGGGAGAGTCAGATTACCTGGAGATTCTTTGGATATTTGGAATAGCGGGAGGCAGATTAGCGAGATTCTACTGTATTACAGTATCATCCCAACAATTTTTTTTATTTCTAAACATAGTCTAGTTTACGACCAGCTTGCAAATTTATTTTTGTTAATTCGTGTTAACCACTTTTTCACTGGGACTTAAAAAATATTTACACAGCATAGCAACTATATTACCCATTGTTTGTAATCCACCGTATTACTTTTCATACCCTATATTTATTTACACATACCATGTATAAGAACATTATGTATAACATTCTATGGAGATCCATGTTAATGTTTAAATGTCTGCATAACCTACCCTTAAAACCTATTTCTATTTCTTAAAATAAGATGCATGATCTCTGCTCAGTGGCCAAAACCAGATACACCTGTCCACTGTACACAAAATATCTAATGGAAAAAAACAAAGCACATTCAGATAATTAAGAAAGATGGCAAAATATGAATATGATTATAAAAAATTGTTCAAACTTAATTAGAATTAAAATCAAGTTATAAAGTTATTTATAAAAATGGTATTACTTCATTAATTTTTAATTTAAAATAATCTGTCTAAATAAATAAGCCTACTGTAAATAAGCCTCTGTTGCCAATTTCTCTTATCAGGCGAAAACCAGAGAACCTAACTCCTCCTGGCAGTTCTGATTCTCAATCACCTAATTCCATTCACCCTGGAAGCCCTCCATCAGCGACTGAGCCATCGAAAAGGCCTGGATATATTGATGGGGTTGACGGTGTTATTGTCAAGAAGCAGAGGATATCACACTACAACCAACAATCCAAGCCTATAGGACCACCACCCACTTGCGGTCCACCACGTGGCTTGCCTCACCCTTCTCCGCCTACACCACCACAGGACACCTCTCCACCACCACCCAAACATCCACCGCCTCCTGATTTACCCAAGTACCGCATGTGAGTAGTCTTTTGTTTTTTTATCCTAATAATTGAACTTTTATTGTATCAAAACAGACCTTATTTTTATTATTAGGATTTATGATTTTTTTTTATTCAAAGACTAGTGTCAAATGTTTAACATTTATCATCAGTTCTAAAAACATAAACTAAAGATAATCAGCGAATATATTGACACAAAAAGAGAAGGATAAATGATAATGTGAGAAATGAAAGAGAGCCAATATCCATTGTGTACCTTCTCTTGACTTAATTTTATGTTGTTTTTTTTTTGTTTTTTTAAGTATGCTCTGCAAACAGTTTCAATAAAGTTTAATTTTAATAACTTTCTTTTTTGCTAGTCTGAAGTTTTTGATAGTTGTTGAGTTGATTCTTCAAATAAAAGAGACAAATAATTCATCAATCTTTATTGTATTGATCTTTCTATATCATCATGCACACCTCAACTTATTTTATTATCAATTTATTGATTGTCCATGTTGTGCCGTCTTAATAGTGTGAGATGTAGAGGAATGTGACCAACTCATTCTATCGAAAACCTCAGGCTACCAAAATTAAATATCAGAAAGTAATCAAAATTAAACTTTATTGAAACTGAGTTTTTGCAGAGCATACGTATAAAAAATAACCTTAAAATCGAATCAAGGTACCAACGAAATTGTGTCTCTTTTATTTATCACTTCATTGTTTATCATTTTATTTTTGTATCAACACGTTTGCTGATTGTCTTTATTATAAGACAAGTTAGAATCAAATATGTGAAGTTATTTAAAAACAATTAATAGATAAATAAGGAATTAATGATAGATAAATAATAAATAATTATTTGTTTATAAATTTAAAATATATTTTATTATAGCACCTATTATTTTATAAATAAATAGATAATTTTTTTTTTTTTTTTTTTTTCACATGATTCTGAAAAAAAAAAAAAATGTATCATCATAATAATAAGCAGTTATTGTAATTTTTCATTTATAGAAAAGTAAAATAAACCTGTTATTTTCTGTAAATTTTATAATAAATACATCATGCATTGCTCAGAAGTATTTTGTTTTAAAATATAAGAGCTACAAAAAATAATTGTTCGAGTAAATGGAAAGCATATAATCTATTTCTCCGTATTTTTTTAAGATTATAAATTGGTTTAAATTTTTTTTAATTTTATTTAAAAAGAAAAGTAATAGTATCATTAACGTTTAAGCCCAGCTTGAGTTCATTATATATTTTTTAATTATTTGGATGATTTTTAATGAAATGAAATAATTATTAACTTCCAATAATAATGTAATAATTTTTATATCATCATAACATGTTATTCTTATAATTTTATTTTCTTCTGTTATTATACAATCCTAGCTGTTAATTTACTCAATTTTTCACTATTTTTTTGTAAATCTTATTCATTATCATTTTTTCTTTGAGAAACAATCATACATGATATAATGTTTTTTTTTTAATTTCAGTGATTATACAACGATAAAAGATGTAGACCAGAGGCGGAAATATAAGGAAGACTTCAACGCTAATTATAGTGAATACAAGCGCTTACATTCACTTGTTGAACAAGTTTCTAAGAAATTCACTTTGCTCCAAGAGCAGTTAAAAAAGGAGGAAAGAGGCAGCGAAGGATGGCAGGTAAATATATATATATTTTTAAACACTATTATTTCATTTCTTTAATTACTTTTTTGTATGTATCATTTAATCAAAAGTTTTGATTTAAACAAAAAAATAAATTAATAAACTATTTTATAAATGGTTTGTAGTTTAAGGATAATTAGATTATTTGTAGATTACAGAATAAAAGCATAACAGTCAAAATTAAGACATGTGGGTAAGACTTGTAAATTTACATTTTCCACTAACGATTAGTAGTGTGTTGGTGATATTGATACTAAAAACAATACATTACATGGATTGTTGATTAGGCACGCGTTACTATTATTATTCTGTATTATTTACTTATTTTAATCATTCTTTAATTAAAATGTTCTTTTTTAATTATTTTTGGGTAAGCAACCATTTATTCTAAATTGTTACGTAGAAGTTATCTGTGGCTTAAATAACACCAGGAGGGTTAAGGGGTGGATGAAAAAAATCATCATGTAAAATTTAGTAAAAATGTGTATCAGTATCACCATATTAGCATTAAAATAAACTACACAATAAATATTTTGTTACATTACGATATAAAAATATTTCTTTTAGCGTACAAAAAAAATTTGCTTAACAGTTCTCTTCTCACAGATATGGATAATAATGTTATTATTAATAAATATTAAACTTCATACATTATATTTACACTCGACATGTAGACGGATTGCCTCCAGCAGACTGAGACCCTCCAGAGATGGCAGAGCTACAAATAAATCTTAAAATGCCGAAAGGCAATAAAAGATTCATTACCATAATTTTCCTTTCTTTGTATGAATTTATAATAAAGTCGGAGGTTAGAAAAAAAAAAAAAAAAAAAAAAAAAAAAAAAAAAAAAAAAAACATTATATTTAGTGTTATATACATTATAACATAGTGTTTTTATGTTTATAAATAGAATTATATGGAGGATTAGAAAAAATACATTATATTCACTTATTATTTTCTGATTTGCCGATGAAATTTATTTTACTTTAGCTGTTGTAGTTTTACAATTTACTGTTGCCCATGCCAAGCTCTTTTCATGTTGCAATTTAAAAACTCTTACCCCCCAGGTACAAATTTGTTGTAAAAAAAATGGAAAATAAAACTGAATGACAAATCACTTCATATTACAATTATATGACGTAAGACCTGCCTGCCTCTTTACATTGACGACTGAACTTAACATTATACTAAGAAAGTGGCATACTATAGTACACTGAGCCCTGAAGGGGGTTAAAACAGAGATTTACAGTTACTTGTTAAAACCAATCCTGAAACATTCCAAATTTATGGACTGGCCACAAAAATACAAACATTTCAATCTAAATTCCTAACACTAACAGACTTCCCTCCTTATGTGTCGAACAAAATGTTACTTACAGACTTACATATTAAGGTAGCCAAAAGAAATACAATGTGGAGATATTTTCATGACAAATTATATGGACACTAACAAACAGGTACAGAACATGGCAGCATTACAAATTGGTGACAACTCAACTGAGGATGAAATGGAGCTTGATGAGGGATCTCCTTGTCTAATATCTAATAATGTTAATGTCACGCCTGGAGATTGTACTACTGGTTGTTAACAAAAATTTAGTTTTGAATAAAATTATTAGTTAAAAAAAAATTATATTTTAATAATTTCATCCAAGATAATTTACTATATTATTTTGTTGCAGCGCATTAAGGAACAAATAATGAGGGAGTATGAAGAAAATAATAGAAACTCAAGGCATCAAGATGCCAAACGAAGGTTTCATTATCTTCATGAAAAACTGTCCCATATTAAGCGCCTTGTAATGGAATATGACGAAAAACAGTACTCGTAGCCATAGTACGATTCCGCCCACACATATCCATATTATGACGCCAAGATTAGCAGATCTCACTTGATGTCAGTAAAGAAAATATCTCGTGTCCCTCTTCCCCGAGGGATCTATCTAGTTTCTAACACCTTTATGAAATTTATATATATGTATATTTTTCTCCGATGTATTGTATAAAACTAGGCTGAAAAATTGTTTTTAAAAAACATTAAAAAAACAAAAAAAAACAACAATAAAATGGAGACTCATAATGTATTCTGTGGTAAAAAAAAAAACAAGGTGCAAATCTAGATTTATAAAATACTGAATTTTGTTAGTTATATATATACATAAATGTAGTTGCGAATATCCTCTACCGAAGTGCTTTTATGCTGTGTAATTTTGTTTATGCATTTATCGTGTGTTAAATAAGATATTACAACAATTATGTTTACAGTCCATTTATATAGTGAAATTTATAATATAAATTGAAGTAATGTAAATTGGTTTATTTGTTAATATTATGATGATACATAATACTTGCATTATCCTTTTTTTTTCTTTTAAAAAGGAAGGAAACTATTTTTTGTTACAATGAACTATTTATGGTTTAAAAAATTTGTTTATTTATGCGTTATTAAATCAGCTGATATACTTCTCTTTTTTTTTCTTATGTTATTTCTGGTATTGTTCTGCTTTATGAATTAGTTAGACTAATTAAATATCAACTTCTTAAAAATAAAAAACTTGTAAACACTTTTCATTTGTTAAAAACACTTAGCATGATAATATTGACAAATAAATATTCTGATCATTTTTATTGTGTTTAGTTTCATATTTTTAAAAATTGTATGCTTCCTTGGTATATAGTCAATTATAGCATTCATACTGACTGATAGTGCCGTTCTGTTTATCAGCTTCTTTTACAATTATTAATGTGATTTTACGAGAATAGTTAATGCAAAATTAAAAAAAAAAAAATTTAATTAAAAAAAAAAAAAGTGACCAAATACATAATCTGTCTTAAGTGTCTAATGTAATTTTTTCTTAAGCATTGTTAACTGTTTTATTGCTGCAATAAATTTTATATTGGTTTAGAATATACATGAAAAAAAAAATATTTTATCAGGGATAATTGGATTAACATGAAATTTAAAAAGAATATCATAGTTTTGTATTTTTATATAGTGGTAATAAGCTGAATGAATTTCTTGGTCTATTCCATATTTGCCGAGACCAAAATATTTTAATTTTCACAATAATTATATATATAACTATGGAAATGTGTGGGACATGGTGATTTGTATGTTAAGAAATGATATGTATGATTTAATGGTATAATAAAGTGTATTTGATACAATATTTATAGCTGCCACCAGAGATTCCTCATCTAATTATTTTCTAAATTATTAATTCTAGTTTGTTGAAGTTGATTTTTATATATATACATATATATATTTGTATGTTTTTGTTTTGTAATGGTTGTTGGATTAATGCCATTGTGCTTTATATATTATAAGTTTAGAATTAAAAGTTAGCACAAGGAGAAATATATTGAAATTTTCAGTCTATATTTTTTCAAAATTTTAAAATGTTTTAACTACGTCGGGCACGGTTAATCAAGATCACACTTCATTATTTTAAAGGAAAATCATTGAGCTTGGAGAAAAATTGTAGAAGAAACCTGAGATAAATAATCAGTTTATTTTATCTCTCTTATTAGTCCCTGTTTTCT
Source organism: Euschistus heros (assembly GCA_003667255.2). Lineage (NCBI taxonomy): Eukaryota > Metazoa > Arthropoda > Insecta > Hemiptera > Pentatomidae > Euschistus > Euschistus heros. The sequence goes on from RCWM02000033.1 coordinate 3,393,046, forward strand.
CTTATTTTCTTCTGTTTTCTATTGTATAATATGTACAGATAGTAAAAGGTCAGCTTTTGTTAATGGAACGGAAATAGTGTTGGGTTTGGTTTGGTTGTTCAATTTGATTATTCAAAATAACTTTTGAAATTAATGCGTTAAAAAATAGCCTGCAAATTGCTTTTGACATTAAAAATTTTTTTATTCAAAATGATTAGCCATGCCTGGCTGAAGGTTAAAAGGTTTTGTTTATTATTATTTTAATTTCACATGTGAAGTAGTTGTTTCCCACCGCCTCTGGGAGTATAAACTACAATTATAAAAACAGACAGAAATTTAAAAGTGATGTACTTCTTTTTTACTAACTGTAACATATGACAGGAATGGTTTTGAGTTTATGTATTACAAACTGTTTTGTTAGATTTTTTTTTATGATTACTTTCTCGTTTATATACTTTTTTTATTGCATTAGTCAATGTGCCTCTTTTGATGCCTGCCAAATTTTATCTTTGTAGCAAGATAAATTTGGTTTATTTTCACACGAATTGTACACCTAGCAAGACTGAGTGCTTCGATTCTTGTTGGATTTAAGTATTAAATAAATCTACAAAATGAATACTACAAGAAAAAAAATTATATATATACAGTCCATTCCTCAAAATGTTTATTTCTATATACTTCATATATGTGTGTATGTAAAACAGTGGATTCACTTTTCAAAACAAGTGTACTTCAAATATACCTCACAATGGCGTATGTCTATTCAACCAATAGTAGCTAATGTATATATACACATACATTTTGTATGTATATATCAAATTTAAGTCATTAGCAAACATTTATTGTAAATTATTGTAGCATAACCTCTTGGGTTAATCATATAACCTATACCTTAGTATAAAATAATATAGGGTGTATGGTTTCTATTATTGACTGTGATTCGTGATGTTTGGAATATTGTTATTAGCCTACAACTATTTTGAGTGTTGCTCATTCCTCCTAGGCCAGGGGTCAGTTTGATAGGGGTTTATTGATACTGTTTAGTTCAAATTTATCCGAATGTACATAATTTTTATTTGATTTATTTTAACTTTTGTTTGACTTAATGTACAGAAATGATGGATGCGTGATTTATTATTATTTTTTTTTTAAACTGTATTGGATTGTTATATTTCATTTGAATATCGCAATATTAAGTTAGAAAGAATCAATGTTCTTTTACTTGTGGACTAACTAAACCACTCCTATCTTGTCACAGCATCACTTTTGTCATAAATGATCTGATAGTAGGATTCAAAGTTGTTTGTATCGTTCAGAAGGTGATCTTTGTTGTGACTTCTGCTGTGACCTCGCAATTCGATTACAGTAATTAGTGTAATTTCTAGAATAATGATCGCTTTTTTTGGCTATGACCCGGAACTGATTTGATGACTATTAGAATTTCTGCATTTTTTTTTTCATTAATATAGTTTAATTTATAAAGATACGATGTTAATCCCTATTTTTTATGAGTTGTCTAGTTTTATTATTATCCGTTATTTCTACAAAAGAAGGAAGGAAATTAATTAAAAGCCAGTACTTTTTAAGTTAAAAATGAGGAGTTGAATATGTAATTGTAAAATTTAGTTAGGCCTATTAAGTACCAATTTTAATAATACTCTAGCAAAAAAATTAAAAAACATGTAACCAAATCATATACCTGTATTTATATATTATATTAAAAAAAAAATGTTTATTCGTTGTTATTTTGTAGGCATTTAGCAAAAAAAATAAATAAAAATACAAAAAAAATAATTATGTCATTAATGAGGAATTGCATTAACACTCCTCATTTTGAGATAACAAATTCCTTTTGTTCAATTGTAATTGTTTTGTTTATTTTCGATGAAGTACTTGTTATGATTTAATTTTTCTTTCCTGTTAAATGTTGTTTTAAAGGTTGTAATTTAGTTTATGTAAATTATTTTGTTTCCATAAATAATTATTTTTATTAATTTATATCATGATTCCAATAATGTTGATGTATATACAAATTATTGAAGCTCAATCTTTGTTAGAACACGTAAAATTAATTGTTCAAGCACAGTGTATATATTTCAGGAAAATGCCAAGAAACAGATATATTTTATTTTTTATTTGTATAAAATGTAATATATATATATAAATATTATCGCCCTAAATATTAGTATAGGTTCCTATCTATCATCAGAAGATAAAAAAGTATAATTATATAGAAAAAGGAATCGAAAATAAAGTTGGATCATAATTAAACGATATGAACTGTGTACAGATTTTAACCATTTACTTAATGCAAACCTTGTTTTTTTTTTTAATTTATTTTTTTATTTATTTATTTTTTAATTAATATCTTATTATGTCCTGATGATTATATTTTCTTGTTACCTATGGAAACTATTGTATATTTTAATTAGTGTATCATGTTTGTGAGATAACACTTTCCACAATTAAATTTATATGTAATATTAAGTGATAACATAATAAGGAAATAAAATGAAAATTTCGTTTTATGTTTAAGTGAGTGTGCCAAATGTTGGTTATGTAGTGAAAAGAAAAAGAAACAAAACAATTACACGTTAATAAATACAGCAAAGCAAGTTTTAAAAATTTGTTTATTACTATTTTTTGACAAATATATACAAAAACTTACTTCTTTTTTTTCTTTTTTTTTTAATGCAGTTTTTGAACAAGATATTAATGTCATAATCGTTTTAGATCCATCAAGTTTTTATTTGTTCACTTATTTTGTCTATTAGTGAGCCAAGATCACAGGCAATTATATCCTTTTAATATTGTGTCTTTCATTTTAAGTATATTAATGTTACTCATTATTTCATGATCCTTCAATCTTTTTATCAACCACTTATCAAGACTTCTCTCAGTTGTCAAGATTTTAGAGTTATTTTTCCAGTGCCAAATTAATCATCATTGGATAAGTTTTGTTTTGGGGATGGACCAAATAGAATTTTTAGATAGCTTGTGATGATTTTTTCACAATTTTATATATATTTGTCTTATATAAGGCAGAGTTGTTTATACTTCTAAAGCACTTTTCTTGTTTTACTGTTTTATATTCCGTTCATGAATTAATCAAGATTATCATAAAGATTTATTGTCTACGCTACTGTCATAAAAAAAAACAAAAAAAAAACTTTATTTGTAGCTATGAATTCCAAAACAAATTAGCTAATAATTCTAAAGCTAGGAATTTTCTTATGTTAAAGGTTCTTTTAAACTTTAATTTTAAAATATCTTCATTATTTTTTTAATAATTAAAAATAATCATTTAATGGGCAAGATGAATATATTTCATTAAAATTTTGTTTTATTGATTTTGAGCTTAAAACTAATTTCAAACTTATTAAGGCAGGCCCGCTAAAACACTTCTTCTAGCCATGAGTTGTCTTTTGTCCATCTTTACAATAATTTTTATAAAAGAAAAAAAAATATGACAAGTATAGATTTGAAAATATTTTAATCAAATTACGGATGAGTATGAAACTATATGTTATTTTCATCCTCGTCTTGCATGTTTGAACATGAGAATTAAACTACTCCAGATATAAGCAGACTGGAATAAGGGAAGGTATGAAAATGTGTAAGAGGTCCTAAAAAGACTTATTTCTTAAATGGTATTATTTTATATGATAGTAAAGGTTTCTTTTAAATTAATGAATTCAAAAGTTTATGAAAAATAGTTTACAAGAAGAAGATTAGTTTACAGAAGGTTATTATATGAATTAAATCTTTTCCAATAGACAGCAATTGCATTAAAAAATAATATTTTACTTACAGTATACAATTTTCTTCTTTGTATACTGAAGCTTAATGTTTTTATATATTTTAACTAGAGAATTAAGGAAGGATAATAATTCAATAAACTAGCTTTAAATAACAACAAAATCTGGGTAGAATAGGTGCTAGGGCACTCAGGTATTCCAGGCAATGAGAAGGCTGATGGATTAGCCAGACAGCTGCAGTCCACGGCAGCACTGCAAAAAGCACTATTGAAAGATATAACAACTTCGTATATCATAACTGGAATCAGATGAGACAGGGACAGTCAAAACTGTTACTGCAAGAAAATGAGTGAACAACCCCTTAATCTTGACAGGATTGAATGTAAAACAACCTTCAAAAACTGAAGTGGAAAGGGAAAAAAATCAAAATTGGTATTACAGGTCTAAATAGTTATTACATATTTATTTATACAATATATACATCAATAAGAAATTTTTTACTTTAAAGGAAACTTGGCAAAAGATGAACGTTAAGACTAATCTTTCAATAACAAAATACAAATATTAAAATAAACAAATTAATGTGATAATACATGTCTTCCTTTCAAAATTCTACTCATTAAAACCTTCCTACCACCTACTGTTGACATTCTCGTATCCCATCCGTGTTTCTTTATCCTCATAGTTTCTGAAGGACGGGGGAAATAGCACCTGGTTTTATTGATCCTAAAATGTTTTTTCCACTGGTAGTGGTGAATTTCATTCGTGCTTGTCCATTTGGATGTCATCTGCCTTATAGATGTTAAATAAAATGATGTCCTGAAAAAAATTATCTAATCAATCCAAACTAAAAACATTATCAACAGAAAATAAAAACAAGATATAATGTTCTCTCAAGAAGCAAAAAGTTTTTATGAAAAGCTCAATGAACTATAGTGCAACCCCTAATAGACAGGGCAATGAAAATCTCAGGTAACTACATTAATTGTTAAAATGACCAGAAAAAGTGTGTAAAAAATTACAATTAACGATTACTAATTTATAATGTTAAATTTATAAGTCATATCACTTAAATGTTTACTAATTTTTATTAAGAAAAACCTTTTTTTTATTTACACCCTTAGTCCCAGGTGATTATTATACACTGATTTTTTTTATGTCAATGAAAGTTATTATATTTAATATTTCAATTACTATGTAATAACTTTTCAAAAAACAAAAAAAATATTTTTTTAAATATTCAGGATCCTGGTGTCTTCCTTTTACAAACAATAAATCAAAGATACACAGAGGGAAAAACTGTCACGGAGAAAAAAATACGAAACAGAGGAAAATGGTACGGCTCATATGCTAACTAAAACAGGAGCTTAGGAAAATTTGAGAAGAAAAAATAGAAATATTTTAAAGGAAACAATTAGGAATATCGAAAAGAAAATGAGAGAGATTGATTAAATATCTAAAACTGGTAACTAACAGAAAGATAACAAAAAACTGGTAATGATATCTAATTTTCTTTTAGCTATTACTACGTTCCTATCACCACATTCATTATTCTTAATTGAATACCTTAAACATACACATTGTCAAATATCTCATAAATGTTTCTATTTTGATCCAGCCATATGAAAACTTACAACAAATATCATCACATCATATTATAATTATATTGGAAAATTACAAAATGCTAGATGGTTTTACTGAAAACTATTTCTGTAGGACACATGAAGCTTAACTATTTCACTTAATAGTTCTTTCTAAAACTGGTAACTAACAGAAAGATAACAAAAAACTGGTAATGATATCTAATTTTCTTTTAGCTATTACTACGTTCCTATCAGGTACGTCTTTATCAGGTATTCTTAATTGAATACCTTAAACATACACATTGTCAAATATCTCATAAATGTTTCTATTTTGATCCAGCCATATGAAAACTTACAACAAATATCATCACATCATATTATAATTATATTGGAAAATTACAAAATGCTAGATGGTTTTACTGAAAACTATTTCTGTAGGACACATGAAGCTTAACTATTTCACTTAATAGTTCTTTTTTAATAACATTTTTTTCAAAGTATATTTACTAGTAAGCCATCACTGACAAATAAATCTTTCCTGAGCATAGCTTGCATTGAAATAAAAATGAAATAAATAACTCACAAAGTAAAACCAGAATAGGCTATAAATTAAATTATATTAATAGTTAATTAAATTTCCAGAATAAAATATTATACTAATTAAACAAATAGTAACTCACTGTTTAAGTAACTGAAACACTGACATTGGAAAAGAGTAAAAATTAAGGAAATATTTAAAAAAATTGTTTTTGAAATTTTACTATTTTAAATCAGAAAACAGTCCATGAGGTAACCCAGAGAGAACATGACAGAGAGATACTTATTTTCTGAATTTGCGTTGGTTTTACTTTCCAAAAGTATTTAAACCAAAGTTTTAACTAGTGGCCCGCTGTTTTAAAATCAATCCGAACCTAATCTTTATTAACCAAAATAAAACATTATGACGTTGCTGTATATTTAGAATGTGCAAAGAAGAAAAATATTTAAACGTTTATGAATAAGGATAAGTGGTGTATCAGTTTTCTGCAAATGAAAAGAGACGAATATTTCAGAATGATGTTCGTTAATGATTCCGCTTTGTACCCTGAGTTAAATTAATTTTTTTTTTAAAAGAAAGTTAATTGGATAATTCTGTACCATTTGGGAAAAACTAGATAAGTGCATTTTTGTTCACAATAAGAAAAATATTTTGAGTGACCCATATTGGAGTCCTTCTCATCATGTATAAGTAGGCAAGTTGTAATGTCAATTGTATAGAAGGATACCATTGCCATTATAAAACTTGCCTACTTATAATATATGGGTTGCTCAAAATATTTTTCTTATCGTGAACAAAAAATGCACTTATCTAGTTTTTCCCAAATGGTACAGAATTTACCAAGAAATATTTCAGATGTCTTTATGATACCATCATAAGATACTTATATTGGATTGTATTATATGGATACTTATAATAATGCTTAAGACGGTGAATGCTCACTTTTCTAATCTATAGGAACCAGTTAAGTGCAGAAGAAAGTGCATTACATATAAAGTACCCTGTTTTAATTAATTGGAGGTTATCATATTGTACGATATATATATTTACTATAGATGAAAAAAACAAGAAACCATTATTGTGTGACTCGACCCATCTTCTGCACAACCATAAAAGTAAAATGAGAGTACGTTCAACGGTTCATGGTCATTATATCTATATGGTTGACTGGAACTGGACCTATCCTTACAAAGAATCAAAGCAGAGATGCCAAATAAGACCCAATTGTAAAAGTTTAACTACTGTTATTGAACTCAAAATTTTGCAATAGTCGCATTACTCAGTGGCAGAGAGAATATTTGAAATATTTACCAGGTGCCTCTTAGATATTCCTCAATATGACCAGAGAATTGTGTAAATGAAGCTGCAGATTTGTAGAACAACTCTAAAACGTTACGATAATCTATAGGATGCAGATAGCAAGAAAACGGAACAGAACAGGGCAAAATTAAAACCCATATATGACCATCAACAGTGATTTATCGCTATTGATCGGAAGATCGCAGCTGCGATGGATGGGCTGCGTGGACAATGATGCCAGGAACTTCGATCTGAGAAACTGGCTGGTAGTATCATAGGACAGAAACGCGTATTGGCGGAAGCCATGACTCCCTATTGGGTTTAATGCCAAACTAGATATATAGATAGATAATAAATATTTTATTTTCTAAAATTAAAAAACAGAATAAAATAAAATAAAAGGTTTGGCAAACCCGAAGGTTCGACACCAACACCACCAACCGTTGATCACAAACTTCTCTCCAAACCACTCCTTCAAAACTCAAATCCCCAAGGTGGCCCTGTTGCAGTCCTCTCATTTACGTCTCGGTATACTCCCTTGGTCGTTCACTCGACGGCTCAAAACTGATCACTTTTTCTTTTTTTAATTCAAAATACGGTCATTACTAAACCCAACCATTTGGCATACCCATTGTAACCATTTCTAAAAATAAAAATTATATTTTTGTTACACTGTTTCCTACTTAACCCTACCTACTCTTGCTTGTTGTTGAACCATAGACCTGAGAAGAGCGTACGCGGACAGTTTCTAGACTTATATTCCATTGTATGGCATTTTTTAAAGATTATAATGCCGTTTTCATTTTTATTTGCAAATTGTCAAGTTGCTTTTCGATTGGTAGGAATTAGGGCATGAAATATGTTTTTAAAAAAGTTATTAAAAACGGTAAAAACTATGTTCAATTCCACTGCAGTCGTGCTGAAAATAGCAGAGAAAGTTCTTTGTATAGGTGTTGAAAATGTGTTTGGTATCGAGATTGAAGCATCGAATACAGTTTTTGAAAGATATGTAGATTATTGGGGTATGCGGTCATAGATACACAGCAATTAAAAATAATATTTTAATTTATAATGCCGACGTTTCGACTTGCATTGGTTTTAGAGAGCGTGGCAATCAGAAAACATTTTCTCAGTTTTCTGATTGCCACTCTCTCTGAAACTCTAATGAAGGCTTGCAATGCAAGTCGAAACGTCGGCATTGTAAATTAAAATATTATTTTTAATTGCTGTGTATCTATGGCTGTATAACACAACAATCTACATCTGTAAATACTTCTGTCAACTAATAACCTATCCACAGGTTTTAATAGTAAAAAACAAGACAAAATATAACATTATTAACCGCGATTTCCATCAAGAAGAAAATAGGAGTATAGGAAGTCAAACCCTCCAGAGAGTACATAAAGCTAGTGTAAAAAGTATTGAAAGACCTTTTGGGAGCCCGGTACGATGTTTTGCACAGCAAGAATTTCTTAAGCTATATCTATTTATAATCTTTGAGGCGGTTACATGACTTAAATTTAACAATTTTAACGCCCTATTTTGCACTCATTATCAATTTTATTAACGTATTATTTTTTGTAATTCAGCACGAAATAATTTTCGTTTCCATCCCATTCTTAAACTTGAATGGCAGTAAATATATATAGGGCCTGGTAAGTGTGCCTAAGACATCTGGACGTAATTCCGCTCACAACACATCGATATTCCGCAGTAATCTCCTTCTTTTATACATCAATATCATAGTTTTCCAATACATTTCGTGCATGTTTCTTCGTCATTTTCCGACATTAATAGTATTTATTCTGATATAGCTGAAATGTCGTGATTTCTTCCGTATACATTTAATTTTCTTGAGTCTATTCCCATTTTATTGATACCAGCTGTGTACTTTCCGAAAATTTATTCTAGTTAAAAAACTAGACTGCGTGCGTGCGTGTATGTGTGTGTGAAGTAAGGTTCTTGAGGTTCAGTCAATAAATTAGTGTTGACACAGTTTTATTGACTGAACCTCAAGAACCTTACTTCACACACACACACATACACGCACGCACGCACTTCATTTTATGATTAAATATATCATTTTATAGCGAATTTCACAATGATTGTGGGTGTGGATGCTATTACTATTCCCAAATCATTAAATAATTTCATTACGTTGTTTTTTTTTTCTCTTTCAGCACTTCTTAATGCAATTCTAACGATATTTAATGGAAACTTGGGTTTACATTGCCCTTAATTACAATTTCTTTTTCTGGTAAATAGTTTTTTAGACAATACTAATTTTGGCGGTAGGTAACATTGCTCATCTGTCAAATCATAATAGATGAACTACCATATCTATTGCTTGGTCACCTAGCCATAAACACTTTAACATAGAAGATTTAAATTACAAAGGTAGCTCATAAAATGCTGCTTAAAATACCCTACTTTCATTATTCAAGGTTATAGTGTAGGAGCCAATAACATATTTATTCAACGGACGAACCTAAAGCTACTGATAATCATAATTGATAGTCCTTGTCAGGTACACTGAGGATCACCAAGTATATGAACAATATTTCACGGAAATGACTCAGATACTCGCATACGCGGACGATGTGGTCATTGTAGAGCGATCGCTCCGAGCTGTGGAGGAGACATTCTGTAGGTTGGAAAGTGAAGCAGAGAATATGTAGTTTTGTGTCAATGAAGGCAAAACCAAGGTACTGGTGCTAGGAAAGAAGAAGCTAGCCCATCCACCTCAGCATTACGTTATAGAAAACCATACTTTCCAAGTAGTCTCGAACTTTACATACGTTGGGTCAATAATAGAAGAAGAATTTATCGTGGGAAGTGTAAGGCCTAGAGGAAGACTAAAAACTAGATGGATGGATAATGTGTAGGAGGGTTTAAGGAAGAATGGAATATCCATCTGGTGCGCTGCTAACAGGAACGACTGGGCAAAGGCAATTAAACAGGCTAAGGACCGTTACATGCGTCTGTCAATAATGAATAAATATGAAATTTTGATTAAATCTCGTGAACATGTCAAAATCGTCATATTTTGCCAAAACATGCGCATGTAGTGTGCTGGCGGGAGTATTTTACGAGATTTAATTAAAATATCATATACCATAACCATATAATCATATAACTACCTTTGAGATGGAAAAATAAATTTCGGATCGGAAAATAGTTTTGGAGTTATAGCAAAAATAACTTGTATCTCACAGCATGTGTTTTTTAGCGTTCTGGCATGGGTATTTTTCATGACTTGACCAAAAGTTTATATATGGGATCTGATAGTAAATTTAACTAATTTTCAGATGGAGTAAAGAAATTTTGGATAGAACAAATAGTTTCGGATTTATAGCCAAAAGAGTACAGTTTGAGTGAGTGTAAGTGTTTTGAAAACGCACCAGATTACGTAAGCATAGACTTATAGCTTACTGGGTGTAATTTAGCTGTTGTATAAATTTCAACTGTTTATGTTTCTACAGCTTTTATAATTCAATAATATGAATAGTAATGTCTTAGCATTGATTAATTTGGAATATTAAAGCTCGAAAAGAATAAAAATGATATTTCCATCTCCAATTATTTTTTTAGAAACTGTACAAAGACAACTGTTTTAATATTAGGCAAACTAATATCTTTTCAAGATCAATACCAAATACAAAAGGTTAAATACCTCCGCAGTAAATCTAAAGTTGTTTATTTAAACAGTTGGTAAAAAAGTCTGTGTACACCCATTATTGAAATACTTATTCATTTTTTTTAATGTTATCCAACAAAAAGTTGTTAATCCTCTGGAGGATTCCTGGCATTGTTCTCTTCTGAGCTATTTTTAGTCTTCTAATGTGTATTGCCATGCAAGGAAGTAAATTAAAACTTAAATTTGTTCTAATTATGGAAATTTTCATAGGAATAAGAAAATTAGACATATTAAGAAAGGAAGAAAAGTTTTGGGGAGAAATAGGCAAAACGATTTCTGAAAATCACTCTATAATAGAACAAAATCGTCAGCAGGTTTAAAGAAACTGGGAACTTTCAAAGTCGGTGAAGGGTTGGAAGCCCTGGAAAGAACTTTAAAGGGTACATATGCGAGAAATTTTGAAAACTATTCACAAAAGTCCAAAAACCAACGTCGCTTCCATCGCAGGTATGCTAGAAAAGTTAAGTTACACCGCAGATAGTGCAGAACATAATAAAAGTGCAGGATATAACTCGTATACAGCTAGGAAATAATCCTTTATAAGTAAATTGAATTGGGTAAAACGTCTACATGTTACAAAAGAATATGTTAAAAAGTCAAATAGTTTCTAGTAACAAGTTGTATTTAGTTGAGGCGTGGCGAAAACAAAAAAACATGCCTAGAGACTACAAATGTATGCCCCACTGGATAGCGTATATTCATGGTCTGGGTGTGTATTAGTGCATCTGGCATTGGAAAACTTTAATCGAGCGAATCTTGGACCAATATGTCTATGTGAACATATTAAGGCTTAACCTAAAATCAAGTGCAGCGTATCTTGGTATTGGATCGTCTCTTTCTCGCAAATACATATACCTTTTGAAGTAGTTTTTGTTTGGCGTGCAGACCTTAGTCAACTATGAAAGTTACCAGTACCATGAAAGTTTGTTCAAACCTGTTGATGATTTCATTATATTATTGTGTGATTTTAAGAAATTGTTTTTCCTATTTCCCTCCATAACGTTTCTTCCTTTCTTAAGGCAACTAATTTTTTGCTTTCTATAAAGCATATTTCCATAATGAGTATAAATATGATTTTTTATTTTCTTCCTTGCATGGCAATAGATATTAGAAGACTAAAAAAAGCTCAGAAGAGTACAATGCCAGTAATCCTCCAGAGGATTAACAAGTTTTTGTTGGATATTTTCTGTCTTTGAATAGTGTACAGAAACTTTTTTGGCATACATTTTCTTATTAAATTACTATAATTCCGAAACTACGCCAACGAAAAAAAAATTGCTTGATGTGTATGAGTTGGTAAATTCATTTGAATTACCTGCATTGGAAAAAATTTTGAAATAAAGCTACTTACTTAAAAAAAAATGAATAAGTATTTCAATAATGGGCGTACACAGACTTTTTTTTTTTACTAACTGTATATATAATTGCATTTGACGAAAAGATATAAAGTACATTATTTTAAAAATTGACAAATATTTTTCACAAAACTAAACAGTTGTACGAAATATATAACTATTTTAAAACAGTTATAAAGCTAAAATATTTAAAGAATATCATTGACCCAATAACAAGAGACGTACTTCAGGAGCAATTTGCCTTTCTCTCTGACAATAGTTCCTGAAAAGTCCGTTCAAATCCCTTTACAAGAAGCTGGTTGTATGTAAATGACCGTCATAGTTTTACGTTAGTTGTTAATTTTAAAATAACCATAAATAATATTAGAATCAGATCATTATGAAATAAATTAATTAATATTTTATTGTCATTGTTCTTGATTTTACGGATAAAAGTTATGAATCGTACATCAAATCAAGTTTACTGAAAGTTTAGTTCTCTTTGTGAGTATCAATTTGGCATTGTATTGTAATATGCTAAGACATTGTGATATTTCTAATGTTTAGTCGGTTTCTTTTTGTTTACTGTATAGGAAACTAACGTTTAGACAGATATCTGTTTTAAACTCGCAACTTGTCTTTTTTGGCAGCAGCGTCCATATTGGTTTTGTGAAATCTTAGTAGATGGCTGCGAACAATTATTTTGGCTTTACCCATGGGGGAACCCAATACGCGTAAGTGTTAGTTAATATATCTTAACTTAGCGTTGAACTAAAGTTGTTAATGATGTAGTATATATATTTTTTCTATGTGTTTGCAATAGCCGGCATATGCCGATGTATGAATGCCAATATGGTTTAGGGTTATCAGATGTTACTAGGGATTTCATTCTTTATTATATTTAATTAGAGCTCCTGGGACCCCAGCTTATCAAGCGCCTCAAACTGGTTATGCTGTAGCTCAGACAGCAGCAGCTGCTGCTGCAGCTACATATAGCACTCAAAGGGCTGCTACAGGCTATGATACCTATCAAGCAGCTACACACACAACTCCTGGTACTTATGCAGGTAATTATTTTTTGAGACTTTGTAGTTTTAAAGTAAACTCTCTTATTATCTTCACATTCTGTTCTATTTAAGTATTTCATTTTTTAATTATTATTGATTTTTAGAAATTTTTGATCTGTCCATTTCGTATTATCGTTGCATGTGTATCTACTGAATTAATGTAGTATATTAGTATGAATGATATAAGTGTTATATATATTAACCCGGGATAGTGTTATAAGCTGAATAAGGGAAATGACTTCCTTATTTCTAGAACTATTGATTATTTTGGTTTGGGCGAGTTGTTTGAATTTATTTTAAGGATTTTAAAATGTTGCAGGTAAAATGATCATATGAGCGTTCTGATAAGTGTAATTTTTGTTTATTAAGTAATTGAAATTTTCACCTGTACATCTAATGGTACTATATTGACATACTTTGCAAAAACTTCTTAGAATTTACCCAATGGTAGCTTGTTTTGTTGAAAATTATTTTCTTAAAATTAAGTCATTTCCATTAATGGTTTCCAAGTGGAGCTCGTTTAGTTAATTTAACTACAGAAGTTTTTTGACCGAATAATGTTTTAATTTTTATTAGAGAAAACGATATTTGCTATTTTGATGTCCATAATCGATCAGAAAATGTTAGTATCTTTTTATTAAGTTATTAAATTAGCTGGCAACAGCTTGTACTCCAGTTAAAAGGGCCTGTTTACAAGTTTCATATGTTTTTCTTGTGAACGGTATTCTAAGCTATGACCTACTTTAGGTCTATAACCTACTTTGTGCTCCGAATATCGATACAGGATATATAAATCGGTGATCAAAAACCTTCATATATATATTTTTTTAAGGAGTGCCGTTTTAAATACTCCAATCATGTTACAATGATAATCCTATTCATTTTATCATTTTGGCCAATTTAGAAAATGACATCGAATCTCTGCTTCACCATATTTGTCTAAAATGAATTTAGTGTTTTATATATTTACTAGCATCCCCGTCGCGGCTTCGCCGGCCCTCATAAGTAAAGATAATTTCAACTTAAAATTAAAGTTTTATTTGTTTATCGATAAGATTCTTGTATTTTATCATGTGGTTGAGCATTATTTCTTCAATGATTTTTTCATGCATAGCAGTAATTATTAATCTAGTTATAATTGCACTGATTGGGTGGTTGAAGATTACGTAAAAGCACCATTAGACATAAAATTTTTAATTTTAATGTATGAATTGGTAATAATGATGGATAAAGACTATTAAGAAACTCTTGCGGAAAATAAACTGCATTATCAGTGCTTACGACAAAAGGGCCGTGGATCATATTTTTATACACAATATAAGAAAGCAAAGGATCGACATTTTGATTTAGTAATAATTTTTATTCGGCAGAAATAACTTTATTGATTTCATCTGGTTGTCGAATTATAAAAGAATATGACAGTGTGGCAAACCTCAGCACTGCCTCTCAAAATTGTACATTTAAGTTTTAGTTATTGTAAATTTTACCATTGCAAAACCTTCCTAGAATCATAAAAATTATTTATTTAGATGTCGGTACAGATAGGTTCAGTTTACCATTGTAAATTCTATTATGGAATGGCGCTATACACAATCGGTTGATTTTCAAGCTTCACTGGGATCCACATATCGCATACCGTATTTAAATCTTTTTTAATAATTTTGTTGATAGTTTAATAAGTAAATTTTGTCATCGATTTCAAGCTCTTTTGTAACCTCTCGTGTAGAATGGCACTTGCCATCGATTGGTCAATTTTCAAACTTCACTCTTGTCCACATATCTTTTTTTAATAAAAAATAAATTAAAAATCAGTAGATTTAAATAATGCTAAACCTTCTTGGAACGATGAAGATGATGTATTTAATATTTTGTACAGATTGGTTCAGTACTATTCGCGGTTAGTGATCACAAACGAAAAATTAATTAAGTAATTTTATTACTAATTTCTAGCTATATTTAACACCGGATCATTGTAACCCCTCTTGAATGGCGCTCGCTTTACTGCACACCACATATTTATTGCTTTTTAAACAGTAATTTAATAGAAAATATGTAAATTTTATTATTGCTAAACCTTCCTTGAAATATGAAGATGATGTAGTTATATTTGGTACAGAATAGTTCTAAAGTTTTTGCGGTTAGTGATTACGAATGGAAATGGCTTGTCCTTTTATATATAACTTCATTATCCCCCATCAAGGCTTCGCCCTCTCTGATAAGTGAAGATCTTAGATAATTTTAACTAATAATTGATTTTTTTTATGTTTATCGATAAAAATCTTGTATTGAAGTGAAAAATTGAAAATTTTTGATGATATTTTCAGGCATATCAGTCATTATTAACTTGGTTAAATATAGATTGATTAGGTGTTTGAAGATTACATGAAGCATAATTAGACATCCAATTTTCAATTTTAATATATGTGTTGGTAATCTAGATGTACAGAGACTATTAAGAAACTGTTGCATATAATGGACTGCATTATCAGTGCTTACAACTAAAGGTTCGAAATTCATATTTTTACACACAATATTAAACAGTTGAGAATTGGCATTTTGATTTGTAATAATTTTCATTTAACAGAAATAATGTTATTGATTTGATCTGGTTGGATTTTAATTTCTAACCATAAAAGTATGTGATAGTGTGGCAAAACCCGTTTCTAACACTCAACATTGTACATTTAAATTTTTATTGTTGCTAAATCTAGAACTATGAAAATGATCTAGTTAAAATTTGGTATATTTCACTCCATATAGCTGTCGTAATAACAATTTAATTGATAAAAAGTAAATTTTATTATCAATGTCCAGCTCTATGCAACACTGTACCTTTTAACCTTTCATGTAGATGGCAATTGCCGCCATTTTTGAACTTCACTATTATCCACTTATTATTCATTGTTCAATAAAGAATTAGTTGAAAATCATTAGATTTTACTATAGCTAAACCATCTTATTAAGATGATATAGTCAAAATTTGGTAGAGATTGGTTCAGTAGTTTTTGGCAGTTAGTGATCACAAACGAAAAATGGCTTTTCCTTTTATATAATAGTATAACCTTATACCGCCATATGTTAGAATTGTATAGGGCTAACAGATAATTGTGACTTGGAGATAATATACAAATAATATTGCTACTATAAATTAAGATATAAGCTATCCTATCTTTCTTGTTGGATCAAACTGCACACGGTGTGCAAATTTGATTAAAATCGGTTCAATAGTTTATGTGTCAGCGTGCCCCAAGAACGTGATACGTAATTTATATATTAAGATATATTTTAGTGTTTTATATGTTAATTCACTAAAACACCCCTACCTATAAAAAAAAAAAAATGTGAGAAAGTTCATCAGAACATTACTTTCAATATTGATTTAGTCATGATCTTATGGTGCCATGTTCCTTGCAGAATCCTAGCCTCCTCTACAATTCTCTTCTATTGAGACCTATCCTTAGCTGCCCTTCTCCATCCTCTCACTCCCAGAGTCCGAAGATCGTCCTCCACATCTTCAAGCCAACTAAGTTGAGGCCTCCCTTTTCTTCTCTTTTCATGGGTGTTCCTCCAACATCATCTTAGGAAGCCTACTACTAGCTTCTATTCTTTGTAAAGAATATGCTCTAGCCCTCTTATTCTGCTTCATTTATATTGGCCACAATATCTGGGGTTATATATAATGTCTTCAGTTCTTCATTTGTCTTAATTTGCCAAAGATTCTCCATATATTTTTCTTAAAAGTTTTCTTTCTTACATGTTTAATATTTTTTTCTTGTGCAATGCCAAGGTCTTTATCTTGCTTCTTTACAGAACAACCGGCTGTAGGATCGTTTGATTGATTCTTATTTTGAGATTGCCGTATATATTTCTATTTCTAAAAATTTTCATTCGAGACCAATAGCACCTGTTTCTTGCTATTATTCTTGCTTTTATTTCTTCTTTGATACTATTGCCCTCAGTGACAATAGCACCCAGATACTTAAACTTAGACACTCTCTCGAAGTGATATCCAGCCCCCTCATTGTTGTATCTATGTTCTCTTTCCTCTTTGGTTCTTACGAAGTATTTGGCCTTTCTTTATTTGTTGTGAACTCTACATTTCTTGCTGCTTTTTCACACTCCCAAAAGCTCCTAGGAGCGCATTGGTTGTTCTTCCTATAATTACTACATCATCTGCAAATGTTAACTGTTAGGTCAGTTTCTGATATATACATCCTCCTGATCTTGTGGGGATCTGTTTCATGCCTACTTCCAATATTGGGGGAAGAGAGTCTCCTTGTTTAACACCCATAAGAATTTTAAAAGCCTTCGACATCTGTCCTTGAATTTTCATTACTCCTTCACTGTCCTGTAGGATCATCTTGATAAGAATGATAAGCTTTATGAGGTATCCCACGAATTCTAATTTTAGATATAGAGCATTTCTCTCTATACTGTCACATAAACAAGCATTTATAATCAGTAAAGATGTGGTGTAGATCGACATTCCACTTTAGTGGTTTGGTTTAATTACATTACCTTAATTTATTTTACTACATAAATAGGGTGGTTTGGTTTAATTACATTACCTGGTTAGTGGTTTGGTTTAATTACATTACCTTAATTTATTTTACTACATAAATAGGGACAAAATTATTTTAATGTTTACCATTTAAAAGTAGTTTATTATGAATTAACCAGTAGGCAGCAGGTACATATGCTTAGATATCAATGTTCTGAGGTCAATTTAATTTCCACTTATCGTCATCAGTGGATTGTAGGAAAAGAAATTATCCCAAAATGTTTCTACTTAATTTATTCCTTGTTGGTGATACTGCTCTAAAAAATAATTGCTCTGTTGGCACTGAAGTGGAAACAGTAGCAACATATATCATATATACTAGACAACTTTTATAAAATTGGAAAAATTGCATTTTTAGCATTAAAAACTTTCCCTTATTTTAACAATTGTTATAAGGTTTTGTTACTTTTTTTTTAAATATATGTAGTTGTATTTTTATAATATAGAGAAAAATATATCGAAGGGTACATATTGATATATTGTAAGAAAAATATTTATATGAAAATATCGGATTAAAGAAAGAAAAACATCTATATATCATGTATCTCAGTACACATCCCTAGTCAGTAGTATTAATAATGTTGTTTATTATTTATTTAATGTTTTGTAATAATCCATAACATAAAAAGTAGTGATATGTATAAATAAATTAAGGGGGTAAGAGCTAGTCGTGTAAAGAATTACCAATGATAGTGAGTTTAGCCTTTATTGACATTAAAAAGCCTTTATTACTAGTTTAATAAATTTATTGTTCAAATTTATTTCCATAAGAAGCTGCATTTATTAGGACTTATGGTGCACTCTCAGCTAAGCCTTTTTTAATTTTATTATTTTAATTAATTAGATATACCCCGATTTTTATTATACTTTCAATATGAAATAACTGGATGTATTGACCCTCATGGATATGTTGTGGCAGTCCATATCTGTCATCCTTGTATAGTTAGTATTGATTTTATTCAGAGTTGTGTCGTCATGTTCTGGTCCATAAGGTGTGAGTTAAAAATCAATCAAGAAAATTAACCTTTTTTCATTTGATATTAAATTTAAGGACTCATTCTTCTTATAAGTTAAAGGCATAAAGATACAGTACTATTCTATGCCTTCATTTATTTTGGGCAAACACTTTCATAGATATGAGGGATGTGTCAATTTGAAATATTGATATCGAGAATGAATTGGACAAAGTTAATTCTTAGGAACTAATGGATATTAATATTAAATATACCGGGGAAATTCTAGTTCACACTGTAGCTTTTTTTTAAAAAAAAGCTATCTATTTGTTTTTTTCATTACAAAGTTGACATTTTTGAGTTCATCTAGATCAGTGGTTCCCAATCTGGTGATTTGTGTTATCAGGGTGCAATAAATCAGTGGAGTCGTTTTACAGAGGTGTTGGAATATAGTACTGGCTTGGAATAAACGTCCTGCTGTTAGGTTACTATTACTGCTCATTCTTAAGGGACTGAAGTCCATTTTAAATCATTGGTACAAGTAGGCTTTCGTACTATTGGTACCCGTACCTAGTTGACCTGTTACCCATTAATATTCGTTTATAATATCAGTTCTTTCCTCTTCTGCTTTATGACTGCTTTAGCATAATTACTTCTTGATTTAATATCTATTGGTTTATTTGTGGCAGTGCTTAATTGTTCTTTGCCTGCTTTTCTGCATCCTGGTTCCTCACAATCGCAGTGTCTTTTTTATTTATTTATTTTTCCTTTCCTTCCTCGCCGTTTGGTCACAAAGGGTTTACCTGGTCAATAAGGGGAGGCTGTTACCTGTCTGAGCATTTAATATCAACATACCACGACCCAGATTCAACCACACAATCTTCTGTTTTTTTTTGGGTTGTTAGAGTAACACTCCTTTTTGTCTATTGGGTTATAACTAATTAAAATGAATTCAATGGTTAATTTGAACAAAATAAAAATATTTCAAGTTCAATCTATTGGCTCAATGTGGACGGTGAATGTACTATCATTTTTCATGCAAAAACAAAGTAGAAAATAAGAAATATTTGTGGGAATAAACACAGTATGTCTTAAAAAAAAAAAAAAAATTGCTCCATTGGTAAGGGCTAAAATTTCTGAGGATCTTGTTTAAAAATTATTACAAATTAAAAAAAAACTGAAGAATTGCTCTTTTAATCTGGATTACAGATTTTACATTTGTTATTAAAAATTTTTCATCATTAAAAACTCCCAAATGGTTTTCCTGAATTTGGTGATATTTTTCATGAATTAAAATATGTCAAATAGAAATTTTAAAAATAGGTGTTCACGTTTGAAAAAACAAAGTTGCTCAGAATCATAGACTATGGAAAAAATGATTTGTATCTACTATTTAAACTATTTTATAATTGAAAATTCAGTAAGACATACTGTTTGTTTTACTTGCTTAGGCATCCTGTATATTATAGATATATTTTTTATTTTTGTTTAAGATTATATTATTAGTGAACGGATTATAGCACTAATTTGCTATTTATGTATTGTTGTTCAAACATAAGCTAATTTAACAAGTATACTAACCTACTGATTTATTTTTATTGAGTAGTTGCAGCTGGGACAACAGCAACCGGAACCTATGATTACGGCTACGCACGCACTGCTCCCGCTGCCTA
Source organism: Euschistus heros (assembly GCA_003667255.2). Taxonomy (NCBI): domain Eukaryota; kingdom Metazoa; phylum Arthropoda; class Insecta; order Hemiptera; family Pentatomidae; genus Euschistus; species Euschistus heros. Next base: position 3,413,488 of record RCWM02000033.1, read on the forward strand.
TGATACAACAAAAACATATTATCAGCAGACTCCTGCTACGCAAGCTTATTCAACAGCCGATTACCAAGGTTGGCAGACAACCCAACAAAGTAGGACAGATTTTTTTCTTTTATTTTCTTTCTTTCCTTTTTTTTTTTTTTTTTTTTTTTTTTTTTTTTTTTTCCTTTTTTTTTCTTGTTGATTTCAACTTTTTAATTTTTAGATTTATCATTATTGTATCTGTTTGTTGAAATATAGTTCAGTATTTATCTAGTAGTCTACCTGATATACTTTGGGTACATACTGCTTTACAGAACTAATATTTTGAATAGATATAATATATAAGTAGTAGAAAAAGCTATACTCCTTAGCACATAGACTTTTACGATAATTTTATCTTATCCTTTAAATTTGTTTGTATTATAATTTTTTTTTTCTTCATTTTAATCCTCTACGAACTATCAAAAATAATTTAGATTTCATAGTTTCCATTTCATTTTAAAACTCCCTATTATAAACAGTGGGTTTATTAAAAACTAGAGATGAGACTAGTCAGCCAAGCTGATCATTGCTTGTTGGAATTCAGATGATATCTACAATATTCTTCGTTTTCACGCATACTTCGTTTAAAACTTTATATCCGTCAGTGCATGTGATTTTTGTTTATTGAAAATTTTTTTTTCATCTGTTTATTACTAACAGGCCAGGGTGTAATCTAGTGCTTTAAAAAAAATAAAATAAAGCTAATGTCAGCAATTTATTTTACTTAGCTTAGATATTTAATTGTGAAATTAGGAATTCAATCATTCTGAAAAATATATCGTGTTTATTGACAAAAAAAAAAAAAAAAAAAAAAAAGTAATTGTTTTACAAAAACTAACTGTAATGATGAATCTAAAATAAGAATTGTAATCAATAAAGGCCATGGTGTCATTTCAATCAAACTATGTTTAAGCTTAGAAATATGAATGTATAAAATGGCTGACTAGTTGCTGTATGCCAACTAATTGCCGATTAGTTGGTCCATCTCTATTAAAAACCCATTTGTATTTATTTACTTGTTCAACATTCAATTTTAATTTAATTTTTCTTAAATGGACTCCTGTAATAGATTAAGGGATGTAGGTTTGCCATCTTATTCTGATTAGGCAACCATTTTCACATTTTTCATATAACGCTAATTTAATATTTTCAGCTGGTAAGACAGCATATAATGCTACGTATACGACTCAGAGTGTGCGCCCTGCAGCTGCTCAACAGCATAAGGCAACTGGATACGCTGCTGGCTATACCCCAGCTCCGCAGCAGCCGCCGCAGAGTACTAACTATACATATACAGCTCCAGTTCAAACCCAACAACCTGCCAAGGTAGTGGTATATTTATCTATTTAACTTTAATTTTGATCTATTTACTCATTATTTTAAATATTAAATTTATATTATAGGTTGCAACAGGTGCCAACTATAACGGAGGCACAGCCGCAGTGAGCTACGGTAATGGAACGACAAGTACTAATTACAGTACTGCTTATACTGCTCAAAACCCAACTACTGTTCAGACAACTGCCACTCCTAAACCAAAAACTGGTGAGTTATTATTTTATTAATATTCTAGTTGTTATTTACCTTGGTAAGCCGTCGCCTACTACAAAGATCTTACCTTCTTGTTGCAGACATTGAATGGCTTCATTTTGTATACCCATTCTTATTTTTATGTTTTATGATTTTTGTTTTTCCAATCAACAAGTATATTCTCAAAAATAATAACGCTATATTAAAAAATAAATAAATAAATAAATAAAATAAATTAATAATATAATACAATATAAAATTGATATTCAAGATATGCCACCTATTGCGGTACACTCCCATTTCCAATCTTTCTGCCAGTTGCTTGATCCTGCTTGATACATGCCTGTACTTAAGGATGTCTATCGAAAAATTCCGTTGTGTTGATTTCGTGAAGACTTAAATTTTTTCTCTTCCAAGAGTGGACTTTGGATCAAAACCGATAAAAATCTGACGGAGCAATGTTCGGACTCGGTCAGACGTGGAAGAAGTTGAATGCCATTAAGATTTGGTTTAAGCTCATGCAGGACCTATCTCCTTCTCATACTACCCTTGGCAACACAGTATCTCAACCCTAGAAGGTTCAATTTTATTTAGATGGTGTGTAAAAAACTATATATATATATTGATGTAGTTAAGGAAAAATACTAAGAAAAAATCATACTCCAATATTTGACAGGAAAACAAATTTTTTATTTCAGTTCTGTCATTTACTTCAGTCATTATTGCTAATACGTTTGCTGTAGAATTACAAAAAATAACCTACTTTTGCAAAATATATATTTCATTATGACATAGTATTTTTTTTCAACTCAGAGCCCGAACATAACACTTTCATTCAAATTTCACACTAAGCTCACTGTTACAGAAACAGTTATGACATCTGTACACAATGGTTTGTATTACGCAGTTGCTAAATATCCAACATTTCTATTGAGAAGTCACTGCTAATATTTTTATTGCTGTAGGAATGATAAAAATGGTTGTCCCACTTATGGTACTGGGGGCCTTGCAAGGATTAAGATAATCCAAACTCCTTAGCAAAATCATTAATACTCATGGTGGATAGAGTCGATCCTGCAGCTTGCTTTGATATCTCGTCAATCTTGAGCGATGGTTGCCCTGAGCATTTCTTCCTTTCCCAAGGACATGTTTTCTCTAAAGCATTTTTGGAAGCAATGGTTCACTCACCAAGGAGACCTCTAATTATTCTGATTCCTGAGCTCCTTATAGGGAGTAATCATCATCATATTGGTTTTTCAATGAAAAAGTTTGAATTAATGCTTTATTGAGGCAGTCGATTGTTGATAAATAAGCTTAGATCGGTATTTTAAAGAGATAATGCGTTGTTTGTAAGCAATAAATAGAATAAACTTCTTTATAATTCTTAGGATTTATGCGTTTGACAAAACTCTTTCTGATAATTAATTTTTTATCTGATGATGAAAACGGGATAATCAGTAGCTTTTCTTCTATCATGTATTTGATAATTGATAATCGTTGATTCCTTTTGTAATATCGTTTGATAAACGTCAGTTAAAAGTGTACTAGATTCATTCCTAAGTTCCTTAACTAACTAATGGGTTTGGTAATAAGTTCTTAGCATGAAATTAACTTAAACTCTAGCATGAAACTTAAGATACTGGTAAGTAAAATTAATTCTAACCCCCTCAATGTTTTGTTATGAGAATTGATTTTCCCTATTGGATGGGAACAGTCTAAATGTGAGAAATTTCATATAAGCTACTTATTTGTGCCATTATAAGAAATTCTTCATTTATGACATTTTTTGTAGATAGTATGTCATTTAATAAACATTGTCTTATCACTTTTATTCAGAAAGGAATTTTTTAAGTTAATTGAGCTTCTTAATTAAAATATTTTGCTCTCTTTATCACAGTTACAACAATCAAACATTCCTTTCTTCTACATATGTTTATATCTAAATTTTTACAGCTGTCTATAGCCCAGCCATGTATGTTAATCAAGGAAAACAAAATAACAGCACTTGGCAGGGATATAAAAAGAATACTGGCATGAAACAGATGAGGATGAAAACTGCTCCGAAACCTCAGCAGCTTCATTATTGTGAAGTGTGTAAAATCAGTTGTGCTGGGCCTCAGGTACTTAGTTAATTTATTATAATATTTTTAACTATGATTTACGAATTTGAGTTTAACCTTGAATGATTGTTTAAGACTTACCGTGAACACTTGGAAGGGCAAAGGCACAAGAAAAAAGAAGCTCTGCAAAAGGAAGGCGCTGCTCCCCAGGGTGGAGGTAGAGGTGGAAACAATCTTCGTTGTGAACTTTGCGATGTTGTCTGCACAGGCTCTGATGCCTATGCAGCACATCTTCGTGGAGCCAAACATCAAAAGGTAAATTTTTTAAAAAGTTATTTCTCCTAATAATTTGCTTTTTGTCCAAATGCTGATTTAAGTCTTAATTCTTACTGTACCTTTTCTTAATGTCTTTATTCTTTGAAATGGCATCTTATTCAAGTCATCTTTTTCTTTTACTGGCATGTAAATTTATGAAACTAATATAAAACACAATTTCTGTTTACCTTTTGTAAAAAATAGTTTCTTACTGTTGCTTCATAAGATCTAGACATCTCCTAAAGTAAAAAAAAAATGTTCAAAATTTTGAGTAGAACCATTTTCAGCAAAGTAATAATAGTCATAGATTATGCATTCGCTAAAAACTTTTTTTAATTTCTTTTTTGTCTTTACTTTGTCCTCACAGCCTATTAATCTTTTCTGAAGAAAATTACTTCTTCTTTCTCTAACTCTTAATGGGAGGCGCGGTAGCTCAGTGGGTAAGGCACTTGACTACCATGCTCCCGGGCCCGAGTTCGAGCCCGACTGAAGGCTGAAAATTTATTTTCTGTTATTTCGGCCGTGGATCGAATTCAAGGTCGGGAGTCCCTCCTGGGGCACACCCAGCTTCCTAAAAAAGTGGGTACCCTTAATTGGGGGAAAAACCTTGCGGTTGAGCGTGAATTCTGGCCAAATCACCTCCTTTCACAATCGTTGGCTCAGAAACAGTACACCCTACCTAAATACTGAACCCGAGACCCTTCATGGGTTGTAAGTGGTACAGGTTTTTTTTTTTTTTTTTTTTTTTTTTTTTTTTTTTTTTTTTTTTTTTTTTTTTTTTTTTTTTTTTTTTTTTTTCCTCTCTAACTCTTATGTGCTGTTAACAAGGAAGTCTTAGTTCTGGCCCATCTAGCCCACTGGTTCCTGTCTCTTGCAAGTCTTCTCATCTCCAGTATGGTGCATCCTCTTGCTATCCCCAGTTTTCCAATATAGTCTGTGTATGTACTCCTGGATCGGCCATGAGGATGTCTACCTTCCAGTCTAGCTTCAATGAACAATTCCATACAGGTGAATGGCCCAGTGGAAGCTGAGGGTTCCCATCAGTCCCTCGCAGTTTATCAGCCTTTCTGCTAATCTCCAGCCTTATGATATCCCTTCATGGACCCATTCAGTCCTTATGGGTGGAGTTTTCAACTTTATGTTAGTACTATTGCAAGTACTGTCTTCCACCAGGGATGTTTGTCGGAAGCATGGCCTCCTCAGGCAGGATGCGGTTTTTCACCGCTCACAGATGATCTTTGGTTTATAGCTTCCTAATGACCAGATAAGTCTCTCAGCAAATCTTCTGCTACTGACGTAGGACCATGCTCCAGGTCAACCCTTGGCCTTCTGAAGCAAATACAAAATAAAAATTGTGTGGTTATATTTCTTTTGAATGCATTTATTTCTCTACATTCTAAATCTGTTTTCTTTTTTTATAGGTTGTTAAACTTCATACGAGACTGGGTAAACCTATACCAGAAGTAGATATGAAAACAGCTAAAGCTGCTGCTGCTGCTACTGCTTCAACTACTACGTCATCAACATCAGCACCACCAAAGATTAACTTTGTTCAGAGTAAGTTATGTTTATTAGTACTACCAATGTCTACTATTGACTAAATTTATTCTAATTGTAATATCCATATATTGAGAAAAAGTTAGAGGTGTTTGCAAGTTAGACAGAGCTTATTAATGTCAAAGTATTCTGTAAATTAGTATTAATTCTCATATTCATTAATTATTCTCAGTTATAACTTTAGTAATGTTAATAACAATTGTTATTTTTTAGGTGGTAACTTGGGTACCGTCGGGAAAGCTGAGGTTAAGGAAGAACCGAAAGATGAAGCAGGTGGCGATGTTGAAATGACAACAGAAAATGAAGTTACTCCAGTTGGTCAGGAATATATTGAAGAAATAAAAAATGAAGACGGTAAGAATATTACTTTCTCGCCCAAGTCTTTGTTGAATATATGGTTATTTTAGTTTAGATGTAATGTGAGGTTGGGATTCTGCATCTTATTATATGCTTATGTATGTTTTTCTTTGATTATATGATTGTCCAATTTTTTCAGTGTCTTTAGCCTTCACAGTCACTTTTGTTTAGTTTGTGATCTCTGCTATTTTGCCTTTAGATGAAGGAAAACAAGATTATATTAGTTTTTCTATTTTAAATGTGGGATTTATTCCTAATTTTCTTAATTCTTTTCCGACTTTTGTGGATAAAGTGATTTTTTGTATATTTTATAACTGATGATGAATTAAATTTCAAACGAGTCTTGGAATAAACAAAATACTAATAAAAGTGGCACATAATTCATTAATTCTTCTTAAAAATTTTGTTAGTTTGTTCCTCCACCACCATATATGTCTTAGGTTCAACCCATCTGAATCATGCAAGCTTATTTCAGATGATCGTTGTGGTTCATTTAGAAAGAAATGAAGTTTCTGGTCTGTTTCTGTTAATATTTTCATTCCCGAAGATTGCAAATGCTGTGTTGTGTATGGTAGGTTCACTTGATGATTAAAAATGTTGTCTTTCCCATCGATGGATCAATTCTCATGGTATAGTATTATATTAGGCTGTGGTTAGTAATATATTGTAGTGATATTTCGGAGTCGAGATAAATTGTATGTAAAAGGATTTTGGTTTGAATTTGGCGCCAGCGAGAGTTCGCCGCCGATCTAATTGTTACGTAGTTTTGTTTGTCAATTTGAATTAAGGTATGTTAAATAATGATAAGGATTTCTAAATGTTTTTGTAATGTATAAATTAAATTCTATATTTTATTTTGAGTTAAGACGTAGTAAAGATGAAGGCCGTGAAGATTTGTCCGTTAACGGTTTTTTGGCTTGGACGCTACTTTTGAGAGTGACGCTCTCTTGGCTCGCTGGACATCGAAGTGATAAGACCTCTCCTTAGTTTTAGTGTGAACCGTTAGTCACATGTGTGAAGCAAAAATAAACTAATTTAACAGTTTAATGTGATGAGTGTTCAATAGACTGATGGAGGATAAGTTGAGGAACAACTTGGATTATGAAAATCTACAATCAATTTAAATATGGAAGGTATCTTAATTGCTAATGTCAAATGTTAAATAGAATCTGGTAAAATATGTTTAATTGTTTGTTTATAAAATATAATCTTGAGTCAAAATCATTATCTTTGAAAAGCTCAACCCTTGATATTCCCTCAAAATTTCTTTAAACAAATAAAAAGATAACTTTATATAAATTAGAAATTTTACTTTTATCTAAATTAAAAGAACATTACATTATGACTCCCAAATAAGGACAATTAATTAACTACTAATTAACTTTATATTGATATTAAATTTTACTTTTAATCTAAATTAAAAAGAACATAACAAAATGGCGCCCGAACAGGGACAATTAATTAACTACTAATTAACTTTATATTGATATTAAATTTTACTTTTAATCTAAAGTAAAAAGAACATAACAATATATAGTTAATCAGTTATAGTATAAATACTTCGAAGCCTGATTTTTATGCTCAAAAAATATCCCAACCTTTCATAAATACCTTATATTAAAATTAATGGTAGATAGTAGTCCTGCTTTTTGGGATTTGCACACTTCGAACTTTATTTGTTATTTTTTATTTTTTTTTTTACCGCTGGGGTCTTCTAAGGACTACATACTAATTTCAATTCTTCATTCTTTGCTGTTTCCTCCTCATCCAGTATTCCTTCATCCTTTCACCTTGCTGCTTCTTTCTCTTCTAAAACCGCTTTGGACCATGTTTTCTCTTCGGTCTTCCTTGAAATCCTTCCATACCTAATAACTTCTTCCTAAAAATATCTCTGTTAGTAGTCTCTTCTTTTTTTATATGATTTATATCTAAATCTCTTCTTTTATATTATTTCTATCTAAATCTCTTTTTACTTCTTGAATCCAACTAGTTAATTTTTTCTCCAAAATTTCTTTATTGTTAATGCTAGGTAAGTAAAACAAGTTAGGATATCACATTCTCTGAATTTTACTTGTAATTACTTACTAAAAGCTTGTACAAAGACCATAAATTACCCTGATAAACCTTAATAAATTTTGTTTTAAGAAGTTGAAATAAACTAACTTCTTACATGTATGTAATACCTAAATTAGTTATAATAGAGTTTAATCATAGTAAGGTTGATGTTGTACATGGTATATTTTATTTACAGGGAAGCTTATAAGTTTCAATTGCAAACTTTGCGAATGCAAATTCAATGATCCAAATGCTAAAGATATGCATATGAAAGGTCGTCGACATCGCCTTCAGTTTAAGAAGAAAGTTAATCCTGACCTAGTAGTCGATGTCAAACCATCGGGCAGGAGGGGAAGGCTTCAGGAAGAGAAGATGAGAAGGAGAGACGATTTTCTTCGAAGAAGAGAAGAGGATAGGTGAGTTTCTTGATTCTTGTTTTTCTGCATTAAGAAAGTGACGGGAAGTGCATTTATCAATAGATATTTAATTAATGTATGTTTTTATTTATTATTTCATAATAAAAAAATGTTAAACCTAAAATAATAAACCTTTTTCATCTCTTTAGTGATCAATTACAGCTTCATTTTTTAATTTTCGATACTGATGCCTTGGTTTAAAAATAAATTCCTATTCCAAAAAAATAATCCTTGTAAGAGTTTAAAAAAAAAAGCAATCATTATTCAATAAATAAATTATTAAACGGTAAATATATTTTATTATCTACATATCATATACATATTTTATTTAAAATTCTGACAGTGTGCAACAAAACAATTTTACAAATTCGTATTTAAGAAGATGAATATTCCAAAGATTTTAGGTTTAATTTTTTACTTAAGGAATCATAAATGCTAAAACCATCCTCTAAACCATGTAGACGGTAGAATGAACACTGTTTATTGTTTTACTAGTGTTTATTAGGGTTTGAAAATAAGTATGAACATGTAACGTTATGAAAAACATTCTTTATTCTTGGATTACAAAAGTCCCTTAAAAATAACAAAAAAGTGGAATGAAAAGTTCCTATTGTCTATAGTTCTTTTCCTTAAGAAATGCAGTTCAATTGTTGCACGCACCACTTTATATATCAATATAGGCCATGCTTCCTTTTCCCCGTCACTGCACGATTTAACTGAATGGACTATAATAAGCAAAGTACTGCACAATGGTTAAGGGCTCCTAACATTGTAGTTGACATGAAAATGGTCAAGGGTATAGGGGGATATAAAATGGGAAATAGCAAAGACATCTTTAAATTCTAATTTAAAGGAAAGAGCTAGCTGAAAAGCTTTTTAGTGAATAATCACCAGAAAAATGGATGGAACTTTGTGACCAGGTAGGAAACATTGAAAATGAAAATAAAGTTAATGACAGCATTACAGATACTGAAGTAGATAGGCTAATTATCAATTTAGGAGAGGATTCAAGTACTGATGAGGGTAATATTAGTATTGACTCTGAATGAACTATAATTGTAACATTACCTTATTACTATTCAATCTGAAATATCTAATCTGCTTGTCATTACTAATTTTACATTTATTTTTTATTGTACACTAAACAACAACACCTATTCAATTGTTTAGAAAACAAATTATAAACCATTTATTAACACACGCTGTAGGGAATTTCCCTCATGTGATTACTCAGAGGGGATATAGGTCACACCCCTTTTACCTGTTACTACACAATTTAAATCGAATGGACTATAACTGCATTTATTTTTTTAGTGCTTCAGCTTTGATAATTTAAAATTGTAATACTATTTCTTAATTTTCCTAAAATGAATAAATATCTTCAATAAATTGATGTTTGGCATGCTGTAGCAAAGCTTGATTTTTTTTTTTAAAGAGAATTCTCTACCACCTAGTTTATGAAAAATTATACATTATTAAATAAAAAAAAATATATGTATTGTTATCTCAAATGTCAGTGCTATCGATCGGTATAAACTGTAAATCATTGATTCTCTTTAATGAATCCCTATAATTTATATTATTTTATTACCTATTTTGCCATAAATATAAGTCATTTCTGGAAGTTACCTAATGTGTTATTGTGTTAGAAGTTTTTGGACGGATGACCGCATGTATTGGGAAGAAAGGAGGCGTTATGAAGAAGAGTTTGAGTATATTGAATGGATGAGGCGTCGTGGACCTGGCCCTGCTCCATTTCTTCAACCCCCTCCGGTAAGTTGTGTTATTAATTGCATTTCTATTTTTCTATTTGTTAAATATTATTATAAATAAAATAATGCTTTCGCTTTGCTCTCTACTAGTTTTAATGGCCTTCTTTATGTTATATCATTTATTATATATATATATATATATATATATATATATATATATATATATATGATATATATATATATATATATATATATATATATATTTTTTTTTTTTTTTTTTTTTTTTTTTTTTTTTTTTTTTTTTTTTTTTTTTTTTTTTTTTCTCCTTTCAAAGTAACCCTTTGAAAGGACCGTTTATTTAGGTTGTACGTTCCATACAAATGTATACTACGTACCTTAATTGTCATAATTACATTTATATTGAAACTTTAACAATAATATTATTAAAATAATTCAGATCATTGAACAATTGAACATAATATAAAAGAAACAAATAAAACATTACAATTGAATACGAAAATTAGAAATAAAAAAAAAAAAATATGGTCCTTGGCTGATTTTAGCCCATAATTTTAACTATTTAAAGGATTTTTCATGAAATGTCCTTCCACCTTCTCAGTCCTTGGTCAGTTGGTCAAAGTCCAAGCTGTAGATAAATTTTGTAAATTCAGCTCTGTATTTGTTGTACAAGTCATATTCTGTCACAGGCCAATTTTCACCTTTGAAAAACAGCGTCATAATTAGTTTGGATCTTTGTCTGTCATATAATAAGCAGTCGTAAATTATGTGTTTAAATGTATGTTCTCGTCCGTCATAAGTACATATGTTGCTGTTTATTAAATTAAACCTTTTTAGATATGCTTTAGTTTGTCCATGTTCTGTTAAGACCTGTGTCAGTTTGTAATGTGTGGATTTGAGTATGTTGAAATTATTTTTTGTTATTCTTGGAATGAATTTATGCAGGCTTGGGGATTTTTCAGATTTAAACCAGCGATCATTTCAGATTGATATTATGTTTTGTTTAATATCATGTTTGAGAAATGATAGTGGTGTTTTCTTGTATGACAGAAATAGTTGACTTTTGGCTGCCTCTTTTGCTAAGGTGTCAGCCATTTCATTTCCGTCAATGCCAGAATGCCCCTTGACCCATTTTATGTCGATATTGACGTTTGATAAAATAAGTGTGTATATATTTTGTCTAATGATTTCAGTTAGTTGGTCATGAATATTAGGATTAAGTATGGATTGTATTAGAGTCATGTTATCTGTCAATATTATAATGTCGTGGTGTACGTTAGTAGGAAGATCAAGAAGGAATTCTGTTGCTTTTAAGACTGCATATTTTTCTGCTTGGTTATTGGAACAAGTTGCACCCAGCTTATATTTAGCACTTATCATGTTTTCTCTCTTGTCCCAAAGTAACCAAGCACAGCCTACATTGTCCCCTTCTTTACTTCCGTCTGTGAATATATTAGTAACGTCTGCAGGTTTCTCTGCAATCTGTGTTAACTGTGTATTAATTTTCGCGTGTATCGCAGGGTGTAGCCAGTGTGAAGGTTTAGTCTCGTAATCTATTGAATCTTTTAAGATAGTTCCGTAGTCACAACTATCTAATTTTATTGATGTGAATTTCACTATTTCGTTTATTTTTAAATCTATAGGTATCATGCCGGCTAAAACACATGCTGCATCATGTGATATAGTTTTGTATCCTTTTACTATCTTGATTCCTATGAGCCGTTGTAACTTCTGTAATTTTTGAAGGTTGCATTTTTTCTGAATAGCTTTATGCCAAATTGGTGCCGCATATAGCATCTTTGGAATCAATGCTGCCTCATAGATAATTTTCAGAGAATCAGCTTTTAAGCCCCGGATATATATATGATCACTTATATATATATATATATATATATTTTTTTTTTTTTTTTTTTTTTTTTTTTTTTTTCCTCTTATGGTAACCCCATAAAAGGACCGTTTATTAATGTTTTTTTACATGTTCCATGCCGTTACAGGCATACTACATGTATGATATGTGTTATATTATATTATTTTACTTATCAGTGATTGTACTTAACCAACAGTTTATTTGCGTGTTGTTACAATAATGTAATGAAATTTGAAATTTTATGAACTTTGTGTGGTTGTAAAAAAAAATGTGTATGTAAACATATAATCGTTGGTTGGAGGAAAAAAAAAATCATAACATTAAAAAAAAAAAAAAAAAAAATAAATAAATAATAATTTAAAGAGCAAATAAACAATTAATATTTAACAAAAAATAATATCGAAAAATAAAATAAACTTGATAAGCATATATGTTCGTCAGCAAATCAAATCAAAATCGATATCTTTGATGAATTTAATTAAATCATTTCTGTATTTAGTAAAAAGTATATGTTCTGTCTCAGGCCACGAACCATTTTTTAAAATTAGACTTTGTATTAATTTGTACCTTTGTCTGTCAAATAATTTACAATCATAAAGAATATGCCTAAAATTTTGGATTTGACCGTCATCGTCACATGTGTCAGTTAGTATGATATTAAAGCGTTTTAGGTAGGATTTGGTGTTGCCGTGTTCTGTGAGAAATTGTGTCAATTTATAATTATTACTATGTAGCTGTTTTTAATTATTTAGTGTATTTTTGGAATGTATTTGTGAAGGCTTGGTGATTTGCTTGAGTTTTGCCATGAAATGTTCCATTTATTCACCAAATCTTTAATAATCAGCGCTCTGAGATGTGAGATCGGAGCCTTGCTGTAAGAAGGCGGTAGCTGACTCTTTGGCTAATCGGTCAGCTCTTTCGTTGCCCTCGTCACCAGCATGCCCTTTCACCCATTTTAGCCTAACAGATTCTTTTAAGGTCATTAGTTTGAGAATATTTTTCCTGATTTCCTCCGTCAATTGCATATATATATATATATATGTGATCACTTTTTTGTGTGTGTGTGTGTGTGTGTGTGTGTGTGTGTGTGTGTGTGTGTGTGTGTGTGTGTGTGTGTGTGTGTGTGTGTGTGTGTGTGTGTGTGTGTGTGTGCGCGCGCGCGCGTGCGTGCGTGTGTGTGTGTGTGTGTGATCACTTATATATATATATATATATATATATATATATATATATATATATATATATATATATATATATATATATATATATATATATATATATATATATATAAAGTGATCACATATTATTTACAGAGGTTTGCCATTAGTTTAATTGTTTTCCGTTTTTCTATTTGTTAAACATTAAACATAAATTAATATATTATAATTTTTAGTGTTAAGGTTTTACAGACAATGAAACATGCTATTTTGAAAACAAAAGAAATGTGATTTGTTTAAATTATATTATTTCTTTCCTCTCTATTTTATACAGTCTAATTTCAAAATTTTAATATTTATACAGTTTAATTTCAAAATTTTAATAAAACAATGTTTCACATTTATTAATTAAATATTTAAGTATTTAAAAATGGGATATATTAAACTTTCAGTTAATGAGAGACTTTAGGATTTTAACTAGTAATTATATTCACCATTAATAAATCTAAATACTTTAATAATGCTCTCTTTTTATGAATAGTTACAGTTCTCTTATAGTTATCCGAACCTTAACTGTTAAATTAAATATTTTATTTAATATTTTAACTTTTTATATTGTAAGTAAAAATAATGTCTGTTTCAGTTTGGTATTAGGCGCCCAGATACATTAGATGATCGCCATATTATCACTAAGCATCAGTCAATTTACCCTAAAGAAGCTAAACTGCAATTAGTTCACAAAATAGTTGCCCATTGTGAAAAAGCTCTCAAAATTGTTTCAGAACAGATTTTGGATAAAAAAGGTAATTTTTTTCGTTTAGTGTTTACCATTTGAATTGTTATTGTTTAAGAAAGGATTATTGATTTATTTGCTCCTGTAATATTTGTAAGAAGAGTTTCTATCTTTTATTAAATAATTCCTAAATTTCTTGGTAAAGTTTTGTTGAAAAGTGTTTACAGTGTTCTCTTTTGAAAATGATAACGGCTCTAACTTCCTTATTATGATTTCTACTGCTTAACTCTCCCGTTGATTTAGTTTCTCATAAGTAGACAGTAAATTTAATTTCTAAAACCTTATTAAAAAAAAATCTCCTATACAAAGCAATTATCTAGCCAATTCTCATATATGGATCGGAAACGTGGACTTTCTTGAGCTGTTGAACGGCATTTGGAAATTTTAGAGAGGAAGATTCTGAATAAAATCTTTAGAGCCATGAGGGTGGATTAGGTATAGAGATGCTGAACGCTGAGTTGAGGTCTTTGAGCTGATCAAAGATTTATTAAAGAATCAGACTTGCTCCAATTTATGAAACTCAGTAGATTGAGATGGACCAGACAAGTTGCTCAGATGGCTGAGAATGAGCTGCCTAAGTAAATACTGACAGAGGTGATTTATGAAACAAGCCGCAGAGGAAGATCTCGGCTGCGATGGAGTAATGGTGTAGCTGGTGATGCTAGGTCCATACTAGGTGTGAGGAACTGGATGGCAGGAGCACAGGATTGAGACAATTAGTGGAAGCTGGTACAGGAGGCCGACTCGACATCAAGTTGTAGTGCCCAATAAATGAGTGAAAAATACTACTAAAATTTCACAATTAACTTAAAAACTTTGTTTTACAAATAAACAATGAATTGCTACAACTCATAAGGATCTGACCTTTAAGGAAAGGAAGAATGACTTATTTATTTATTATTTTTGTTTCGTGAAATACAAAAATGTTATCAGTTATCTAAAGTCAGCTCTACCCGTATTTTATATTGATTAATAAAAAATGGTACAGATTTAGGCAAGCAACATATGGGATTATGTTGTTTTGTCATTGATTGTAGTTTGGATTTTCTAAACTTCAACATTTTACTTACACCATCCTGGTTCTCTTGATTATAATAGTTGTAAGTTATAACATTCATATTGTGATCATTTTAATTAATCATTAATGATGTTTTTTTTAGCTAAACCAGAAATAAAGAAAGAAATTGGGAAAAAAGATGCTCCAACAATGTCTACTGAACAAGAACAGCCTAAATCAGATGGTTCTAAACCTAAGTAAGCTAATTTTCTCGTATACTTATGTTTTAATTCTAGTACATGGTGGCCGTTGACCTTAAATTTCACTAAGTGTAGATAAATTTCTTTGAAGTGTATATACTAAGTGTGGATTATGCTTGAATTTAACATTTCACCTGCCATTTGCATCATCATTGCATAAGATAATCGAATAATGGGATTTATTTACTCATCTTTATTTTAAAATCTAAAAACAGCCCACAAGCCTTGTATTAAAATTCTGAAATGTTATATAAAATAACCTGGAAAACCTGAAATCATGCTCGATTTTATTTATTTTTTTTGTCTGACTTCTTCTGCAATCTTCCCTTGGATGGCCAGGTCAGGGGTCAAGATGAGGAATTCAGTGGTCCTCCTAAGGTACTCCAGGTCAGCAAGGAGCTTGGTCCGCACATAGGTTGGAGAGGGCCAGATCAGCTTCCTTTGCTCAGAATAGAGCCTGCAGGTCTGAAGGATGTGCTCGGTATTTTGTTCACCCTCTCCTCACTCGCAAAGGGGGCCGGATCCAATATGTAGCTTTTTGAACAGGTGAGCTCTGAGCCTGTTGTGCCCCGTTCGCAATCGGAAGATGAGAACCTGCTCTCTTCGAGTGAGTTCGTAGATTGAATCTCCAGGGTCGTGATGTGGATGTCTCCCAATCTATCGCTGTCTGACTGCACCTTGGTTGAGCGTTTTTACTTCCTCCAAACTGAGGGTACATTCGAACTGCCCACTCGCAGCTCCTTCCTTGGTCAGCTGGTCTGCCCTCTCGTTCCCAGCGAGTCCGCAGTGTCCAGGAATCCACTGCAGGATGACCTTTTTGTGGATAGCCATCAAGTTCCTTGGAGAGATTTTTCAGGCCCGTACCCCACTTCGATCTAAGAGATTGCAACACCGATGCTGCATCAGTAAGGAATACTATTTTTGAGTTCTTTGGTCTCTTAAGTATTTTAAGTATTCCCGATGCCTCACTTATGGCTTCCTGCTCAGCTCAATAATTTATAGCCTGTCTTTATAGCCAACCTGTAGTATATTAATTCCTTCATTATTTTTGTACTATAAAACTAGACAGTGTATTTTTATTAGTTTTTCTCAAACTGAAACAAACTAGTCATAGATTAATAAAATTTTATTTCCTCTGATATTTCTAGCTGGAAATTATTTATTATAATTGTTTTAATAGCATTAGTAATTTTTTAAGGTATTAAGATTTTAAACTGTGCCTATCTGTGGCTCTTAGGGCGGTTCCACACCAACGCGAACAGTGTTCGTTGGAAATTTACCATCACGAATGTTCACCGGCAATCTCGATATGATCATAGGCTGTTTTTCCCAAAATGATTCACAAATTAGTATTCACCTCTATAATAGCCTCATAACTAAGTCCATTAGATACAAATAAAGAAAAACAAATTTGCTTTCTGGGGATACGCATAACTTAAAGTTCACAAATACACAAAATGCACTTAACCGGCCAGCTATAATATAATTAGAAGTTTCATTAATATTACCTATGAATTCAAAATCATTAAGCTATTAAAAATCTTAGAGGGATTCCTCGGTTTTTTAAAAATCTTTAGTACAGAATTATTGTTTTGTTTTTTCATATTTTATTTTATATTAATTAAATTATTTTTTCTAACTACTCTAGTCCAGGTGGTATTGACGAAAAGGATAACTCACGTATCATCAAAGCTATAATGAGGGTTGGTATTCTTGCTAAAGGACTCATGCTTGCTGATGAGAACAGCGTAAGCCTTGTAGTCCTCTGTGGTGAGATACCGACCAAGACCCTACTTAATGAAGTATTTGTAGCTCTTGGTACACAGTTGAATGTAAGTACAGTTTCTTGAACAATTTTATAGTTATAATTTTTTTTATACTTGAAATCCTTTTTTAATCATTTATTATTCTTTATTAAATAAATAAATAAAGCAATGATTGATGACTGGAATAATAACCATTGATGTGTCAGTACCAAAATGTTTCGATTTTCAGTAGCAATACATATAAAAATCAATTTATGATTCTTTGTACTGGTATCTTGGTAAAAATAAATTGTTATTAGATAAAATACTCCATATGAGAGCTAAAAAACCATACCAAATACAATATAGAAGTTAATTGCAGTTAAAATAGTCTAGAAAAATAATTCATATTATTTAAGAAGATTAATATTCTAAAGGTTCCATTTATACGTTGAAGAATCACAAACGTTACTAAAACCTTTCACTAAACAATGATAAGGTATGCACTGATATATTTCTCTGGATGTTGATTTTAATAGTATATTAGGATTCAAAAAACAGTATGAGCATTTTTAATTAAATGAAAACTAATCTTTATTTTGGAATTACAAAAGTCCTTTAAGAAGAACAAAAAAAGTATAATAAAATGGTGATATTGCCGTCCCACAATATTAGTTTATTAAATACTTCAAGTTCGGCAGTTGTAAATAGAAATCCTATTTCTTAATTTTCCAATAGCGGATACATATCTTCAACAAATGACTGTTTTTTTACTTGCAGTAGCAATGCTTGATTTTTCTAAAGAATGTTTAATTCTTTACCGAGCAGTGCCTGATCAAGTGTATGCAAAATTGTTCTCTTATTATAAGATATAAAGTATATTTTAAAATTAATCGTCTTATTTTATTTTATTTATTTTTATCCTTAAAAAGAATTGATGTATGTATAATAATTACATTATCTTTTATAAAACTACCTCCTAACAGTACTGATCAGTTCCTAGGAATTGACTTTAGATCATCGATTCTCGATTCTTTCTCAAGGATCATTGAAATCGAGAATTGACACATCCCTTATTATAACTATTCAGTAATGTTATTGAAGTTTATTAAATATGGATTTAGTGCGAAGCTAGATTTTAGTAACAAATATTTAGGTAATTTAATTTAATCATATGTTTAGTTTCTTCTGATTAGTTAGTTAGGGGAATCACTCCAGTTTTTCAAAAATAACTACTATTGAAAAATTGCATTTAAACGAACTCCAAGTCAACCCTTTGGTTCATTCCGTTGCAGATCCACAGCTGTTTTGTTCTTTTGTGGGGTTTGATTTAGTTAAAATTGTAAATTTTTGTCGTACTTGAAAAGTCCTGTTAAGATTTAAAGAATTATGTTCTTACATGTTAAAAGCTATTCTTTTTATTCAATTGTCTTTCAAGTTACTGACAACCTCTGAGGGAGGTGTTTCTCACTGTTTTGCTTTATTTTTAAATTAACTGCTTTGATCGAGAAAAATCACCATTATGTTTAAAAAAGGTTTCTATTTCAAGTTGATGTTGGTGAATTTAAAAATGAAAATAAATTTTATTCTGGGGCCATTGCCCCTTTGGAATACTTATAATCATGAGGAATCTCAATTCTGTAAGGCAAAGTCATACATTCGTGTTTATTCATTATATTATTTATCCAATTTTCAATTGGACGCATATAATATTTTACTGAATTTTCATTTTTTTTTTTTTTTTTTTTTTTTTTTTTTTTTTTTTTTTTTTTTTTTTTTTTTTTTTTTTTTTTTTTTTTTTTTTTTTTTGTCTCAGCTTATTTTTAAATTTGAAGATTTTATTTTATTTAAAAATAAATTTGTTCCTTAAGGAAAATGGCCTCAGAATAAAGTTAATTTTTATTTCATTTCCGCAAGGTTATTAAATTAACTTATTTCATGGTGTTTTTTGTTTTTTCTGTTCAGATATATTTCTGTGGCTGTTGGGTAAAGAGTATTTAGTCCAGAAGTATTGATTTTTGGAAACCACTATCGATTTTTTTTTTTTAGTTCTATAATTAATGAGATTGATATTTCCAGTATTTGTTTGATTCTGCCAGCATTTGGTAGTGTGTGTAAGCTATCTTTTCTGTTTTTCGGTCCATTTTATTTAAAATCAAATTAAAAATGAAATCCAAAAGTTAGATCCTTTAAACTTAACATATTATACTCTGCAGCCACAGGTTTATTATTGTACATTAGGGTGGAGCGAAAAGAGCTTTTAAAAAATCCCTGAAATAGTGGCAAAATTGGATAAAATTAACTTTGTAAAAAATTCAAAACTTAAATATGACAGGCTTGAGATCGTACGTATTGTTAAAGTTTTAAGAAAAATGCCAAAATATAAAATCCGAAGTTCTATTTTTTGCAAAGCAAAATTTTTCAGTCAGAGGGCTTGAAAAATAATTGGTTAAATTTTTGCTCATTTGAATCATTTTTCTGAGGTCCTGTGTCGTCAATACAGTTTTGAGAAGTTCTTTATTCTCATCATATTGTGGAAGTTGCTTCCTGAAGTTAATTCCAGTTCTTATGAACATATCCCACTGTCATGCTTATTTGATTTACCTGGTTGTGGCATCTTACAATTTCTATTACATTTGTTTCTTATCTGAAACTAGGAAATAAGTTTTATTATAAAGTAAATAATCAAGAATGAAGGATTTCTAACTATAAAAGTATATAGAATATAGATTGGCTACAGAAAACATAATATCATTTGTGTGACCTCAAGATGACATAATATCATAATGAAATTTATACTCCTTTTTTTTTTTTATCCAATTTTGGCACTTTTCCTATATCGGATTGTCAGATTCTCAAACTTTTTTTTCTAACTCCAGCCTATTGTACATGTTGCTGACCACTTCTCAATGCTTGGTTGATGGGTTGTTTCTTTTTTAAAATGTATGTATATTTATTGTTTTGTTTTTTATTCATTGCAGATTATAGCACCAGAAGAAAATTACAATGTTACTTTAGAGAGCGCAGATGGTTCAATCATCGTTACTAGTTCTGGCGAACAGAAAATCACAGTGTCTATCAGCCTCACATCTCCACTTCTAAGGGAGATGTTGATGTCTGGGGCAGATGGGGGTCAGTAAACTTATTACAGACGTAACGATCTTCCTAGGGTCAATTCTCCCTAGCGTCAGTTATAGTCACCAGAACAGTAGTGAAGTTGTATTAATTTAAATCTTTATTATCAACAGAAGAGTAGTGAAGTTATTTATTTAAATATTTAAAAAAAATTTAAAATGAATCGTAAAATTGGCTGTGAGGAGATATTATTTGACCCTTGGAAAGAACAGATTATTGAGTCGTTATCTTCCATCTCCTCTTTTCTTTTAAAACAGTCAAAGCCTGGGCACTTATTAATCAAGATATATTTAATTTTAGCAGTTTTAAAATAATTGCGATATTACAATATTTAGTGTATTAATCTGAGCTATTTAATTATTTTTGTCTTGGAATTGGATAAGAAGACATTTTCCTTAGTGATGTTTTGTTTTTTATTTTTTTGTGGTATCTTGAAATAATTTTACATATATGATTATTTATAATTTATTTAATATTCATATATATTCAAGACTAATTGAAATGTCCAGGCTTGCTTCTTGACACTAAGAAAGGCAAAATTTTATAAGGCCAAGAAAAGGATTGTATTCTTGCCTCCTGAGGAAAATGCAAAGGTTTTTTTGAATTATTTTCTTTAATTGATGATAGATACTTAATAATTTTTGTTCTTTATTAATAATTTTGGAAGATGACTAATTCTTTTCATGTGCCTATTTTATGTTCCTAAGCTTTCTAGGTGTCACTTCTTTACTGTGGAAAACAAAAATACAAAAAAAAAACAAAAAAAAACAAACAAAAAGACGGATTTTTCACCTTTTGTTAATATCTGCATCATCACAAACTGGCCTCAAACTGATTTTCTTTTGCTTTTTTTATTATTATTTTTTTTTATTTATTTTTTTCTTTTATATACAATTTATTAAATTCTTTTTGTTTATTATTAAATAAAATTGATATTAATGAAAGCAAGAGGGGATCGAGAATCTTTGGGGCCGTTTTGTGGTAGATTGCATAAGGTGAAACATCCTATGTATGTACACAGAAGGCGGAACAGTGAGTTTGGGGAACCAGGAGACGCTTGATCAAGCCAAGTGCCTTGAAGCTTTGGCCCAGCTACGACGTGCTAAATGGTTCCAGGTATATTACCAAAACGTATTTACAATATCAATGCTCGTCACTTTCTTCACACACATTCACTCTCTTTTTCTCTCTTATTCTCTCTCTATATATCCTGTGTATGAGAAGAAATATGATTTTGATACCTTTGCCGTTCCTGCCCCTTATCTAATTCCCATCATTATAACTTTTTTCCTCTTAACGAATATTTAATTCATATATTTTGCTAATAAAAATTCATCAATCCATTATATTTTCATAATTTTAATAATTATTTACAATATTCAGAAATCTTAAGCTTATTTTTCATGTTAATTAAATTGGTATGCAATTTCAATTTATTTGTATTTTGAAATTGTAGAATATCATATTTGAATGTTGAATCCCTATCGATTCCATTTTCCTTGATCCCTTTTTCCTGTTCCTTTTTAAAAACTACTTCTCTGGGGCATTGATAGAGTAAAGCCGAACATTGGCCGATCATGCCACTCCCGGAATTAATACAGTAATTATTGGCAAAGGTCATTTCCCTACAGACTTTCCAGCTCCCTAAGAAATATATTTACAATATTCACTATTTTTATTAACTTGCTTTTGATATTTTGATTATAAATCCTTTATATATATCTAGTTTTTATATATATATATATATATAGCTAGGCTAATTTGATTTCTTTCTTCTTTTTGTTATTTTTATTTTTCTCATTTATATTTACCATAATACTTTTGTTGCTGGAAAGGTATAAACTGTAAGGATACCTTTTTTATTCTTTAAAACTTTTATTTTATTTTTTATTTGGTTTCGTAGTTAGGATTTTATTGCATGTACAAGACATGATTTAATTACTGTAATTTATTTTTCTTTTTACAAAATATTCTTTAATTTTTTTGTTTTTTCTCTAATATCTAAATTATTATTATTAATATTCAAACTTTTTGAAGATCAACTTAAAAATTATAACTTCCTTTAAAATAAATAAGTCTTGTACATGTAAACATTTTTTCATTATCAAATCTCATATTTGTTGTCTTATTAGGCTAGACCCGCTAACAATCATAGTAGTGTTATGGTGATACGTATTCTGCGAGATCTTTGTCATAGAAATCCGACTTGGGCCCCTCTCAGTCAGTGGGTAAGTCATATTTTTTTTAATTATTTCTAATTTTTCATAAGTTAGTATAAATTAGTATAATTCTTGTTTTCTAGTCTTCTGTACTTAAGAAATTTATAATACTTTTTCATTTATAGATGTCAGATGTTACAGTCTGTTTTTTTTTGTTTTTTTATTATTAATAGTATTAGCAAACAATTTTATTTCTTGAGGTATGTATGATGGTATAGAAGGATCAATGCAATTAGAATAGATGAATTAATTTCCACTTCAGTTGTAATTATTTATTTTTTTAAACAGCGCTTTGTTGCATAGATTATTGAATTTTCATACTTAACATCCTATAGTGTGATCTGCCTTAAATTTCACAGTTGTGACATGCCTTATTTTACCTGTGGTGTACACACACACATCACAGGTATGTATATATTATGCATATGTATAATATAAAACCTGTTACCAAATTATAAATGAAGAGTAGTGTAAATATTTTCGAAATGTCAACAAAATATAATTTTGATGTATGTTATGTATACACACAAAAAGACAGATTACAAATTTTTAAAAAGACAAATTACAACAGTTAGAGAAGACAATTAAAGTGTTTTCCCATAATTCTTACTTCCATTGTACATTGTATAAGTGGTTGAATATTAAAATTTATGTTCTGTTTTAGGGAATCGAGCTTTTAGTGGACAAGGTCGTTGGTTGTGTCGGATTTTCAGCTGCAGAGGCTTTACGGAAAGTATTAGAAGCTATTGCTGGAGGTAAGTACTCTAATAGCTTTTTATTTACCAACCTCAATAATCAGTAAGAATCAATCGTATATTTTTTGATAAGTACTACATGATTACTTATTCTTAACATATATCTGTAGAAATTATGCAAAACTACCTACTATTTTATTGTTGATTGTTTTATCAAATGTAAGGTAAGTTTTTTAGATAGAACTTTCCAAATACAGTACAACCTCATTTAGTCGGATCTCCGGGTAACCCGGATCAGTTCAGGAAAGTTTAAAATTAGCTTTTTGTTGTCCGCCTAGACTGCTGAGCGTAGGACGGATGTATTTTTATAAGTAGACTGTTTGTAATACTCGATAGATGCTCAGACATTGACATTAATGATATTGAAAGTTCGTTGGAAGCCAACAACAACAGAGACTATGGTACTCTTACTGATGACCAAAATATTGCGACTTAAAGATGCCAATAACAGGGAGGATACTGACAAAGAAAACACTGAAACTATCACAGTTATAAGCCATGCAGAAGCAGCATCTCATTTGTGCGATTTAATGGTTTATTTTGAGCAACAAGAAGAGACAACACTGGCCGAGCTATTTGTGTTTGACCGCTGATGTGTGACCACATGGCACGGAAACAGCATTCAAAGCTGACACAACTCAAATTAACAAAATTCTTTCGGAAAATTAAACTGTATATACTGTATTTTAAGTGTTTTTCTGCAATAAAAAAAAAATAATTGTATTGTTTGTACATATTGTTCTTTATTTTTAAAAAATTCTCTGTTTAACCTGGATTTTCATTGTCGGATCGGCCGCAGTCCCAGCTAGTCTGGCCAAACAAGGTTGCACTGTAACTTAATTCCTCAAATCATAGCTCACAGTGGCAGTTAGTAAAGTTATTTCTTGTCTAAATTATTCATAAAAGTTTGTAAGATTCAAAATTTTAAATTTTTTCAACAAAAATCCAAGTATACTTTTAAAACAGATCTTAGTGGTGTTTTGTTTGTGTATATGAATCTTGAGGAATAGATGATGTTTAATTGAAATTAAAATTAGATTTAAAAAAGGAAAAGCAGTTCTATATTGTATTGCCGGGTTCATGCTAAAGCTGTCTAGGCTGTCCATTTACTTCAAGCTAAGTTGACTAAAAAATCGAACCCACAGTCACTTTTTCAATATTAGATTAAGAAAAGCATTTTCCTATGCGATTGGAGTGCACTTGTTTTAAAATTATATTGAAGGAACCGTTGTGATGTATTTATTTGTTGACTTTAAAAGATATGACTAGAGGATTTTGACGGTGTTAATTGTCCATCCTGCCTGCAAGGCGCAATGTGATGTTTTTGGAAGAGCGTTAAGAGGAAAATCATTTTGTGGGAATGAGGTTAGAAGCAATGGGCAGGGCATGTTGCAAGAATGAATGATGATGAAATCCCCAAAAGGTTCCTTGATGAAAAAATATCTGGACACAGTCAAGTGGGTAGACTTCGCATGTGGATTATGTGGATGCAGATGTGTCGAAAATGCTAAAGATCTGAAGCAGCATGCGTGGAGAACAGCAGCACAAAACACAAGACTTGCGGCCCAGATTAAGGGAGGCCCTGGCTCTTCAGTTATAGGGCCATCAAAGAAGATAAAGAAGCATTTATACAAATGTAATAAGAAATAGTGGATCGAGATCTGAATTATTATCTGAATTGTAACTGTTCATAATAGTGGTGAAATTTAAAAAATACTTTTTAGTAGTTTTGCTTCTTGAAAAGTTTTTATGATTGGTTATTCAAAAGAATTTTAATTATTTTGATAGTGTTATGTTAATGAGTGAGAAAAATGTTTTACAATATGACTAGTCGGTTAATTAGTTTTCTATTCATTCTTGTCTGATACTAACTAATAAATAATAAGTAATAAAGACTGTTTTTAGGATATATATGTGCGTATTTTATTTAAATCTTCAGGTTTATGAATAAAAAATTTGCTCCTTATTGCAGGTATTGTTCTTCCTGGTGGACCTGGGCTTTCTGATCCGTGCGAGAGGGAACCTACCGATGCTACGGCTCATTTAACTTCCCAGCAACGGGCTGACATAACTGCCTCGGCTCAAGTATGTATTACAATTTTTTTATTATCTAAATAGATGTTGTTGCATATAATTCATAGCTCTGATTATTGTTGATTTTGTTGTTCGAAAAGTATTGTTTATTCATTTATTTATTTTCAGCATGCATTGAGGTTAATGGCATTCCGTCAAATTCATAAAGTTCTTGGAATGGCTCCAATTCCACCTCCACGCCACCCTGGCGCTAGGCACAATCCTCAGCGCTTCAATAGGAAGAGACGTCGTGATCATTCAGCTGGTGAAACGCAAGAATCGGAAGGTAATTGTTGTTTTTTTCTATATAACTTAAGGCTTAATGGGATTGTTGAACAATTAACTATTTGCCGATAAATAGTGGAAATTAGTTCTGATGTTCTTCAAATTTGGTTTGTAGCCTTTAGAAAGAATGTCTATTAAAGACATTTAGGAATTGATTGCTCAATCTAGCATTAGATATTGATATTACTATAAATATCATCAGTTAAAAATTAATGTACCGTCATATTTTAAAAAAATAAAAAAAATTGTGGAGTTTAGTTATTTTAAAATTCTATCTCTATAATAATAATAATAAAAAAAAAAAAAATGTAATGAACAAATAAAATATTCTTTATTTTTTTATTTATAAATTATTATTCTTTTTTTTTTTCTTTTTTTTTTATAGCTATTTCTTTATCCTGCATTTGCCAAAGCATAGGTTGAGGTTTTTTCACTAATGGCCAAAAAAACCGTCCCAACTCAAAATATGACTCTGTCCTTAACACCCTGTACAAGTTACCTTTGTGAAGGTCAAGACACAAATGAAATGTGTCTGTTCCTGCTTCCACCGTTCGCATTCGTAACTTTAGATAAATGACAAATAATGTAATTTTGTGGCCGCTCGCTGAGATACGTTTATGAAACTTTTCCTGTTGCAAGGCAAACCAGAAACGATCATTATTCTGAAATAAAACATAAAATGATTTTTTTTGAGTTGTCACTTTTCATACCCATGAGTGATATATTTGAGGTCAACTTGTCCAAATCGATTTAGGAAGATTTAATTTCATCCAAACATTTTAATTTCATGTAACTTCCTATTTTTATTGCTACTTTTGTGGTGTGTGGCTTGGTACAGTTTATATCAGTTATTAATTATTATTAAAAATACCTGCTTATGAACTTATTATTTTCATAAAGAAATTAAAATATATATGTATATAAATATATGTGAATATATTAATTTTTTTATTTGATGCTGGTTTACTGTATTTAATCTGGTAGATGGTTAATGGTTGAAGTTTGAGGTTTATATTTTTTTTATTTCAATATTTTTTCAAATAATGGATTAAAAGAATTAAAGCACTAAAATGAAAACTAAGTTATTTTGTTGTATTGATTTCTGACTTCTTAGTTAGCTAAGCATTTTCGTGATAGTTCCAGATATCTATCTAAAAGATAATTTTTTTTTTTTTTCAAGAAAAATTTGTTTTTGCGGTAACTTTTATTATTAATTGTGTATTATCAAATTTAAATTCTGAGTACTGTTATAGATCTGCTGATTTATTAACATGTACCATTTGCTTTAAGTTTTGTGTCATCCTTTATTCATTTTTTTTTCTTTCTTTTTTCCTCATTTAATTCCTGAAAAAGATTTTCTAAATGGTGGGGAAGGGCATCCAGCTATATCCATGCAGATGTTCAAGGTAGTTGACGACGCAAAATAATTATACAGAGTATTCTGCGTAATACCAATAAATTAAGCTTTAAGAGCTTTTAATAAAAAATAACAACTATTTTTTTAAACTATTCCTAATGAGGGAATATATTGTACGTCTAGCTAATCAAAATCAACTGCTGAAATATTGCTTTAGACTGATGAAATTATAAAATGAGAATCGCAGGACCGCAAAAAAAGTGTATTAATTTGAGAAGAATGGTTCATCTCACCGTAAGGCTATACTCCAAACGCAAGAATTTGTGATGACCCTGCTCAACACCTTGGCTACCTCTGTCTTTCAGCTCAGTACTCAGTACAGACTTGTAAATAAATGCCTGGAATTAAGAATAAAATTAAACAATGCATAAAAATTAATTTAGAAAATATTAATCTCATTTCATGCTAGCTAGAATGAAACTTTGAGTAACATTGCCTTTATTGTTATTCTTGTTTGTTATATCTCTCTTATTCATCGCTATCTTCACTTAATGTTCAGGCCCTCAGTCCTTTTATCATTGAATGTGGGGCTTATTGTTACTCACACTCTTATTAAAGGTGAGACTCTAAAATGATTTAATCTAGCATAACAATTAATTTAATTCTGGAATGTTTACTTATTTATATTATCTTACTTTTAATCTATAGGTTAATTTTTTATAAATAAATATACAGTGGATGTTCCTGTAACTAGTTCCTTTCAGATAAGCCATACTAGCAGAATAAGGACTGGTATACACTTACGTAACTAAGCAATATAACTCAGTGCAGCAGATATACATAACAATAACATTACTACCTTACATGGTTAATTGTAAATGTTGAGGAGGATTACTTTGTCAATACAAATACAAAGTATCGAGGGTTTTTTGTTTTTAATCTTTATTATTTTGTTATTGCTTTTGGGCATAATCAAATAGTTTGCATAATCGACCCTTTACCAGGTTTATCCCTCTCCTTTCAGAGAGGATTGAGATTCGAGAGTTCGGTAAAACCTATATCAGTCCAAAAAAAACTGCTAAAGCAAAACAAACAATGCATTTTTTTTACATTGGATACATACTTAGCATTTGTATATCAAAATATGTATATTTACTAAATCACCATTTTGTATGGCTTTTTTAGACAGATTCTGGCTTACTTCTTTCTCTAATTTATATATATATATAAAGAATCCATCTGATCTGATTTTTTATATCTATAATAAACTAGCAAAGTTGCCAAGTTCGAATTGTTCTTGGATATACTTAAACCAGAACTCGTGAAGTCTGTAAGTACCTGTAAATTTGAATAGCAGATGATCTGTAATAGTTTCTTTGTTTTAAATGTTTAGAAATTGACAGAAATTTCATGTTATACTCTCATTCAGGTTGAAACCCATAACTTTCACCAAATTTACTACCATTTTCAATTTTGGAATTAAATGAAGCAAGACAAAAATTAATAGGCTGGTCACTCAGATGGCCAGTTCTTTTTTTGTTTTTTTTAAAGAAAGTTCACTGGTTAAGAAATGCATCCACTGTATATGAAGAAATAGTCTTATTCAATTGTCGAATGTTCATTCAAAATAAGTCATTTTTATGAATCATTTTCTTCAATGTCACTACAAAGATTAAGGCTGTTTTCTAAAATAAAACCGGATAATTGTAGATTTGAATGAACTCTAATATTATGGTTTAAAGAAAGATAAAAAAAAAAAAATTTCAGAGCCCAAGAGATCTGCTGTGTTCCTGGGCCCGTAGAAGTCAGATTACGCCGAGAAAATCAAAGAAATGCGGTCACTGGGGCCCACAGGTAAGGAAATACGAAATATTCATGTGGCGGCCATAATGACTGCGATGGCCCGAGCAGAATGTGACGTAGCGCTCATGATGACCGCCATGGTAGCCAAGGTGTTGAGTCACCTAAACTGTGACCCACACTTTGGAAAACTTACTACTCTACTTATAGTGTTTCTCAACTTCATACTACAGACAATTATTTTTTCTTAAGTCATCAAGTAAAAAATTAAATAATGTAACAATGCTATTAAGTATAAATAAGCTTATATGTCCATTGCTTTTTTCAAAAAATACATTGCATGATTATTTTTTTTTACACTAGTAAGATATATCTATATAAAGCCAGCTCTCATTTACAAATCTATTGAGCTTAACTTAAGTTACTCCTACTTGGATAGTAAAGGCAGGTTGTGCTACAGTCTACCAATATTCTTGTCAAATTGTTCTTCAAATAGTCCTTCAAAGTAGGAGAAGGCTTTAGAGCAGATAGGGGCTTAAGGCAGGGACACCCTTTTTTCTGTGTGATCTTTATCATATGCCTTGATAAGCCGTTCAGGCCATCTGAACGAACCCTGGTGCCACCACCTATAACATATTAAAGCAACTCCTGGCTTATGCTGATGACATACTAATTATAGGGAGGATTGACACGTCCCCTGGAGGAGTTTTTAAAGAACTATGAGAAGCCTGTAAGAAATACAGTGAATCAACGAGGCGAACACCAAATTCTGAGGTTGAGAGCACAGCTTCCGAGCATGCAAAGAATTTAAATATCTAAGTTTACTTTTAACAAATAATAATGATATTAAAGCAGAAATCTTGGTAAGAATAGCAGCAGGCAACAGATGCCTGTTCCCAGTAAAGTTATTTGAGGATTTATACTGCAAGGCTAAAATAATAGCCATAATACCATTATTAGGTCCATCATCGTCACATTCACCAAAAAGACATGAAATACTCCTCAGGTATTGGGAAAGAAAAATATTAAAAAAGATATTTGGCCCAAAGTGGGTAAATGATGATTGGAAGGGAAGGGAAAAATCAAGTATTGTTTGGAGAGGCACAGATAGTACCCAAATAAAGAAAGCAAGTTTGAGATAAATAGGACACGTGAAAAGGTTGCTCCAAAGAGTATTAAATAAAAAACCAGAAACCAGAATTCAAAGGTGACCTTGACTGATGGCAGGATGGTATGGAGAAAGAACTCTGTCAAAGGATGGTGCAACAAACTAGAAGTTACTTCCTCAAAGTTGTTCCATCAATTGAGTGCTGTATTAGAAACTTTTGCATAGAATGTATGATGTTTATTCAATAGCTTATCAAAGTTTATTCAACAGGAAGCAAGCCTTGTTTTAACAAGGTAACCCCAGTTCCCACCTTTGACAAAAAAAAAACTAAGTTGATTTGGATGGAATTGAGCTTCTCCGTTATCCAGGATATATTCCAGACCTAGCACCCTCAGAATACCTGAAGACCCACCTGTTCATATCAATGGTTCATTTCCTTCGTGCAAAATCATTCATCAACTTGGACGAGGTTGAAAATTGGGTTTACGATTTATTCGATATAAAAAACCATCTTTTGACACTTCAATGATTTGTAAGCCCCCTTGATTTTCAGTCTCGATAACTTTTAATAAACACTTAGTCTCTTTGCATTACAAATGATCTAGATAATACTGTATATTTTTCTATTCTTCTATTCCAGATGGAGTATTATGAACATTTTTATTAAAAACATGGTTATTGACAATGCTATGAAAATTTTGATGACAAAAATGCTTTTAGTTTTTTACTAATAACAATATCATTGATAACGTTTCAGTGTAAATGCAGTGGTAAACTTTGTTTTGTGAAACTGGTTGAGAAATACTGTCTTTTTAATTTAATACTTTATTTATGATTAGACATTTTGAGATAATTTTAATTTTGTTTTTATATTTCAGCTGGTGATGGCAAGAAAGACAAAAAAGAGGGAGAAACTGGTGATGTCGCAATGGAAACAGCTTCGAAGTGAAACTTTCATCTTATTTCGTCCAGTTGAATGGCTGCTTCTTTATCCTCCTACCATTAGTCCTATTTCATTGTTTTGATAGCGTTCAGCAGACTGAATGGTCGCATATATGATTGTATTTAATTATTTTGTGAATTCATAGAATTGTATAGTTATTTTTTATTGTTAGTATTATTTTACGTATTTGGGCAATATTTAAGTTGTTCTTATCCAATTATTTTTATTTTCCTTTTCAATTTTCCTTTAATTATCTACTACAAAATTAAAAAAAAAAAATAAATGAAAATATAGCTAAAATATTTATAGATAGTTTACAATCAGGCTGTTTATTTAACGTAGATGTTTAATAGAATTTACCTCTTCCTGATTGTTAGCACTGTTAATTGTATACTCTAGTGACTTTATTTCTTCCTTTTTATTATTGACTTCTTTCGAATGTATATACTGTACATTCAACACTTAACTGTTCATTCTTCTAGAAAGATGTATTTATTTAGTTTCCACACCCGATATGTATGAAGTAAACTTATATTTGTTCATGTAAATTTTTTATATAGCGTGTTTGTCATTTTAAAAATGATAACTGTTAAGTGTGTTATAAATGTAATAAATTGAATATTATTATACAGTAGATGACATGATTTGAAATATCTACCCAATTGTTTTTACACCCGAAACCATCTTTAAAAAAAGTTTACACTTGGGGCTGGATTAACTGATCATGTTAGGACTGAGATTGGCTAAAATAAAAATCCTCGGTTAATCAAGACCTAAAAAAAGTAAGGAAAATACATAAGAAAAATAAAATAGTACAATGGACGTAATTCATATATTACAAAGTAATACTGATTGTGTAAACTATAATAATATACATAACTAACATTATTACATATGTAAATCAGAAGAATTTATGGCTAGGAAAAATCCAAATCAATTTGGCACTCGAATTTATGGGAAAAAAAAAATTATGCATGGTGAAATAAAAAAATAGAAGGCTCCTCGAGTGTTCGAGTTCAAAGTGTGGTATGAAACTTTTCTTTTATTGAATAGTAGTGGAGAACAAGGTTTTCATTAGAAAGGGCTTGCTTATAAGAAATCTTGAGAGAACAAAAGATTTTTTTTTTTTTTATTGATAACTTTAAACGACAAATTATTTTCCTGGATTAATTCATTTCGATGAATTTGAATCACATCAGTGAAGGTAAGGAAGGAGTATTAGGGTAAACCAGACAGTTATCGACACCCTACCTTAAAAATTACTAAAAGAAATATTCAGCTAAAAAAAAATAAAAATGAGTAAAATTCCTTTTAAATCCTACAAATCAAGTGTTAAAATACTTTCAATTCTAACCATATTTTAAAAGATATCCTTATGGTGTCAATAACTGATTTTACATTAGCTATTGTCCCTATTTTATAAAATACATTCCAGGAATAATGTTTGGTGTGAACTTTCTTGTGTAGCTTACATTAAAGCAATTAAGGAAAAATAACTGAAAATTTCAACTTCATTGAACTATTTATTTCTTCTATAATTATTGCATGAATATTTCCTTAAGGGTGTCAATAACTGTCTTGTTCACCCCATATAACATTAATACAATTTTATAATAATGTTTGTAATAAGTTTTTTTTTTTAACATAAATAATGCAGTTACCTACTTGACAAGTTTTTTGCCATTATTACATTTTTGAAAACAGAATCGTAAAAGGAAGTAAATTTGGCCAAAAAAAATTACTACAGTGGAATCCATTTAATTTTTGTATAATTTAATTTAATTTAGGAAAACAATCAATAATTTCAGTTTGTTTTCATTAAACATTTCTTTTCTATTATCAGTTCTCCAATATTCTTCAAATTGCTCTGATACCAACTTTCCATTCATGTGTTGGTACCAAGTGTTCCATTCATTTTTTAATTCTTAAAAACAATACATAATTAACAATTATGTTATCGGAAATAATCTCACATATTCATTAAGATAAATATTATACATATAAAATAAATGGTATAAAAATTAAAAAACATCTTATTAAAAAAATAATTAGCTCTAGAAACCCTGGTTAATAGGGCACTGGATAATGAATGGGGGTTGGGGTCTACTGAACTTAAAAAAAATTAAATTTGTTATCTAAAATCAAGCTTTTAGAGGTTGTGTTCTCTTGATTGATAATTTGTTCATGATGGGGGATTTATTGCAACTAAAATAAATAGGACTTATTTGTTTGACCTAAAGCCTATTATAGAAAACAAAAAATTCAAATGTAATTTTTGAGGAATTGTCTCATTTAATGTATTATTATAAGGTAGTAGACACGTAGATAATTAAATTGCTAAAATAAGGTAGCTAGGCTTTGAATCAGCTTTATAGCTACAGTAAATCTAGTTAACACAAGTTGTGACAGTTAATGAAAATTTAACTTTCATATTAGGTTTCCATATTTTGAGGTTTGTTCTTGTTGAAAGTGAAGTTTCTCTAAGGAGGTAAGTACAAAAAACAATGAAGAATTTTATAATGAATCTAAATTTCATAGATTTATGTGTTTACTACCACAGCAAATTTGCTGTTTAAGAAAACAGAAAGAAGTAATAAAACACCTTCAATAGAACTTTTATTGGCCATGAATTCAAGGAGTAATAGTTGGGGTATGCATTTGATACAAATACCTCTCACCTCTCATAAGTACTTACTGTTGGTTCATAAAAAAAAATAAAAATTTAATTAAATGCGTTCACTGATGGTGCACTTAATAGAAATGACATAGTTACATTGATATGGTCTTGTGAAACTGCATTTTCCTATTTCTGATAACACCAATTTGCATTCAGTCCATATCTTTATAGATGAGGTATTGTACATTAACAGATATTTTGTCATCTAGTTTTTTTTATGGACTTTTTATTAATACTAAGATTCAAATTGATCTCATTTAAACTAGAACTTCCTTCTTCTCCTATTAGAAGTGGTTTGAAGTTCCCCATACGCACAGTACAGTCAAGCATTCTTAAAAGTTTTATCAGGAACAATTCTCTTGTTTTACACATTATCTCAATGAGATATTTAGAAAATAACCATTTCATCAATGTTATAAATATATTTTGCTTACAATGCTATTTGATTGTATACATTAATTATTTGGAGTTCTTTATCGTTTTTATAACAAATGATTTAAATTAATGAGGATCAATATTATTGATAATTTTTTATGAAATGTCAATAAAAGTGAGCTATAGTTTAAAGGATTTCAAACAAACATATAACTTATTTATTTTAAATACCTGAATTCTAATTCACATTAATTATAATTTAAATTTATTGCCTAAATATTAGATTCTATTTATTCTAACACAACTAAAACTTCATTTAGTGATCAAATTATTCCTTAGTTCTGTACCACGAACCTAAATTTCATGAAAAACCTTCTGCAATATATAATGTTCGGAAAAATAATGTAAGATTATAAAGGATAATATAAAGATAAAAAAAATTAGGTAAAAAAAAAATATATATATTCTATTTATAATAAAACATATCAATTTAAAAATCCATGTATCTCTCTTTTATGAACATCCTGTTCTTTCTTCAAAGATGTTAACAGTTCTGAATGAAGTGATTTACCAATACTACTAGCTTCTAAAATCAATTTAGAAAATGTGGTAGGCTGCACACTACCAGGTCCGACTTTAAAAGTAGAAAGAATTTTTCCCCTTTCTGTAACTGCTAAAATACAAGTAAATGAACTGCATTGTTCTTCTTTATTTGTTGCATCAATCATAACACTATCACCAACTTTAGACAGAGTAACTAAACAAGGTATATTCGAAACATTTGGAGTCCAAGTGTCAAATGGATCATCTGTGATTTGTAATTCCTTTTCACCTTCATCTTCATCAGAAGCAACAATTTTTGGAATCATTGCAGTTGCCAATGCAGCCTTAACAGCAAAGCCGATAGCATCAAACATATTTCCATCACAGGAAAGCACTGAAACGTCAACATCCACCAACCAACATTTAATCTGAGGAACTATACAGAATGATTCAAGCCTGATACTCTCATAGGCTTTGTTCAAAATGGTTGTTATCTCTTCAGACATTTGTTCACCTCTTCGCCCTTCGAACCGAGGAGATGCAGTGGCAGATATATCTACATGAAGTTGTAACTTCCCTTCATCAGGTCTGTTCCATGCCGGAGTAAATGTGTCTGCTTTAACACAGGCAATCACATCAGTATTGCCTAATTTGATCCTAGATGAGCCCATTGCACTAGGGATAATGCCTGTTTCAACTTCGATGGGGCGATATTGCATTTGACTTCTCCCATCTTCTCTAATGTTATCTTCAACGCCATGAATAATATAAATTTTTTCTTCTGGGCTTAGCCGTACCATGCCTGAACAAAAAAAGTGGAAATCTTTAAGTACATCAGAGTAGTACAAATATACGTATATCAATAAAATAATAACAATATACAATTGGTATAAAAAGGTATTAATAATGTCTAGATACTAGAAAATGTTCTAACTCCAATTTCATTTTAACACAGAGAAATATCTACTTAACAAACTGACTGATTCAAATACATAAAAACTGGATAAATATAACATTAGTAAACAAACAACATTGAAGGATTAAAAGAAACTGAAATAGTTTCCAGCTGAAAATCTATAAGCATTCATCAGAAGTAAGTATTAATTATATCTCATAAGTATAGCAATTTAAAAAAAATAAATTTTCTTTTTCATAGTTATAAACAAATACAGATCTGGAAAAATAAAAATGCTGCTCCACTTTCCTGATACAGGACTCATAAGCCATTTTAAAGAAAACCACAAGACAGACCAGGGCGAAATGCGATCCTGTTGATTTAGAGAACAAAACGTTTCACAGTTATAATACATTCAAGTACCTGTCAGGTGTAAAGACAGAGAACAATTTAGAAACAGAAATAAGAGGCAGAATGTTTGCAGGAATCGGATGTTTTTACGAACTACAAGTCTTTTTAAGAAAGCAAAGCTTTGATATATTAAATGGTATAAAATAAATTAATTAGTGAAACCTGGACACTGACCATGGACAAGAGTCGTGCTGGTCAAGGGAAGAAGTCTTAAAGAAGACCTTGGGAACCATAACAGACACAGAAACAGGAACAAGAATGAACTTAAGCAATTGTATTGTGAGGCAGATATTCCTAGTGCTACTAAGAAGAGTGGGCAAATGGAAAATCATTACCACCACGCTTAGAAATATTAAAATTAAGAAACAGTACTACTCACACTCACCTAATTTCTTATTAAAGAAAAAAAATCAAGAAATCCTCAATATGTTGAAAACTGTTTAAAGTTTCACTTTCTACTTAATCCTTACATTTATAATTCAGATTTTAAAAAGTCACAATCAACTTAATGACAGAAATGGTTCTTTTTTAAATTAAATACTTTAAAGTTAAGAAATTTTTTAACTAAGTTGCAATGCTAATGATGATTTTATGAGAGATAAATAGTGTTTTCATTAAAAATATAATGAACTGACACAGTAACAAGAGAATCTCAATCTGAATTGTTACAATCAAATATTACCTCCCCATTAGCTCAAAAACGAACACAGCAAAGAAGAATAGTGAAGAGCACATGCTTTCTCAACTAAGAGGTAACAAAAAAGATCGCCTTCAGGAATGAATTTAATTGCAGTTTTCTAACAAATATTTTGATATTTCTAAAATATTGGTACCGAAAATAAGAAAAATATGCTGCAAAACATGCTATAAAGAAAAATACGATGAACATACAAATTTCTTTTACACTAATGCATTTATTCTATCTAGGTAATAGATAGGTATAAATACCTATGGAAATATAGGTAAAGACATAGTAAAGAGAAACAAATATCTCAATTCTCGAGATCCTTAGTCAATCATAATGGTAATATTATTATTTCGAAAATATTTAAAACACACTAAGAGTTGTCAAATGCGGTGACCAACAAACCTTCACAAACTGAAAGTATTTGATAAGTAGAAACTATGAACCCTAAACTTATTTCTAGAATTTGTAAACCAAATTTTAGGTACAATTTAATCTATTTAAAAAAAAATAATAATATGAAAAAATTACTCGTATAAAATGTTAATTTATACAAATGTTAACATAATCCTTGGGCATCCTTGATCAACGCAAGTTTAATAATAATTGTTAATTAATTATTATTAATTGTTAATTAAGACATTGTTAATTAAATCAAACACGTTAATTATGAATCATTAGCCGAAATCCTGAGCACAATAAAACCGTTTTTGTGCATTTAAAGGATTTAAAAAAATAACCAATGAATAAAAAACAAAAGGATAACGTGAAGCACGTTTTAGTTTCAAATTATGTCAATAGAGGGCAGCACAAAACAGTAAAGATAATATTAGATGAAGCTAGCGCCACTAGAGGCCAGCACCAATCGAAGGCTCTATACTTGAAAATATTTCAAAAGTCCCCCACCAGAGGCCGGCACCAATCAAGAAAGTTATTTTGGATTCAAATAGTTCATGTTAACGCCACAAGAGGCCAGCACCAATCAAGGGTTCTATACTTGAAAATAGTTCAAAATACTGCCACCAGAGGCCAGCACCAATGAAGGGCTCTATACTTGAAAATAGTTCGAAATACTGCCACCAGAGGCCAGCACCATCCATTCAGAGGATAAAGTTGAATATTCACGTTTTTTTCCTAAATTGTATTGGGATATTAGGAGTTCACAGGAGCTCAACTTTCTGCCACAAGAGGCCAGCACTGTCTAGTCTCCTGGGCTGGTTCTATGAGTTAGCTCCTGTTACTTCATAATATCCTAATACAAAATAAAATTTAGAGAAATATTTAGAGTATGAATTTATCTGAATGGTGCTGGCATCTAGTGGCGTTTTCTGTAACTATTATTTTCCATCATTGTTGATTGGTGCTGCCCTCTTTTAACAATTGTTTAAACTAAATTTCAGATGATCTATTAAGGCTAAATGTACCCCTTTCAGTCAAGCGTTGGAAACAGTAGAATTTATTTCTGGAATTTCTCCGGAACGGAATGTCCGATTTTCAATCTGTAAAATTCTTTGGGTGTTTGGTAAACACAGAATTCACGCTACAAAGCGTTTTTTTTTTTATAAATTCAATAATTAAGAAAATATAACGTAAAAATAGGTGTTAAATATATATTTTAAATAATATGAGGTTATAGCCAGTTGTAGAAACGTTTTCTGAAACGAATGACGCATTCCAACTAATCATAGCATGCATATTACGATCGTAATGTGAAAAATACGAATTTTGTTTACAACCGGATGGAATTGCGTCACCGGCTGAAACGGCCTCTTCCTTACCGAAATGTCTCTCACATAGATACTGCTCGATTTGTGAAGAGCCAAAGAAAAATTGTATGATTTTGTTTTTTTGTTATTATTATTTTTTATGTGTCGTTAGATTCATTCTATTAACAATTTCTCATTTTAAGTAAGAAAGTAAGTAAGAATGAGGCAATTAAAATAAATTTTTCGAATTGACAAATGCTGAATTAAAGTTTTAATATGTATTTTGATAAATTTATTAAATATTTTATTTGTCTGTTTATTACCAAATAAAAAAAACGACATTTTGTTAATGCAATTCTCATTTTATGCGGTGTCTATAGGAAACATTGGCCCTTTTCACTGACTAATTATTAGGAACAAACAGACTACAATAATTTGTAAACTTTTATTTTCACTTGAAGCGATTGATGGTCCAAGTTGAATGTCAACCGTAGTAATTAAAATATATTAAAAAAACAAACAAAAAACTTTTACTATAATGTGTTGTACACAACTTTGAAGAACCAAAAATCTTAAAAATAATGAATTGATAATAGCTGCATAGTTAACTTATAGTTGTGATAAATATGTCTTTTTATAAAGTCAACAAAGGAGTTATTGTCTATTTATTTTCAAATAGAGAAAACGTTTTGTTTACTTACTGCAGGAAATCTAACACTAGCTGACCCTTTTCACCGGTAATGTATTTGGGACAAATAATATAAACATTCCAAATAAATTCCACAAGTTGCCTAGCCGATAGATACCTATGTAATTATATATAAATTTACACATATAAATACATATGTAAATTTATTACTTTGTACCAAATATAAATTTAGGTAGCATGTCGGTATATGAAGTCATTCCGATAGTACAGAAACCAGGTAAAAGATATTCCGGAAAATCCAATAACAATTGAAAATATTTCCTGTTCAGAACAAATTGTATTTCCGTTCAATTTTTATCGTTGTAAAGATAGAACATAACAAAGAAGAACAATCTATTGGACGTAGAGATTTTTATATAAATAGTTCTAATTCCAAAAAAAATCTCCGCGTATCTGCTTGACGAAGAAAACCAGAACTGAAAAGAAGAGATGATAAGGAAAAAGAGTACGTACCCATATAATATTTACTATGATGTAATTTGAAAACATAGTGTTGTTTCGCTGAGTTGTTCAAATTCAACTTTGAAAATCAATAATTTTACATTAGTTGACTGTAAAAATCGTAAATAAAATTAAACAATGACTGATAAATAAAATCAGTTTTATAACTGACTCCTTGGAATGTTTTAGAATTACTGTAATATAAGGTAATTTCATTGTTCCCAAGTCTCGTGGAAAAAAAAAAAAAAAGTGGATATGTAATTTTTCCATAGCGTATACCATAAAAATTAAAACATATTTTTAAAAACATAACCGGGAAAAGTAATTTTACAGTGTAATTTCCTACTATTGGTTGGATATAGGTACCTACAAAACGGTTTATCCTTTTATATTTGTATGATTTGATTTATTTGGTTGTAAATACAAGTAGTGGAAATCAATTGAAGAAAGTGACTTTTTCTGATTTCTCACGGCCACATCACATTGTGGGGTTCGTTATATTTTCTTAGCAAAACATAAAAAATATATCAATAATTTGTATGAAATCGGGTAAAAAAGCTCATGAGTTGATGCCGGGACTATAGCGGTAGTCAACATGAATCACAGCCAAACAATAATAATCCCTATACAATCATTGTTTTTAGAACATTTTTGAAAGGGTTGAACATCGTATGTTCTTAGCTGTTTGATTAAATAACTCGGAAACCGCTACTCTTAGCACATTTTCGTTCTATGCATTAATAAAGCAAATCTAATTTGTAACAACTTTTGTTTTATATATTTTTTTTATTAAATGTGCTTATTTTTGAATTGGAAGTATTCTCTATTTTGTCTACCTGTTTTTTCAAGAACCATCCCCAAACACACCTGGAAGAACAATAATGAATATTATTTATTGAAAGGTGTTGAATTATTTATTATTTTTTTTCAAAAGAGCTCAAATGTACGTATTGAGTGAACATTTAAATTAAAAAAGGGTTTGCATGTTTGAATGTTTTAGTTCCTACTACTACTAACGTTCGGGCTATATTGTAAAATTACTTACTTTATTAATATTAAAATAAAAAAGAGCTTTTTGTACTTTTGGTGATTTCATAAAAAATTGTTGAGTTCAAATAGTTATAAAATTTGATACAAGATCATAATAGTTTGATTTGATTGTACAGATTAGAAATCTGATGAATTCTAATATCTACAATAATTTTAAATTGTAATGTACGTTTTGTCGTAATCATAAATTATTATAGAACTGCCGGTGAGAAATTCCACCAAAACTCCAATCAAATAAGGATTTCACCTCGGAAAGGAAAAAATTAAGCAAAATTTTTGCATATACCTTTGTTTTGGCATTCTAAATAAGGGGCGAAAAGTCGCCTTTACCTTCCAAAGACTCCTAACGAAGCTGTGAAGTCAAAAATAGTCACATATTTTATTTGTAGAGTGCATACTCTACACCCCTCATTTCAGCACTCTGGCTGGGGTTGCACTTCTCCGCGAAATCAAGTTTTTCCAAAATTTAATTTTATAAATTTTATTTTTTTATTTATTGATTTTATTCGAAGAAATGAAATTTCAGATCGGACAAACAGTTTTGGAGTTATAGCGAAAAATGTGCAAAAAAAACTTGGATTTCAAAACAGTAACCGGGTTTTAGCGTGCTGGCGTGGGTATTTTACGGGACTTGATCGAAATTTAATATACAGATTCTTATAGTAACTTTAACCAGCTTTCAGATGGAAATAATAATTTTGGATCGAACTATTAGTTTCGGAGCTATAGCTAAAAGAGTGCCGACACACGTGTTATCGCGGAGAAGTGCGACCCCAGTGAGAGTTTTGAAACGAGGGGGTGTAGAGTGCATGAAATATCCGACTATTTTTGACTTCACAGCTTCGTTAGGAGTAGTTGGAAGGTAAAAATACTAAAAGTCCCCGACCCTGAGGGTACGAGATTCCCCAGTTTACGCTGGGGGAAGTGGAGAAGATCTGTTTTTCGATTATATCTCGAAAACGGTGGACTCTGGAAAAATATGATACCGATCACAATTAAAGCTAATTAAATTTTCTATAAAATTGTTTCTATAAACATTTGTCTAACGCTCAACGGTTATCGAGATATACGTTATTAAAAATAGATAATAATCGAGGAAAACAAAGTGTTACCTCACTTTTTGTCAAATATTTTTAATTAAGTGCCAAAACGTATATACGAAATTAAAGAAAATTTAATATTCTACAAGTTTGGTTCCGACATTTTTTCTGAGAAACGATTGATGAAGGCACTAGAAGCAAATGTTTGAACCCAAAAAAAATCATAGAAAATATCATCTACAAGTTTTGTAACCTTCTCGATTGAAGCCCGAGGCAAAGACTTCGAGATATTTGAAAAAAAAACTGATTTTGTGACCTTTGACCAAGAATATCATTATGCCAACATGCTGAGGTTGGTGACTTTTCACCACTTATTTAGAATCCCAAAACGAAAGTATATGCAAAAATTTAGCTTCATTGCTTCCTTTTCGAGATTTGCTGTCTAAAACTCCTTATTTGACTGGGCTAGTAGTTCTCTCAAGGTATAAATATTCTTATTCCCAATGTTTTATTATTATTCCGAGATATCATTTGTTATTTGAATTATATTTTATTTATTAATAAATAATTTTCATGGATCGAATGAAGCAAATCGGTAAGAGTGAATTTACACTTACAGAGACCGATAAAAGTTTTTCTTTTAATTCATTGCCGAAGTAGTTAGTCCAGGACTCTTATATTCCAGATAATTTCTACTTACATTATGAAGTTCTAATGAATAATTAAGGTAATTTTAGGTTTTTAGTAATAAAAAATGTTCATATAAATATTATGTTCTCCTAATATGTATGTTGTTTTTACTTTGAAATTTTTAGTAGACATGCAAGAAGCTTGATTATCAAATTTTATAAATATCAGCTGTTACATTCGATATTACAAATGTGTTTTCATGTTAAAGGGGTCAATGAAACAGTTCTTAGGAATTGATAAATTATTAACAGTTTTATATTTCTTAGTTAACTGTTATCAATAAAATTAAAAATTTTACTTCTTTAAATAAACAGTTTTTTTTTTTTTGTTTTTAGTAACTACTGAAGAACATATACAGGGTGAGTATCTCTTAGTGTAAAAAAAAAAAATTGGTTAAACTAGATCAAAAATGTAGCTAAATGCCGCAAATCTCACCTTTCTATTCCAATCCGTTGCAGATATATGATAAATCAAAGACTTTTTTGAGGAAATCACGTTTTTTTTTTTTTTTTTTTTTTTTTCCATAAAAACTGTAATATCTCCATTTTGTCTAAATATTTTTCAAATTTTGGCCACATTTTCAGATTTAGCATTAAATTTCCTATAAGAACAGAGTACACGTAACCTTGAATTTTACAAACTTGGTATCTAAAGAACAGCTTGATCTTCACCTTATTTAGGGAAGTCACAATATCTTATTTACCTCAACGCTCACCGTTTTTCGTAAAAACTATCCACAAAACGTCAAATCTCACAAAAACTTGCAAATTTAATCAGCTTTCGAATGATATATTAAACGTAATGATTTTGTTTCAATTTCATGGAGATATTTACTTTTGAAACCGAAAAAACATGGTGTTCTCATTTTGTATACAAATCAGTTACTTGGGTAAATAAAACATTATGACAATCCCTTAATGAAAATGTGCATTTTAAACATAATAAACTCTTCATTGGAACAAAAAGCAAAGGAAAAAATGATTGTTTAATAGAAAATAAAGGAAAACTGTCAATAAAGCGACACTGCATCAGAGGATATGATATTATTACATTTATTTATTATTATTATTTAGGATTTATTTTATTAGATTTTCAATGTAATGTTTAAAATCCAGTGATAATGAACATAGACCTTAATTTTGCCGTTAGCTTCTGAATGCAGATTGTGTCTAAGAATACTACTTTTTGAAGTGAATTTTATGGGCAGATGAGTCTGTTTTTACAGGGGATGGCATTTCTACCAATCCATGTATATCGTTATTATGAATGGTCGAAATGCCTTCCCCTGTAAAAATGAGACTCATCTAGCCATAAATCACATAATAAATAAATAAATGTAATAACATAAGATCCTCTGATCTGGTGTCGCTTTATTGACAGTTTTCCTTTATTTTCTATTAAACAATAATTTTTTTCTTTGCTTTTTATTCCAATGAACAGTTTATTATGTTTAAAATGCACATTTTTATTAAGGGATTGTCATAATGTTTTATTTACCCAAGTAACTGATTTGT
Organism: Euschistus heros; assembly: GCA_003667255.2. NCBI lineage: Eukaryota > Metazoa > Arthropoda > Insecta > Hemiptera > Pentatomidae > Euschistus > Euschistus heros. The sequence continues at coordinate 3,456,759 of RCWM02000033.1, forward strand.
ATACAAAATGAGAACACCATGTTTTTTCGGTTTCAAAAGTAAATATCTCCATGACATTGAAACAAAATCATTACGTTTAATATATCATTCGAAAGCTGATTAAATTTGCAAGTTTTTGTGAGATTTGACGTTTTGTGGATAGTTTTTACGAAAAACGGTGAGCGTTGAGGTAAATAAGACATTGTGACTTCCCTAAATAAGGTGAAGATCAAGCTGTTCTTTAGATACCAAGTTTGTAAAATTCAAGGTTACGTGTACTCTGTTCTTATAGGAAATTTAATGCTAAATCTGAAAATGTGGCCAAAATTTGAAAAATATTTAGACAAAATGGAGATATTACAGTTTTTATGGAAAAAATGTGATTTCCTCAAAAAAGTCTTTGATTTATCATATATCTGCAACGGATTGGAATAGAAAGGTGAGATTTGCGGCATTTAGCTACATTTTTGATCTAGTTTAACCAATTTTTTTTTTTTTACACTAAGAGATACTCACCCTGTATAGTTATTTTGAAATTTGCACACAGGTTCGTTCTTTAAAATATTATTTATATTCTTAAAAGTATATCAAATTTTGTTGGCCTGTATTCTGTCGGTTTTTCCACTATTGGGGAGACGTTAGATCGGTTGCTGACTGGGAGCTGGGTCCTCACAGCCCTTCCCCCACTTCTACAACAGGAGGTAGCCTACTAAACTAATCAGCCGCTTCCTTACAAATCGTATTTTTCAAATTACGATCAACCTATGCAACCGAAAATGAATCTGTTTGCATAATTGTGTTCAATTGACTTATGACTAAGTGGCTATAACAAGCTTTTTTTTAAAAAATCAATAGTTCGCCAGATAATTTTTTTAAATTCTAAACTAATTGACAAAAAAAAATTCGGAAATCGTAGCGTGAATTTAATGGGGTTTTTTTTTTATTACCAAATCCGTTTACAGATCTAATATTGATGATTCTGTTCACAAATGAGAGCGAAAATAAATTCGCCTCAAAAGTGCTGCCATCTCTTGAAAAAAAATCTTACTAAAAATCGGGATGTTTAGCCTTATTGGATAGTGTTAATTTTTCCTTAAGGCTAAACATCCCGATTTTTAGTAAGATTTTTTTTCAAGAGATGGCAGCACTTTTGGGGCGAATTTATTTATTTATTAATATGAAATTTGATATTAAAGTTTCTTACATAATAAGTGACATTTTTAAAACGTGTTAACGAACATTTTTAGTGAACGTGTTAACGAAAATTTTTAGTGAACGTGTTAAAGTATATCGTTTTAATTTTTCAGGGGTTCGGGAGAGGAGGTTAAATATGTGTTTGAGAACGACTCAGCCAATTTTAATGAAATTTCATATTTAGGTTTATGACGTACTTACTAAGAATTAAAAATGGTTTTAACTGTTAAAATATATTGTTTTGATTCTGGGGAGAGGAAATGTTTTTTACGTTAGAAATATATTGTTTTAATTTTTGAGGGGTAAGGGAGGGGGTTAAATATCGACATGAAATCGACTCAGCCGATTTTTATGAAATTTAATATACAAGCTTCTAACATACTAACATTTTAAAAGGGATTTATCTACTAAAATATATAGTGTTAATTATTGAGGGGTGGGTGTAGGAAGTTAAATGAGTATTTCAGGACGACTTAGCCGATTTTAATGAAATTTGATTATAAAGTTACTTACTAACATTTTAAACAGTGTTGGCAGTTGAAATATGTTGTTCTATTTATTGGATGGTTGGAGAGCAGGTTAAATATGAAAATGGAGAACGACTCCGCTGCTAATACTATGTGATTCAATAACATGTTCGAGATACTTTTCACCATTAGCTGAATTCCTACCCTTTCATAATTTTAAAATGAAACCTTCATTCTTGAGTTTCTGCAAAAGTGTTTTGATACGACTTATATGGTTTTTTATTCACCTCGAAAATTTCAATATATGTATTATCCATATAATTTACACGAAAGTAGTATTAATTATTATTCATTCGTTAATATTATTCTATATACTAAAATTCATCAGCTTAGTGGTACTAATGTACATATCTATATTAAAACTACTCAGCCGATTTGCAGAAAATTTGATAATCAGGTTTCTTACATATTTAATTAAACTTCCGCAGAGTTAATGCATCAAAAATTCCGAAGGAATTTTAAAAGGATTGTCTACAGAATAATGTACGTTTTTTTCAAGATATACAACATATTTTCTATTATGTAAACACATTTTTATTTTTTAAAAAAATAATATATTGTACTAAAATAATGTAAAAGAATTTATTTACATATATAAGAAATTTATAGCTCTAATCAATACCATTCTCACATTTGACAATATGCACCAATTAACAAAGCTGAAGAATAATAGTTCTAGGAAGCGTCACCAGTTGTCAATCTCACCCAAACCATATTCCAATTCTTGAACCTCGTAGGAAACTTTTGTTTTGAATCAAGATATTATAAGGAGCTCACACCTAGAGGTTGGATAATGCAGACATCTTGTGGTAGAAATCAGAACTACAGAGATCAGGAATGTTGAACCCCTATGAACTCCTAATATCCTAATAAAATATAAAAAATAAGTAAAATTTAACATTATTCTGAGGCTGGTACTTCCACCATCAAGTGCAGTATTTGAATCAAAAATGTTTCTATATTGGTCTTAACCTCTAAGTCGTGTGAATATACGACTATAACCCATCCTCCCCCACGAATCAAAAGTGTAAATTACAAAGGTTTTCCTTGATCAAAATAGATAGTAAGCATGTAGGAAACACAAGACTAAAATTCTGTAAATATCGTCCTAATTCTATAAAAACGTGCTAATAAAAATTAATGTCGACTGAGTCTATCTCAATTACATACCTAACCCCCTCCCCTCCACCTCTCAATAATTAAAACTACACATATTAACTATTAAAGCCCTTTTTAAATGTTAGTAAATATGTCAGAAACTTGAATAACAAATCTGATTAAAATTGGCTGAGTCGTAGTAATATCCATATTTAACCCAAACCCCCTAACCCTTAATACGAGGGTGAATCAAATATAAACGGTAATTTTGCTGTTGACTGTACCAAACACGTTCGGACGTGATGCGGCTGTGGGCGATTGGAGTGTTGCTTAATAGGAGTGGGGGGAACTGCTTGCCTCACACTAGCGTTGTGTTCTGCCTTGACCGAGCGAGAGGTACATCCATCTGTTGCGCAACGCATCGTCATAAAATTTTTAACAAATGAAGGTGTTAAGCCTTCGGAAATTTTTACTCGTTTGCAGGCACAGTTTGGGGACACTACTCTGTCTCAAAATCGAGTGTATACGTGGGCCAGAGAATTTAGGGATGGCCGAGAACGTGTTGAAAACGAAAGTCACGGTCGACGCCCAAGGTCAAGTCTTACAGATGACAACATTAGTGCGGTTCGACAGCTTATTGAAGGTGATCGCCGGTTAACTGTTCAAGAAATCTCGTCGAAAATTGGTATCAGCTATGGGAGTGTTCAGTCTGCAATCACAGACCACTTTGGCTTCAGAAAAATTAGTGCTCGCTGGGTTCCGAGGTTGTTGACCGGAAATCAAAAACAGGTCAGGTCGGAGATTGCTGGGGGACTTCTGCAACGATTTCAAGAAGAAGGTGAAGATTTTTTGAGGCGCATCGTCACATGTGATGAGACGTGGGTCCACCATTACACCCCCGAATTGAAAATGGCAAGTAAGGAGTGGCGAAGGAAGGATGAAGGCTGCCCAGTGAAAGCCAAAACTCGTCTCTCAGCCGGAAAAGTTCTTGCAACATTTTTTTTAACTCCAGGGGAGTTCTACTCATTGATTTTCTTCACGATCAACGAACAGTGAATGCGGCTTACTACTGCCAGGTGCTACAGTCAGCAAAAACCAGTTACCGGAACAAAAGACGAGGTGTGCCCATTAGAGATGTCATCCTTCTCCATGACAACGCAAGGCCTCACACCGCATTGTTGACAAGGGATAAATTGGAAGAAATGGGCTGGGAAACTCTCGAACACCCACCTTACAGTCCAGACCTGTCCCCTTGTGGCTATTTTTTGTTTGTGCCCCTGAAAGAATCACTTGGAGGAAAACGATTTGAAAACAATGAAGACGTCGAAAAGCACGTGCGCGAATGGTTAAAAACTCGCCCTCAGTCTTTTTATGAACAGGGAATATTCAAGCTTCCAAATCGGTGGCAGAAGTGTGTAGATAATGCAGGAGACTACATTGAAAAATGTTGAAGGTATAGTTTCTGTATAATATTATTCAATAAATATAATTTTGAAAATTACCGTTTATATTTGATTCACCCTCGTAATTAAAATAATATATTTTAACTGTTAAAACCCTTTTTAAATTATTATAAGTATGTCAGAAACTAGAATGTCTAATTTCATTACTTTTGGCTCAATCGTTCTCAAATACATATTTAACCCCTCCTCCACCCCTCAAAAATTAAAACTACAAATTTTAACTTTTAAAAACTAGAATGTTAATTTTTATTAAAATTGGCTGAATCGTTCTCAGATATGTATTTAACCCCCTCCAACCACACCTCGATAATTAACGATATATATTTTAACAGTTAAACCCTTTTAAAATGTTAGTTAGTGTGTAAAAACTTGAAAATAAAATTTTATTAAAATCGGCAGAGTCGATATCATGTCAATAACACCCTCCCCTCCACCTCTCAATAATTAAAACTACAAATTTTAACTTTTAAAAACTAGAATGTTAATTTTTATTAAAATTGGCTGAGTCGTTCTCAGATATGTATTTAACCCCCTCCAACCACACCTCGATAATTAACGATATATATTTTAACAGTTAAACCATTTTAAAATGTTAGTTAGTGTGTAAAAACTTGAAAATAAAATTTTATTAAAATCGGCAGAGTCGATATCATGTCAATAACACCCTCCCCTCCACCTCTCAATAATTAAAACTACAAATTTTAACTTTTAAAAACTAGAATGTTAATTTTTATTAAAATTGGCTGAATCGTTCTCAGATATGTATTTAACCCCCTCCAACCACACCTCGATAATTAACGATATATATTTTAACAGTTAAACCCTTTTAAAATGTTAGTTAGTGTGTAAAAACTTGAAAATAAAATTTTATTAAAATCGGCAGAGTCGATATCATGTCAATAACACCCTCCCCTCCACCTCTCAATAATTAAAACTACAAATTTTAAAATATTATTAAGCATGTAAGAAACTAGATTCTCAAATTTTATTAAAATCCGACGAGTCGTACTAATATATATATTTAACCGAAACCCCCTACCCCTCAGAAAGTAAAACAATATATTTCAACTGAAAAAAAAAAATATAGTATCTCATTACATAGAGCCTGTAAAAGTGCTACCAACGGGTAGTTGCTTTAAAAACAAGTGACGAGTCATTTTTAACATTATCATCAAATTTACTTGATGTACTGTATGTTCATATTGTAAATACAGTTCTAAAGTTCGATAAATAAAATAAAAATAAAATAAATAAATAAAAAAATAAAATAAAAAAAAAAAAAACGGCTGAGCTTACGAAAAAATCAACACTATTCAATTAATAGATCATCTGAAATTTAGTTTAAGCAATTGTTAAAAAGGGCAGCACCAATCAACAATGATGGAAAATAATAGTTACAGAAAACGCCTTTAGGTGCCCCAGCACCATCCAGATAAATTCTTACTCTAAATATTGCCTGAAAATATTATTTTGTATTAGGATATTATGAGGTAACAGGAGCTAACCTATAGAACCAGTCCAGGAGACTGGACAGTGCTGGTCTCTTGTGACAGAAACTAGAATTACAGTGATCAGGAAATTCGAGCTCCTGTGAACTCCTAATATCCCAATACAATTTAGGAAAAAACGTGAAAATTTAACTTTATTCTCTGATTGGATGGTGCTGGCCTCTGGTAGCAGTTTCTCGAACTATTTGACTCCTACTAGCTCCCTTGATTAGTGCTGGCCTCTGGTGGCAGTTTCTTGAACTATTTGAATCTTACATACCTTCCTTGATTAGTTCTGGCCTCTAGTGACAGTTTCTTGAACTATTTGAATTGAAATAGCTTTATTGATTGGTGCTGACCCCTAGTGGCAATAATTTGAACTATTTAAACCAAACATAGATATCTCAATTTGTGCTGGCCTCTGGTGGCAAACTTTTAACTATTTGAACCAAATATAGATTTCTCGGTAGGTGCTGGCCTCTAGTGGCAATAATTTCAACTATTTGAACCAAACAGATTACTCTATTGGTGCTAGGTAAATTCGAACTATTTGAACTAAACATAACTTTCTTATTAAATTCTTCAATGAAGGAGCCAACAATAATTGAAATATCACACTTATTATGGCATCACTCCTCTTTATTATTCCTCTATTAAGTTACATGTTTCGGGAAAACTTTGTCCCATCCTCAGACTTTAACAGTTATTTCTACACCATGGAGAAATAACTGTTAAAGTCTGAAGATGGGACAAAGTTTTCCCGAAACATGTAACTTAATAGAGGAATAATAAAGAGGAGTGATGCCATAATAAGTGTGATATTTCAATAACTTTCTTATATTGGTGCATGCCTTTAGTGGCGTTACTACGAACTATTTTCAGATATACGGTCTCTGATTGGTGCTTTAGTAGCACTAACTTGAACTAATATTATCTTTTTTTGTTTGTGCTGCTATCTATTGACATTATTTGGAACTAAAATGTGCTTTACGTTATTTTTTTTTATTTCCTGACCAAAAATTATATTGGTTTACGAGTCGTGCTTTTATAATAGTATTATAACAAAAAATAAGTCCATAGCTATTAATTCTAAAACAGATTTAGGGAAAATTGGAACAAAATATGTAAACATAATTAATTAATTAAAAATATAAATAATTATTAAAGTAAAAAAGCTTTTTTATAAAACAATAAAGTAAGAACGAAATATTAGCAACTAATTATTTATAAAATAAAATATAGTAAGTTGAAAATGTAAATAATTAAATCATTAGATTATTCCAAGTTATTAGTATATATATATATATATATATATATATATATATATATATATATATATATATATATATATATATATAAGTACCAAACAAGGAAAACAAGAATTGGACTATGTAACAATTATAACTTAACTATTTATAAGTACTTTTAATAAATGGACGAAGTGAAATACCATTGAAATGAGGTAAAAAATTTTAATATTTGATTAATGGCTGAATATTTTAATTTAACATTTAGTTAAAAAATTCTAAAGATAAATTTAGTGTACATGCTTTATACTTTTCAAAGACTCACTTTGTGAAGATTTATTGGCTACCGCATTTGAAATTTGTATTTAAAAACGCTTGATGTGTTTTATTTATTTTTTTATTATAACACTTATGATAAAGCAAATTGTGAGTTCATCATATTTTGTATAAAACATATTTCGTAGCATAGTTTTCTTATTTCTTATTCACCTATTAGATGAGAGAGCAGGTTTTTTAATTTAATTATATCTATTTTTTGTGTGTGGGTGTGTTTGTTGGAGCTAAAAGTCCTTATATATTCAAACTAGGGAAGTAAGGACGGGTTATTGCAAAAGTTTACAACTTATACTAGCCATAATGGGATTTATTTATCGGGAACACCACCCGTGGTGTTCTTATTTATATCAATCGACCGATGTGGGAATCGAACTATGGCCTATATGTCAAATTTCATAACTGAAGTCTATTCTTTCCCTAGCAGTTTTATAAAAACGTTCTGGATTAACCTATCTTTGTTCATTGGACTGCTATTGTTGTTATTTATATGAATGTTTGATTTTTTGGTAACGGTTCGGATCGGCGACACCACCAAACTAGGTTGACCCGCGCTACACCGACCAGTTCGATCCTTACGCTTCACTTCATGTTTACATTTTTCGATAGTTCATTCCTATAACCTCACATATAAACAATCACTTCTACAGTTTCAACTTAGATTGTGTTGTATAGTCTGTTATATTGATATTTAGACTTCTTAAATGTAAATAAGTGAAACAGAAGTTCACAAAATGAGTTTCATAAAGGATTAAGTGTTTTATGAATTCATGTTTTCTTATTTCATCTAATCTTATGTGTAAAAGTGTTATAAAACTTAAGAAGATTAATTTGTACATGGATTTGGTGTTTTACATGTTTATATTTGTTCTATCAATTTAAGTGATAAAATTTACAACTTGTAAAAGTGTTATGAAACTTAACAAGATTTATTTGTACATGGATTTGGTGTTTTATATATTTGTATTTGTTGTTTCAATTTCAGTGATAAAATTTCAGTATACATATTTTGTGAATGGATTCTTTGTCATCCATATTACTTTTTGTGCTAAAGTGAGACAGATTGTATAATTAATTCAATAAAACATATCAGTTTATAAATAAATGTGAGAAAGTATATCACAGGTTTTTTATGTTTTCTTATTTGCACTTCCCATGAGAAAATATAGAAGAAATTAATATCATCACTTTCAACTAGCATTCTGTCTTATATTATATAATGGCTTATAACATGGAGAATTGACAATGTGAAAATAATCACAGATTAAGAGGTAAATGACACATTACTATATAATTGTAGAACTATTGGTATAATGTTATAGATTAATGTGTTTTTAAAAAAAATTAGTAGACTGATGATGAAACATTATCTCCGAAACATGTAGCTACAAATGTTCAATATAAATAAATAGGAGTTATGCCAAATAAATACTTAAGGATTCTGACTTTTTTATAATCATAATTTGTTATTTTCACTTCTCTGACAGAAAGTTCATCAGGAATTAACTTTACTGGTGGTTCAGTAGTATATTAATTGTTGATTAAATTAATATTAATTCAAAATTGATTTAGTGTCTTATATTTCGATATTTCCACTTCATTATTTGCTTATTTCTCATTTTAATATTAGAAGGTAAACAGAAGTTAATATTACTTTGAACAGGGATTTAGAGTTTCTCAGTAAATGTAGGAGAATAACCTTTCCCCTCTAAAAGCAGCGACTCGAACATCGAAATAAATCGGTACAAGGTTAGAATCGATAAAAGGTATTCTGAGCGGGTTTAGGGGTTGGTGTCGCCGATCCGAACCATTACCGATTTTTTTTTTAAAAAGGAGGTGATTAAGGTGCAGTCTTCATAATCATAAAGAAAAGAAGTTAATATAATTAATTTATTACGTCAACGTTCCTGCTTATCCTGTAAGCCTCCAACTTTTTAGTTTCTACCTCTACAGTTCATTTTTCATTAACTTAACCTTTGTCTTTATTTAGTTTATGTTTTTGTTTGTTTGGTTCAATTATTTTCTTATACCACCCCTTTTAAGCCGGCCCAACACTTTTTAAAACTGTTTTGGCGAATGTTGTTTAAACTATTTCTTTCTTCTTACATGTTCCGTTTTGTGACATAGCACACATGTGTGAAACCGGCTTCATGTCTGAAAACTGTCATCCCAGATGTGGTTTAGATACTAAAAATTGATATAATTCATTTGTCTTTACAGTATTCTATCTATAGAGTTGAGAGAAATATTACCTCTCTGGATTTTTATTGTTTATAACCTGCTTGTAAGAGGTTGCAAATGTGGGAGCTTAATGGCTTAATTGTTCTTAGGGTATGAGTTTACTTATTTTTCCTATGTAGTTATTTGTTGACAACTTCAGAATATAACACCCTCTTCAGGTATGTACCTTTTACTGTATTCAATATACAGGATATTTCTTAAAGTATATTTAATTGTTTTGTTTTTTGTATGCATGTAATTAATTTTGGTTATTGTATAAATTTAAAAATAATTATTACATAACTAGTTCGGGCGTAGATGACCATAGATGTTTTACGCCCTTTTTAAACAGCACAAACCAAACCAACATAAATAGTTTTATTCTTATGTATATTTAGAAGAATGGAGATATCTGTTGTTTTTTTGAAATTCACTTACACTTAATATGCTATCATTAGTTTAAAACAACTTAAAAGTGTGAACTGAATCAGTTTGTAATTAAACTCATTTGTTTTTATTATTTATTTTATTATTCCTCCCTATTTGTTGCTTAAAATTCAAGATATTTTATATGTTTTCCTGCATTCTCAAAAATCTCAAAAATTTCTTAAATCAATCTCAGAAATTCTTAAACTGTTTTATTTTTAATGATGGGGCTCACTGTTAATTGAACCTGTATGTGTCTTAACCTATTTTAAATGGTTTTAAGATGCCAAAATATTCCAACTTCAATATGGAGTTAGGGGCAGTGGAATTCTCATTCAGTATTGAATAGAATGGTTTAGTTTTTACAGTTATTTAAACTTTACACGGTTGAAATCTGGTATAAGTAAAGTTTTGATATCATAATTTATGATTAAAAAAGGTTTTCTGTAATTAAATATAGTTTGATGGTTCATGTGAGTAAACAGGATTTAGTTGTGGAATATCATCATTCAGCCTTCTTCTGAAACATATATTGTTCTCAAACCTATGATTGAGTGGACGGTTTCTTTTTTTTTCTTCTTTTTTTTTTTTTTTTAGAAGAGGTTTTCCTGTCTTTCTGTTTTGGCAAGTTTATTTTGTTTGTATATACATTTTCGGATATTGTAGTATACCTTATTTTTATGATGGTATTTTTAGAAGGGGTCCTCTGTGGAATCTAGAGGATTTTTTAAAGCGGTTATTCATCGACTATGCATGGTGGATGGGTTTCCCTAAGAGGCTTCTAATTTTTCTCATGACATTTTTTTTTTCTGTGCTGAGATGCGCTCACATTACCATTGACAGAAGCTGTTAATCTTTCAAGAGGAGTTTTTGCTTTTATATCAGTTTTCAGCACAGTTGAAGGATTGTTGATACTGTGTTTTTACAGAACTTGGTTCAGGATATAGAACATGGAGACATCAGAAACTCCAGACTAAAAATGTTATGCAGATGATCGATGGCCAGGCTTACCTACATGAAATAACATGGGAAGAACTAGAAAAAAGATCCAAGAAACCATTAATATGTTATGAATATATATATTCATGTAATGGAGTGACTGAGAATCATAGAGTTGGCGTTGTTATGATGATGTGAAAATACTTTTATGATTATTGAAAGTAGTAAGGTTTCTTTATAAAACTTGTAATATGTAATATAATTTATTAGCTATTGTTTATTAACAATATGTTCTTACTATATAGGTATCAGTTATATTTCTAATATAATTTCATTTTATTGTATATCTTTTTTAAAAAAATATTTTGAGTTTACAATATTAATACTTTTATACATCATTCAGTAAGTTATAAAATTATTTTAAAATAAAAGCACAATGTTTGCTTATTTATTATTGCTCTTCCCCATGGAGTGTAATTCCCACTTTCTGTATAGAAGTAAGGCCCTAAAATTACTCTTCCAATTACTTTGTCTTGTTTAAACATACTGTATTCTTCATTACTTTTTAACGATATAACTATATAGCTGTGGCATCTTCCTGAAGCATCAATTTTAAACGAAGTGCTGTAGTTAAAATTGATTTCTTCACTTCCACTTTCTGCCCAACTCATAGGTGATGATTTTTCTTTTATTTTTTTCGAAAGACTGTAGTAAGATGTTTTTATATACAATTTAGATTTCACTGTAATAAAAAAAAAAAAAAATAATTGCATTATTAAAAAGGAATCAGTTAATTTTTTTTATTTTTATAAGTGTAAGGTTATTAATTTACTTACATAACTTCGGATCCAAATCAAATATTTTGTCGACTGTGATTTTAAAGCTAGTTCCATCATAGCCAAAGGTAACTTGCATCACGCCAGTACTTTTTTCTAACTGAAATAATATTTTAGTAATGTTAGTTTAAAGATGCTTATTACACGATGCTCAATTATTTAAAATAATTTTATTAATTAGTAATATTTCATTTATCTTGAGAATCATTCTGTTTAAGTTGTATTTTTATGAGACATTCCTTTTAATTGTTTATAGTATAATGATTTACTTGTAAACATTACTATTTCTATTTTGTTTTGTAATGCAAGAAATTTAGTGTCAAATTATTAAAAATGTACTTAAAAGCATAAAACACCAGACCAGGCCACCAGACTGGAATTCCTAGAAAACTTGGAATTATGGTTGAATTTCTAATAAAAAAATCAGGGAATTATGCTTGAATTTTAAGTATTCACCTGGAATTTTGTGAGTTCGTAAGATAATAATAAAAAAATAATGACAATTTTTCAATTTCAATTTTGAAAATTTTCAATTTAATGACAATGAAAATAATATATTAAAACATTAAATGCACCAGACATTTAATGAATTCAATTTAATTTAAAATCCACAATCTCTTAAAACAAATAATGGTTGATCTTAGTCTATCAGAGTAACATTGTTAGATGTTGCTACTATGAAATTTTAACAGTGTTAAAATTGAGCAGTTACAAAACAAAAAATAAAATACTAAGAAAAAAAAAAAGAGATAAAAATCAAATAAGAACAAAAATATATGATTATTGGCTAGGAATAATTTAATAAAATAATGAAAGAACCAAACATCATTGACCTATAATCTACAACAGTGACCCACAGCATACATGGAAAAAACACCATGTTCCACCCTTGTTTATTTCAACTGTTATCTTAATTTGTGAAATTTTTAATTATTTAAAGCAAAATCATTGATAAAGAAAAAATTTCAAATAAAAAAAAAATTCAAATAATTAAAACAATTAAGGTTTTAAAAATTACAGAAAATATTGCACTAATACATCAATCACACACAATATACTGAATAAAATCAATAAAAATCATGCTAGAGAAAAACAGAGCACCTGCTTGTATTAAATTTCACCTGGAATTATGCTTGAATTTTTTTTTCCCTGACTTGGAGGCCTCCTTGAGTACAGTAAGTTCTCGATGGTTTAAGGTGAATGAGACTGTGACCATTTCAATCAAAGGTGATTTAAGAAAATAAATAGAAATATAATGAATAATTATCAAAATGATACCTTATTAAAACAAAGTGTATTAAAGAAGAAATAGCTTTGAAAATAAGTCAAGACGGGACACAAATGAGTACTGAGACTCAATCATTCCTCATATTTCATAATTTCTTCTTTCCTTTTTGCATCTTTGCACAATGGCTGTTTATCATTATTATATGAAAACTATGAATCAAATATATGAAGTGATAAAATAAGAAATTTTTACAAGTCTCAGGACTATTGGCAACTCGGAGAATTGAGACTGTTGTATATGTTTTCAGTTTGAGTAACTTTATTGCTGAGAAAATGTTTCAATAGTGGTATAATTATCCTTTTGTTATGATAAATACTGTATTGTTTTCATTCATAACACAAAAGTTATTGTAATTTTCATTAAAAAAAAATGTGTTTCCTAAATTTAATATTTCTAAAGATTTTTTATGATTTATTATTTGCAGAAGTGCTGTGTGATGTGCTTTTTAAATGTTGCTCTATTTTTACAAGTTGGTAATTTTATGAGGTAAAACTACTTTTAACATTTGCTTACTATGCTTTGAAAATAAGTCTCAAGATTTCCAGAATTTAAGCCCATCTTTATATTTTGCAACCACTTACCATAGATACTGTCTACTGTAATATTTACATAATTAATATTGCTTCATCACTTTTAAAATTCTTTTGTAATATGTTACAAATATAAATTATATTTAAAACAGTAAGAGAAAATGATTGATCTTACACTTGATTGTGAAAATAATTTTAAAATAAGATTGTCAACGCTGTGCAAACTGTCATGTATGGGCAATAAACTATGTCCTAGTGCATCATGTTTCCCTTGCCATTCGGCATTGTAAACTGAAAATCTGAAAACGATAACAATGTTTTAATTTCTATAGGTTCAGTTTTAATTTTTATAATTTTAATCAAAGTTACCTTATAGCTCTTGAATCGATATCCTTCATAGAAAATGAAAATGTCTGATCTACTTTTGGGTTTAAACTTGCCATTATTCGTTTACTGCATTTGACAATTTTTTTTTTACTTAACAAGGTCAGTTTAATTATTGATTCAAATGGTTCTCGTTCTAGCCCTTCACCGCTCAGAGATCGTAGAGTGTTGACGGTCACCATTAGTCTGCCAACATATTACACACATTAGTTAATACAATCTCATAATTAGTACCAACTATTGTAAGTACCATTGAGTTACATTTGCTTGAACTAAGAAAAATATGTATTGTATGAGCTTAACTGGGAGGTGCAGCAGCTCAGTGGGGAAGGCACTTACTTGACTACCATGCTCCCGGGCCTGAGTTTGAGTCCGACTGAAGGCAGAAAATTTATTTTCTGTTATTCCGATTGTAGCTCGACTTCCAGGTCAGGAGACCCTTCTGTGGCACACCCAGCCTCTACAAAGTGGGTACCCTTAATTGGGGAAAAACCTGACGGTTGACCGAGATTTAGGCCAAATCTCCTTCTTTCACAATCGTTGGCCTAGTAACAGTGCATCCTTACCCAAGTACTGAACCCAAGACTCTTCATGAGTTGTTAGTGCTACAGGTTTTATTTTTATTATATTTGCTTAACTATAAGTCCACTCCCAAAAAAAAAAATTTTAAAAAAGGCTTAAAATAATACAAAGGTTCAGGGCATTTATACTGACAAGTGGACGTTTGCAGTTGTAACTCACAGATTTGAATGCCGATTTGTGTGTGGGTAGTAGGGACCTATAATAGTGCAAAACTATTATATTTGCCAATGAGCATTAGGAGCGGAGAAAAAAAATAAAATATGAAAATCAGGTTTTATTTTTTTCCTCAGCTCTCAGGCAAGATAGAGAAATGATTCTTTCACGTTTAATTGCAGTTATGTATGTTTTCTGTTATAAAAATATTTCCGCCAAACTCAAGACACCACCCGGCTTTAGGTTGCTCAAAAACCCTAAAAAATGACAAAATTCCTAGAAAATCCGCTGTAAATCAGTGGAAAATTTTTTTCATGAACAACTTACCTCAAATTTTGATTTAACACACCATAAAACCCTTATATGTGAAATTTTATCAAAATCAAAAAATATAGATTTTTTACCCCTTATGAGGAGGATAAAATTTTGAAGTTGAGATTTTGTCAACAATTTCCAAGGGCCATATCAGCTGGTGTGTTCAATCGATTACAATAGTAATAGTATCACTAGAATCACTAGAATCAGCGTACATTCTGCTTTTTATCCATGCATATAACATTGGGATTACTTCAGATTTTAGTGGACAAAAACTGATGTAAATGAAAAAATCCAAGGTCAGCTATAACTTGAGATATCTCAATAAGGGGAAATCCTGCGACCTCCGGATTAGAGCTAAACTATGCAGTTTTACGGCTTCTAGATGACCTTCAATTTTGGTTTTAACCGGTGGTGAAATGTGCGGGATAGCGCAAATTATTTACATTTTTTCATAAATTGACAGCATCCATGCCTTCTAAAATCATACAAAATTTTAAAGGTAAAAAAAAATTATTTTTGATTTCGACAAAATTTAGTTTCTACAGGTTTTTTGAGATGAGGAATCTGAAAATAATATCAGTTTTTAGTTTAAAAATTTTCCTCACCTATATTATATTAATAAGACGTTCTAAAATGTTCTATTTCTATTATTATTTTAATTTTTACACAATAAATTTCAAATAAGACCATTTTAAAAAAATACTGGTAAGGGGAGTTTTTTTTTTTAACCAAAACCTGATATTAATTTTAGATTATTCATCAGTCTTAGGATTTCAATGCAATTTGAAATAAAAACATGGGGAGGAAATTTTTTAAACTAAAAACTGATATTTTCAGATTCCTCATCTCAAAAAACTTGTAAAAACTAAATTTTGTCAAAGTCAAAAATAATCTCTCTGTCAACTTCTGAAAAAGTAAATAATTTGCGCTATCTCACACATTTCACCACCGGTTAAAACCAAAATTTAAGGTCATCTAGAAGCCGTAAAACTGCATAGTTTAGTTCAAATCCGGAGGTCGCAGGATTTCCCCTTATTGAGATATCTTAAGTTATAGCTGACCTCGGATTTGTTCATTTACATCAGTTTTTCATCATCATCATCATAATCTGTCCCTCTCTACCGCTGTGCAGTGTGGGGATTCCCTCTATAGAGCTTGACCCAGGTGTCCCTTTCTTGAACCAATTCTCTCCTCCTGCTTCAGTCCAGCCCTCGCTTCCTGAACGCCTCCCGCACGCCTTCCTACCAGGTGTAAGGAGTTACATCAGTTTTTGTCCACTAAATTCTAGAGTAATCCCAATGTTATATGCATGGATAAAAAGCAGTATGTATGTTGATTCTAGTGATGCTATTTCTATTGTAATCGGTTGAACGCACCAGTTGTTATGGCCCTTAGAAATTGTTGATAAAATCTCAACTTCAAAATTTTATCCTCCTCGGAAGGGGTAAAAAATCAGTATTTTTTGATTTTGATAAAATTTTTCATATAAGGGTTTTATGGTGCGTTAAATCAAAATTTGAGGTAAGTTGTTCATGAAAAAAAATTTCCACTGATTTACAGCGGATTTTCTAGGAATTTTGTCATTTTTTAGGGTTTTTGAGCAACCTAAAGCCAGCCGGGTGGTGTCTTGAGTTTGGCGGAAATATTTTTATATCAAAAAACATACATAACTGCAATTAAACGTGAAAAAATCATTTCTCTATCTTGCCTGAGAGCTGAGGAAAAAAATAAAACGTGATTTTCATATTTTATTTTATTTTTTGGCTCCTAATGCTCATTGGCAAATATAACTTTAGTTTTGCACTATTATAGGTCCCTACTACCCACACACAAATCGGCATTCAAATCTGTGAGTTACAACAGCAAACGTCCCCTTGTGAGTAAAATCCATAAGGAATAGCTACCATATTAGAGTGCAGAACTAATTTAAATTGTAAGTTAAAAAACTTCATTGAGATGTGGAATTATAATTTTTAACTAGACTATCTCTAAGTAAAAGGTTTTCTTAAAAAGTTAGTTAAATCACATTGAAAACAGCCATACAAAAAAATAATTCCCCTCCCAATCGATCAAATTGAGATGAAACCTTAATTTCTAAGTTTAACATCTTTGTGAAAAAAAATGAATAAAAAAAAAAATCATTAATACTAACAATTAATACTGATCTTATTGTATTATTATTAGGTACTGTTAATTTAGATTGAACTGAATATTAGTAGAATAAATATTAGGTTGATTGCTGCTGTAATTGTATATTGTACACAACGGTGTCTGTTTACATATGCACTCAACCTCTTCTTGCCTATCAGGGGAAACCTCATCGAACCAATTGAAAACAAGAAGACACATCAATTTGAATGTTATTAATGAACAATTTTATCCCTATTACATAAAAGTATTTTTGCTCCCATCATTTTGAAAAAGAGTCATATCTTTATGGAAAATTGCGACTTTTAAATCATTCAAAACATTTAAACAAACATATATTTTAAATATTCGCAACATACTAAATTTTGAAATAATATAAAGTATACTAAATTTTGAAAGGAAAAATGGATTTAGGTAAAAACAAAATGGATTAGAAGTGTATTTGTATCTTCTTTAAAATCCTCAATATCTGTTTAAGCCATTTTTAAGAGAAAAAATTTGTTAAGATAAACAAGCAGTTTCACATGTGGACTAAGAATGTATTTTTAAAAAATGTAATTTTGATGAATATATACTTATATTTTTATATAAGATCTTAATCTATGTGTACAAACAAGCATATTTTCTTTTAAGAGTTCTTCTTTTTTCTACAATAAATAGGATCCAAGATATTTGATATTGAAAATAATCTATTTTTTGTTAATGATTATATTACTTTTGAATGATATTATAGCGACATAATTTGTTGGGACAATGTCCTATGATTTAAAAACTTCATTACTCAACATTTTGTTAACACTACAACCATTTTTAAGTGAACCTTATCATGTCTCTAAGAAACTTATTTTTAATGATCTTAATAAATACCTGTTTAGTAAAGTATCTAGTTAACTGACCAAGTGTTTAGTAGCAGTATGCGCATTCTCAGTGGGCCTGGCTTTGTCACTTTTCCTTTGAATCTGGGATCATTGATATGCGGAGGCTTAGAAAATTATTGCAGACTGATGTTGTTCATTGATTTTAGGGGAGCTTATGATACGATAGTTAGGAATAAGCTCATAGAAGCCATGCATGAACTGGGGTTGCCAAGTAAATTAATTCGTCTAGTAAAATGCACTATGGAGAAGACTATCTACCAAGTAAAATGTTTAGGACTGTCAGAGCCTTTCGGAGTTACAAGTGGTCTAAGACAAGGGGATCCAATAGCTCCTCTCCTGTTTAACATTGCTCTACAAGCAATCATCAATAGAGCGGGACTAGAGCAGGAGGGTACAATATTTACAAAGATGACCCAAGTTCTGGCATACGCGATGATATTGTAATTATTGGTAGATCCCTGCAGAGCATAAAGACGGCGTTCGAAGCAATGAATGCTGAAGCAAAGAAGATTGGCCTACACGTAAACGAGGAGAAGACCAAGGTCTTAGTTCTGAACAAAAGGCTAGACCGGAGGCTGAGCCACTGTGAAATAGGCACCTACAGTTTTGAAATAGTGACAAGCTTCCAATACCTCGGCTCTGCTATTAATGTTAACCTGGAAGAGGAAGAAGAGGTTAGAAAGAGGATAATAGCCGGGAATAGAGCCTATTTCTCCATCTCAAGGCTAATCAGAAGCAAACTTCTCAGGCGTTCAACCAAGTTTATGCTCTACAAGACCCTGATAAGACCAGTAGTCACATACGGAGGAGAGACCTGGACCCTAAACAAGAAAAATGTCAACCTACTTGATAGGTTTGGACGAGTAGTCCTTAGGAGAATTCTGGGGGCTGTGTGTGAGAATGGTCAATGGCGACGAAGGAAAAATAGTGAACTGCTCCAGATTTACCAAGACATTAGTATCTCCTCTCACATCAGGATACGGAGGCTAAAATGGTTGGGCCACGTGAGGAGGATGAATGAAAATAGAGTGACCAGTAGGGTCTACAGAAATGTGCCGGATGGCCGGCGCCCATGCGGTAGGCCAAAGGGCTGATGGAAGGATGGCGTAGGAAAGGATCTGCGGCAGCTGAGGATCCCTATCTCAGAAGCGGCTGATCGAGAAAAATGGACAGCAATCGTTGAGCAGGCCAAGGGCAGCATCAGAGCCTGTTGAGCCAGTAGAAGAAGAAGAAGAAAATCATTGCAAGAAAATATAGAACAATATGTAATTTTAATTTTGGTGATAGTATAGGTCGCACACAGTATCTTTTTTAATAAGCAAATGTTCAACTAGATTGAAGGTAGTTTAAATATTCTTCTAACATTAGCAATTTAAGAAAATATTCATTTTTATCTTCTCCTGCTAATTCTCTAAAAAGAATTGTTTTAGCACCAAGTTCATTCCTCCTACTTATCAATTTTCTCTCCCATAGTCTTTTGAATCTATTTGCATTTATTTAGCCTTCCATTTATTCTAAAATTTCGCTTATTATAACTTTGATAACTAAATTTATCAATATAACACCTTGGTTATCCATTGCGAACTACTAGGAAGTAAGCTAACAAACTAGACGTTGGCCGTGTGTGAACACTTGGCTAAATACTTGCTCGCTAAACTTGTGTTAATGGGGCATTATGTTGCCTGTTTAGCCCAAACCAGATACTGATCCTTTCATGATAAGCTTGATACCCACTCGAATCCACTAGTCTTTCATTCAATCTCCAATAACCATCTGAGGTGTCTGAAAAGAAGATGGCCCAGGAACCTCCTAATATAAAACTTTTATTGAAGTTTTATTAAAGGGTAGTTTTTTAAAAGTAGTTACATACCAGTAATTCACAGTTCGGCTAATTTACTTACTTATTGTATAATTCTAAATATCAATAAGTAAAGACATAAATAGAACAATCCTCAATAACATCGCTAGCTTTCCACTATCACTTCACAGTACTGTCCGTCACAGTCTGGGTCTTATGGGGAAACATTTATTTATTTATTTTTAACTATCATATTTACTGTTTCTGAAGAGAGTTGATGTTTAAAGAAACGTCTAAAGTTCCAGCTGGTTCCTCAATCCAGGTCAATATTGTTACCATGTCAGGTCTTTTTTTAATATTGAGTGGGCTCAGAGCTTCTTCAGTATACATGGCTAAATCTAATCCGTACGATTTAGCGATCCTTTCAGCTTCTTTTATTTTTAAATTCTGAAAAAAGTAATATTTTTAAAGAATCAAGATCCATATATTTTGATCAAAAAATACATTTTAATCCTTAACAAACCTTTCCATCATCTTTCGGTTTTTGGCTACTCTTTGATAGGTTTGGTACATAAAGATCTGGTGAATATTTTTTTG
Source organism: Euschistus heros (assembly GCA_003667255.2). Taxonomy (NCBI): domain Eukaryota; kingdom Metazoa; phylum Arthropoda; class Insecta; order Hemiptera; family Pentatomidae; genus Euschistus; species Euschistus heros. Next base: position 3,477,184 of record RCWM02000033.1, read on the forward strand.
GTGTTGTCTTGTTTAGATGCTGGGTGTCACAATTAACCTATTCAATAGAAAAACAATATTTGTTGAATGGTATATATTAAATATATTTTTTTTATTCATACGTGACTAAAATTATTTACCAGATCGGGAGAAGATAGAGATTTAAGTTGCCCTTTTGGTATTGTCAATGTCATCTTTGGCTCTTTGTTTTCAGTTATGTTTTTACACTTACTGAATAAATCATCTTGTGAGATACTATTAGTTTCTATTTCAGTTTTTGATTTATCTGTAGTTACAATTTAGGTTAATCATATATTGAGAATAAAATACCTAGCATTTAAAAGAATCATATTATTAAGAAATAATTAAATTCTGCAAAATGCATTTACCATTTCGTTTGAGAGGATTCAACATTAAATCCTGGCTACAACAATTCTCTTTATAAAATTTTTGAAATAAATCTTTTTTATTTTCAGAATTGGCTTTTTTCCATTTGTGCTTAGTTTTAACTTTTTTTGGACTTTCATTGATCGTAGGCAGTTTTTTTATTTGGCTCATGATATCTGAATGAGTAACTCCTGAAATAGAGAAAATTATTTATTTGAAAATTACTATATATTTATAAAGGGTCAAGTGAGAAACTGTGTAACAAATAAGTTATATTTATTTTTAGAAAAAATAATTCATTATATTGTCTTCTAATTATTTACTATAAAAGCAGCAGTATTTAATCTTCATAATAGGTTTGAAATAATATCAAAATTATACTCAGAAGTTATTTATTTTTTTATTTATCTGAAGTCACTAATTTGTTACAGTGTGCCCCGAGTGTGGATGGGGTACAGTGTAACAGTACCACAAGGGGAACACTAAACATGCATTAAACAGAATAAAATATGAAATATAGAAAACGTTTAACCTCCATTATATACCACAAAAAATTTTTTGGTAATCAAAATTAAAATTAAGTATAAACAAATTTATCTAAGATGTAGGTTGTTGGTTGGGGTTTGCAATCAAGAACAAAGCAGTTAAAATTAAATTTTAAATTAATTAATTAAAATTTAATTTTAACTGCTATAAACAAATTTATAATATGAGGATATTATCCCTTCTTCTTTAATATCATTAGCAATGTGTAGGCCAATGTCCGTCTTCCTTTTCCTATTCTGAACTATTTTCAATTTAACACAGAAAAAAAATCAAACTAAGGAGGTGCAGCCTAACACGTTATTGTACACCGTGTGCACACCCTACTGTTTGAAACAAAATTCGATTAAACTATATTAGTTAGGAATTGCAATAAACTTTGTTTACTATTCAAATCGAAGATTAAAGGGAACAAATAATTATTCATCAGAAATAAGAGATTGGCCAACAAATAAAGAGACACCATAGTCTAATTACAAAAGGGCAGAGCTAATCATTATGTTTCGCTGTACTTGACTTAACCCTACTGAAAAAATATATGTTATATATTTTAAATGTGGCTGAAAAATTTTGGCTTCCTGGGTTATATTCATTCCTATTTGAAAAATTGGAAAGATAGTTTAAAATGTTTCAGTTCATTTATTAGTTAAATTTTAAGACAATATTCAAGATGTAAAATTGATGTTTTTTTTTTGTCTTTCCTTATTATGGTTTAATCTGTGTATGAATTGTCTATTCTTTTCAATTTTACTATTTTCTGTTTAAGAATAATTTGTGATTTTTCTTAATTCTTTTGCTTTCATACTTTTTTTTTTGGAACTCAGTTCTCCCATTTTACAAATGCGTCTTATCCATCAAAGTCAGCCTTCCATAGTTGTGTGGATTTCATCAGTTTATTTCTTTTTTCCCTCATTTCTTAACTTGTTTTTTTTCTGGTTTTACACGATATTCAATGCAAGAGGGGTAATGTAGGGTGATGGACTATTTTAAAAGTATAGAAGCTTCACATTCTTCCTTCCCTATCTTATTTTATTGAAGCGTTATGTTGAGAAGGATCAGTCATAAAAAATTTGGCAATGTTTTATATTAACAAACGTACAAGAAAAATACAGGGACTCCTTTTCATGATGTCATTCTTCAAATTTATCATCTGCTCTCCTATCTTTTAGATTTCTGACTTTTCTCTCATGCCATGTTCTTCTATTAATTCTAACTCACCTATAAATTTATCAAAGAGAACTTGGATAAATTTTTTTTTTCTTAAATCTTTGCACTCCATCTGAAATCCCAGTTTATCTATATTACAATTTTTATTTTAAAAAAAAAGCAAATTGCTAACAAAGAAGAATCTCTCGTTTTCCTCCTCATCCCAATTTCATCTACCTCACCACATCACCACTTTTTCCAAAATATTGAATATGGACATCCTATGAACTCAAGCATATATATATATATATATATATATATATATATATATATATATATATATATATATATATATATTTTTTTTTTTTAAATATTTGTTTAATTTAACAATCAAAGAATCCTTTCAAAATATTATCTTCATCAAATTTAAAATCAGCAAATGAAATACCTCTATTTGTTCCCTCATTGGTGAAGACCACATGATTCTTTTTAATAATTCAGTTGAAACAATCAACCTATCCCATAAATCTTTTAAAAAAAAGAAAAATAACTCCTAAAGATTATAAGAAATAAAAAGGTCAAAAAATAAAATATGTTTGTTAATATCAAATGCCTAATTTTTTATGACTGATCCCTCTCAGCATCCTATTCAATATCATTTTATGTCTACCTATCTTATATTTCTCACCCTTGTAATTTAGTAATAAACATAATAAATTTAGTTTTGAACATTTTTATTTTTCTCTTTGGTTTTAAGTTTCAACCTCATTATTTTTCTTTTGTTACTATTTCATTAGTTTTATTCAGCTATGATAATGGCAGCTAGATTGCCAACATATTGTTCATTACAACTATTCTCAAGGGGCAATGGGCCTCAGAATAAATATTATTTTCATTTTCATTTCAATTCATTAAAATAAATCATATTTACCATGCCGATCTGGAAATAAATAAATAAAAAAAATCGTGGTTATGTGCTAGATCCAGGTCACAAAGTAGATTTAGGTCATAATGTAGGTTGTTGGTGATAACAGAATATGGTACACTGGCTTTATGTCATGGGGCTATATTTGATCTTATAATACTTCGTTGCCCCACTTATTAGGACACCAAAGCATTATTCGTCAACAATATATGCTTGGTTACTATTGTAAATAGTTTTCTGATTTTATCATTCGAAAAATGGTTCATCAACAATGATAGTAAAAAAACTTATTTTGAAGAAATGAAAAAACAATTTAAATCATAAATAACCTCTTCTAATAAAGTAATTTTAAATGAATAAAACTGTCTATGTTTTGATTTTAACCCTTTTCAGGACTCAGTGTACTACAGTACACCGTAACTTGATAGATTGGTTGGAGGTGCCCCATCATTCAAAAACATTTAATGAGGTTAAAAAACGAAGAAAGATTGTAAAAAATGAAATTAAATTAGTTTTTTAAAAAGATTTATTAAATTTTAGACCAATGAAAAAAACAAAAAAAAACAGTTAATTTAAATATATTTAACAATGTATGCTTGCCATGAAAAGAGTTACTGTTTTTTCAAGCAAATTTCAGATATTGTCTGAATTTAGCTAATAAATTAAAACATGGTTACATTTCTTATGAATTTTTATAAATATTTTCTAAAATTGATAAAAGACATTTATTTAAACATGCTGGACTATTTAATATGATGAATCCAATTATTTTTAAATGTGCCAGCAGTGTATAGAAATGATTGTTAATTTTTCTATAATTACGGATTTGCTTTCAAACGTACAGGTTTATTATCTCTCTTTTTAAAGAAGCATTAGTTTCATTTGTTATTATTATAGCTTCTTTTGTCCATCCAAATTAGTCATTCAGTTTTGTAAACAACTTTTGTAAATCTTTCCAAATTATCTTTATTAAAATGCAACTTTTAAAGATAAAAAATTTCTATTTTGCTGCTTTTGTATATGCAAGCAGGTGTAATCTCTACTTAGCCAACAAGTTAATTATGCATCAAATATGATTTAATAATTTTTCATTCAAACAATAATTGTTTTTTTTTTAGTTTTCTTCAATTGTTTCCAGTGTCAAGGGTTAAATTTATTGCAACTACTAAATGTGATTGAATGCCAATTTTATTATTTAACAAAAGTATAATTCTTTATAAAGCTATAACTAAATTTTAATTTAATTTAACAAAATTATAATTCTTTATATAGCTAAAACTAAATTTTATTTTAATTTAACAAAATTAATGATTGGATTAATTAATGATGACTCCAGACATTTAAATTTATCCTCTTACCTGGTTGTACAGGTGCCGGTTTGCTGGACCAAGGCAGTGCTTCTCCATCGTATGTAAGTATACTGGAATGTCTTCCTATTTCACTTTCTTCACCATTTTCATTTATGATAGTGTGGCCGAAACTATATAAAATTCAAACATCTTAATCAACCGATTAATTTTATTTATTTTTTTTTTAATTTACTGATATTTAATTTTACCTCGATATTCTTCGTACTGTGTAAGTCGATTGAAATGAGGCTAACTGATCATTTGTTAAACAATCAAATTCGTTGCTATTCTTTCCACAACACTTACGGAAAAAAACTACGAGACAGTTACACCAGGTCATCATCCAAAAGAACCTGGAATGTACTATTATTATTAATAAAGTTAATATTAATTAAATTATTTTTGGAAATTCATTATAAATCACGATTCTTTCTATTGAAGAAGAACATCTTTCTTTTTCTCCTTCTGTTGTCGTTGGATGTTCTCAAACTTTATTTATTATTAAATTTACCTAGGTTAATAACCCACATCCAGTAAGTTAGACAGGTGTTAACAACTATGATAGTGGCAGCTGCAAGCTTATGTTGTACCCTCTTCAACACTGGCACTCCCCACCACCTTTTAAGCTAGCAGTACATTTTATCTATAACATGGCAGGAAACGAAGGACAGAAAGTGATTAGGAAATAACGTACAATTTTATGCAGCACAATCTCCCCCTTTTGTTTATCATTTTAATAGTACTTATATACTTTTATTTTTTCTGTTGTTAACTAACATTTTTAATTTATATATATACACACACACACACATTCTTTTTATTAATTTATAAAATTATGAGGAACACTAATTTCTTCAATTATTCTTTTCTTTCTTTTATCATGGATGTATGATTTGTATGTCTTAAAAGTTTTTTATTTAGTTTATTGAAGGAGTTGTAATTTGTATTTGAAACAAAATAATATTTTTTTAAAGAAAAAATAAATGAACTACTTTGCAATTCAAATCTATGCCTATTGATTTGTTTTAAAACAAAATAATGTTTGCAAATTCGAATCAGTTTTTCTAGAAAAAATAAATGAATTAGTTAGCAATTAAAATAGTTACAAATCCATACCTATTGAGGATTTACAACAATTAACAGTAATATATACTCTATAATAATTTATATGGCATCAATCAAAGCTAAAATATAATAAAATAATTTATTTTAGGAATTATTACTAGGTTAAAATTTATATTAGGTATAAACAATCTTTTTCTATATTTCCTTTATTTTTATGATCATAATTATATTTTTTTTAAAATAATTGAATTGAGTTCTTTGAGTGTATTCTATACTGAAAAATAAAAAACATCTGAAGCTGACATACTATGCATTAATTAAAAATTAGCAATATTAGAATTAAATTCTTACTTATATTCTATTGATGTTTCAACTACAAAAGAAATGGCCAATGTTTTATTTTTTCTTTTAAACTATACCTCATATATCTGCAAGATATGTTTAAAAGTTTTTGAATGCTTGATCTTATTTTTTTTTGTTTCTTTTAGTCATAAATAATTGTAAGAAATTTAATTTAATAGCTAGCTGTTTGTTAGAAACCCTGTTTCTTGATCCACATTCCCACAAGAAGAGAATCTGATAAGTTACTTAATTCGCTGAACTATCAACTGTCCAATGTTTTAGAAACTGTTAAAACGAAAAAAGTCAAAGCAATACCTTGTACAAGTGATAAAATTATAATAATTAATGTTTATGATAAATTTCTTGATCACTTCCAAACTTCTCTTGTTGAGGATCATGGTGTCTACCACTCGGGAATTTCAGGAAATTTGGATATAAGCTGCAGGTTTCTTATGGTCAGAGAAAAGTCAGGAAAAAGTCCTCGCTGATTTTAAAATTTACTATTCTACTCAAAATTTTTATAATGAAAGTCCTGTCATCATAGTTTTTATTTCTTATGGATTAATCTCTAATTTAATCTTCTTTATAGGTACAAAATTAAAATGTTATAGCGGGCATTGAGTCTCATTAAAAAGAAAATATACTAATATGCATTATAGAATGAGTTATAGTGATATGTTTTTTTTTTTTGGAAAAATTAAAATTGAATTATTTTTCTGGAAAAATCAAAAATAACCCTGTAATGTATGTTCAGATTCTATGAATTTTTTTTAAAAGATTTATATTTCCGTTTTTTAAAAATATTTTTGTTGGTAGAATTAATTTTTTATTCTGATTAAACGGCAATATTGATTAACTTCGCTCTACTGGCATGTTCGTCATTTAATTATCAAATTTAGTCAGTTATAAAATGTTTTTCTTTCACTTGAAATAATAAATAACATGTAATTGAATGGGTCCGCCGAAAAACGATCTAAGCGACAAAATTTCCGATGTGGCAATTTCAAAGGTTTTTAAATGTATAATAAATAGTACATGATTGTATTATATAGTAATCCATTATGTCATTACACATGTATATATAACAAATTACAAGGTGAACAAAAAATCTAACTTACAAAACTAACAAGAACTTTAGATTATGATTTTCTTTCACTGATTACTCAAAATTTGTTTTGTCGCTTAGAACGTTTTTCGGTGGACCCATTCAATTAAAGATATGATAAATTGTTCAACCATGCTAAGTAAAGTAGAAAAGTATGCTGTAACCAACCAAAATAATTGGTTACATTTATTTTCTGTTGAATGCAAAACCGGATAATTGTCAAATTAAAAAAAAAAAAAAAATAACGAAGGGATATGTAATTGATAAAAACAGTTACATGTTTATTTTATTTGTTTAGATAAATAAATATAAATTAAAAAAAAATTAAATTAAATTAAAATTTCGATATTCCTGATAATGGTGTTTGATATTTTATTATTTCATTTTTATTTTTAGAAAAATAAAAGAATAAAATGGGTGGAAGGGGCAGAGGTCGAGGGCGACAGGCTCTGTCTTTCAATGTGGAAGCTCTTGGAATTATGCACGGAGAAGCGTTGCCTGGGCCATGCCTTCAGCCACCGCCAGCTTACCCTCTCTTAGAACATCATCCAGCGCCTCTCGTCCTCACTCCGTCCTCTGTTATACAGCTAGCTTATAAGGTAGACCTACTGAATTACCTTTCTAAAGAAGCTAAAATAGTAAATTATCCTTGGGATTATTTTCCTTTTGAACTGAGGCCTGGGGTGAAAAAGAGGAAAGCTACTCCAACTGAAGCTGCACCTAGTACATCAAAGAATGCAGCATTGAAAACAACCAATATCGAGCAATTGTGAGTATTTATTGTTCTTTATCTTTTGTGTTATTTCTCAATCAAGGTGTTAGCAATTCTCTGTGTTGTGGGAGTAGTATCACTGCCTATGAATAAGAGAGACAGACTTGTATTTTTGTTCTCCTATCATTCAATATAGAAAAGTCATAACTCAAAATCATGCGAACAATTTATTTGTATTTTAAATAAAGAATGCAAGGCATTTCAAGATAAAAAAAATTGTAAAATCATGATCGACGAGTTAGTGGTAAGATAACTTCAAGCAATCAAAATTGATTATAAGGTTTTTATCATTGTTGAGAAATTGGTCAAGGTAAAAAAAAACACACTTGAGGTGAGGTCAGTGTGGGAAACAGTGTAACAAAAAAGGAATTTTTATTTTTATAAAAACAAAATTTTTTTTATATCGTCTTCGAATTGAAGACTGGACATCAATAATGGGCTAAGTGTAAAAAAAAAAATAATTGAGTTTGACCTGAAAAAGCAAGCTAACTGCCATTGCCAACAACCTAAAAAGCTGGCTAAATGCTGAATTAATTATTAATTAATGATCATGATATTTAGGTTGTTGGCAATGACAGTTAGCTTGCTTTTTTTTGAGGGTCTAACTCAATTTTTTTTTACACTTAGCCAATTATTGATGTCCAGTCTTCAATTATTTACCATAAAATCAACTGTCTTTATCCTTCAAATTAGGCTTGAAATAATATCAAAATCATACTTTGAAACTATTTATTTATTTAGTTATCTGAAATCACAAATTCATTACAGTCTGATATTAGTTATAGTGTAATAACGTAGGAATACATTATAACAACATGGGGGACTCTAAACAGACATAAAGCAAAATAAAATATAAAAAAATAAAATAAAAACGTGTAACCTCAATTATATTCCATAACAAATATTTGGTAACCAAAATTAAGTATAAGCAAATTAAGTATAATATTATTAGGGGAATAAAATTGTCAGTTTTTTTTTTTTTTTTAACATAATTTTTTTCTTCAGGCTCGCCAACCTCGAAAAAAATGAAACAACTCAGGTAAAAGTTGAAGTTGATGAAACAGAGGAGGATAAGGAAAAGGTGGACGAGGAAGAAGAAGAATTTATAGATACTGATGAAGAAATGGATGACGGGACTGATTACAATCAAAATTATTTTGATAATGGGGAAGGGTACATCGATGATGACGATGATATGGATGATGGGCCAATATATTAAGATGTTCCTAAAATTACATTTGACTGCTGTAGCAGGAGCAGTATTTACTGCTACACTAACATAAAATGAATTTGTGTTATCTGTATTTATGTAAATATCTTTATTTACCAAAAATAAAAAAGTTATTATTTATTTTATTTGTATTTTTTTGAAATGAAAAATAAACTTTATTCTGGGACGTACTGTCCTCTACTAATAGGAATAATACACAATTACTGGTTCAAATTTCTGGGGACATTATTAACAAAAGCAATAAATCAGTAACGAAAGGGGTTGGAGGATAAAGGGACTATGTAACAAAACACAATTTTGAGTAATTTATGTTTTAAGTTTTTTTTTTTTTTTTTTTTTTTTTTTTTTTTTTTTTTTTTTTTTTTTTTTTTTTTTTTTTTTTTTTACATTTTCTGTTAGAAGGAAAATGTCACATAGCCCCTTCATCTGTTTATTTCAAGTTGTTTTGAAATATTGATATTTTGCTAACATTTCTGCACATAAATCCTTTATCTAATGAACTAGATTTTATTTTTTAAAAAGTGTGATGTAACCCCTTTAATTATAGCACATATTATTGAGAAAAAACAAAACAAAAATATATATAATTTTCAAATCCGTTTTCAGGCAGCACCTAAATATACCAACAGCCATAATAAAACTTATTATCCTTCTGTACACATCTTAAATCAGAAGATTATCATACATATAGGGAATGATTGAGTTAGAAAAAGATCTTCCGAATTCCAGGGGTCTTCCTGAAATGGTGCCATAGGTGTTAAGGCTCCAAATAATATTTTCCGCATTCTTGCAGTAATGACTATGATATTGAAACTTGCAAAAATGCTTATTGGTGCTGATGATGGATTTTTCCTTTAAGTTTTGTTTTCTTATTATTTGTTAATTTATTAAAAGTTTCTTTTTAAATATGCTAGAAAACAAAAAAATATTTAGTTCCAAGCTCTTTGTGTGGTTGGACTGCTCAAATTTAACACCCATTCATTTCTTACACCCTTACTAAAAATGGACATAGATAAACAGGCCCAGAACTTGGGGGCGGGGCAGGGGGGGACATGTGCCCTGGGCAGCAGATTTTAGGTGGCGGCAAAATCTGAAAAGTTTATAAAAAAAAAAAAAGTAAGTAACAAACGTCTCCTAGTTCTGACCCTGTAGATATTTTTTAATATCTGATCATGGTAAATGTTCAGAGTAATCAGCATTTTGCTCCTCACTCATAATTTATTTTATTTCTACCACTCTACATGCTTCGGGAACATCTTCCCCATCAGGCTAGAACTTTACAATGTGTACACCATGTCATTCTGTTTATGATTATTGTTGAGTACACGTTGCAAAGTTCTGATGATGGGAAAGATGTTCCCAAAACATGTAGAGTGGTCCAAATAAAATTAACTACGAATGAGTAGCAAAATGCTGAACGAAGATAAAATATATTAGAACAAACGCCTTTGATTTTATAGATAATTCACAAAGAGATAATTTATTTTTTTCTTTTTATTTGTTCTACAAATTAACACTGCTTTTCCAAGAGCAAACATTAAAAAAGTAAACCCAGGAAAAGCTAAGACCATCCTACTTACATATTTGTCTGGTTTCATTAATTCATAATTGACTAGTCTGTGTGTAAATACCAGAATAAAATAGCTTTGAAATGTTATTTAATTTAATGTAAATTTGTTTCTCATAACGTCTTGTATTCAGTGTTTAGTATGCAGAAGGAAATTTATACTTCATATAGCATATTCTGCCAAGTATTGATGAAGTGTATTATTTACACACTGAAAAATAAATTATTTAATTTTTAAAAAAAATTTAATGTATTTTGAAAAATATGAGGTTTGAGAAAAAAAAAAAAATTAATTTTTAAATTACCTGAAAGCTAAATTTACCAGTCATGGACACATTAAGGAAAGTTTCGTGTTTTTTTTTTAGAGGCCAATGTTCCCCTATAATTATATTAGTAATACTTGGATTTATTATGTGCCAAGTGCATGCACTAATTCTTTTTAAATAGCCAATAAAAGGTGAGTTATATATTATCCCTGCAAATTTCCAATAATAACTGACTTTTTATAGCCTCCTTCATTTATATTCTTCACCAGCCTGTCCTCATCCTATAACTCATGTTAATAATGACAATAACATTTAAATTTTTTTTTTTTTTTTTTTTTTTTTTTACAACCCTTCCCGAAAAGGATTAAAGTTTGTACTTGCCTCCTTAATGAAGTTTAGCATTTGATTAGAATAAACATAATGCCAGAAGTCTTCATTTGCAATTACCATCAGTTGGTTCTCCATGATAACCTAAAGAAGCTGAATTTCTATAAACTGCATCTGTATGATGGAACTTTCATTTACTATATAATTAAAACTGATTCATAGTTTAGCAGCCTGAAGTTTTTCATAAATACAAACAAGAAATCCTGTGTTTGTACGCAAATTTTTCTTTTGGCAGTACATTCACTGGTTTTGTCTGGGTAAGAACAAAGGTTTGACAAATATGTTTTAGGTTCACTCTACCTTAAAAAGTAGTAGATATTTATCAGAAGTTTAAATCGAGAGTTTGAAGAGCTGTCCAGAATACAATGGAGTTAATCAAGTGTAGTCCAGTAAAATAAGGCTCCAAAAGGTCGTTTTCAAGAAAAAACTGCGGAACTTTTATTCTCAACGGATCCTTATGTTTTTTGGGGTGCTGAATCCGAATCTGAAGTTTGCTACTACGGCAGTCATCGGCTTCATGATCAAAATCGCAAAAAAAAAAATGTTATTTTTTTCTATAACACGATAACGAAGCTTAGATAGATTTGAAGATAGTCTTCAAATATTAATTGTAGCTGGAACTAGTACCTACATAATTTCGATAAAAAATTTCATATATAGGATCTAATTGTAAATTTAACCACCTTTCAGATTGAAAAAAAAACATTTTGAATCGGACAAATACTTTCGGAGTTAAAATGATAAATGTGCCGAAAACCATGGATTTAATAACAGTACGGGTTTTTAGGCGTCTGGGATATTATATTATATGGGATATTATAACTCCGAAAGTATTTGCCCGATTCAAAATGTTTTTTTTTTCAGTCTGAAAGGTGGTTAAATTTACAATTAGATCCTATATGTGAAATTGTTAAAAAAATTCTTGAAATACACAAGCTATCACGCTGAAAATCACTTACTTTTGTAAAATACATATTTTTTTGGCACATTATTCGCTATAACTCCAAAACCATTTGTCCGATCCAAAATTTAATATTTTTATCTAAACACTGGTTAAATTTATTATTAGATCCTATATATGTTACTTATAATTAACACTGTGAAATACCCACACCAGTCTACTGAACATGTTATAATTTACATATTTTGCCAAAACATACACATTTAGCGTTCTAGCTTGGGTGGTTTACAGGATTTAATATAATTTAAATATATAGCATCTGATAGCGAATTTAATCAGCTTTGAGATAGAAAAAAGAAATTTGGGATCAAACAAATATTTGAGGAGTTAAAGCGACAAATGTGCCAAAAAACACTTGGATTTTACAACAGTACCTTTTTATTAGCGGGCTGGCATGTACATTTTATGGGGTTTGATTATAACTTCATTTATAGATTCTTATAGTAAATTTAATCAGCTTTAAGATGAAAAAAAGTAATGTTGTATCGGACAAATGGTTTCAGAGTTGTAGCCAATAGGACAAACGTGTTTTCGCGGAGCTGTGGGACTGACTGCAAGTTGGCCAATTTCTCCATTTTTTCCCAATAACGTAACTTCGCGAAAAATGGTCCGATTTCGGATTTCCTTTTTTCATTATGTAGGTACTAGTTCCAGCTACAATTAATATTTGAAGACTATCTTCGACGAAAGCTTCGTTATCGTGTTATAGAAAAAAATAACATTTTTTTTTTTGCGATTTTGAATATGAAGCCGATGACTGCCGTGGTAGCAAACTTCAGATTCGGATTCAGCGCCCCAAAAAACATAAAGACCCGTTGAGAATAAAAGTTCCGCAATTTTTTCTTTGGCAAACCCTTATTTTACTGGACTAGTGCCTGATCCTGTATTTCTGGCAAGAAGGCCCTTCATATGCTCTAGCAGAACTGGTTAATTTTTCAGTTGAGGTATACATGATAGTGTAGAATAATCAATACAATTAGAAACTGATGACTTAGTAACAACTTATATATTTAGTTTATCAGAAAATTGCTTTCAATTGTTGGACAGTAATTTTCAATGCTACAGACTTATGAAATAATAGCAATGCGATATTCATATTATTACAATTTTTTTTTCAATGTAAAAATTTAAAATCAGAAATCAAATGCATGGTGGCACTCACCAAGGTTTCTGGAAGAAAGAAAAGTAGTAAAATGTTTTGTAGTTCTGGGAATAAGGAATGAAAAGTTATGTGATAAAAATGCATGGATAGGTTTAGCCAGGTAAAAATGAGATAAACAAAAATTAAAAAAAAATTCTAATTGTCTTATTTTAAATTTGTTCCAAACAGCAAAAGAAGTTTCTATCAGTAGGCTGGCTGGAAACCCATAAGGTTTCTACATTTACCAGTAACTATCTCCTTTTTATTATTTTTTTCACTCCTTATCAAGAACTGCAACAATTCACATTATTTGTCTCTTACCTCCAGAAACCTTGATAAGTGCCAATATGCATTTGATTTATTGTTTTACATTTTTATATTAATATAATTATGATATAAAATTGCTATCATATTTGAATATTTTAAGGTTTTTAGACCTGAAGATTAAAGTTTAACATTGTAAACCACTCCTATTAAATTATATATCATAGAAGTGGCAAGTGAATTTTCTATTCTTAATGGTTTATTTCTACTTATGATTAGTGTAACATTTAAGCAAGATCTTCATATTACTCCTTTGAAGGTCTATCTGAATTAGCCAAATTTATCCAATTTCAATTATTATATTTAATAATATTTTAAAATGACCAAGCTCTAATCAGTATCTTTTTCAATAATAATTATATTCTAGACTAAAGTTTAACAATTTACAGAGAAAATTCCAAATGAAGAAAGTTTATATTTTAAAAATTAAAATGTTAATGTATTACCTATAAATTCAATGAATTCTAATTATTGAGTAAAATGACATTTTTATGTTGTCAGGTACTAGTTAAAATAATCCAAGCATTAGGGTGCTCTAGACATTGGGTAGTGCTGGTCTCTGTTGAAGGTTATTGAAACTACTTTCTTATCGGGTATAACCTCTTGTTAGATTACCTTTTTCAAAGCATGAAACTAGAGGTGGGCAAAGTAGTTCCTTTTGAACTAGTTCAAATGAACTACTTAGTTCATTTTTCAAAAGAACTATATAAATACTGAACTAAGAGAGGAATTGAACTATGGAAAAAAAGGAGGGAACTGAGATGTCAAATGAACTAGTAAGGTTATAGAAAAAATAAAAAAACCTCCTAACTTTTTTATTTACATTTTTTTATATTTATGATATATTTACATAGATTACACTTATTTTCTATATCTTTTATTAACATCTATATGATATATATTTTATATCATATTCAGATGTTAATGAGATATATTTTCTATATCTTTTATTAACATCATCTGTATGAAACTAAATCTTTCATCGTAATATTCCCTGATTTCCAGCAATCTGATTAACTTGAAAATTTGCACATGTTTCAAGGACCAATGACAATACAGTAATTGCACAACTTTCTTTTAATATTCTCACTTACAAGGGGAGGACACACTCAGTCTCTCACAGATCTTGTGGGCAATTTTTTTGGAGGTTCCTGGTCAAAAAATATTAGACACGTATTTTGCCGTTCCGACCAATGGACCCTAGAAGCCGAGAAAAAAAATAAAATAGCATTAAACTAATTTATTTTTTATCTCGAGTTTAAAAAATGATAACATGCTTCTTGCGCCAAGATTTTCAGTTTTAATTGCGGATTAAAGGAAAAATATAGTCGCTCCATAGATTTTGGTTTAGGTTAATTAAATTCTAAAAAAATGATTAGTTTTTCAAGCAAACTACCTCTATAGATTTTTTCACACAAAAATTGAGGTCAGATTCTAATTCAGCACCTTCAAAAACACTAAAAAACGGTTATTCAACAAAATCAAAAAATATCATTTTTTTCACCCTCTTCCAGGAAAATGAAATTTTAAGACCGATTATTGGTTACATACCTTTAAATCCTCATTACTTTGTCATGCAATTCACTGGTTGGTATCGCTGGAAAGAGGAGGGTCTCAGCTTTCTTTTGATGTATATAAATGTAAAATTCAATGAACAAAAACCTATTAAAAAAATTGGAAAATCCGAAAAAACATTTTGATTTTTAACTTGAGTTTGAAACCAGGATAGGATGATGAAACCAAATACATTTCAAGCGTATTACCACCCTATATTTTGTGTAAAAAAATAAAGTTGATACGTTAACCGTCTAAGCGTGATTCATGTTTTTATCAATTTAAACAAAAGTTGCCTACCATTTTTTGGTCAGGCAAACTTTGAAGCTTACAAACTTTTATTTTTCTATTTGGATGAAATTTCGTATTTAAGGGTTCTCTTGAATGCTGAATTCGAATCCGATATCGGTTCTTGTGAAAAATTATATTGAATATACTTCACTTGAAAATTTTTAGCTTTTACACTGTAAAATGTGATAGAAAATTCTTTTAGCCCTAGAATTCCATCTCAACACCCTCAAAACTCAGGAAACGTATGTATATATATAAATATATATATATATATATATATATATATATATATATATATATATACTAATTGGGAGAAATAATTTGTTACTTTAATCATTATTAAAATAATTATAATTATTAATTATTTATTGTAATGATAACTTATTACAAATTAATATTTACATTATATACAGACAGAACCACATATTAGATTTGATTGTTAAGTATTTACAATTTTTATTTTATTCTTCAAACCCAGAACACATCTCTAACCCGTTTTGTAATCTTTGTTTACTGGGTTCTAATAACTGAAGCTTATTACATTACAATTTCATTTTCATTATATTCAACAAAATCCTGTCAGCAACAGACGTGAGGCAGTTATTGCTTTAATGTTTTTATGTCAACTATCACAATCATATTTTAACATGTTCAACTGCAAAATAAAATAAAAATTGTAAATACTTAACAATCAAATCTAATATGTGGTTCTGTCTGTATATAATGTAAATATTAATTTGTAATAAGTTATCATTACAATAAATAATTAATAATTATAATTATTTTAATAATAATTAAAGTAACAAATTATTTCTCCCAATTAGTATATATATATATATATATATATATATATATATATATATATAAATATTTTTTTTTTTTTGTTTTGGTTTTATTGATATTTATATATATACATACGTTTCCTAAGTTTTGAGGGTGAGATGGAATTCTAGGGCTAAAAGAATTTTCTATCACATTTTACAGTGTAAAAGCTAAAATTTTTCAAGTGAAGTATATTCAATATAATTTTTTCACAAGAACCGATATCGGATTCGAATTCAGCATTCAAGAGAACCCTTAAATACGAAATTTCATCCAAATAGAAAAATAAAAGTTTGTAAGCTTCAAAGTTTTGCCTGACCAAAAAATGGTAGGCAACTTTTGTTTAAATTGATAAAAACATGAATCACGCTTAGACGGTTAACGTATCAACTTTATTTTTTTACACAAAATATAGGGTGGTAATACGCTTGAAATGTATTTGGTTTCATCAACCTATCTGGTTTCAAACTCAAGTTAAAAATCAAAATGTTTTTCGGATTTTCCAATTTTTTTAATAGGTTTTTGTTCATTGAATTTTACATTTATATACATCAAAAGAAAGCTGAAACCCTCCTCTTTCCAGCGATACCAACCAGTGAATTGCATGACAAAGTAATGAGGATTTAAAGGTATGTAACCAATAATCGGTTTTAAAATTTCATTTTCCTGGAAGAGGGTGAAAAAAATGATATTTTTTGATTTTGTTGAATAACCGTTTTTTTTGTGTGTTTTTGAGGGTGCTGAATTAGAATCTGACCTCAATTTTTGTGTGAAAAAATCTATAGAGGTAGTTTGCTTGAAAAACTAATAATTTTTTTAGAATTTAATTAACCTAAACCAAAATCTATGGAGCGACTGTATTTTTCCTTTAATTCGCAATCAAAACTGAAAATCTTGGTGCAAGAATCATGTCGATATCATTTTTAAACTCGAGATAAAAAATAAATTAGTTTAATGCTATTTTATTTTTTTTCTCGGCTTCTAGGGCCCATTGGTCGGAACGGCAAAATATGTGTCTAATATTTTTTGTCCAGGAACCTCCAAAAAAATTGCCAACAAGATCCGTGAGAGACTGAGTGTGTCCTCCCCTTGTTAGCTTAGTTCATTTAGCTACCTAGTTCGGTTAGTTCAGTAGTTCCTTAGGTCCGACGGATCCCTGTCCGAGTGGTGGGGTAAATGAACTATAGTTCACCAAAACAGAGCTAGGTCTTTATATTTCATTTACATGAACTAGTTCGTTCACGAACTACTCATCTCTACATGAAACTATTGGAATGTTCTTAATGTCTCTTTCTTAAAACATATATTATTTTTGATATTATGTAAAATTTTGAAAGCATAACTTTTAATCTAATGCCATAAAACTTATTAGCAATTAAACCAACTTAAAAATAAAGTATTCCGTTTTGAAATAACATCACCTGGTAGTTAAAGCCTGAATTTGGAGTACTAATAAATTCCTTACAATTTATCTTAATAAATTGCTTAATGTGACAAATTAAATCATCTATAATAGACTAGGCAACTTTTCTAATAAAAACACTTTCCTTGATTTTGTTTCAAAACTTTAACGTTTGATTTGGAACCAGTACATCTCACATTACACAGGCAAGGTAATACAGGAGGGGTCCCTGATTTTTAAGTTCTAGAAATTTTACAAGGAATTATGTAACTACTACTGCAAATACCAAAATCATGGCTGTTCAAAAAGAGTTTTCTTGATATTTACTTTGAACAGTTGATAAGGATCAGACTACAGCAAAACATCTGCATAGCTTTCCTTTAAGCAAACTTGAAAAGAAAGATTATATGTAATTCTTGTTTAATAAGTTATTGCTATGATTCATTCTTTAACAGTAACAGATTAAAATTATAGGAGGACCACCCACCCACACCTTAGTTTATTCAGTAAATAAAATTAATCAACAATTAAATGCCATTGGGATCCCATCCCTTACAAATTATATCATTTAATGGAATATAAAAAAATCAGTTCCCAAATTAAATGACTTTAGTCTTTATTGTAATAAATCTTCAAAATAATATGGAATCGAGTATACATAAATATATGGGACGGAGGTATGATTAAAATAAAATCATAAACAAAGAATTAATAAAAAATAAAATCTTTATTAAACTTATAATACAACCACCATAAAAGGTTTATTCAAAATAAAAATAATATTTATCAACAAATAAAATCTTGATCCAAGGGGGCTGCAAGAGGAAATCAGAATAAATAAAAATTAATGGATTAGTTAAGTACAGGCTAACATTTATTTTCAACCAATAAAAATTACACTGTCCCTGTAAAATTATTAACATTTAGGTAGAAAAATATGAATTACCTCTCCACTGCATTCCATGGTAGGACGAATTAATTCGTAAATTGACCTTTTACCCTGGACTAGTACAAGCTATTTCATCTACTGATAAATTTACAGCAGCATAAGAACATATTACTTAGAGCTAAATCACATCACCAAAAGATTCAACATTCATTAGACAAAGACTAAAATTAAACTAATTACCAACTATCAGATACTAAAATGAAGTTTACATCCTATTCCAAATCATGTCTATTCTTTCAACACAAGGAAGACTTCTCAATCCAAAAGGTGTACAATCTGAGATGGCGTAGCAAACAACACTTATTATCAGACTTAGAGGAAAAGATTTGACATTAATTGGAGTAATGAAGATCACAGGGCATGGAGAATGAGTATAATGGAGTAATGAGCATCACAGGCACCTGGCCAATAAATTAAAAGCTGATTCCGCCACTTCCATTTACATATTTTAACAGACCCTGGGCTATACTTCAGCAATCATTAGATGGAATTGTTATTCCAATTCCTTGAAAAACTGATTTTCATACTATAACAGTATAAGATAAATGCTGGTGAGGCTACCTTTACTGACTAGGAGTTCAGGAAAACAAACATTTCTTCTCTATCCTTTCAGTGATACTTTGATTTCATTTAACCTACAGTAATTTAATTTTTTTAACTCTCAGATGGGTCATAACTCTTGACCTTACATTGCATTAACAATGCACCCTGGAAGCTTCCTAAAATCTTTAAGAATCACTTACCTGTAAAAGTATCAAATTCTATTCAGATACAAAACTCTATCTACTCTACTCACTGCTTAGATTTGTTCATCAATGAACCTTTTCCAGCTTGTAAAGAATGACACTTAGAAGATTGGAGCAACCAATCTATAGAACTTCTCTAATCAGCTCCTGGATCATTAACAAGCTATACAGTGTATCCTTCAAGGAATTAATTCACTTTACACTGAATCTTTCTCATTTAACATTTAATATTCTTTAAGCATCAGCCATTATCTCCTTGAATTCCTGACATAGCAGAAGACTTTTCAATCCATACACAGATCTGACTAATGGAAGGCCATTGGATGATCTCTTGATATAAATGTAGCATGACCAATCACAAAACTAACAATTCTTCAGAATGAATAATTTAGTCTCCATTAGGTAATGCTGCTCAACGTTAATAGGATTCTTATCAAGTATAAAATTAAAGAGAAAAAACCTTGTGTACAATCCACAAGGGAAGCATATTATATCATTCCTTATGGAAAGTTTAATCAAACAAACCTGATACTTAGGCATACCAGTAATCTGATGTATTTTCAATGAAATATATTGATTCTTGGTGGGCAGAACATAAGCATGCATTGGCCTTTGCCTAGTAAGCCTTTTGTAGCACAAATGATGGATATTCCATTCTTCCTTATATCTTTTTGTAAATTATCCATCCATCAGGACGTATTTCCTGGCTTCCCATAAAACTAATCTTGCAGTTCTAACTTCATCTTCCTTCAGGACATCCCTAGACCATTTCATATACTGGACTCGAGAAATGGGAGATAGATGTCACCACACATATATAAGAAATAAATTACCATCTCTAATTGTAATTGTTTTTTTATACTCTGGTTAAATGATAATAGGATATGTATATGAAATTTGAACAAGTGTTAGGAGTTTTATGAATCCAGAAAAATATAAAACCCAGCAAAGCCTTGAGCCTTCATATATCTTTCCTCAGAATTGTTTGATCTCGATATTCATAAAATTATTGAAAAAAAACAAAAAAACAAACCTCTTCCCTGAAGTCTTAAAAATACATTGAGGGAATATAAGATGCAATACTGATTTAAAAAAAAAAACCAATGGGGGGGGGGGGGGGGGGGCACAACTAAGTCTCCTCAACCATAGTAGGCACCAATTAACTATTGTCAAACACATCGCATATATTTTAAAGTGACAACTCTCAAATCTGTTATATGATTAAGTTTAACAGTCTTTTATAAAAACTTCAAAAATGTATCAAATGAACTCAAAAATCCCACCCGACTCATCTCACTGGTAGAGGGATTAAAACATAATTGAAGTGCACTTTCAATATTTCATATAAGACTGTGATTTTACGTTTTTTTTATTACAAATTTTTGAATTGTATCTTTAGTGAAATACATGGGACACAATAGCTTGAGCCAACTGGACTTACGAAGCCAAACATAAGCAATCACTAAGATTACATCGATATGTGGAACCATTGTATCCATAAAATGATAAATCTCATCAATTATGAACAAGTAGAATCTTGAAATGACATTATTTCAAAAAGAAAAATTAAAAAAATAAGTACTACTATTAAACCAATATACAGCAGTTAGATTAAGATTCATGCTATTGTAATAACATAACACTACTGTACCTCATACCAAGTGCACACAAGAACACTAGGAAAGGGTACTAAATACTTACAAGTTTGCTCCACCTTTTTTTTTTTTTTTTCTTACAGCCGAGGAAATAGAACTTACAAAAATACACATGTGTCTTATACTTACAAATAATAAAGAGGAAATGGATTTATATTAAAAAGTCAGGATTTTTCATTTGTTTTTATTATTCCTTTACTCATGCTGAAAAAAACAAAACAAACATGCTGCTAACATTAACTTAGGGTTTAGTGTTTTACTTGAAATAACTAAACTGTGATACTTTATTTCCTGCTTCCGAAGTTCCATAGATGTAACTTTATTATATATATATATATATATATTGAATTTTTTAAAAATGTATCTAAATGAACTTAATTCTTTGTGTGTTTGTACAAATATAGATACACACAGAGATAATCAAGATATATCTTTAAAAATTCCTGGAAATGGTAATAAAAATCACATATACCAGAGATCAGGAGTGGTTAAATCAATCAATTGGAGTTGACCTAGAATAGAACTTTAATAAATAAATAAATTAAATTCATGAGTTGATGATACTAAAATGGATACTGTAATTTTTTGTTACTTTCCTTCTTAAAATTTTTTGAATAAAGAAAAAAATATCTATAATTCTGGAGATACTTGAATTAATTACTGAATTAACTGTATACTAACCTGAACTCATTTTTAGAGTGAACTTAGAGAGAATTGAATATTTAAATCCAGGATGTTAAGAACTTTAATCAATGTTATCCAAGTCATTTTCTGTTAAGACTACCTGCCAAAGTGGCGAAGACATATAACACTGAAAAATGAGGAATTTTTAAGATAGCTTTTTAACATGGGTTCATGTCTTCAAAATTTTTTAAGTAATACTAAAAGTACTGTTTTTAAGTATATAGAAATTTATTTGCTCAAATGGTATTAAAAGGAAAACAAAACTTAATGAATATGAATAATCTTAATGTATCAACAAAATGACATGCATACAATAAATAATGCACTTAGAAGTGCTTGAATTTTAACAGATCACCACTGATTTTTAACTTGACCTCAGAAACAAAAATTCACTACTAAAAAAAAAAAATCACTTGAAATAAAAAGGGACATGACAAGTACTCCAAAACTGCAAGAATATGAAAATATAATGAACAAATATGTTAAATTGTTAATACTATCAGTTACATAACAATAAAATATATTTATATATATGAGCAAGTTGAGGGCTCATATTTCAAAAACTTTGCTAAAGCCAGAATAACATAAAATCACTTGGCATGTCGTGCAACCACAATATAGATTAACACCTTACTGGCAGTGGACTAAGAGTAGTAAATGATGGGATTGTAATTTTAAAGTATAACATTAATTAAAACTTAGGTTCAGCTCTTATACCTTAATTCTTGCAGTATTAGAAGATATTACCATACAAATTTTCCACTCTGCAAAGAACGGGAATTTATAGATAACAAAATCAGGATATGACCAATTATATAGTATAGCATATCTGGAAGGATCCCTAATCCTCACTGAAATAGGCTGAGATAAATGTGAACTCTTACAAGACATTACTAACATGAAATGGCAGTAAACCAACAAATTATTCAAATCTGCATTAAAAAAAAAAGAAAGAAAAATCAACTTGGCGTCTACTGTAAGTGTTGCTAAACGAAGGGTCAAGATCAGAGGTGAAATGTTAAAAAACATACATACATATAAAACCTGAAGGTAATTCGTCAACACGAAACAATATTAGACCATCGGCATAGCCTACCTTAAAAACAGCGACGTCCGGTCGGTCAGTAGTAGCGAATCACGTTTACCGGGATTTAACCGGGCTAACGGACACGCCACACGCCTTTTACAGGACCGACGAGATGATAGCTTCATTCCTCAAATTGTTTAGACTTGACGGATCGGTGGTGTTATACAAAAGTCGATAGTATACATTTCAAATACATTTATTTGTCATTTTACAAACATGGAATAATAATATTTCACTACTGGTAGTGATACACATAAAATAAGATAAAATCAAAATTACAAAAAAAAAAAAATAAAAAAAAAAATCAATAATCGGAAATAATGCCAGGCAGGCAACGTATAAAAGATTACATCTTGCCGGCTTATCAAAAAATTAAAAACAAAATTCGATAATCTAACCTAATTATCAATGACACGATTATTCAATGTCGATTGGCTGCATTATATAATAAAAGTGCATTACTACACTAAAAAGAGTATTAACATCTAAACATTTTAATTATTTATTAATTTATCTGCAATACAAATCTACAAGTCGCCCATTAAAAACACAATTAAAAAAGAAAGAAAAAAAGAAATAGAAACACTCAAGGGAATTAAGGTAGCTTAAAGGAGGAGAATATTCGATAGGTTTGAGGCGGCGGAGTGACGTCTTCAGTATGGAGCGTACCGGCGAGGAGAACCGCCACGGGGTCCCAGTCTGAACAGAACATTAGCGACATCAGTATAAAACGATTTATTTCAAACAAAAATAACGTAGAAACAAATAATTACAATATACTAAAAATGAAAAAACACAATTAAAATAGCGAAGAGTACTTTTTTATAGAGAAAAAATAAAATAAGAAAATTTAACTTCATATTCAAAAGCTAGTATTACTTGAACAAAGGCAATATAAAAATTGACACTTAAATAAATGATTCATTCTCATAAACTTCAATAAAATCTATACAAAAAATATTTGGAATTGAAATGAATATATAATGAAAAATATTATCAAAATAAATATTGCACAATTAATACAAAAATAAATCAATAAAAAGAAATATCATAGTAAATAACTAAGAACAAAATAAAACTCAATATAAAAATTAAAGAAAAAATAAATCATTAAAAAAATATGTGAAAAAAAAATTAAATTAATCTTTATAAAAATAGTTTGATAACTTACCTTCGGTCATCATATCCATCCCGATTAAAGTCATCATACATTCCACGTCTGCAAAAATTAAAATAAAAAAAAATGGTTTAAAAAACAAACATTAATGTTCATGGATTAAAAATAAAGCTTACAAAGCAAGAAAATTAATATTGTGGATCAAGAAGCTATGTTAATTAAAATACTATATATGTTAGGTTTTATAATACTAGGCACACAACTTTTTTTAACCATAATTTTGTTAATCAATCTAAAGCTATTACAATAATTAAGTGAATATCTTCCTTCAAGAAGCTTCATTACTAGATGTATACTATTAAAGTATTCGCATAAGTACGAATTAATTTCAAGTGCTGAAAGCCTACAAGTATCTCAACTCAGCTTGAATTCCAGTGTAACAAGCCCCTTTCAACGAGTGAAGGACTAAAATAATTGTGATAGTTAGATAAACTGATCAATCTAAATGAGAATTTTTAGTACTTTTAACTTTAATATTTTATAATATTGGAAACATTTAAGAAGTGCAATAGCATTAGGTCAATTCTAATGTTAACAGGAAAATCTACTGACTATAACCTACTTTTATGGAAGGTAAGCATATCATCAGCAGTGTTTAAGTATGAACTACACAAGCTCAAAAAGTTCAACTGCTAATTAATCTCATAAGTAACAATTAACTTAAAATAATTTACTGTTTCATAATTTATTAGACTTCTCTAAATATTTCAACTCAATAAAAATAAATTTTGAGTTAGATTAGAAAATAAGAACTATATAAAAGGGTTTATAAATTATAATATATATATATATATATATATATACACACGCACATCTAAAATAAGAAAAGATATTAAAATTCCCTGCTGATAAATGCTTGGAAAGAAAAAAAAAAAGAAAGAATTATTGTATAAGTATGCGGGTGCACAATGAAGGAGCAAAAACACACAATGTGCATCTACGAGTGGTGTTCATGCAAATTCAGGATATCATTTACATAAATTTAATCTAAATTAATAGAAGCATCGTAATCTAAGGGAATCTAATCTAGGTTAGTTTAAGGGGTCTATCTCTTTAGAGAAAGTTACCCATATGGAGGTTTTGACAGAGGAGGTGACCTGCGAGAGAACATGTAGTCTGGTCTATCAAACCCTCTGCTGCCTAAACCCATTGGTGGTTCCCTTGGGCGGGAAAGAGGTGGTGGTGGGAGGTAATCACCGCCTCTAGATCTCGGAGGTGGCAACATATCTCTACCCATTGGTGGTGGTGGTGGTAGGGGAGGTTGGAATCTTCTTTCATAGTCCCTATCATCATCGAATCCTCGAACTGGTGGCCTTTCATAAAACCGATCATAGTAACTCTCCTAAAAAAAAAAAAATTAATAATAATTAATTATCCAGTAACTTGTAAATAATTATACAAAAAATATTTAAAATACAATAATTGCTTGCAGACCAAATAACACCCCTTAAGTATACATACCTTTGGTTTTCCACCAAATGGTGGCTCGCCACCCATCAACCTGTCTCTTAGGAAAGGTGGTGGTGGTGGTGGAGGGTAGGGATCCCTTGGACCTCCAAATCTGTCTCCTCTGAATCTATCAGGACCAATACCTGGTCTGAAAAAGAAAAAATATATGCATAAATAAGTAAAATTAAAAATAACCAATAAAATGAAAAAAAACACTCTATAATGACTAATAAAACGGCGCGTTCAAATCACGTGTTTATTTGAAAACCTACCCTCCGGCTTTAGGACACTCCTTCGACCAATGCCCACCTCTACCGCACCTTAAGAAAAACAAAATTGATCGCATTTAATAAGGATTATCCCCTAGAAATTTAGTTATAATCTAGAGCCGAATGCACACTGAAGCTGAACAATTAATAAATATAGAAGTAAGTATTCTCTTAAGAAAGAAAAAGAAAAAGGGTTGTCCCCTTCAGTGCAAAAACGGCTAATGAAAAAAAAGAAAGATTATGTACCTATAGCATTGTTCTGGATCTCCCATTCCTGGCCTTTGACGTACTCTACTTGTTGAAACTTGCACTTTCATTGCTTGGCCCTCCAATTCAAACCCATCTAGTTCTTTAATAACATTATTTACATCAGCTGAAGCAATATGCTAAAAAAGAGGCATATAATTGATCCAACCATACAATGAAGCAAATTAAAGTTTTAAAGTAACAGAAAATGAATAAATAATTTATATATATATATATATATATATATACACATATATATATATTAGTATTTACTAATAGTCATTCAAAAAAATTAACAAAATGATGAGGAATATAACTTACAACGAATCCATAGTTCCTCACGATGTCACATTCAACAACAGTACCATACTTTGAAAACAAAGCTCTAACTTGAGCTGCTTTGACTCCATCGGCTAAATTACCAACAAACATCTTGGTGGTAGGGGTATTAGGGCCTTTTCGGCTGGTGGCTGCTTCTACTTTCATAGGTTGACCATTAACTAAGTATCCATTAAGATTCTGAATGGCATCCCTCCCAGACTCTTCATTTTCCATATGCTAAAAAATTAAACATTTGCTGATTGTGATATCCAATTACAAGAGCAAATTAAAGTTTTAAAGTAACAGAAAATGAATAAATAATTTATATATATATATTATATATATATATATATATATATATATATATATATATATATATATATATATATATATATATATATATATAAAGTTAAGATGAAGGATCAAAGCAAGAAAACATGGGTTCATGTTTTTAAGATAGGTATATATTTACATATGGGTAAGATCAGTATGTAACATCATTTTTTGGTTACAGCTAATATAGATTTAAGGTAAGTAAAGTAGTTCTAACGTGCAATCTAAGCCTATACAAGATTACACTATGTGCGGTACTGGAATTTTTTTATTAATGAGTCACGCTGGAATAATATTAATAATAAACAAGCCATGGTTCACTGTAAGATATAATGGTTAAGAAGTGAACAGGGATGCAGTCAGGTTGATAAATCACACCTCCAAGTTTTATAAAAATATTAATGATTAACAATAATGATTGATACAAGAGGTTGGTTACTCTCTAGAAACCCAGTTAGTCCCCGTAAAAACATGTACCATATTAAAAATTGAAATGTTTAATAGCCTTGAAAATTATACTGCTATGAAGATGAACCTATACAAAAAATAACTGCAATTATTTTTTTTAATATTTGGCAATTAAGTAGTTTGGACTCAATAAATACAAAAAACAAAAAGAGATAAGCTCATTAATAGTCACCAAAACAGATAGAAAGCCTGAATATTTGAAATTCTTTGTTAAGTACAGATACTTTTGATTAACAATTTCATAATTCCCACTTAAAACAGTATAATTGATTTACATTTTCCATGTTTTGAGACTCCGGGTGTCAAGTGCTTTATCTTGACAAGTTTCGAACAGATTTTTAAATTTAATTTTAACACAATAAAGTAAAGGAGGTTTAGATAGGGTAGGCAGTCATAGATACTCAGCAGATCAAAATAAAATTAAGGTGTAATTACAAAAGCAATTAT
The DNA here is from genome assembly GCA_003667255.2 of Euschistus heros. Lineage (NCBI taxonomy): Eukaryota > Metazoa > Arthropoda > Insecta > Hemiptera > Pentatomidae > Euschistus > Euschistus heros. The sequence goes on from RCWM02000033.1 coordinate 3,504,574, forward strand.
TCTCCCATATTTATTTTTTAAAAATCATATGTTACATGATTGTCCAAAAATAATTTTTATTTTTTACGACGTTTCATTTTTATACATCGTATAAATTAAAATTATTTTTAATTTTTTTTTTTTTTATCTCCTGAGTATATATGACTGCCTAGCCTAACTATCTACATCTCCTATACTTTACAGTATTATATACTATACCTTTTATACAACTATACCATACTACTAGTAATACTATACCAGTATTGCAACTATACCTTATGAACTATAAAGTTAACACTCTAAAGAATGAATAAACAATTGCTATACGCACCACAAAACCATAATTCTTCACTACATCACATTCGACAACCTTTCCATACTTTTCAAACAGTGGCTTAATGTCCGCTGTTTTAGTACTGTCGGAAAGATTCCCAACAAATATTTTAAAAGTGCCCACACTGCTGACAGGCATTTTTGATGCTCTGAAATAAATATAAACTAATAAGTAATTGTTTTTACTGATTCACCTTATTAAATAAAGACTACATTCGATGATTGTAAGTGTACAAGAACCAAGCAGTTGTTTTGACAATCAGAAAGAAATTTAGGCATATACTAATACATTAAATAAAAGCAAGAAGATACAAGATACATAACAAGGACAAGCTTAACATACAAATGTGAACTAAAACAAAACAATCAGGTCAAACCTTCACAACTATATAACTGATTAATTAAAAAAAGTTTTTTTTTATAGAACATTTATTACGTTAATGGAGGCTGTATTTCAGATCAATACAATCATAGGCAACTGAAGGAATAATGAAATAACAATCCCTAACAACAAAAGTAATAACATAATACAGAACAATTCATATTCCATGTTTGGTTCAACATAACAGTTGTAATCTATTAATTATGGAACCAACAATAAATAATAGATAAAAAACTAGAAATTTTAGACTTCGACATGTAATAGGTTCTCTTCGACAAAATGTTGTGTAAGAAATATTTAAATCATAATAAAATAATTAGTTTAACAAACCAATAATACAGAAATTATCAGTATTGACAAGTTCATGAATTTCACAAGATCGATGAATTATGTTAATGTGTAAAAAACAATTTTTAGTTACAGACATCTACAACCGTAAATGTTTATTAACGCGATTCATAAAGTTGAACTGGGTCAAAAAAATGAACATCAGCAAGAAACCCTATTGCACCGTATAATCACTTCAAATAACTATCAAAATTTTAAAATTCAAAATACCAATTGAAGTTTGCCAGGAAAAACTATCTTTAATAATAACAAAGAATCAATTCTTCAACTACTCGCATAGATCTCAAAAATTTTAGAACAATGTTCCCATATACACATTTTAACTTACTATTAAATATAAAATAATTTGATGTGTAACCGAAAGAATTGTCCCTTAAAAAATAAAAAATTGAGCCAAGTTGTTTAAGGGTAAAATCAAATAAAAAAATTAATTGATAGAAAAGAAAACAAAAATTATCACTGAAAAATATAGAAATATCAGCTTCAGATAGGATGAAGACAAGCCATACAATAATTACTCAACCCAAGAAAAAATTATTGATTCCAAGGTCAAAGGTGTAATTCAAATCCTTGTTCAAATGTTACAAACAAAAATAAAGTCCATGCTTAAAAGTAGCAATCTAATTACTTATAAAAAATTATAATTATAACAATGCAGCATCCATCCTACATTACTGTTATTAAGGCATTTAATATACTAAGAATAAACAAAGTATCACCCCCACCACTTGATACACATAAAGGCGTATAAATACCTAATTAATTGAATTTAAGAGTTAAGAACTGCTAAATAGTAAGGAATAAATCATACAACCCAAACTTAAAATGAAAACACTAAAGTACGAAAAAGTAAAAGCTAACGAAAATCCTAAATGCAATATAGCTAAGCGGATATAAACAATTAAATTCAATAATTAAAAATATTAAAAGCATGGAGCAAATAAATAATATTAAGAAAATACTTTGAATTGTAACTGTGGCAATAGGAGACGAGAGGATGGATGTAAAGAACGTGTGACGCTATTACAGACGCTACTACTGGGCAACTCCTTAATATCAACTATTTTAGCTAACTGAAATATTTAGTTTGAAAAAACAATCATGCAACTATCAAATATTTATATTACAGTTATTGTAAAGAAAAATAAAGAAATTAGGTCAAAATAACACTAAATAAACTTACTTGACAGTACAACTAGACGAGAGCGATCTACTACCCGGGTCTTGGCTTGGGAAAATGGCCGAAGAATCGTCACCAAGTGCTTCTTTCAGCTTTCAAAAGCTGCTTGATAGTAAAAACTTTATTCTTATTGATTTGTTAGAAAAATGTCATCTATTTATTAAAATCATTTAGTAAACATCTACAAACTACCAAAATGTTTAAGATTGATAAAAAATAACATACTTAAACATTATCAATAGAGATTTAAGGGACAATATATGTTACACATATGAATACATTACATCGCAAAACCAGCAATTTAAATTTCCATAACAACCTTATCAAATGAATAATTATTTTTGTTTAATTTATCAATTAATTTTTATATTTTATCAAAAAGCTACTACTAATATTTATTTTTCCAAGTAACGCTGAGGTCATTGATCCTGATTACCTCCGTAGCGTCTCTAGGCATACTTCTATTCTTTGTTTAAATAATTTGGTTTTTTATATCGAAATGATTATCTTCTCAAACAAACAAACAAAATTGTTATACAAATAGCATATAAAAATAATTAGTATTAAAATATGAAAACGCAACTTTATTCTTGTGGTCGAATCATTATTGATTTTTTTAAATTTTCTTTATTTTACTTGTATAAATTTGAAAAAAATATATAAAGTAATGAATAATTAGACCATCTTCCAAGATTTGTAATGAGGAATAAGTATCACTGGCAGCGTTTAAAGAAATTATTAAAGATTATGGATATAATAAAAAAAAAAAAAGATATATATATAAACTTTAGATTTAGCATCAAAAAAACTTAGATACAATTAGATAATTGATTTATTTAAAAATTATCCTTTTTATCACAGCTATTTAGTTAAACATGTATTAACTTACCAAATGTTTAAGATTGATAAAAATAAGATATTTAAATCTTATATAGAGAGGTTTTATGGAACTATGCATATAATACATAAATGTCCTTTATATTAGGATCCTTACTGTGACTTATTGTTAGGTATATACATATGAATTTGGTAACCTGATCATGTAAGACTACACTCGTTTTCTGATTCTCTTATTCCTTTGAGTTGTTACTAAAAATTAACAATTAATTTAATAGTAGTTTAGGACTTCTTTTAATATTATTTTGTTCCTTAATTAAATGTTGCTTTCGTTCCTTAGCCACCCAACTAAAGTTAAATTTAGATTTAAAAAAGAAAAAAAGAAAATCTTTTCTATTCTGATAAATTATGGACCCATAATTACTATGATACAATTAATTTAGTGTTAAATACTACAGTTGTTCTATTTTAAATATACATTTGTTTAGATGATATGAGTTCCTAGATCTTATTAGTGAATCTAGATCTTTCTTTTGCTGATCCAGCAGTATGTTTATTCCTTTGTATAAAGTTAATATTTAAAATGCCATATAGTATACCAGTTATACTAAATTAAATAGTGCAAGTAATGTAATAGTTTATATAAGTCTGAATCATAAATCCTGCTGTTCACAAATATTTTTTCTCTCTTTTATTCTGTTTTTTTTAGAAAGCCTCTAAACCTTGTCTTTAAGACCTTTGCCATCTTGGACATCCTCCCAAGCTTTATAATTTTCCTTTGTGAACTTTTTCAGGTTTATAATCAAATGTATAATTCTTAATATTATGTCCAGATGTTAGTTCTGTTTTTGTGTCCAGCTTTCTTTTTTATAATATGTAAAGAGTTGTTAGAAATGTTATTTGCAGCCATATTATTAGTCATGGGGGCTCTGTTTTTTTTATCAAGGCAGTTATGTCCAGTAATCAGTGAGAGACATATATCAACATTCATTCTGTTATGTAGTTCCAGAGCAACCACAAACTGCATAAGAAACTGCTGATTCCTTCTAATTGCTCCAGTGTAGGATGCTAAATGTTGCAGCATCCACAAGTAGATTAGGTTGAATTAATAAATGTTTCTTTAGACTTATTTGTAATAGTAGTATACAGTCGTATTGATTCTAATACCTTCTGAGATTACTTATCAATTAACCAAATATAAACAAGTTAAATTAGAAAGTAACTTGGATTATTTTCTTTTTTTTTTTCAACAGGACAATATGAATATCTTTGGTCTGATAGGCTATTCCTTTAATTTAATGATTCTTATTTGAAATAATATTTAGTTCTCTTTTTTTTTTCATTTTTATTTTAATAATAGCTTACTATTTACAAAATCGAAATAAAATGCAAAGTAATAAAATATTTTATTAATTAGAGAAACTAAGCATTATTAACAATATGATTTCTTCTCGAAACTAGACATAATTGTTAATGTTTATGTTTGGATTTCACATGTAAACTTTGCTTAGGAATCACTCTAGGTGCAACTGAAACAAATAAATATTATCCATTGAGCATTTAAAAATATAATCTATTAATGAGTAAAAAAACCAATTTATTGATTTTGATTTTTTATTTATTATATTTTTTACAAATAAGTATATAACCTTTTGACAATTATTTTAAGGTTGACAAAATTAAGACTCATGAAATGAAAACAAACTATAAAAGCTATAAACTATTTTACATGTATATCCCTAATTATTTATTTATATATTTATTCATTTGTGGGGATTTTATCTAATAAGGTACCTTTGTCTTCAAATTTGCACAGCTAATGCATCACTAAAACTTATATCAATTTCAACAAAACATTTTATAGTATTGTTATGTTATAATATAAACTTTTTTTGCTATAGATATTCTATAGAAGTAAGTGAATTTTGAAAATATGTTGAACATACATTTATTATAATTCATCCTTTAAATCTGGGTACGATTAGCCACATTTATTAGTTTATAATTTCATTCTTAATATATATTTAATTACATTAAAATATGTATAAATAACTTTTTATTAATATAGTTATATAATTTAATTCTTAATATAATTATTCTGGCCATTTCCCAGTGCCAAACAGATTCATCATGAGAAATACAATTTCTCCAAGCAGTTTAGGAAGATCATTCAGTAATTTTCTAGGCATTCTTCAGAGTAAAATTTAAAATAGTATTTAGTCTTTATTTATCCTGGTCTGGCAAGACTTACTTATTTGGAGGCATCCAAAATATAATACTATACAGAGGATGTATATTAGAGGATTTGTCATTCCTGGCCTTCTGTCAGTTCTCCTTACATATACTAAAAGATCATTCTTTCATAGGCAAGGAGTTCTTGTTTATCAGCTTTAATGACTCAGCTCTTTTAGGAATGGATGGATCATGTTGGTAATAAGTTTTCTGTAACTCACAACCTCTCTTGAACACTGCAGACTATGTTTTTATAATATATTTTATAGTATTATGAACCATATCTAAGGCAATGCTTCAATTTCCTGATTGTCTCATACTACTAAATGAAAATCTGATAGCAATCTTCCTTTGTTTGAGATTTCCAGCAAGTTATGTTTGTCCTTAAAATTAATCGATTTTAAGGTTTGAAACCGTGTGATGTAATCTATATAATGCGTCGTTCTTTGCAAGCTACGAGGGTGAATCAAATATAAACGGTATTTTCAAAATTATATTTATTGAATAATATTATACAGAAACTATACCTTCAACATTTTTCAATGTAGTCTCCTGCATTATCTACACACTTCTGCCACCGATTTGGAAGCTTGAATATTCCCTGTTCATAAAAAGACTGAGGGCGAGTTTTTAACCATTCGCGCACGTGCTTTTCGACGTCTTCAATGTTTTCAAATCGTTTTCCTCCAAGATTTTTTTTGAGGCGCATCGTCACATGTGATGAGACGTGGGTCCACCATTACACCCCCGAATCGAAAATGGCAAGTAAGGAGTGGCGAAGGAAGGATGAAGGCTGCCCAGTGAAAGCCAAAGCTCGTCTCTCAGCCAGAAAAGTTCTTGCAACAATTTTTTTTTTTGACTCAAGGGGAGTTCTACTCATTGATTTTCTTCACGATCAACGAACAGTGAATGCGGCTTACTACTGCCAGGTGCTACAGTCAGCAAAAACCAAGTACCGGAACAAAAGACGAGGTGTGCCCATTAGAGATGTCATCCTTCTCCATGACAACGCAAGGCCTCACACCGCATTGTTGACAAGGGATAAATTGGAAGAAATGGGCTGGGAAACTCTCTAACACCCTCCTTACAGTCCAGACCTGTCCCCTTGTGACTATTTTTTGTTTTCGCCCCTGAAAGAATCACTTGGAGGAAAACGATTTGAAAACAATGAAGACGTCGAAAAGCACGTGCGCGAATGGTTAAAAACTCGCCCTCAGTCTTTTTATGAACAGGGAATATTCAAGCTTCCAAATCGGTGGCAGAAGTGTGTAGATAATGCAGGAGACTACATTGAAAAATGTTGAAGGTATAGTTTCTGTATAATATTATTCAATAAATATAATTTTGAAAATTACCGTTTATATTTGATTCACCCTCGTAGTTTACGCTTCTGGTGGCCCATCATAATCCAGAAATTAAAAGGAATAGGTAAGCATTTTATCTTGGACGGATTAGTATAGTTCGACTATTTATTATTTATTCCGAAACTTAATAGCCTTCTTAATGGTAAATAGACATTATTCATATCAATATCTAATTACTTATAATCGAAGGTTTGGGAAACATCCAGAGATAGAGGGTTTACGAAGATAAGATAAGGTATCTAAGAAGATAAGCTCTCATAGGACCTTACTTCTCGCTATTATTTTTGGATGTGTTGGATCGATAGTTAAAAGCACGGACTTCCACATGGTATCTTATCGCATAGATAGCAACCAGACAGAAAGGCAGTAAGATCGATAAAACAAAATGAAAAATGCTATCTATGAACTGTTACAGCTTTATTTAAATGAATGAAAAATAATGTTTATTCAAATATAAATTTTCTTCAAAGAAACACATAAATGCGTAATAACCATTTGCAGGACTCCGATAACTGCAATTTAGTATTAAAATAGATTAGTAAATATATCCGTAAGATACCAATCATCAATAAATATCATTTATTTTGGAAAGGCAGATATGTATTTTTTAAATTTCATTTACAAATGGAATATCTTAGGGAAATAATTAATAAAATTGATATTTACAATAATTAGGTTCATTGCAGAATGCTTTGCAAGACCATAAGAAAATTTTGGAATTGATTCAAGAAGAAATCGATTACAATGTCGTTAAACCTCATTGTTCAATACCGCACAGTTAGGTCTCCAAATAGTCATGGAGGTAGGTTTTTTATTTTTTTATATTAAATAAACACAATATTATTATATTAAATTAAAGAATATTTTTTTATAGTAAATTGATAATTTACAGCTTTTGTTTATAATTACATTTACTTAAACTATTCTGTTGAACCTGGTACATGAAAAAAATCGGTATAATTTATTTGTTTTATTAACTATTTATTGATATTCACAACTGTATACAATATATTCAACGAATAAATTTGAGGAAAATGAATACAATGACTTGTCAATAACATGTAAGAACTACTCACTTGTAGCACTTCAATAAAAGTTCTACATTAAAAGGCCTCTTGGCCATCTTCTTTTCAGAAACCTAAGAGGATTATCGGGAATTGAGTGTGAGGCTAGTGGATTTGAGAGGGTATGGAATTTACTATGAAAGGATAGGTAGCTGGTTCGGGCCAAATTAGTAACATATGGAACATTAAGATCTTTATACTCGTAGATACGTTTGTTTGTGACATTAAAAGCACTGAGGATTTTACGAAGATTTTGAATTTCAAGGTTCAGTAAATGGAACGAGAAGAATTGGAAGGTTTAGTGAAGCCCCGGAGCTCAATTTCGTATGCCCAAAAGAACCTAACTACTGCTATGTAAATAAGTCTTTTGTAAGTTATTGGAAGCTTTGAACGCTTGTCTAGGAAATGTTGGAGCAGCTTCTTAAGATATTAGTTCATTTTATCATTTCAGTGAAACTTATAGTTTCTTGTAAAAAATAAATGAACTAATTAAAGGTTAGCGTACAGTAGTAAATAGTAGTGTAGTGTAGATATCCTAACAATGTTGGTTAGATAGGAAAATAGCGCTCCATTTAGAGCTGCACACTATCTTTCATCCGCTGCAATGCGCTCCACTCAGATCCCTCACTAGTGTCTGTTAACCTTAATACTTACATTTAGTGTCATAAGCTCTCAGTCGATCTCCCCACTTTTGTAAGAATTCGAAAACTACACCATTAGTCCACCCAAAGCCTTCTTGAGCGTCATATTCACCACCATCGCCTGTTCTTCCTACCAGTAACGAGTCATACTACAAATAAATGAAATAAAAATAAAAATATAATTTAAATTGCTTACTGTAATTTTTAAAAGAAAATACGTTTATCAGAAACAGTTAATTAATTATATATTAAGATAAAAATTACGTGTAGTACTTTTTCGGTACTAAGTATTTTGAAGAAGTAGTTTTCAATTATGATTATTGGTCATGCTATTAATGCAAAGTTTGTATATGTATGATGAATATTTGATCGATCGAATGAATGAATCTAAATTGTGGAATGCCCGCGATGGTTTCTGACATAATACACCTATCTGATATTTTATGGCACGAGTTTCAGTAACAAGTTGTGTTGATAATGGAATTCCAGTTGTTCGTTTGAGACGTAGAATTTCAAAACCAACCTAGATCATTTCTTCATTTTTTAAATACCGTTTTTACATAAGACCATCATTAGATGAAATGATTTTTTACAAAAGCAGTTAAATTACTTTGATCATGGTCAATAAACGTGATCAGATTATTCCTTGTGTAAGTTGTCGAACTAGTTGATTTCATTTTTCACGCAGAGCTGAACAATTATGCCGACAATCGATTGGTCGATCGGCACCTCAAGCACGAAATAATGTCATTATGAGTTCTAGAAACAGACAAGCTGCGGTAAAAAAGTACTCCCACCAGTCCGAAGACGCAGACACTACAAGACACTTTAAATCTCAATGCATTCCCTTACGATTCTAATTATAAAAACAGTCTTTATCCAAGGATAATTATTGATTAATTGGACAATTATTCGAGTATTGCAGTACTCTTAAATTTAAGAATGAAACACCAAGAATTGTATTTTGCGCGTAAATTGAAATAGTCAGGATAACTTTTACAATCATTTACAACTTCGTGATGTGACGCAAGTAAACAGGAACATTTCTTGCCGAACATACGTAAGTACTATCCATCGTGTTTCCAAATCAAGTGCAAATTGGCATCATCTAAGTACTAGGACAAATTAATCACCGTAGTGGATCACTATACTCCTACCATTGTCGGGGGTAGATATCACGTTGTTTCCTCTTTTTTTTGTTCCATGGAAAATACTGATGAATACATCGATCAACGTTATCGATTTAATGCGGGCACTAGACGAGAAATTGTCGGTGCATATTGATCAATACAGTAAACTAATTTTTTGTTCAAAACAACCCTTGAATAAAGTTAGCTGATTATTAAATTGTACTTAGAGTTCAATTAATTACAATAACGAGGTCCCTTTATTTTTCATTACTTATTAATATTTACAACTGTATACATTATAGTAGTGAATTTGAAGAAAATGAGTAGAATAACATGTAGAGAACTTCTCAATAGTAGCACTTCAATAGTTCTACATTAGAAGGTCTCTTGGCCATGTTTATTTCAGACCCTTCGGAGGATTATCGGGAATTGATTGTGAGGCAAGTTGGGTGAGTAGTGGATTCAAGTGGGTATGGAGATTAATATGAAAGGATAGATATCTGGTTTGGGCCAGATCAGCAAAATATGGAACTTTAAGATCTATATTTTGTAACTTTGTATTTTGTAACTTTTTGGTAGCTTTGAACGCTTATCTAGTAAATGTTGGAGTAGTCGGAAACGACGAGCAGTTTCTTCTCTTTAACATTTGCTATGTGGAGGTTCGTTTAGGTTCCATTTTTGTCGGAAGTAATAAAGAGACGAGTAGACGAGTGGAGAGTACAAGCTAGTTGGTTTTATTTGTTATATGTTTTAATCCCGCTTAAAGCTTACATGAAAAATTCGGAAAATAAGATATGAGAGAAATATATACAATAAATATATTTATAGACTAGTAAATATGGACTAGAAATAATTGTGTAATGATATTAACTGGTTTACTTAAAACTTGGTACTCGTTTTATCTATGAAGGTTAAAAGGGTTATCAAGAAGACAGATTAAGAATCCCTCGTCATTTTTGATTTGTGTGCGGTTATATAATGCTTAATATTAAAGCTGACGGGTATCCAATGTAGGCCAATCATTAGATTATGCGTTATGTTCATTGTAATCAAATTTTGATGAAAAAAAAACTTTTTGTTTATTACAAAGTGTCTTACATTGAGAGAAAAGCTGAACTTGTATAATTATTTAGTTGATGATGATATGAACTTCAATTTACAGTTTACCTTTTCAAACATTACACCTAACTCTTTGAATCCTTTGTAGTTTGAGTGAATATATTTATCAGCGAAGTAAAATGCCACTTCAGAAGCTTCATAGGTACCTATTCTGTCCAGTCCTTGTATCAGAAATGCTTGCAGCGGTGGCCAGGCATTAGGGAAGTCCCACTGTTCTCCAGAATATTCGGTCGAACTCGGAAATCCACCTGAAACATATCAGATGTACTTTTTGATTATTAAAACCCGCCAAGCTTCGGATTCGTTAGAATGAATGTATGAAGAGTTATGTGACGTTCTGAGTTCAGAGCGAAGGGATGGTAAATAGTAATTTTTTTATTTATCCGTTTATTTAAATTCATAACTGTATATAAGAAAAGAAAACATGCATCCAGTAAATAACGTGCATATGACAATTGCTTGTAAAGCAACTCTTGTAGCTCTTATTTTCAGAATCATCGGTAAGTTGCCCGGAATAGAATGGGAAGCAAGTTGAGAGACTAGTGGATTTGAATGGTAATCGAGTTTACTATGAAAGGATAGGTATCTGGTTTAAGCTAAATCTACAACATATGGAACATTAAGACCTTTATGTATAAGTTTATTTATGACAAAGGAAGCAATATTGATTTTTCGAAGGATTTTGGACCGCAATGCATAGATACGAGCTGCATTGGATGGTTTAGTGGAGCCCTAAAGCTCTACTCCCTATGTACAAATAGGTCCAATTACTGCCATGTTAAAGAATCTCTTGAATGTAAAGGAGTCACACATCAATTGTTTACTGTAAATTAGACTCATATTAATAATAGCAAATAAAAATTATAATATTCACCCGTGTACCGATCCAAATTGTATTTAACCATATAGTTAATGACGTCTGTGGTTATCTTCTCCGGGTGAAATGTGTAAGATTTTGTCCAAAGAGGAGTAAAGTTCGACATATAAAAGTAATCTCGGGAAATATCGTTTTCTAAATCGTGATCGAACCACATCCCTTCTTCTTCATCCCACAACAACTGAAATGAAGCAAGAAAAAAAAATAATAATAATAAGCATATATTTTTAACCAAAATATGAATAATCATTTAAAGCTCACACGGTTTCGATGGCAGTCAGTAATTCCTGCGCTAAGATCTTGTATTTTCTTGCCATACCTTTATTTCTCAGTTTCTCGTACCATGTATGAAGCAAAGTAAAATTTTTATGCATGAACGCATTCAAATCCACGGGAACGATTTTTTGAGAAAGCATGTTACTAAGATTTCCTGAAACATTATTGTCGATTTAAAATTTAATATAGTACATATATTTATTTGTTTACTTAGGAAGATTATTCGATGTATAATAATTACTCAATTAGGCGCGGTGCACACTGGAGAAACCGGTTTCTAGAAACATGGAAGAGAAGTTGCTTGAAACTGAAAGATTGGATCAACGTAGGTTGGTGCACACAGCGTTTCTAGAAACCCGGTTTTAAACCCCGTTTCATGAAACGCTGTGTGCACCAACCTAAGTTAATCCTATCTTTCAGTTTCAAGCAACTTCGTTTCCATGTTTCTAGAAACGTGTTTCTAAACCGGTTTCTCCAGTGTGCACCGCGCCTTAGAGATAAGAAAACTATCGCCAGCGTCATTGGTATCGATCGGTTACTAGAAATCGACTTTTTGCATCGTCAATTCTCGATACAGATTCTTTTCTTAAGTATCCGTGAAATTGAGAACCGATACGTCCCAAGTGTGTGTGTGCGTGCGTGCGTGCGTGCGTGCGCGCGTGCGCGTGCGTGCGTGTGTGTGTGTGTGTGTGTGTGTGTGTATATATATATCCATCCATAGATATATGGGTGTGAATATTCAGGACGCCTTTTAAAAATGATATTGATATAAAAAGAAAACCTCAAAAATGTTTTTTAAAAAATTATACTTATGTAAAAAGATAATGCTACCTTTATTTTCACCGTTAAGGATAAACCACCTTGTTGAAAAATCCCAACCTGACTCCGCTGCTGTTTTTATTGATGTGTAGCGTTCTTGCTTCTTTTCTGGATTTATTGCCATAATTGCAGAATGGAGGTCTTCTCTGTGGGATTGTCGTATTAAATTATATGGAAGAACAGTATAAGAAATACATGAGTTTTGCTAAAAGTCAAGATATTAACTATTTATCATGAAAAATCGGGAGTTTTATTTTATATTGGGAGGTGTAGCAGCTCAGTGAGTAGGGCACTAGACACCAAACTGTATCATAGCAATTATTAATAATTTAATTTATAAAAATTAATATAATTTAATAATTATTTATTTTGTCGTATCATCCGGGAGAAGACCCTAATATGAAATATAATCAGTTGATAACCTTAATTGGGAGAAGAACTTGGTGATGCGTTATACTCGTCAAATCACTGAAAGATTGTAAAGGCACAGGGTTTTTTAAATGTTGTTTTTTTAATTTGGTTCTTATAGTGTTTCAATCAATCATCACTTTAAATAAATTTAAATTATTTCCGCTATAAAAATGTCTTATATTTATAAATTGTATACTGACTGGCAAAAATTCCAAGGTTTTTTTTTAAACCAAGTTAAACCCCAAATTCTTTAACCATGACATATGAAACGAATTAGAATTATTCAAAACATTAAATTAAATAGAAACAAGCATTTAAACAAAACAAAATTAATTGAAATTTTAAATTAATATGATTTAGAACAGTTTTTCATTAGATGGGACTTATCCTTCAAGAATTTATTTAAAATCACATTAGACTTAAACCCATTGAATATAAGACGTAATGAATGCAAAGGGTGGATATAAACCTTATTATAAAATATTTCGTAAATTTTAAATTGCTTAGAATTTATGCTTGTTTTGTCAAATCAGTTATGATCTGAAAACTGATATTGATATTATAATTATTTTCAGTTTAATAATTTCAAATACACTGAACCGTAAAAGAAAATATTACCCAATTGATTTTTTTTTTTTTTTTCATTTTATCTGCTAAAAGTTTCATTCAATGCTGGTTGAATAAAAATAATGAAACATATTTAAAAATATCGTTATATACCTGTAGGATTCGGGGCGTGGACCAAGGTCTGAGGCGTAATACCTAAATAGCGTGTACTTAATTCCGTGTTTCATGACATCCACTGTTCTCGTTTTTAACCAAAATTCCATTTCTTTATCCAGCAACTAGAAAAAATAAAATAAAAAATAATAAAAGTATAAAGAAAATATGTATTGTAATAATTAAAGTAAGATCATCTTAAAGTGAGTTAACAAAAAATAAAAATAATCATCCAGTTCAAATATCTTGGAGAATGGGTCAGCTGGATTAGCCTAGAGAAAAAAACAATGGAACCTAGAAGAAATAAAGTTGAACTGGCCTTCCAACTCACCAAAAACAGCTACAACAAAAAGTCCCTCTCATGGAATACAAAAATTAGACATTATAGCACAGTAATTGAGCCAGAATATGCAGCTGAAACACTGTCCATTACCAGCCATGGCCCAATTGAACGGATAGAGATCAAAGAAAGGAAAACATTAAGAAACATTCTAGGCGCCAAATTTCATAACAACAAATTAATCCACGCGAGAAATGAAACCCTTTATCAAAAAATTGAGAAACTTTCAGACACAATGAGGAAGAGAAGAATTAATTTTTATGGACACATCCACAGAATGAACCTAAATAGACTAACTAAAAAAATGTTTGACTTCTTCTGCAAGGAACCAAATTGGTTTAAGGAAATAGAAAAGGACTTAATCGAACTCCGTATAACATAAAATATGCTTATGGATAAAAGTGCAAAAAAAAAAATATATATAAAATAACTGAGGACTAAAAAGAGAGGCTCCAATTCAAAATAAAACCAAAACGAACAATCCAAATCTCTGAAGAGGAGAGGAAAATAAGATCAGAAAGAATGAAGCGATACTGGGTTGAAAGAAAGGCACAGGGCATTCAGAAGTAATTGGTCCAACGTACCCCGAAGTCGGATGAAACGGAAAAAAAAAAAAAAAAAAATTATAGTAAGCAAAATATACATGTGACATTTTACTTTATGAACCACCTTGGATTGAGATGAAATGTCAACAAAAATTATTTTTGTTGATATCCTCTCAAGAGCTTACAAGTTCAAACATATGAAAATTCGTAACGGTTTTTTTCACTCTCGAAAATGTTACATTTTGATACGCTCTAGCTCTGTAGGTGTTGCCCAGATCGAAAATTTGCCGACAGTTTCCTTATCAGTAACTTAATGGAGAAATTTGTTTCGTATATTACATTTAACGCTAGGGCCTACCGTTTAGGAGCTATGTTGGTTTGAATGAAGAAAAACAAGTTTGAAACCCGTATTTTCTCTTAACTTTGTTTATTTCGAATAATCAATAATTTGTAATATAATTTAGTTATTAATTTAAGTAATTTGATCCTTTTAGTAGTTGGGAAAAGCAGTAGATTTTAGATAAAGATATCTAGGATCCCTTCTTTTCAATCAGAATTTTAACCAAGAACGTTTAAAGTAACATTATGATTATTTATGTGAATCAAAAGAGAAAAATCTCTTCTTTCCAACCAGTCATGATCTGTCGACATCGGACAAATTCACGACAATAAACAGTACCTGAAAATGCTCAACATTTTGAACTTCCTTGAAACTGCTAGAAAAATATTTATTTTGTTTTTGATGATAAGTTAAACAGAAGTATTTTTTTGTTGGCTAAATCAAAATCTGACACCATTTTCCTCGTGAAAAATTCATTAGGATAGTTTACTCGATCACTTAAAAATGTTTTATTTTAGAGCAGAAAATAACGATTTTTCAAAATTTCCATAATCCATAATTCACACTAAAATAGAAATATGATAAAAATAGTACGGTTGACTGTAAGATAAGAAGGTTGAAGAAGGCCTGCAAGGCAGGTCGAAATGTCAGCACTCCGTATAAAATGTTTTTTTGAAAATTGGAAGTTTGATTTATCAACCTGACTAAAATAGAAATAGTTTCGTGGAAGAACCATAGATTTTTTTTTTTTAATATTAAATTACAAGAAACATTTGGATCAAAGTCATCGTCAGACAGCCCAAAAGGTCCCCTTGTGAAATAACTAATAATAGAGGATACGATTATTATTTGCTAACTATTTTATTTATTTATATATTTATTTTAACTATTATTTATTTGCTGTTATGTACCATGAAATATACACTTACAGATATATTTGAAGCAATGAATTCAAAATCAAAAGAATATTTGTAATAGGACTCGACCATCTGAGTGAGCAACGGGGGTTGCGTCCTTTCTTCATAGTAAATACGACCACCGTTGGGAACATGGCCGATTGTGGCAACGAGGTGTAGAAGATTTTCAATCATTCCTAATAATTAATAATATTTTTTTTACATATTTACAAATTAAAAATTCATTTAAGTATACATGTTGTGGACCTTATATCCTCTACACGAATAATATAGTTTTGTCCCATAATGAATAGGTTTTACATATTAAAGTTGTTCTCTTAACATTTGAGAAAAATTAGGTAAAACCCACATAAAATAAAAATAACTAATATGTATATATTATAACAAAAATTAAGAAAAACAAGATAGGTGTAAACTGACTTATTTTAGGAGTACATGTTTTGTTCTTTTGTGGGTATGTCTTTTGAGGGATTTTTTTATTGTAATTGCTTATAATGTTTCACTTAATTACTAATTCTCAGATAGGAAAATTTTCTGAATTTTTTTTTTTTTCTTCGAATTATGTTTCAGTTTAAGTACATGGCGATATATATATGGTGTTCCTTCCTATTGTTGGAACTCGGGTGACGTCGGCAATGTCGGAGGCGCTTTGTTTATAGCTTTACATTTTATCTTCGATTTTTTGAAAACGGGGCCGGTGTGTAAAGGAGTGTTTTTTTTTAGGAAAATATCAAATAAGATTAGATAGTAAATTGTGAAAATTAGAATTTAATCATGCCGAAAAATATATCGTGTTCGTGGACTTATGTATGACACAAAAATATTTTACATGCAATTGTAAATAAACACGTATGTAAATATCTAAAATAGCTGTTTCCTTTTCGTATTTTTATCTTTATATTACATGTCAATTAAGAATTAATATTTTTCAATTATGACACAAAACTAAAACTATGAAAAATATATCGTGTTCGTTATAAGATAAGAAAACAAATTTTATTCAGGCTGAATTGAATATTCTGCTAATTGTAAAAAGGAAAAACATCATAGTGAATACCTCGAGCTGTTTCTATCATATCACAGATGAGAAGGCCATTTATAATCCAGTATGTGTCCCAGTAATAAAGTTCTGTAAACCTCCCTCCTGGTACAATAAACCTGAAATAGTTGCTATTTTTTTTTTATTGACATTTTACATTCTACCGGGGTGTTTTTTTTTGTTCTAATGCAGCTAAAGAATAGTAAAGTTTCACTATTCTTTTCTATTGCTATTAAAAGACAATTTGTCGATAAAGATTATTTTTCAATCGTTCATTTCATGAAAATGATTGATCATTTGAAATATCATAATAATGATAATTAAAACATCATAATGATTAAAAATATCAACAAAATAAATTCAAGTTCAGCCCAAAGTGAGTCTAACCCAATGGTTTCGAACCATCTCTATCAATATTGATAAAAATCATATTGTGAAAATAACTAGGCTTAGGGCAACTCATGGCAGTACTAGGAAATATCTCAACTTGATAAAAATAGAAGCCAAAGGAAAATGTGTGACTTGTGACTTCCCGGAGGATCCCAGGCATATAATATTCAGATGCAAAAAACATAACAAACCAGGTGTGAATTAAATTTTAATTTTGATCCCCAAGAAGGAACAACATAATTAAAAGAATTGGATAGGTAAAGTAAATAAATTGACTGAAGTTGTAAATGAAATAAAAGGTAATCTATAATTGAAGAAGAAAGAAAATAATCATAAGGAATGAATGAGGATAAATTGAACTTTAATAAACTTGGTTGTATGGGATTTGGCAACAAATAAAAATAAAAAAATAAATTTTATATTTATTCAATATTATTACATTAGATATAATAAATATAATGGCATCATGAAATATATACATTACCCGTGAGGTATGATCACAGTGGAATATAATTCTGGTTTACGTACTACTTCTGTTGTAAGCTTTCTGGTGAGGTTTTTCCAAATACTGTTCAGTTCAGATGCCCAGTTCCTCAGATGTACATCGACAATATTTTTCAAAATACTCGGGTAAGGTACCCAATCGTGTGGTTCATACGGCTGTAATTCGTTATTGATAGGGTTTAAGGTTTTAAATTAAAAACATAAAAGTCTTCTTTAATAAAAATTTTGTAGAAGGCCTAATGAATGATATGGTAGAGGATATTTGCTCTTCAATGAAAGCGACATTACCCAGAATTGACAGATAAAATTGATTTATTTGATACCATTATAGCCCAGTCGATTAAAAAAATTATGAAAAAAAAGGCAAAATTACAAACGCGCATGCATCTACCATTTTTTAATATGGTGTTGCTCTGGTCCTAATAAATGAATTTTAGTTGACTTTTACATCCTTTTTTTTTTTTTTTTTTTTTTTTTTTTTTTTTTTTTTTTTCGGGGTCACCTGTGGTGTAGTGGTTAGCATAGCAACCTACTAAACCCAAGATCGCTGGTTCGCAGCCCGGCAGATGACCTTAGGAATTTTTAAAGGGAGTAAAAAATCCTTAGCTATGCCGTCTTTCGGAAGGGACGTAAAATGGGGTTCCTGAGCCTGTGCGATGTCAGGTACTCGTTAAAGATCCCTATCCTAATTATACCTGGATACCTCCCACCGTAGCATCGTCCGATTAGCCATAGCAGCTTAAAGTGACGTTAAACAAAATAAATAATAAACAAACATACTTGTTTAACTGTCATTTTACTAACTATTTTTACACATTTTAACTAGCTATGTGTGTTATGGTCTCATTTTCTTCTTTTTTTTAGAAACCTTATATATTTTTGATTATTTTTAGACCAAACATATTTATTAAGTAAAATGTTGTCGTTTTACATTAAATCGATTTTTCCATTTTCCAAATCCCCCAAGTCGGCCCTGACGCAATCCTCCCATCTTCGTCTCGGACTACCCCTAGGTCGTTTACCCGACGGCTCACAACTGATTACTTTTTTCGGAATTCGATCACTATTAAACCCAATGACTTTACATGCCCATTTTAAGCGTCGCGCTGCTATTACTTGAACCATATTTACCGGATATAACTCGCGCAGTTCCGCATTGTGAAGCCTTCTAAATTCTGTTTCTTCATTCTTTTTTGGGCCAAATATTCTACGCAGTACTTTATTTTCGAAAACTTTAAGGCGTTGCTTCTCCCTTAACGTTAGCGGCCATGTTTCGCATCCGTAGAGAACTATTGGTGGTATAATAGTTTTGTATATCCTAATTTTTAAATTTTTGGAGAGTAAGCGCGAACTGAGCAATTTTGTGACCGAGAAATAACAAGCATTACCGGTTTTTAACCTAGCCTTTATTTCTTCTTGGATTTCTTTTTTCCTCAATATAATAGACCCTAGATATTTGAATTGTTCAACATGTTCAAACTTTAGGTTTGATTTTTTTAGTTTCGAAAAATGCTTTAGGTTTCGTCCTTCGGAAGGGACGTAAAATGGAGGTCCCGAGCCTGTGAGATGTCAGGTACTCGTTAAAGATCCCTATCCTAGTTATAACTGGATAGGCAAAATTTAGGACTCACACCTTAGCATCGTCCGATTATCCATAGCAGCATAAAGTGACGTTAAACGAAATAAACAATAAACAATGCTTTAGGTTTCAAACTAAAGCTTATTAAATTGTCTTTAAATTTATCTCTGAAGATATTTTTGGGAAACCAGTATCTTTCGTCAGTATGCGGCCTTGACCGTAAGAAAAAGATTTAAAATTTTGTGAACTATCACCATTTTTTTGGAGAGCTGTATCTCCACATTCGATCGGCCTACGGAGCTGCCATTGGTTGGGCTTAAATTGTCAAAACTTAAGTAAGTAAAGTACTCTTTAATAGTGTAAATATAATCTGTCACCAAACATGACATATTTTACGAAATGTAAGCAATAAAAACTGAAAATGGTGCTAAGATTTTGCGGTTTTTCGAGTATGACACAAATGGCACCAGGTTTTCAGGTTTGCAAACTTGGATACTGACTACCCATATGGGTTCTAATAACATCAAAAAATGGTGGTTTAAACTTCGACGTATAAATCGACTTGATTTAACAAATTCTGTTCTAAATAAAATTTACCGCAGTTTCGGAAAAATATTTATAAGAATTATAATGATACTTATTATTCGCAATAACACTAGAATAATTACAAATTATCCATAACATATTTTTAATTATAGAGGAGAAGATGCTTGTTTGCTAAAGCTAACGTCCATTAGATAAAAAAATAAATATAAATCAATTTCCTGTGCCGACGTTTCGGCTATCGTTGTATGCCTTCGTAAGGTGCAACAGACCACTTTTAGTTATACTTTGAAAAGCAAACTATTATTGAAATAACTCTTTTATTTATTTTGAGGAATATGGTACGAAATAACGTTTTTTTTATCTTCACTTTTATTTCCCGAAAAATAATTTAGAGGAAAGACGAAAAGGAAAATGAGAGGAGCGGATTATGGGAGGAAAACAAAGAATGAGATAATATTTTCGATTCTCTCTCTCTCTCTCTCTCTCTCTCTCTCTCTCTCTCTCTCTCTCTCTCTCTCTCTCTCTCTCTCTCTCTCTCTCTCTCTCTCTCTCTCTCTCTCTCTCTCTCTCTCTCTCTCTCTCTCTCTCTCTCTCTCTCTCTCTCTCTCTCTCTCTCTCTCTCTCTCTCTCTCTCTCTCTCTCTCTCTCTCTCTCTCTCTCTCTCTCTCTCTCTCTCTCTCTCTCTCTCTCTCTCTCTCTCTCTCTCTCTCTCTCTCTCTCTCTCTCTCTCTCTCTCTCTCTCTCTCTCTCTCTCTCTCTCTCTCTCTCTCTCTCTCTCTCTCTCTCTCTCTCTCTCTCTCTCATAGGATAAACATACCTTTAGTTCATTGGCGTCCTCAAAGTTTTCATTTACAAAGTGGCTGATTTCATCGTGTTTTGGATTTCCTTTTGCATCACCATAAAATCTGTCGAAATTCATTAAAATCTGAAATAAATTAGGTATATATTTGTTTTTAGTTTCCCTATTTAACATCTTATCATATTTTAAATAGAATAAAAATGAGTAAAGGTGATCAAAATAAGTTTAGTATATATAACTCGTCTATGATGAATAATGTTGATAGTTTCAAATTGCTGATGAATTAAAAAAAAAAAACAGCTTACATTTTAAGTTGTTGTTGTTACATGTTTAGTTGTTTTAATTTTTTTGTTGGAAGTTCATATTTATAACACATTGTTAATTCACACTTACCACTTGGGGAGGGAATTTCATTTTCTTGTCAACAAAACTTTTAGAATCTGGATACAAAGCTGCCATTTGTACGACATGCAGGAGATGTCCCCGACAAAATACGTCACTGAAATAATTTAACGAACGTATTGGCAATAAAAATTTACAATTTATATTCAACTATATCAGTGGTTACAGGAAGTTATAAATAACTGTTTAATGAAAATAACTTGTAAAAATATTTTATAAAACAGGTTTTGTTTAAGAAATCTTTAAAAACATTTTTAAGCGAAACACCATCATTGAATCTCTTTAATATTGCCTCCGCACTGGATAGCACTTTTAAAAGTAATTCATATCACTAATGCTATATTGATAAACCTAACGAACACCATAATTCATTTCGATTAATGGAAGCTTTTGATTCTATTGGTCAACTCTGGTGCCCTACCTCCATGATCTCACACATCCAGAAGATATATTATTGCTCGTCCTCCTTGCCCTGACGCTCCCATCCTCGTTGATGGACTTACTCAAGACTCTTTACATATCCCACTCTCTTTTTTTGTTTTGGTTAAGTTAATGTTCTACCTGATTCTCTTTTCCTTCTCTAAGAAGGCCTGATCGAGACAACTTGTTAACTGTAAGACTGATAATACGATTGGTGCAGATCAATAATATAATATAATAGAAAAGCTAGGACAGAAGAGAAGAAAAACACTTCCAGAACTAAGGGGCTTGGCAAGAGACAGGGAAGTCTGGAGGACTTAGCTGAGTGCACCCCTACGCTGAAAGGCGCTATGGGGGAAAGCGAAAGAAAAAGAAGAAGATCGATTCAAGGAAGCATGCACAGCTGTTGGTCCTGAAACAAAGCTTACCAAGACTAATCATTGGTTGCAGGTTGTACAATTTTATATCTCTTACTGATTTTTACATGGCAGACCTTCAAAAAAAACAAAACATCCTCTATGGCAAGAATAGTGACCTCTATAGAAGATCATTCCTGCATTGGTTGGAGTACTTCAGGAATTTAAACCCCCAACAAACTACAATATTTTACGCTAATAATTTATTATTATTTTGAGTTGTTCAATTTTATTATTCATAGGAATCAATATGCTCGAGAATAATAATTGTTTTGAATTTCTCAAATATAAACTAATCATCATAATGACCTATCGATTGATTAGTCAATTATGAACGTTTCATTACTATTAATCTAAAAGCTCCACCTGGATGATAAATGACTTAAGTTCTGTTATTGTAAAAAAATCTATTTCATAATCATAGAAAAATATAAAGAGATTAATTACTATCTAGATGCTTGGTACAGAAGTTTCAGCCTATGGTTATCAGGTTCCATCCACTCTGGACTGTCTCCTTTACTATTTTGGCCCCTAGTAGGAACAAAATACAATTCTTTCTTACAAAGCAGTCGCTTTAAGTATGAAGAAGGCGTTTTACAACGATGCATGGCTCTTTTCAGTATCGATTAGTTTCCTGTTTGACGTATTGATTGAATAATTAAATAAATTAAACTAAAACACATGCAATTAAAATGTTTGTATTCATTTTTGTACCTGTTGAAAATTTTTGAAACTTCGCTGCGGTTATTCTTTAAGTTTATGTGTAAATTTTGCAATGCTAAACTACTTTTTAAAAGAAAACAAGGAATTCAATTAATGCTTAATTTTATTGCATTTATATATATGTAAGTTAAATTCGGCGGTTTTAAGTATTTCGGTTAAGGTTCAGAGATAGCCAGGATAAGATTTAATGAGTACTAAGTAACCTTGCTTAATTCAATTAATCACTGTTGTAACTGTCAAGAAGTTTTTGACTTTTTGTAATTAACATGTGAAATTTTCGGATAAATTAATTTTTATATTTTATATTATTGCTAGGCAACAATATACTGTTTTATTTTGACGATATTTATTATTATTATTGGTAATTATTTTGTCTAAATTTAAAACAATTTTTGTGATTGAATTTTCAATTAAGTTAGCAACGCCACCATCAAAAAAACATACCTAATTAATGTTATCTACATTTATCTGGAGATTATTAAAGGCAGTTTGTTTTTTACCCTTAAAAGAACAATCATTTGCCAAGAGTTTAATTTAAAACAACATTTTATTTGAACCAAATAATTAGACAAAATAAATTTTAATTTTATACAATTTCAATATTTTGTAGTGGTAACAATAGTGTTGTTATTCACCACTTATCACAACCCTAATAGTGAATCTTCCTGGTTCATATCTTATCTGATTCCACTGTTTATGCCTCTTAAAATATTTGAAGGAAAAAAAAATCAAGTTTTGTGTGGTAATATATTTAAAATATGCTTTAATAATTTAGTTGAACTTTAATTTCTTGAAAAACTTGAAATAAAAACTTTTATACATTTTCATAAAATTAATCACAACTTCTTCAAATTATTTAGAAATAAAATTATAGACCCTTGAAACTGTTGCTGAACAATTATACCTTCATTAAAGGATTCATGTAATAACGGACAGTGGAGGATATGGTGGTTTCAAATGGACATATTAATTATTTATTATGAGGTTATTTTTCTTCAGTAACAACTTACCATTGAAGACTTGTGACAAAGTTGTCCCAATTTGAAGTTTCTGTATTTCTTTAGCATAATCAATTATTTACAAATATCCTTACTTATGAATGTTCTTGGAGTTTTTGATGTTCAATTTTATAGCATTTATTTTGCATTGTATTATTTTTGACAATTATATTATTACAATTAAACAGTTATCTATTTTTTTATAGTATTCTCTACAAAAGTATAATATCCATGTTTGATTAAAATTGTTTATTTAAAAAGTTCTTTTATTTGTTTTCCTCTAAATTTATATATAACATCAAATTTCTATCAACTTTTGTTTACTATTTTTAATCAATATTACACTAATATTTCATTCCTGGCTTGAAATTTTCTACATTAAAACACTACCCTGATAACACCATAATTTTCTGTTTCTATTTATACTCATACTGATAAAATCCCAACCATACATCTAGTTTTCTTAAAATAATAAATGAAAATGGATTTAGTAATAATTAAATGGAACAGATGAGGATGTTTTTCATTTCATTTTTTTAAAACTTTAAGATAGAACTTATGATATATTACCATTTTACCATTCTAATTAGGCTTCATCAGGTTATAGTGAGTGTCCTATAACTAAATGAATAATTAATAAGGATAATTGAATGATGAAAATGAAAATACTTCAGTTTCTCAGCTGCCGGTATACTTGGGTAGTAATATATAGATAATTATATATTTGTTTAGTAAGGTTCTTGAGGTTCAGTCAATAAATAAAAACAACTATTTTGGCAACGTTTCGAGACTATATTTTTCTCATAATCATGCCCTGCATCTTAGTAGGAATGTCCTAGTATTCTTCACACTTGCTAGTTTTCTGTTGGATTTCTGAAGTTCTGATCTGATAATTATATAGTTAGTAAAAAAAGTCTGTGTACACCCATTATTGAAATACTTATTCATGTTTTTTTTTTGTTTTTTTGAATTTAGTACCTTTATTTTTAAATTTTGTTTATGGAAGTAATTCAAATGAATTAATGAAATTTCTAAATGAAGTTACTTATTTTTAAATTTGTGTACACAGACTTTTTTTAATAACTGTATATAGTTTTATAGAAATTGAATATACATTTCTTTGTATATTCTGATAATGGTGGACAGGTAAACTGATACAATGTGGAGTAAACTAACAATATTATTAATTATTATATACATCATTAAAATACTATTCTTATCCTAAGGTTCGAGAGGAGAATTCATGGCTGTTTGTACCAACGGAATCTGGAGGATAAGAAT
Source organism: Euschistus heros (assembly GCA_003667255.2). Lineage (NCBI taxonomy): Eukaryota > Metazoa > Arthropoda > Insecta > Hemiptera > Pentatomidae > Euschistus > Euschistus heros. Next base: position 3,529,525 of record RCWM02000033.1, read on the forward strand.
GAATGCTGAGCTGACAAGACTCTACAAGAACACAGATATGTAAGGGTAATTAAAGTAGGATGGTTTCGATGGGCGAGTCATATAATCAGAATGACCCAGGATCAGATTCCTAGGATGCTCCTGGACGAAAAGATTTATGGGACGAGAAGAGTAGGAAGATCTCGGCTCCAATGGATCAATGGAGTGGCAGCGGATGCCAAGTCCATCTTGGGAATCCACAATTGGAGAACAGCGGCAACTAATAGAGAAGACTGGCGGACCAAGCTGCAGGAGGCCTTGACTCTGCAAGAGTTGTAGCGCCATGGATGATGATGATGATTAAAATACTATTGGTATCCGAAAAATAATTGAGAAGTTGGAAAGAAGAATTATGAGTAAAGTTGTATGTTTGAATGTTTGGTAGAATATACTTTTTAAAAAAGTTGAAAAGAACCATCTCTAACAAGGGATGGAAAAAATGATCCATAATAAACTTACAAGGACTTTTTCACATCATGGAGACACTACTGCCAAACAGTTTGAGTATAAATTTAAATTAAATAGAAAATGTTTAATAATCCTATAAATAAGATTATGTAACAAGTAAAATAATAAATAGAATTTTCATTACGAATAACTTTTAGAAATAAATTTAAGAAAGAGATATATAAAAATTAAATAAATAACTAAAAACGCTAAGGGAATCCGAAGGTTCCATACCAACACCAACCACATTCCCCTCCCTCCATCCTATTACATCAAAACCCCAATCGGCAAGATCAGCTCTGATTCAATCCTCTCATTTAGCCCTCGAACATTTACCTGAGGACTTAATACATTACATTTTTTGGAATTTGTTTATTATTAAATCTAATAACTTTACTAACACATATCAACTCTCCCTGCTCATTTACCTGAACTATACCTCCAGATAAATATGTGACACTATAATCTGGGCCAGATATTCTATGCAATCATTTATTTATATAAAATTTGAGGTTTTGTTCTTCCATTAGGCTCAGCAACCACATTGTGCATCCATAAAGAACTGTAGGTAGGATAATAGTCAGGAATGGACAGTAGGTGCAAACTGAGTAGCTTTGAGACCGAGAAATAATAAGTATTTTCAGCTTTTAATATAGCCTTTGTGTCCTCTATAAATTCATTTTTCGTAGATATTGTATATGCTAGACTTAAACTGCTTTAAGTATTCAAATTTAATCCCTGATATATCTATATCTATATCTATATCTATATATCTATATCTATATCAGCTTTGCTATTTATTTAAATAGTTTCTTCATCATCGCCCAACACCAAACCATAAGTGTACCCAAACCCATTTTTATTTTTAGAAGTACCCGTATTTCATGATCTATTTTCTTGTACACATTAACTTTCTAATGATGTTTTCTCATGCTAAATTAATAAACATTGAAGAAAGAGGATCTTGCTTTTATAAACCATACTGTTTGGTATAATTATTATTATTTATTTAAAATCTTTTATTGAGTAATTTTTTACAATCTGCCACAAATGTGGACAAGAAGTAATATAGATGGTGTATGATTACATTCACACATTATGTACAATCAGAAAAAAAAAAAAAAAAATTAAAATAAAGTAAATAAGTAATGTAAGAAAAAAAAAAAGAGAGAAAAAAAAAAAAAACTATGCTATACATAAACAATATGCTATACTATATACAAAAATGAAATAGTAAAAAAAAAAAAAAAAAAAAAAAAAGTAAATAATACTAATAATAAAAGATAAAACAAAGGTAAAAATATAATTATACTCTATTTACAATTTACACTCATCCTAGGGATCCCTCCACCAGCCCCGTCCCTCCACTTATGAGATAAGCCAGGCACAGAGAGATCCCAGCTCTTCTCTCTCAGCTGCATCACTGTTGTAAAAAAATCCAGTGGAGGCTAAGTGAGATAACATTCACTTAGGGCATGAATGGAAAAGTTGGCCATTGCCAGAACTCCAATATAAGTAGTTTTACAAAAGATCTCAGGGCCACTGCCGTTTTAGTCTGCGAGGGGGTCATCAGGATGTGTGGAAGCAGATAATGATTGAGCTAAGTGGGTTAGGATGAAAGGAAAGGTTGCGATGGAATTTTGAGAATTTAAGGGTTATAAGGTCGAGGACGTATTGTATATTCAGATCATTATGTAGGGTTTTGTTGGAAACATAGTAGGGAGCATTTACTATAGTTCGGAGGATTTTGGATTGGAAGGATTGAATGCATTTGATATTCGACTTTTTTGCTGTCCCCCACAGTTCAAGTCCGTAAGTTCAAATAGGTTTAGTGATGGTTTTGTATATGAGAATTTTGTTTTCAATGGAAAGATGAGATGTCCTATTTAGTAGTCTATACAATTGGCTGAAGGGTCTGTTAAGTTCTTGCCTTTTGAGTCGAGTATGAGGGTTCCACATAAGTCTTTTGTCTAGGTAGAAACCTAGATACCGAACTGTGTTAGCTTTAGGTAGTGGAAAACCATTGAAATTGATAGGACAGGATTTTCGGTGGAGGGTAAAGGTTACGTTGGTGCATTTATTTTCATTTACTTTGATCCACCAGTTATCGCACCAGTCTTCAATCAAGGATAAGTGGTTTTGGAGATTATAGGAAGCTATTAAAGGATTTGAATGGGTTGAAAGAATAGCAGTGTCATCAGCAAATGTTGCAAGGAAAGTATCAGGAGTAGTAGGGATATCTGCTGCGTAGAGGATATATTAAACTGGACCTAGAATGCTACATTGTGGAACACCAGCCTCTATAGAATAGCAGTTAGAGTATTCTATTCCGCAGCGAACTCGGAAGGAACGGTTAGAGAGGTAGGATCTAAGGACTAGGAGTAGTGATTGAGGTAAATGGGTTTTGAGTTTGAAAAGCAAACCAGCATGCCATACCCGGTCAAAAGCTTGCGCTATGTCCAGAAATGCGCCGGAGCAATACTGTTTGCTTTCAAGTGCTGAGATATATGTGATCAACAACTCTGAGGCCTTGTTGGACAGTGGAATGGCTAGTGCGGAATCCAAACTGGTGAGAGGGAATATTTTGCGATTCAAGGATGGGTAGGATACGTTTAAGAAGGAGCCTTTCAAAAATTTTTGAAAGGATTGGGAGAAGGCTAATTGGTCTATATGATGAAGGGTTGTTCGGAGGTTTGCCCGGTTTGAGGAAAAGGATAATACTGGAGTGTTTCCATAGCAAAGGGAAATAGGTTGTCCGCAGGATACAATTGTATAGGTAGGTGAGGAATATGACTGCTTTATGAGGAAGTTGCCTGAGGATTTGTGAACTAAGGAGATCATATCCAGGGGATTTACGGGGTTTTAATTTGTTTATAAGGTATTTGACCTCAGAGGGGTTTATTGCTTTAGGAGGTAAGGAAAGAGGAATCGGCGAATCAAGAAATTCATGAACCGTCGTTGTGTGGGTAGGATTAGATTCAGGATGGGGAACAAATATGCTGGAAAGGTGCTGGGCAAATTCTTCGGATCTGTTCACGTCAGAAGCCGCCCATGAACCATCTGCACGTCGGAGAGGATAGGAGGTGGGCTGATATTTTAGGATTTTTCTAGTGGTGGTCCAGAGGGAGTTATCTGAAGAAGAGAGTTAGTTAAGAAAGATAGGAATTATAGGATTTGGATCTGAAGGTAGCCATGTTTTTTTTAAGGAGTTTGGTAAGGTAATTATAGGATTTCCGATCATCCGGATGCCTGGTCCTTTGCCAAATAGCTCTGGCATGATGTATGGATTGGATAAGGTCCAGTAGATCTTGGGATAAAGGATTTTTCTTTCGATGTTTGGGAGGGGAACGAGGAGAGGATGCAGCCCAGGCAACAAATTAAAACCCCGTAAATCCCCTGGATATGATCTCCTTAGTTCACAAATCCTCAGGCAACTTCCTCATAAAGCAGTCATATTCCTCACCTACCTATACAATTGTATCCTGCGGACAACCTATTTCCCTTTGCTATGGAAACACTCCAGTATTATCCTTTTCCTCAAACCGGGCAAACCTCCGAACAACCCTTCATCATATAGACCAATTAGCCTTCTCCCAATCCTTTCAAAAATTTTTGAAAGGCTCCTTCTTAAACGTATCCTACCCATCCTTGAATCGCAAAATATTCCCTCTCACCAGTTTGGATTCCGCACTAGCCATTCCACTGTCCAACAAGGCCTCAGAGTTGTTGATCACATATCCTCAGCACTTGAAAGCAAACAGTATTGCTCCGGCGCATTTCTGGACATAGCGCAAGCTTTTGACCGGGTATGGCATGCTGGTTTGCTTTTCAAACTCAAAACCCATTTACCTCAATCACTACTCCTAGTCCTTAGATCCTACCTCTCTAACCGTTCCTTCCGAGTTCGCTGCGGAATAGAATACTCTAACTGCTATTCTATAGAGGCTGGTGTTCCACAATGTAGCATTCTAGGTCCAGTTTAATATATCCTCTACGCAGCAGATATCCCTACTACTCCTGATACTTTCCTTGCAACATTTGCTGATGACACTGCTATTCTTTCAACCCATTCAAATCCTTTAATAGCTTCCTATAATCTCCAAAACCACTTATGGAATTTGAGTTATTTTTTTAGTCTAATGGGCTACTTTGTGGGGCTATTAGACAGATGAAAAATCCTTTGTGAATCATTATGGGACAAATTTCAAACTTTCCATTTTCCTAAAATATGGGTTTGCAGTTAGCACACTATTCACAGGTTCCAAGACATGACTCACATATTTAGAAGCCTACTGGATTTTTCTGTCAAAACAGTTCCAAGATGACAAGATATTCTGAATAATGCATCTTTTGTTCTGGATGTGTGGTGTATATTTTTAGATGGATGTAGACAGTTTTATTATCACTTAGAAACCAATATTTATACAAAATAGGTTAATATAGAGAAAAACAAAATAGAGTGAATTATTTTATTGTACATTTTAACAATTAGTGCAGTACTATTTCATTAAACAATTCAGTCCTCATGAGTCAAGGCAATTATATTATCAATTGACATATTACTGTACATTAACAAAAAACAAAAGAAGAAGAAATAAACGAGGAAAGCCTCACTTCAATAATGGGCCATTATGTATTCCTAGGTTGGCTTTAGTTCAAAACTGAAGTAAGATAAAACAATAGATATCTTAATTCTAATTGGCACAGGTTATAACTGAGTTCAATTCAAATATTTGTTTAGTATCTCACAATATTTACAACTCCTAAAAACTACATTAGATAATGTTTCTTAAATTATTCGTCGATTTGATAAGAGAAACATTCTCATTATTTCTAAAAATACTATGAAGGAAACTCAATCATGAATTCAATCACGAATGGACCTTTCATTAACTTAATTGATTTTATGGCAAGCTTTTACTTCCAATATGAGCATTTCTAAAATGTAAGAAACATCATAATGTACAACTTTTCCTTAAAATATACATAATATTTTTAATTTCAGTCTTACTATGAAACATTGAGTATTTACAATAATATACTAATTAAAATTAAGTATCAAATAATTATAATACACTATGTATACAATAACTGTACATAAGAAAAAAAATACTAAAATATATACACAAATTAAATGAAAATTAACAAGGTACATTCAATAATAACAGGCCACAATAAAATTAATAAATTAGTTAATTTTAATTTAAATAAATATAGATATTTTAATCAAGTTGTTATAACCAAAATTAGGTAAGTACAATTGAGAAAGATATTTTTACGGGTAAATATTGGATCCTGCTTTGACTAAATGAATGGCACTTCAATTGATAGAGTTAAAATTATACAACATCCTAATTATTATACAAAAAAAGGAACTATTGATGAAAATGAGAACAAGGCCACATCATTGAAAGTTTTTTTTTGTCTCTTTTGAAACTTTCACATGTTTTGTGATTAATTTATAAAAATAAATTTATATACAAGCTGTTTGTTATTTGTACATTATCTATAATAGAACATGAATATTCAACAGTCTGAACGTAAAATTTATAATAAATAAACACCTATTATTTTAAAGAACAGACAACCATCATTCTTTCTCATTTAAAAAAAATATATATTTACAATAAATTAATGGATTTGTGAACACTTTACAATGGCCAAATTAATGAGTATATTATATTAAATGTTACTGGACACTATATGATTTTTATCGATGGATCGGGATCTAACTTATAAAGGGTTTTCTTCACTCGCAAGGCTGTGAGGCGAACTGCTGGATTAGCATGCCAACATTCCTGCATGATTTTTGATAGTACGGATGTTACCTGTAAATAATAAAATAGAAAATATATTAAATGGAAATGAACATTGCTTAAATATGAATACATACACACAAATTGTACACAAAGAAAATTTGGGTCTACATCACTCAGACAAAGCGAGTTCACAAGGCGCCAGTCTGAATTTAAATCTTGTTTTCTATCTTTCTTGAAATAATAATTAACTTTTTTGAATAGATAAATAAAATAGAAAATAGGAAAGGTATTTATCTATATTAACAATTTAATAACATTCCAAGAAAGATGGAAAACAGGGTGTTAATTCAGACTGGACCCATGTTGACTCACATTCATGAATGGTAAAGACCCATTTTTTTAAAAACTATCAGGGCATATTAACTATCATATTACAGTATCACCTCACTAATCCGACACCTACGGGACCAAAGGGTAGATCAGAGTGGCCAAAAGGTTGGATTGACAGGAGATTTTTAAGAAGCACTTGTTTTTCATAATTAAAAGTGTATTAGAATTATATTAAAAATTATACATTAACATTTTAAAAAACTAAAGGATATAGAAATGTACATTATATATACCAATAGACTAATTTGTGTTTGATTTATAGCAAACAAACTCATTTTTATAATTGTTTATAATAATGAAGTATGCTCTAAACATCGTTGTTGAGGACAAATAAAGCAAAAACTGTGAAAAAAACAACACAATTTCTACCAATTTTTGAGAGAATTCCAAACATTTGAAAGCCTGTGTCTTGGTCCCTGTTTAAGCTACAGAGCTTATTTTCTGCTCAAATTGTACTAAATGTACTCAGTCTAATTTTGAATATAACAAGCATTTATTTAGGACTATCTGTGCAGCAGATATTTTAGGAATATACTAAGAAAAGTTCAAAATATTTGATGTTTTGACCAATTAGAGAGTGGTGGCCCGCGCTTCAAGATCCAAACTTGGATTTTCGTACACAAGCATAACACTAACAACATATAAACAAATCAAAACTTTCACATACCAAAATTTACAATTTTACTGGACTATTTTAGGGATTTTGTGAAAATATTGTTTCCCCACCCCCTGGGCCCACGAGTGGGTCGGATTGGTGAGGTTCTACTGTAATCGACTGGTACAAAATTAAATTAAACTTGTATGTAGTACTCCACTGCTGTCATAAGGCTAGACGAGAAACTGATAATTGGGAAGAATAATAACAAAGAAGGCTGTGGCAGTAGAAAATAAACTTATTTATTCATACCTGACTACTCTGCCAGCGGGATGGTATATGTGGCCTGATACCCTTGATGCAAACAGCAAGATGCATATCATCAAATGATGGGTCACTGGGAACGACATCATGATAAGGAAGAGCGTATTCATCTGCTTCGAGGCCCCATTTTTCGCAGGTTCCGCTGGTCACACATCTCCTAAAATTGTTAAAACAAATTAAAAATGTTGAAATAAAATATTAACTTTGTAAGCACAAACACAAAAATTCATGCTCATTAGTTGTTCTATGCATGATAGAACAGAAGCATCATTTTAATTAAAAAATCATTAATAATTTGCATGGTTTATTGTTTGTAATCTAAATCATAGTCTAATGATTAGAATTCAAACTTTACAATATATTTTTATGAAAATAATCAAATTCAAGAATGACTTGGGAGTAAAATTAATGAATTATAAAGAATTTATTCCGAAATTAAAAATTTGTAAATCATAAAACAAAATAAAAAAATCTTTAATTTCGAATATAGCTCATCATTTCATTGCAGGGAACCAATATACTTTGTAAAAAATAAAAGGGCATTAGAACTATTTTTTATAGACATTAAAAAAAAAAAAAAAAAAAAGGTATAGATCAATGAATTCATGAATTATAAAGAATTAATTCCGAAATTAAAAATTTGTAAATCATAAAACAAAATAAAAAAATCTTTAATTTCGAATATAGCTCATTATTTCATTGCAGGGAACCAATATACTTTGTAAAAAATAAAAGGGCATTAGAACTATTTTTTATAGACATTAAAAAAAAAAAAAAAAAAAAAAAAAAAAAAAAAAAAAAAAAAAAAAAAAAAATGATATAGCTCAATGCTTCAAAAAAAAAATGATATAGATCAATGCTTCAAAATAACAAATATAAAAATTAGAACTAGTTAATTAGAAAATAAGGTAGGAAATATTTTTTTTCAGGGATGCACTCTTTAGAATAAAAATTAATTGATTCTTGAAATGTTTCATTCAATTTCATTCCTTAGTTTATCAAGTTAGGAAATAGTTTAAAAAACTAGTAATCATAGCCTACTTACACACATTTTCAAGTTGCTTAAATTATTTTTGTTTTTCATTATAAAGTTGTATATTAATATTAATTATAAGAATTAAAAACTATCAAGTCACCATTATGTATATTTAAGAACCATTATAACAACTAAAAATAATTTGAATGAATCTAATTCAAAAACTATCCCCTGAGCTCTATACAAGTAAGCTGAGAATACAATATTTCTACTACAAACCTGCACATTTCCCAGAAAACGAGGCTTAGAGCATAAATATCAGCCATTTTGAAAGCATCGAATGATTTTGTGTCTAATGATTCATCCAAAACTTCAGGAGCCATATATCTTCTGGTGCCCACTCTGGTGTTAGGAGTAATGTCGATTTCATTGGTTTCACTTCAAAATAAAAAATAAATAAATAAAAATCTATAAAAAAAATAAAATAATATAATAGTAAAAAGAGAAAGGCTCGAACAATACCTGATAAATCTCACAGCAAGACCAAAGTCAGCAATTGCACATTCTCCATTCCTTTTCACAAGAATATTCCTCGATTTGATATCTCGATGAGCAATACCAGGTTTACCCCGAGTTCCGAAAATCTCAGTATGTAAATGAGCGACTCCAGCAGCAGCAGAACGAGCAAGTTTCTGCAAACCTTCTGGTTCGATGACAGTCGACCGTAAAACATCATACAAAGATCCCCGATCATGGTAATCGGTGATGAGTAACATTTGCGTCCAAGAACCAGTCCCTTTAATATCAGCAGCAATAAACCCTAAATAAAAAAACAAGATTATAATTTTGAGAAACATATACTTTCTGTCTAAAGACTCTTGGCTAAAATATCTGTTCAAGTATTTAATAATACACTATATTATGGCTTATATACACTTGTAACTGATTAAACAAATTGTGATATCAAGTATAAAATTGAGGAGGTGGATGACAGAGTCCAACAATCTTTTATTTAAAAAAGGGGTGAAAACACAGAAACCTTAGAAAAAAATGAGGATTAAGTCTACATAAACATGGGTTTTTAATCTAAGAAGTGAGATAGCAATAACAAAACATCCTTATGATCGATACACAAATTTTATTTATTTTATAGCGGAAACTAAAAAAGATACTACACCACATAAATGTTTCAAAATAAAAATTAAGAACTTTAAAAACAAAATATTATGATATCATTATAATAATCATTTTTAGATAAACTTTTTCAGCATTACTCCTCAAAACTTTTATTTATTATCCACTCAACAAAGTTACATGTTTCAGGATAATATCCCATCTTCAGTCTATTTTTCTTCAGAGTGTTAATACACTAGGTCATAACCTAAGTTTGAAGTTATGACCTAGTGTGTTAACACTGTGAGAAGAATAAACTGAAGATGGGATAATATCCCGAAACATGTAACTTTGTTGAGTGGATAATAAATTATATACTCCTTTACTAAAGAATTAAAAATCATCATCATTATAATATAATACCTTCCATTACAATACTCTATCTTCCTCTTGGACTGCTCCTCTTGCTCAATAAATAATCATAATCATTTTAATATAATAATAATAAAAAAATAATCCACCCACAATCCTGTGAATGGTTTTAGATGATTTTGCTACTTTACTTCTATTTATTTTAGTGCTCTATTTATTTAAATATTAAAATATAACCAGATATCTATCTAGATTGATTTAGTATGCTGTGTAAAATGTAGCAACCCATTTAAAATGGGCAGAATCACTTAATAAAGTGTTAATCACTTAAATTTAAAAAAAGTGATTTAATCATGGATACTTACCAAGTATATTATCATGACGCATGAGGACTGATTGGTAAATCTCAGTCTCCCTGAACCAGGATGCTTCCTCAGTTGTGAAAAACACTTTGACGGCAACTTTTTCTCCTCTCCATCTTGCAAGCCAGACTTCACCATATCGACCCTTTCCAACTGAATGTACCATCTGGATCTGTTTAGCTATTGTCCGTTGAACCTAAAATAATTCTTATTTTAATAAAGAATAAATCAAAGATTGAATAAGATTTAATAAAATAAAAAACCTTTAAACGACTCATTGCTTTTAATATTAGTAGGCAATATGAAGGACAAATATTTTTATTCATATTAATAAGTGCGTAGAAATAATATCAAAAGCTAGAAAATTGAATGAGGCAATGATATGAGACGAGTGTCAGACATAAAACAGCTGACAGCACGTGTGTGGGAAGTGGCATAAATAGCGACAGATTTAGTGATATGCTGAATATAAACACTTAACTAACAATAGATGCAGTCAATGATAAAATTGGCCAACAGGGTTCTCATTGTCAATGACCTGGCTCAAGCTCAAGACTAGGTAATTTCATACAATCAATTAAATCAAAAGTTATTGGTCTATAAAAATATTTAAGAAATTAAATCATCAAAAAACATAACAGCTACATATAATTTAATTTTTTAAATCACAACTGATAAAAAAAAAACTTAATAATAATAATAAAATAAATCAATTTTCATTTCATTGATAATTAATGGCAATAATAACTTTTTAGCTAAGTCACTATTTAAATCTCCAAGTTAAAGAAAAATAAGATTTAGGCAGGCGATATGTACCTCATCATGTTAAAACTCAAAAAGTATTAATTTTCATAAAACAATTGGATTTAACTCTAAAACATAATCAACACTTTTAAGTTTTACCTCATGGAGTTGACTCAAAGCTTTACTGTATACAGTCTATGCAGTTTTGAGAGCAAAGTAATCCACTTTGATCAATAGGAATGAAATGAAATGAAAAATAAACTTTATTCTGGGACTTGCTGTCTCCTAAGAATAACAATATTGTACAATTGTCTCGCAGTATAACTTGCAATTCAATGCATCAGTGATAATGGCACTTTTTGTCGACAGGAGAAAAAAAAATTACAATCATACATGAAAAGATAAAAACTATTTACATATTTGTGGAAGATTGATTATTTAGAAGGTGTAAAAATAAATGATGTTTAAAAGAAGTAAGGAAAGGAGCTTTAAGAATAGGAAAGGGTTGGGAATTCAAGAAGGAGGTGGCATGATTGATGAAGGATATTTTAAAGGAAGCAGTTTAATGTGAGCAGGTATAAGGGATAAAAGGTTGGAATCTTGTGTTTAAGAGGTGGATAGAAAAACGTGTTTCATGGTCAAGAATAGAAGAAGGCTTTTTGGTTTATAGGAAGTACCCAGGAGGTGTTGCCGTTAGAAATTTAGGAAAAAGCTATCCAAGCTCATTATATCGGCAAGTAAGATGTGACCACCTGGAGATCCTGAAGATGAATCTAATGAAATAGTTAGTCAGTCTCCTTAGCATCATCTCGAAATCACCAGACAATCGCCCATAAACCAAGCACCTCTAAGGGAAAAGAGAGGACACTAGAAGTTGATGGGTACTTTGGGGAAAGGAATCTCAAAATCTATAGAGTAGTTTAAGGATTATGATGGATTCTTAGGAGATATGATTGTTCCAGGATAGGTAGGAATCAAGCCAACATGAAAATGCCCCTGCACAACTTTTTCAGTTGACCAAGGAAAAATTATCGCAACTCCAAGGAATAAACATTTTTCCTTATCCTACGTAAAAAAGCCTAGATATCACACCATCAGATTATAGAGAAGACCAGAATGAAAATATGAAGTATACATACTTTCAATCTAGTAAGTAAAATGGTGATAGTACATTAATCATATTACATAATTCCATGCATAAAAACTGATCTTACAAGTAAAGGCAGGCCAGAACCAGATCCAGAACTCTGATCAATAAGGTCTTGAAGAGTATGAGATGAAGTCAGGTAAGCGTCCCGGGAACCTTCTACTAAATACAATTTACCACTTTCTTCTTTTTTCCTACACCTAAGAAAGAAACAAACATATTTATAAAACAACTTAAATTGTAATTAGAATTAAAGACATAACAAGTAAAAGAAACTAAACTGATCAATGTTAAAATAAGACAAAGATCTTGCAGAACATTATTTTAGTTTTAATCCAGGTAATTTCAGTTTACTTAGGTATTTCAAAAATGTACATTAACTGCAAATAATTTTAAAACGATATCATTATTAAACCTACCTCACACACAGGCAGGCAACCATCACAAGGAAGACAACTAGGCAAAAAGTAAGAGAAACCAAGAGAGCAATATATGGCGCTGCTTCCTGAAGGGAGATAGGCGGTGGAGGAGGTATCGTAGGCCGAGGGCGGTACATCGGAGTCAAGAACTTGTTGCACAGGTCGGATGAATTGCAACACTCAATCGACTTGCCAATGTAATGAGGAACCAAGTAACCCTTGCACTGAAACATAAAATAAAATAATGATATAATTCTTTATATATGATGTTTCTAGTAAAATTCTTCAACTTTATTTAACAATAAAATGG